>CM063524.1:23078560-23708143 GCA_032199755.1 Ambrosia artemisiifolia | reverse complement strand
TATGATTGGGCTTACATTCACAACCACCACACAACGTGTCATTAAAACTTTTGGCCCCGCTAAGGGTTTCAAACTATATCTTGTGAAACTTATTGTCGTTGAACACGTTTGGTACTTTTATAAATAAATAAATATGAATGTTTGCTCATATCTTGTACTTGAAAACCTTTTGTGGTTACACCTCGTGTTTCCGCCTAGGCGGGGTGTGATAGATTGGTATCAGAGCTCAAGGTTATAGCGAACTAGTTTTCTCTAAAAACTAAACTACAACTACAACGATTTTCAAACGAAAAGTTTTCCTTGCATGAAAAATGTTTTCATCACGATGCATTGCCCAAGTTCCATGCCCTTTTTCTACATTTCATTCATGCGAGTATAGAACATGAGTTCTTAACACTTATCGATGTATATATGTGTACTTTGGATTTTGACAGGATCATGGCTACCCCTACTTATGTGATTGTCCTTTCGGATTCAGAGGATGATTCCTCCGTAGTCCCCAAGACTTCTAGTGATAGCGACATTGGTGGTTATTTTGCGGATTCAGAGCCCGAGGAGGATTACGAGGTGGACGTTGTGGGAGATGACGCGCAGCTTAACCCCGTCGTGTCGGATGATGAGCCTGACATTCCCGTCAGTGAGGCTCAAGGAGATGCTGCGGATACCGCTGTCCCAGCCCGTGTGGCTGCGGAGCCGCCAACTGTGCTTCCACGTGTAGTGGAGCCGCCCGCCGATGTGCCAGAGTCTTCCCACTCTCGTCGTCCGTTTCTTGGTGGTATGCGCACTATATGCACCGCCAGGAAGCGTGTGCGCAAGCCCCAGCCCGTGGAGCCTGTGGCACCAGCCCAGCCTAGCCATGCTGCTGAATCTTTCGAGCCCCATCGGAAGAAGTTGCTTAGGAGGTCCCAGGCCCGCAAGCGGACCTTCCTATCTACTGTAGCAGGCTACTTGGCTCATAGTGACGAGGATTCCGATGACGATATCTTCATCTCTGCTCATGGTGTTGAGTCCTCCCAGCCGCCTGCTGACCCTCCTGCATTTGGTCCTCTTGGTACCTTACCCATGTGCCATTCCCTTCACACGGTGCGTGGCATGATAGGTACGCATGATGGCATCATCCGCGACCTCTGCGAGGGAGCGGATGAGCTAGGGGCCAATACAGAGGCGGAGAGCCAGACCAACGCCGCTATCATTGAGCACCTTACTAGTCTACGAGCACGATTGGACGACGCCGAGCTAGGACGTATGGTGGCCGAGCATGAGCGCATAGAGGCTGAGCGTGGGCGAGTCGAGGCATGGAGGCGTGTGAACATCCTTGAACACCGTTTAGATGAGATAGACCATAGTATGAGGGTTGTCGTTGCCCCTTTAGCTGCTGCATTTCCCCCACCTCCTCAGTAGTTAGGTTGTAGATGTGGTAGTTGTAGCTCTAGTTATCTAACCTAACCTATGGTAGTATCTTTTGGGTCATTTCATTGTATGGTTTGGGTTGTAGTATTCTACATATTTTGTATCATTATCACAAACCAATGTATAAAAAACGAAATGAATTAATGAAATGACGATGTTATGCTTTATCTATGTCTATTATTATTTGTTTATGCCATGTTTTAGTTAGGTATTCTTTTTATATGCTATGTTATATATGAGTATGCATTATTGTTATGGTACCCGATGGTTGTGGGAAAACGCAAGTCACGGTTATTGTGGATCTCATGGTTGTTTATTCGAGCGCACATGATTGACAATATTTTCGATAAATATGTGTCTCATTCTTTTATATCTTTTATGAGAAAGAAGTCATGCTACCCTGAAAGAACACCCGCAATACCGAGGACAGCACATTCCCAACCACGTCCGAAGAGCTAGCCCGCGTGATTGCTCAAGCCATTACACAGCACGACGCTAATCGCACAGACTCCAGTGGTGGATCTGGCGGAAATGGCAGGCGAAGGACAAGTGACAACGACATTGGTAAAATATCGATTTGCTATGCTCCCTATGGCCTTGTAAACACTACTGTTGTTGATGATGTTTCATTATCTATGACACAGACGGTGAGAACATGGTTCATGGTTGTTCCTACAAGACTTTTATGGCTTGTAAACCATGGAGTTTCCGTGGGACGGAAGGAGCGATCGGTATTTGTCGTTGGATCGAGAAAATGGAACCAGTTCTGGATATCAGCGGTTATGCTGAAAACCAGAGAGTCAAGTACTCTACCTGCACGTTCCAAGATGAGGCTTTGACTTGGTGGAATCTGCAAGTTCAGACTCTGGGTAGAGATGCTGCGTATGGTCTCTCGTGGAGCGATTTGAAGTCCATGCTGGTGGAGAAGTACTGCCCCCGTAGTGAGTTGCAGAAGCTTGAGTCAGAGTTTTGGAACCTGACGATGTCTGGAGTGGAGATTGCCGCCTACACTACTCGTTTTCATGAGTTGTCATGTCTGGTACCCAACATGGTTACTCCGGAATACAAACGGGTTGAAAGGTACATATGGAGTCTCTCCCCTAAGATTAGCAATATGGTAACTGCTGCTGAACCCACCACCATTCAAGGAGTCGTCACCCTCGCTCATAGTCTTACGGATGACGCAATGCGTATGGGCGCATTGCTTAAGAAGGAGGTTGAGAAGAAAGGAACCGTGGGTGACAAAAGAAAGTGGTCGGATACCAAGAAGGGTAGAAATGGTGGAAATAGGTCTGATAAGAAGCCGGAGATGGTCCTGGCATTTGTTGCAACCACTACTACTGCGGCCGAGCCTCGCAAAGAAGTACAGTGGACCGCATCCACTTTGCAACAGGTGTAACTATCATCATGTTGGGTCATGTGACAACATTCATTGTGACTACTGCAAGAGAATCGAGCATCAGACTTCCCGCTGCTGTGCTAAGGCTGCTGGTAACCCTCCCGGGAAACCACGATGCTTTGAGTGTGGTGCTGCGGATCACTTCAAGAAGGATTGCCCGATGTTGAGGAACCAAGCTCGCGGTAGAGCTTTTGTGATTGGAGCTGGTGAAGCTCGTGAGGATCCCAATGTTGTTACCGGTACGTTCCTCGATAACAACACTTATGCTTCCGTACTTTTCGATACCGGTGCCGATTTAAGTTTTGTGTCGACCCACTTTAGAAAGACCCTTGGGGTAGGATCTAGTAAGTTGGGCACACGTTACTCTATAGAATTGGCCAACGGTAAGGTTATTGAGTCGAAAGAAGTCGTTGAAGGATGTACCTTAAACTTGGGAGATCGAGAGTTTCCTATCGACTTACTACCCATCTGTAGTCCCGAATGCTAGATCTTTCAAGTGCACAAGATTGTTATCACTTAGAAACACCTATTTGTTAGGTGTTTTAAGTGATTAATCTTCACAAACAAAGAAACTAGATAAAACTAATAAAACCGACACACAAGATAAAGAAATTCAAGCTTTCCATTACTGATTGAATCATTTAAACACCATGGATACAGATAAGTGCGCAACCTTTTGTGAACTTGTGTTGTCAAGATATCCAAAACCCTAACCCTAGAGCTGCAACATTACTTTCTATTTATAGGCAGCACTGATGGGCCTGCGCACTTAAGCTAAGTGCGCAGAGCTCGTCCATAAGTGCGCAGCCTAGGGTTTTGACAATAAAACTATGCTATAATTACATAAACAACCCTCTAACTTCTAGACTACATAACAAGCTATCAAAACACTTCATTCTGGTAACTGTGGTCTCAATATAACCCAACAATACTCCCCCTAGACCACAGCTACCAGTTCTTCATTCTCAGTCAATCTCTACATCGCTTGACTCCCCCTCTTCTCTTGCTCTGTGTGCCGGGAGAGCTTGAATAACATTTTCTTCAACATTTGCTTCATCAACTGGTGGATCTTGAATAAACAACTCAGCAAGGTCTACTGTTCCTGGTTCCTTCTGAGTATCTGGATCTGGATCGGAAGATGCTGGGGGGTCTTGAGTAGACTCTGTTTCTGGATCAGTTGATGCTGCAGGTTCTTGTGTCTGCACCTCTGAAATGACCTCAGCTTCAGTTACTTCTGCAGCAGCAGCTTGGGCAGCTTTCTCCTTTTCTTCTTTCTCTTTGTCAGCTGCGTTGATCCTGTCTACTAGTTCAAGCATTTCCCGTTTCAACTTCAACGCTCGATCCACTGCTCTCCTGAATAGGACAGCTTCTTCAAATAAGACATTTCCAGCTCCCATATTTATCTGATTGGCGAACAGGATAGTCAAATCCGATGGATTAAGGGCAAACAAATCTATCGGATCTAGAATCCTCAAAGCCTCTGAATCGTCCCTCAACTTGATAACAGCTTCACCAGTCTTGCTGTCATAAAACCATTTCTTGAAATCTCTTAACATCACTGGAAGCTCAGGACGTATAGGAACTCGTGTGACGACCTGGGGGGGTCAATCACATAAGTGATCATTACTCGGCCTGTGGCTGGATCGATTCGCTTCTTGATGATTCGTCTCTTTGGCTTCTGTGGCTTGAAAATCTGGAAATCAGTTTCACACTCCTTTCCTATGAAAACAGCAAGCATGTCTCCCGTGGTGTTTTTGGAGTGGTTGATAAAAAGGGCTCTGCTAAGTTCCCTGATGTCCCAACGAGGGAGAGTTTTCAGATCCTGTCAAACTTTAAACAAGTACTGTATCACTCCCCCTCATCTCTTTACAGCAAACAACCTTTTCTCTTCATCATATTTCCATGAAATGATCCTTTCTTGATGAGCTTCTCTTGTGTCATGGATGTTCTGATGCAGGGCTGGAATAGTAATAGGCTTTCTGGGAAACCAGGTTGATCTTTCTGGGTCCAACTTATGCCCATCCGACGTCTCATATACAGTGTCTTCTCCCAAACCAATCTCTACAAACTTCTCAGGCATCTCATCCTCACTGATTTCGTCCACATCACTCTCTTCAGCTATTCTTTCTTTCTCTTTCTCCTCTTCCAGAAATTTCCCAAAATCAAACATCTCATCAAATGTTGTACTAGGAGCACATGTCTGCTGTTTCTGCAACTCTTGAATCATATCGAACATCTTCATCTGAACCTGAGTTTGAAACTTGATCAGGTATCGTTGATCCTTTACAATCTTTTCCAGATTCTTGTTCTTATGCTTCAGTTTCTTCATCTTTTTCCACAGTTCTTGATTGTTATGCACATCACTCTTAAGCGTACATATCTCTTTGGCGGCAGTCTTTCCAACCTCCTTGACCAACTTCTCATACAGTTCCTGGTGCACCGGTTTGCGACGTGATGCAGCAGGAGCTGAGGAGGAAGGTTTAGTTGTCTTCTTAGCAGGTGCTTTAGGGGCTGGAGCAATGGTGGTGGATGGTCCTGGTTGATCTTCTCTCCCGAACATAGATTCCAAAATCACTTCTTGCTCAATAACGTCCTCAGTCATTACTCGAGGAACCTCAGACTCTGGAAACCGTTCCCTTCGTTTCTTTCTTTCAGCCCTTGCCAATTCAGCACTTTGTCGTAAAGCTTCAGCAGTATCAAGTTGTTCTTGTGTCAGTGATTCTCTGCCTTCTTGTAACAAACCAGCCGGCCTATTCTTCTTGGTTGGCCTTGATGCAGCTGGTTCAGATGCCACCCTTTTTCCCCTTGCCCTTTCTCGAGCAATCTCTTCAGCAGTTGGCTGGGCTATAGTGGGAGCAGGTTCAGATGATTCAGGTGCAACAGTGGATTGCTGACGAGCTTCTGTGACAGCCTGTTTCCTTTTCTTAATCTTGTTGTAGAGTTCCATAACGATAGGATATCGCTGTGCTGCATACATGTTTTCTAGCATGGGTTCCCAATCAGGCGTATTGCACTCTGTGAAGAATCGTGCACCTTTGGTGAAGTTGTACTGGTCACCAAGGGGCAGATCCTCGTACTGTGCGTTAATCATCATCTGCACAAATCTGGGATACATCGCCCATTTTCCATTCCCAGCTTCAGCATTCTTTACCGTATAATCGAAGATCATTCCTGACAGGTTAAAGGATTCGTTCTTGCAAATCTTTATCATAGCAGTCGACCATTCAGTGCTGAGGGCGTTGTAGCCTCCTTTCCTGTGACACAGAGACATAATGAACACGTGACTGATGAGTCTCCAGTCTCTTGTCAGCTGGCTCTTTTTGATATCCCCTCTTTTGTCGAAATCTCCTTTGTATCCGAAGTTCTTGAACTCTCGGTGAATGTCGGCTTTTGGTAGAAATCTGACTGTTCCTGGCTGGTCTTGAAGTCTCAGTACGTTTCGAACAGTATCTTCTGTGATGATTAAAGCCTTGTTTCTGACTGTAGCTTTGATTCGCTTGACACGACCAACGACCTCTACTCTAGCAGACCTCCAAAAATATTCAATGTGCGAGCAATAAACTTGTACACTCTGCTCCACAGCGTATCCTATTCTGCTTCGTCTGATCCAGGTAACAACGTCTTTGAACTTTACGTCGTCGGTCTCAAGATTCATCGGCTGAATATGCATTCCCCTTGGATCCCAGTCAAGAGCCATCTGTTTGGATCATGTGCACGAAAAACAAGTTAGAACTTTTGATCGTGAGTTGACGACCAAATGACTGGTCTTTGACTTTGACGGACAACGTACTTAGACTTAGTTTATTTTATTTAGTTTTACATGTGTGGTCCTTTTGACAGTCATAAGATGTGTTTGATGGATTTGTTTTAACAGTGTGCAAGATACTTTTGATTTTCATTTTATGATCATTAACGTCCAGTTAAGGTGTACGGGTGAATGAGTCAAAGTACGCAGTCCGGTCAAGTGTCATGAATGGTCAAGTCAATGGTCACATATTGGTTCAATGTCAAGTTCTCTGGTCCTTTAAGTGCGCAGCCCGAGTCAAGTATTATCAGCTAAGTACCCAGTCAAGTGCGCAGCCAAGTACACAACACCTGACTGAGCACTTGGGTTAGTACGCAGGCCTTTGGTCAATTGGTACACGGGATCACAAGTGCGCAGGACAAACATGACTCGGGCATGGTAACCACTAGTCAAGGGAGTCCAGTCTGCGTACTAGCCAAGTACGCAGACACTTAAACCTTCGTTTAAGATTTTAAGTTCGCAGCACAAGTGCGCAGTTGGTTCTAGGGTTTCTCAAACTTGTATCATATGATGCAAGTGCGTAGGATATGATACAAGTGCACAATATTTCAAGAAATAAGTGCACAGATCTTAAAATCCCCAAAACTTCAAACACTGATTCCTCATATCCAACATATAATCCCTGTTGTCACAACAAAGAACTCGTTAGAGCATAAACTACCTTAAACAAGAACACAGACGACACGAATGAAGAAGAAGATAGGATAAACAGGTGATATTAAGGTGGTTAATGGTGGTTTTAGGGTGATTTTGAAGGTTTGAAGGCTGTTGACAACGATGATGATGATGGTTAAACACAATTAGGGTTTTTCAGTTTAAATAAAAAGGTTAAAATAAATTACTGTGTCTATTTATACTCAAGTTTGGGCTTGCGCACTTAGTTTAAGTGCGCAAGGCCCAATAGCCCAGATAAGTGCGCAGAGCCCAAAAAATAGAGAAAATAAGCTTAAACCAAGGATCAAGGACTAGAGATCAACCGTTTACCTTTTGCTTCAAGATCATACTAACCATACTTGCCAGATCACATTTCAACTTTCCGTTGGATAGCTGCAGCTCAAGAAAAACTGTCGGTATGTTTGTCCACTTGAATCCATGCCTCTCGTTTTTCAACATACGTTTAGTGATGAGCTTTATCATGTTTTGGTAATATTGACGAAAAGTTAGTGGACCCCACTTGTGCTAGGTGTAAGCCTACCAATCCTCAAGGTTTATTGAGATATAATGATGAGAGCTTCAGGTCTATGTTTCCATAAGCAGAGAAGATGATCATTATGTCAATCAGATGATGAGAGCTTCAGGTCTATGTTCCCATAAGCAGAGAAGATGATCATCTGATTGCTTTTTGAGCTATCTATATGTTTGCACGTCACTAACATTGTGTGTCTTTTGTTGCTCATTTGTTTGGATAGCCCCGCATTGGTAGCTTGCACACTTAGGTGTCTTTTGATTACATATGCACAAAATTTTCTGTGTCTTTTGATCTCTCAACCTGTGTATGACCGGACTCAGCTTGTGTGTGCAGACCTAAAACACAGTGGGAATCCAGCTTTCCGTGTAGATCTTTTCAGTTTATCACCTTTAGTAGTTTACTTGATTCCAGGCTGAATCTACCGACATGTCGTTGCTTGAAACCGCAACATCCTCTGGGTCCTATTCATATGCTGACAAAATATGATTAGTCCCTATCATTTCTTGAATTTTGAAAAAATTTGAAATTTTGCAATTAGGGATCTACCGGTTTATTTCTCCCCCAAAAATCTTTATTTTACTGAAAATAAGATTTTTCTATATTTTATACATAAAGATTTTTTTTTATTGAAACATCAATCATTCAAAATTGATAATTTCCAGCCATGTTACCAACTGACGGAAACGGGTTTTGTCGAAAGCTTTTGTAAAGATATATGCTTTTTGATCAGTAGTATCTATTGGCAACACCTGTATATACCCTTTGTCGTGTGCATCGCGAATGGAATGAATCCGAATTTCTATATGTTTGGTTTTAGAATGATCAATTGGATTCTTCACGATGTCACGACAAGCATCATTATCAATATAGATAGGGGTTCTCATGACATTCAAACCGTAATCCAACAGCTGATTTTGAATCCACAACACTTGACAGCAACAACTGGAGGCGGCTGTGTACTCAGCCTGAGCGGTGGAGATAGACACTGTTGTCTGCTTCTTGCTCTGCCAAGACACAAGCCTATTTCCCAGAAATTGACAGCCACCAGAGACAGATTTTCTGTCAATCCTGCAACCTGCATGATCACTATCAGAGTACGCAATTAGGTCAAAATTATCACTCTTAGGATACCATAAACCAAGTTTTGGTGTTCCTTTGAGGTAGCGGAAGATTCTTTTTACTGCAGTTTCATGAGATTGCATGGGATTTGACTGAAAGCGATCACAGCATCCAACTGCCCACATGATATCTGGTCTGCTGGCTGTGAGATACATCAAGGATCCAATCATTGAACGATATGTGTGAGGGTTCACATAAAGGCCTTGAAGATCTGGTACAAGTGTTGTTTGAGCAGCAAAAGGAGTGTTGGACGGCTTGCAGTCAGACAGGTTGTACTTTGCCAAAATGTCTCTTGTATACTTTGCTTGGTGAATGAGAATGTCGTCTTCTTTCTGCTGGACTTCAAGACCTAAGAAAAATGACAGTTCTCCCATCATGCTCATTTCAAACTGAGACTTCATAATGCTTTCGAATTCCCTGCACAGATTTTCGTCAGTTGAACCAAAGATAATATCATCAACATATATTTGAACAAGAGTAGAGTGTTTGTTGACTTCTTTGGTGAACAAGGTCATGTCAATCTTCCCTCTTGTGTATCCGTTTTGCAGCAGATATGAGGACAAGGTATCATACCAAGCTCTAGGAGCTTGATGGAGACCGTAGAGAGCCTTGTCCAACTTGTAGTATTTGTTGGGATGATGAGGATCTTCAAATCCCGGTGGTTGACATACGTATACTTCTTCCTTGATCTTCCCGTATAAGAAAGCACTCTTCACATCCATCTGAAAAACTTTAAAATTTTTGTATGATGCATATGCCAAGAAGATGCGAATGGCTTCAAGTCGAGCAACCGGTGCGAAGACTTCCTCATAGTCAATCCCTTCCTGCTGACGAAACCCCTGAACAACCAGACGAGCTTTGTTTTTTATCACCACGCCACGTTCATCCATTTTGTTGCGAAAGACCCATCTCGTTCCAATAGGATATTTTCCTTCAGGCAGATCCACGAGTTCCCACACCTTAAGTTTTCTGAATTGAAAGAGCTCTTCCTGCATGGCTTCTACCCAGCTTGCATCTCTCACTGCATCTTCAATGCTGAAAGGTACCGTTTGGGACAAGAATGCTGAAAGAGCGGTGTTGAGCTTGTCTATCTGATTTCTTGTAAAAACACCCTCATTGATTGGTCCAATGACGTTTTCAATGGGATGGTTCTTTGAAGATTTGTATCGCATGTTTTCTTCTTCTTGCACTTGTGGAGGTAGATTTGAAAGGTGATCTCCAGGTGCTGATGAGCTGGATGGTTCATCTACAGACTGCTGATTTGGAGGTGTTCCTTCAGCATTTGAAGTGCTTTCAGGAATGTGAGAGGTTTCAGCAGCTGTATCACCATCATTGGGTTGAGGAGGAACAATTGGATCAGCAACAATAGGAGAAAAGCGAGTGGTGAACGGTGCAACGTCATCGTCAGAAGAGTAAAGGATATTCCCAAAGGGAGATGAACTTGCTGCTTGATTTTCATGAGTTTGATCTGCAGGAACTTGATGTTCAGGTATGACAAAGTGATTGAACACAACATCCACGTCAAAGAACCAGTCAGGACCAGTTCCAGCATTAGTGGAGTTAGATTCTTGCCAGTCAACATAGAATGATTCAAGAACCATCTTGGTACGTTTGTTGTATACTCGATAAGCCTTTTGACTAGAAGAGTATCCAACGAAGAAACATTCGTCTCCAACAACATCAAACTTCATGATATTCTCAAAGTTGTTCAGAAGAGTGCAGGAACATCCAAATGGCCTGAAATAATCGATGAGAGGTTTTCTTTTAAAAAGCAATTCATAAGCAGTTTTCCCGCGTGGCTTGACAATCAAGACTCTGTTAAGAACATAACAGGCGGTATTCACAGCTTATGCCCAGAAGATGATCGGCAATTTTGAGTCGATGAGCATGGTTCTGGCAGCTTCAATGAGTGTACGATTCTTCCTTTCAGCCACTCCATTTTGCTGAGGAGTCCTTGTAGCACTATATTGAAGATGAATTCCTTTCCCGCTGCAGAATGTCATAAAGCTTTGGTTCTTGAATTCTGTTCCTTGATCACTTCTGATAGACTTTACTTTCAACTTGATTATGTTCTCGATCAGAGGAACAAACAGCATTAAAGTCTCAGCAGCTTCACTTTTAAACTCCAAGAAGTACACCCATGTGAAGCGAGAAAAATCATCTATAATCACCAAACAGTAAGACTTTTTACCCAAGCTTTTAACACTAATTGGACCGAAGAGATCCATATGCAGTAATTGAAGGGGAGAGTCAATTGAGTTCACTGTTTTGGACTTGTGCAATTTCTTGTGTTGTTTTCCTTTTGCACATGCTAAACATTTTTCAGAAAAAAGGAATTCCTTGGAAGGAAGACCTCTAACTAGATTTAGTTTAGAAAGTTCGTTCATATTTTTAAAATTCACATGCCCTAATCGCCTATGCCATAACAGTGACTCAGACTCAGATGCCTTTGATAGTAAACAAGTCATTGGGTATTCAGACTTGGCATCTCTCATGTTTATCACATATGTGTTATTCTGCCTAGGGGCTTTCAACATGATCATGTCGGTGGGTGGTTTAAATCCTGGCTTAGGGAAGATGCACTCCATGTCGTTGAACAACACTGAGATTTCTTTGTCACAGACTTGTGATACGCTCAACAGATTGTAGCACAATTCTGGAACATAGTTGACATCTTCTAGTGTTAGTGCGTCAGAGACCACATCTCCTATGCCAACGATCTTTCCACCCTTCTCATTTCCAGCGAACGCCACAAACTCTCCATCAATGAACCGATAGTTCTTGAGGAGTTCTTTTAACCCAGTCATGTGTCTTGAAGCGCCGCTGTTGACATGCCAAAGATATCTCATAAGAGCTATCAACCATTTTTGTAGTTTATTCTGCAAAACAAAACAAAAGAAAAACAAAGATAAACAAAAGAAAAACTATGTACAATCACGACTCAGACATTTAATCAAGTGACTTTGGGAATCCAAGTCTGTTTTAGCTTTGATCTGTCGTGATTTTCACCCAAAATTGACTCTTGTCTTTTCCAGATTTGTGTATTTTTAACAAAACTTTTTACGGTTTTTTGAAGATTTTTGATCTGATCAGAAAAAGAGTTTTGTGATTTGACATCTTTCTGTGGTTTAGGTTTTAAGTGACAGTTTTTGACCACGTGACCCTCATTTCCACATCTGAAGCATTTTGAATGCTTAGGCTTGATCTTAGGTGAAGATCTGGATGATGATGGTTGTGATGTTCTTTTCTCGAGCTTGTCTGAGCAGGAGCTTTCACTTGAACTTGATTCATCCTTGTTGCTGCTTGATTCTTCATTAGTGTTGCAGTCAGGTAGGCTGGTGTTGCTCTCTGTATCACTTAGTGATTCTTCAGAACTTGAGTTACCTGTTTCACTTTGTGATTCTTCAGAACCTGATACATCTGTGGATGAAGGGATAAACTCTGGGATTTCCTCAGTGAGAAATATCCCAAACCTGTTAAGCTTTAGTTCTGGCACAAACACAGGTGGTTTACACGTATGTTTATCATCAGAGAATGCAGCATTAAGATCAACCCAAACAGGCATAACATTGTCAACACAAACATTTGAACGTCTGATAGGATGCTTCCTATCATCAGGGGCCACAGCACCCTTTAAATCTAGTTTAGAGATCACGTTAATACAGTCATCCGGCCTAGATAAACTATTACAGTTATCCATCCTAGATAAACTATTACAGTCATCCAAATTAGTTAAAGTATTACAGTCATCCAAAATCAAATTGTTTTTAGACTTTTCATTGTTCCAGATGAACCAATTCACTGTGGAGTAATTGGCACCTGAACGTCCTAACCCCACTGTCTGCCCACCACAACTGTCATCATCATCCACCCGAGCCTGTTGGGTCACATCTGCATCGCTTTTACTTATGTTAGCATTTGACTCAGATTCATCACATTTGTTTTCAAAAAGATCATTTTTTGGATGAGGTGTTGGAATGGGTATGTATTCACTTCGGCTCAAGGGTAAGAATAGTGATCTTTCGATTCCATTCTTATCCTTATACCCAATTCCATCCTTTACAAATGATTGCCTTGAGCAATCAACGATATCAGTATGAGCCTGTTTGCTTACATTCCATTTGTCAACAATGATTTGAAGACGAGTTGTTTCATTTCTAGATTTTTCTAATTTTGAGGTTAAGTCATTTATTAGAAAATCCTTTATGAGAACAAATTCTTTTAGAGTCTGCATTTCAGCGAGAGTAGCATTTAACTTTCGCTGATATGCCCACTCGTTTTCTTTTTTATTTCGGAATTAATTTTTCGGTTATCATCCATTTCTCTTAAAACCCTTCTGTTGTGTGACAAACAGTAAGCAACAGCTGTAACACACCTAGGTGAGCACAGCTTTGATTTTATTTCAAAAGGAATGTTTACCATATCTTTCTCCTCAGCTTTCTTGGGTGCACTTTCCATCTTTTCAGCAGCTTTTTCAGGGGATGTCTTCTCAGCTATCAATGCCTCCTCTCCAGTCTGATCTTTCTTCTTCTCAGCAATCAGCACACTTTTCAGTCTTGCATTCTTTAGCATCTCACCCTTTATAACCTCAGTTGATGACCCTTCTAGCGAATTTACACTGTTTGAGGATTTGGTGCAAATTTTGGCCATCAGGGCCTTGTTTACTTCAACTTCGGCTGCAGCTGCCTCTTCTCCCCAATCAAAATCTTCAACAACCAGTGCCTTCTGTGGTTCCTTCTCATTTCCCTCATTTCCATCAGTGATGGCCACCAACCTCTTAGCAGGCTTGATTTCAGCTTGATTCAAAGTGGGACATTCATACTTGAAATGCCCAAGAACTTTACAGTTGTAACAACGAATTTTTGACTTGTCAAAACCAGCTTTCCCCATTCCCACTCTCCTACCAGTTCTGTCTTGAAATCGTTTAACTCTCAGAGTGATCATTGCCATCTGCCATTTGAGGTCCATTTCCTCCATATCATCTGGATCCACTTGATACATATCTTCCGGGGACATCATTTCATTCTTGATTTCACCAGTCTTTAGTGCTTCAAAACTGCTCATAAAGGTGTTGAAGAGTTCCACATGTTCAGTGGCCAACTTGGTCACCTGTGGATTCAGTGTCTTCGCTGCCTTTTCTGAGTACATAGCTGCTTTACCAGAACTTGAACTTGCACCACCCAATGAGTCCACATATGGATGTAATGAACTTGAACCCATCTCACCAATCGGAGTCATCAATGCCAGATTCTTCATTGCACTGCTAGAGGTCACCTTTGGAACAGTCTGATTCATCACTCTTTTTGTGATATCCATTTCAAATGACTTCAAGGTGTTTATGAGATCAGCCAGAGTGGATTGAGCATCCAAGTATTCTTTCTTAATCAGCATGCATTGAATACTCCATTCCTTAGGGAGAGAATCAAGTAGTTTCTTGATGGAGTTACGGTTGTTGACAGGAATTCCGGCTTTCTTCATTTTTGTTAACGGACTCATGAACCTGTCGATGTGTGACGACAAGCTTTCACCTCGAACACTTCCAAACATATCATATTCTTTCTGAATCATGTCTTGCTTGTTCTGTCTCATCTCAGCATTTCCTTCGTAGTACTCACTCAATGCGAACCACAGATCATGCGCAGATCCGTACTCTTCAAACATGTTGTACACATCATTAGACAAAGCCATGGTGAGAGCACCGTAGGCTTTGTGATCTCGTTGCATCAACTGCTTGTCAAGGTCTGTGTAGGTAGTAGGATCAGTGTTAAACACCTCTCCTGCTTCAGTGGTGCTCACTGGAATGTGAGGTCCAAGTTGCACAGATGTCCATTGAGTGTGATCATTCACAAAATAAAATGCTTTCATCCTGTTTTTCCAAGTACCATAGTCTTCAGCACCCATTAACTTGGGAATTCGGGTTATTGTTCCTGTATCCAGTTCAGCTTGGGTTATAGGATTAACTTGGTATGATTTGTTGTTACCAGCCATTGATTTAGATTGATTTTTATAAGTCTGATTAATTGATTTTAATGGTTATAGTCCAGAAATAAGTCCAAAGTCCTTAATTATAAAGATCAGTCCACAAGTGCGCAAATTTGGTAAGTGCACAGGAACAAGTGAGCAGCAACCTGAAACAATGGTTCAACAGTGATGTCAAGATTTTGATCTCCTGATAAGTGCGCAATCTTGAAGTACACAGATTGCTAAGTGCGCAGGTCAGTCAGGGCTGAGCAAGACAAGTGCTCAGTCTTTGACTGATCAATCAGCGTACTTATTTAAGTACACAGACACTTAAACTCTCGTTTAAGATTTTAGTGCGCAGAAACCCTAGCCAAGTACTCAAAACTGCACCCTTTCAGCAAGTACGCAAACCAACTAGTGATTTCTGATAAGTGCGCATAAACCCTAGTTGTGTTCCTGGAGACAAAGCTAACTTTTAAGCTTTTGAAGATTTAAGTGCTCAAACCAAGAAACAAGTGCGCAAATTTATAAGATAAGTGCGCACCTATACTCTGGAAATAAGTGCACAACTTGAAAAACAAGTATGCAGCTTATGAGCTAAGTACTCAAAATATGAAATAAGTACTCAAACTATGAAATAAGTACTCAAACTATGAAATAAGTACTCAGAATCAAGAAATAAGTGCGCAATTAAGTGCGCAAATACGTCTGATAATGCACAATTCACAGCAGAATCCTATCCAAGCCTTTTTCAATCAATCTGAAATGCTCGGATGATGTTTCTACTAAAGATAACCAACTTTTAACACCTTAGAAACACAACAATAAGAGAAATCTGAGGCAAATGGAGAGGAAAAACCTTCTTTTTTTTTTTGATAAAAACAATGTTTTTAGAACCGGACCGGACATCGAACCGGTCTTCTTACTGGTTCACTGGTCGGACCGGTCGAACCGGTCGGACCGGATTTACGAACTGGATGATATTATAAATATTATAAAATATATTTAATATTATAATTTGTTAAAAATCTTTCTTTTTTAAATATTGTCTTCTTTGTATTTGTTGCCAATATAGACAATATAGTCAATTTAAAAGGGCTAAAATAGAACTTCTGTTAACCATTTATACAGCTGTATCCACGTTATGATAGTACATATTTCTTTATTAAAAAAAAGTCACAACTACTAATTGCATATGAAGATGAGTCTTGCTATTTACATAAACTGACAAAAAAAAAAAAAAAAAAGCTTATTCTTTTATTCCATAAATAGCAACAGCTGTATCTGCAAAGTGCAAACGTTCACCACCAACCCACCTCTTCATCGATGAAGAAGATATAAGTAAACCTGCAATGGGAGATGAAAGATGATGATTGGTGAAGATGAACGATGATGCTTGATGAAGATGATCGATGATGATGATTAACGAAGATGGTTCATGGTTGTTTAAGGTTTGGGCGTTTGGTGTAGTGGCTGCGAATATGATAAAAAGCTCCGGTCCGGTCCAAAAACAAAGCGGTTTCCGGTCCGACCCCCCGGTCCCCGGTCCAACCGGGCGGGTCAGTGCAACAGCGGTCTTATAGATTGACCCGGACCGTCATGACCTTCGGATCCCGGTCCGACCGGTTGAACCGGCCGGTCCGGTCCGGGTTTAAAAACCTTGGATAAAAACACAAAAATTTATAAAAACATAAAGAAAAACTAACAAAATGAGGGTTTTGGTATCTTAATCAGATACAATCTAGAGCACAGAGACTCTGATACCAAATTGTAGTCCCGAATGCTAGATCTTTCAAGTGCACAAGATTGTTATCACTTAGAAACATCTATTTGTTAGGTGTTTTAAGTGATTAATCTTCACAAACAAAGAAACTAGATAAAACTAATAAAACCGACACACAAGATAAAGAAATTCAAGCTTTCCATTACTGATTGAATCATTTAAACACCATGGATACAGATAAGTGCGCAACCTTTTGTGAACTTGTGTTGTCAAGATATCCAAAACCCTAACCCTAGAGCTGCAACATTGCTTTCTATTTATAGGCAGCACTGATGGGCCTGCGCACTTAAGCTAAGTGCGCAGAGCCCGTCCATAAGTGCGCAGCCTAGGGTTTTGACAATAAAACTATGCTATAATTACATAAACAACCCTCTAACTTCTAGACTACATAACAAGCTATCAAAACACTTCATTCTGGTAACTGTGGTCTCAATATAACCCAACACCATCAAGTTGGGAAGTTTCGATGTGGTTGTTGGCATGGATTGGTTGTCGAAGAACCATGCGGAGATTGTGTGCCGAGAAAAGATTGTTCGTATTCCCCTTCTCAGTGGTGAAGTTCTCTCGGTCGAAGGAGAGAACAACCGAGCCACTGTACGGATTATATCTTGCATGAAAGCACAGAAGTGCCATCGCAAGGGCTACTGTGCCTTTCTAGCACACGTGACGGAGAAGAAGTCGAAGGAGCTGAAGATCGAAGACATCCCTGTCGTGAGAGATTTTTCGGAGGTCTTTCCTGAAGAGTTGCCAGGATTGCCGCCTCCGAGACAGGTGGAGTTCCGAATTGATTTAGCTCCAGGAGCTGCACCTATCGCCCATTCGCCATATAATCTAGCGTCATCAGAGATGCAAGAGCTTTCGAGCCAATTGCAGGAGTTGTTGGACAAGGGTTTTATTCGCCCGAATTTCTCCCCGTGGGGCGCACCTATGTTGTTCGTGAAGAAGAAAGATGGATCCTTTCGGATGTGCATAGACTACAATGAATTGAACAAGCTCACTATCAAGAACCGCTATCCTCTCCCCAGGATTGATGATCTATTTGATCAGCTGCAAGGCTCTAGCTACTACTCTAAGATTGATTTGAGGTCTGGATATCATCAACTTCGTGTGCAAGAGGAAAGCATACCTAAAACGGCTTTTAGCACGCGTTATGGTCATTATGAGTTCCTGGTGATGCCGTTTGGACTGACCAACGCGCCAGCAGTATTCATGGACTTGATGAATAGAGTCTGCAAGCCGTATTTGGACAAGTTCGTGATTGTCTTTATTGACGAAATATTGATATATTCGCGAACTCAAGAGGAGCATGAGCAGCATTTGAAGTTGATCCTTGAGCTATTAAAGAATGAGAAGTTATATGCTAATTCTCTAAGTGCGAATTTTGGATTCGCGAGGTTCACTTCCTTGGACATGTAGTGAACGGGAAAGGTATTCATGTCAATCCAGCAAAGATTGAGGCAATTAAGAATTGAGAAGCGCCCAAGTCGCCAACGGAAGTGCGACAATTTTTAGGACTCGCTGGATATTATCGACGATTTATTGAGAACTTCTCTAAGATAGCTCAATCTCTAACCATTCTAACTCAGAAGGATAAGAAGTTTGAATGGGGTGAGAAGCAAGAATCTGCCTTCCAGTTGTTGAAGCAAAGGTTGTGCAGCACTCCTATTTTATCTTTGCCCGAAGGAACGGATGACTTTGTGGTCTATTGCGATGCTTCACACCAGGGCTTAGGGTGTGTGCTGATGCAAAGAGACAAAGTGATTGCGTATGCCTCTCGTCAACTCAAGGTTCACGAGAAGAATTACACTACGCATGACTTGGAGTTAGGAGCTGTAGTTTTTGCACTTAAGATTTGGAGACATTACTTGTATGGAACCAAGTGTACTGTCTTCACAGGCCACAAGAGCTTACAACTCATCTTCGACCAGAAGGATTTGAACATGAGGCAGAGAAGATGGGTTGAATAGCTGAACGATTACGACTGTGAGATTAAGTACCACCCGGGAAAGGCAAACGTCGTAGCGGATGCCTTAAGTCGAAAGGAACGCATCAAACCCCTACGTGTACGCGCACTAGGATTGACGATCCATTCGAACCTCACAGAACGCATTCGTGAAGCTCAACAGGAAGCTCTTAATGAGGTCAACCTCAAGGAGGAGGCTTTGCACGCCATGGTTAGATTATTGGAACCCCGGACCGACGGAACGTTGTACTTCGCTAATAGAATTTGGGTTCCATTGTTTGGTGGATTGAGGGAATTGGTACTCAAAGAGGCCCAAAAGTCAAGGTATTCGGTTCACCCAGGAGCCGATAAGATGTACAAGGATTTGAGGGAACTATATTGGTGGCCTAACATTAAAGGAAGTATTGCTATGTACGTGGTAAAGTGCCTCACGTGCTCTAAGGTTAAAGCCGAGTACCAGAAACCCTCTGGCTTGTTACAGCAACCTGAGATACCCGTGTGGAAGTGGGATCAGATTTCGATGGATTTTGTAACTAAGTTGCCAAGGACGGCAAGCGGTCACGACGCAATTTGGATAATTGTAGATCGATTGACCAAATCTGCTCACTTTTTGCCAATCAAGGAAACTGATAAATTGGATAAATTGGCAAAACTCTACATTAAGGAGGTTGTATCCAGACACGGTATCCTAGTCTCCATCATTTCAGATCGTGATAGTCGTTTTACTTCTAGGTTCCGGCAGACGTTGAACGTAGCCCTAGGTACTCGATTGGACATGAGTACGGCTTACCATCCCCATACTGATGGTCAGAGCGAGAGAACGATCCAGACGCTTGAGGATATGTTTCGTGCATGTGTGATTGACTTTGGAGGTAATTGGGACGCTCACCTACCTCTAATTGAGTTTTCGTACAACAATAGTTATCACACTAGCATCAAAGCCGCACCGTTTGAAGCTCTCTATGGACGCAAATGCCGATCACCGTTGTGTTGGGCAGAAGTTGGGGACAAGCACTTGACTGGTCCAGAGATCATCCAGGAGACGACTGACAAAATTTCTCAAATCAAGGACCGATTAAAAGATGCCCGGGATAGGCAGAAGAGTTATGCCGGAACGAGGAGGAAACATCTGGAATTTCAAGTAGGCGACAAGGTCCTACTGAAAGTCTCTCCTTGGAAAGGAGTACCTCATTTCGGTAAACGCGGCAAGCTAAATCCAAGATATATCGGCCCATTCGAAATCTTGGCAAGAGTTGGCCCAGACGCGTATAAGCTTAATTTGCCCGACGAGCTAAGTGGAGTTCATGACACATTTCATGTGTCGAACCTCAAAAAATGCTTATCGGATAAATCGTTGATCATTCCGCCCGAGGAAATCCAGATCGACGATCAACTTCATTTTATTGAAGAACCCGTCGTGGTCATGGACTGGAAAGTCCAGAAACTGAGACGTAGTCGAGTTAAGCTCGTTAAAGTTCGGTGGAATTCCCGACGCGGACCCGAGTTCACTTGGGAACGCGAGGACCAATCGAAGCGAAAGTACCCCTCTCTTCAAGGATTCCCCTGTATCAGATAGGTCACATCGAATTTCCCTGACGGAATTTCCTCAACAGGGGGAGAATGTGACACCCGCCACTTAGCCAGGTCAAAATCCGTACACTTTCTAGTCAACGTTTAATTTTACATGCATTATTCATGAAATTTTATATGCATAAGTCCCCCGAGATAGTTTAGCAATGTCCGAACGAGTATAATTTCACCCATATCAACGAATCTTGGTTACACAAATTTATATGATTACAAGTGATTTTCCAAAATCATGTATAGATGCCCATTTATTTTATAACACAATGGGAAGCATCATGGATTTTTATGCATAAAGTCTAGTATTTATTCAACTAGCATACCTACACATATGTGAATATGTGTACACGACACACACATATATGTATATATATGTATATTTTCGGCCTATATATATATGTACAAGAATACAAGAAAACTAGCTAACATATTCATAATTGGCACTACATATGCTTTTGTTACATCTTAAATGAACTAACTAGTTCTTTTATAAACTTAACCATTTTTGGTGAAACAAGTAATCAGCACTAAGATTTATGAAAACTACTAGCCAAGAATCATCACCACCATCAATGTAGTGTCATGTCCCATTATTCTTTCTAAGACAATTAAATACTAGATTTGGTGGCTTAACCATATAAGGTAATATTCCTTAAACACCTAGGATCAAGGATGTTGGTTTACCACACACTACAAGAAAATGAAGCTATTGCAACCCCATTAAAATGTTGCATTATGCCTTGAAATGGTTGCATTAGGCCAAATGCAAAATTTTATCAAAAGCTGCATTAGACAAAGTTGCATTAGACCTACTGCAACCTTTTAAAAGGCTAACGCAACCTATTTTGAAAGTGTTGCATATACTATTCAAATGCAACTTTTTTAAGATGCAACCTTTTTACATTTTAATGCAACCCTTTTATATTATAATGCAACTTTTTTTAATACTCTAATGCAACTTTTGTTATAGTTTAGTTACAAAAATGTAACTTTTTCTACACTCAAAATGCAACTTTTATATATTTAAGTGCAACCTTTTTGTAAATTTTAGTTATAGAAAATGCAACCTTTGTTTGTAACCAAAATGCAACCTTTGTTTGTAACCAAAAT
The DNA here is from genome assembly GCA_032199755.1 of Ambrosia artemisiifolia. NCBI lineage: Eukaryota > Viridiplantae > Streptophyta > Magnoliopsida > Asterales > Asteraceae > Ambrosia > Ambrosia artemisiifolia. The sequence continues at coordinate 23,686,820 of CM063524.1, read as the reverse complement.
GCAACTTTGTAACATATTTTCAATTGCAATTAATCAATATGCATTCAATTATAATTACAACGAAACAAAAATAACACAGATATCATTGATAGTCAAAAGGTGTACTTAAACATACTTATCCAAATGGTGTCAATTACAATGAGTAATGAAAAATTCTACTCATCTCGATCTCGAATTGGTAATTATTCCAAAACTTTCTGCATCATAGCTTCCAAGTATTCTCGTTGGCTGTTAATCCTTTTTGCATATCTTCGAGCTTGGATTTTCTTCATGATCCTCTTTGGTCTCCTTGCGCAATTCCAGCAACTGTTTTTTAACTTCAGTTTCCGCATGTAGTTGAAAGAATTTAGCTAAAACAGGATGTAATGATCATACAAGTCATAAATCCAGGTGCGGAAACCCTAGACATGAACAAAATGATAATATCCAAATCAAAACACGTAAGACATCATTTTAATCACCTTTTCATAGATTAACTTCAATAAAACTTGTTTACAATTGATTCACACGTTAATCTAATGATCACACACACATTCACAATCTAGACCTGATCCTGACCTCTCAACACACACTTACAAAAACTCTTTCTAACTTGAAAATAATCAAAAACTATTTATAGGGTCTGCAGGTTCGCCCAGTTCGTTGGTGCGAATGTGGACATAGTCCACATTCGCCCACTTCCATGGTACGAACCTGGTCTTCAGATCTTCAGTCTTCTTCATTCGTCCAGACTTCTACACATTCGCCCAAATACACACACATTCACCCACACCAATATACATTCGCCCACTCAGAAACATCTACTAACATATGTTAAAAGCTAATCCAATCACTAGTCGCAATACGTGCATCTACACCGCATAGCCTTGTGAAAGTCTAGTACACTATTCGGTCACCATCTTCTAAAACTTGTTCTTGATTCTCAAATAGAATATATGCCATCTATGTTCCCACATTAAATTTATACATTTATCAGATTCCTTTATCACATATATAATTCTTAAAAATAAAAAATAATTTAGGAAACAATTGAAACACTTTAAGGCCCTAATAGGAGCAACTTTGGTATTTGAATGAGTGGTAATCCCTGCACAAGACTTCACAAATTATAATATATACCAAGCAAACAAGCAAGTAGGTCAGACAGGTGGCTGTCATAATGGGTCAGGTGGACTCTTTTATAAAAATTGTATGTTTGGTTCAGGTCAAACTGTGAAAAAAACTGATTTAGTTCCTGAAAGGATGTTAAGAGCTTGTAAGAAAACATGTAATAAACCTTAACCAAGTGGCCTTGGACGTTGAGGGTTAATTCAACATGTGTGGTTTATAATAGTAAAGCCAAAGTTGTTGTGATTTTGATCTAGTTACAGTTATGTTAGGTTTTACAAAGTTACCTCAATAAAGATATACACATTTTGATGGTATTCAACACTCCTAAGTAGCAATCAAATGCTAAGTAAGGGGCTGTTTGGTAGCGCCTCTTAATCAGCCTCTTAACCATTCAGTTCTGAATCATTCAGCATTCAGACTGTTTGTTTCAACATCTGAATTGAATGGTTAAGTGTTGAACCATTAAGCTAATAAGGGATGCTGAATGATTAAGCTCTTAACCATTCAGATCATCTTAATGATTAAGCACTTAATCAACCAAGATAATGATTGAATATATAGTGTAAAACGTGGGCAATAAAGTTGCATTATGCAGAACCACTTGAAGAGAAAAAGCTTGATTGAAATGAATAAAACTTGCCTTGCTGTTTGGTCTATTCTGAGATCAGAATATAATGCAAAGAGTTAATGTGTCTTTCTATAGGGATAATGATCAGCATGTTGATAAATTGGTCAACATTTTGTGACCTCATGTGAACAAAACATGTAGAATCAAATATGTGATTGTGTCATTTTATCATATCGTCTCGTAAAAATAAAAAGTAATGAGCTTCGTAATCACGCAATTGGGAAGGATTGTGTTCGCCTTAGAAGTGCATAAATAAAGTCTCTTATATGTTGTACTGTTTGAGAGAGCGGTTTACGTCAAGTAAACATCTTATCATAATAATAAGAATCACCACACCAAGTGAGTAACTATTATTTTCCACAAAATGTTACAACAATCAAATACAAACGTAGATTTATACTGCTCTCATCATTAAAAGATATTAACATAGTTCAATAATTTGAAGACTAAATGGAACCTAAAAAGTTCAATCATTATCTTGTTTGATTCAAAAACAGTTTTGTTGAGCTACTAATACTTGTTCATACATCCAATGTACTTGACCACTGAATCAAGCTTCAAGCTCTAACTCATTAAATGCTCAGATGTTATATTTTTCAAAATCAAAAACTTCATATATAATATTTAAATCAGGCACCATAACATTTTAGCTGACCCAAACTCCCTAATACTTATTCATGCGGTAATTACAACATACACAATTAACTTCCTTCAACTATGGATTAGGCGAACAAAAATGTAAATTCGAAATCGAAGAACTTCAATGATAAAAGGTATATCAATATCTCTAGAAGTTTAGGCATGGATAATCTATGTTGAACTAAGCATCCTGAAACAACATTCCAAACTATCTAAACCTATCTTTAGAGTTTTTTCTTAAAGAATTATTTTGATTGTATTAGGAAATAAATACATCAAACATAAGGAATACCAGATAACATGGAGTATGCTAGCAATCTGCATCTTAGATAAAATCTGGTTGAAACATTTCATCGAATAGTTGGTGTGCATCTTCTAACTTTTCACTTTTAGACAACACAACAGAATAAATTATCCACAAAATGCAAGTTATATGAGAAACTCACAATAATACAATATTAACACTAAAACATATAATAAATATGCTTGTTTGGATCACCACCATAATCCGCTTAACTGTTGCACTAATCAAAGCCTTGGGATAGTTTTTGGATAAAAAAGCAATAATATATAACTGCACTAATAATCTCATACAGTTCGATTAGTACCTTATTCCCAGAAATGGGAAGGATGGATAACGGCAAAACGCATACGCGTTCCTAGCTCTAGATGGCTATAACAACAACATCAGACGTTGGTGCAGGGCTGACGGCTCGAGCAACCAGGTTGGTCGTCTAGTTCTAGTGGTGCGGTAGTGGAAACCAATGGATCGAAGAGCATATGACGAATAGTTCTTGAATGGGGCTTTTGAGAAGGTGTGACAGTGCAGCAGAATTTTGGCCGGAGATAGAATCATCCCTTGGCGGGAGAATGAAAAATAAAAAAAAAAAATCTAAAAAGCGATAAGGGGAAGTGGGTTAATTTGGGGGAGGGGAAAAAAATTTAATTTGGGAGAATGGTAAAGAGTCATGAACGGATTAGATTTATGTTAAAGTAACCAAAAAAAAAAAAACTATTGGTCATCGGTCAACTATAGTTAGTATTGTCTAGTGGTTAACTAAGATGAATATTTGTCACGTTGTAATATTAATAACTGATGGCCAATGACAATGAGGGACAATTTTAATCATTAATCAATGACTATAAAGGGTGGTCAGAAAATATGCACTCCTAGGTTGTTCATTAGCTTGGCTAAGCTTAGATTTGAAACCGAGTTGAAAATCTAAGCTTACGTTTGGCTTGTTTTTAATTGAGTTAACTCGGTTTGGTTGTACTCGAATTCGAAAGTAAAGTTTGATTGCAACGGCAAAAATTGTTTTATTTATTTTTTAACAATGCAACCTTTTAAAATAAGAGTTGCATTTAACTTTTAACTATGTAACATTTTAAAATAAAAGTTGCATTTAAACATTCTCAATGCAACATTTTAAGGAAAATGATGCATTATATCTTCTAATGCAACCTTTATGTTCAACTACGTTGCATTATAGTCAAATGCAACTCTTTTAAAAAGGTTGCTTTTAAAAAGTTGCATTAATCCTATTTTCTAATAGTGACATTTGTTAAATGTCCACTCTTGCTTTTCTTTTTTTCTTTCGGCCGAGTACCCCCCCCCCCCCCAATACTATAATTATGTTTTTTTTTTCTAATTAATCACATGTTTGTTTAAGTCCCTAGAAATACCAATGTGTTGTCACATTAGATCAAGTCTTGTTTAGCATCATCATGGTGATTAGTCAACTCTGAGATTTGATTTAAGACTCTTGATTTGCTTGCAAGATTGGAGACAAAGTAAGATTGTTAACCAAACATAGTAGGATTCCTTAATTCACTTAGAAATAGGAAAGATCATTACCACATTTAGGAAACACCTCCCTTTCCTTGTACCCTTCCAAACCGTCCCCCCCCCCCCTAGTGTCCTCTAATTCTTTTTTTTAATCTAAGTCAACCTCTATATTAACATGTGTTGATTAGTTCCATAAGTTGACTCCATGTAGTGTCACTCATGCTTCGAATCTTGCCAACATAATAAAGTGATTAATGACATCTTAAAGAGTGATTTGGACCTTGGATATGCTAGGAGGATATGGAACATATGGAGATTTCTAACCATATTAGGAAGGATTCTCTAATCACCCTAATCCATAAGAGTTGACTTACCCTAAGTGTTAATCACTTTCCTTGCACCTTCTCATCTCTACCTCTATATAAGGAGTCCATGGGTGAGCCATTCACCACACCACAACCTCTCTTGCTCCCCCCCCCCCCCTTTAGTTCGAAACACACACCCACATAACACAAGCTTTAGGAGCAACCAAGGAGTTCTAGAATCTTGCCTTCTATCTTGGATCCACTAGGAGGTATAAACCTTAACTTGGTTACTCATTTACTTTATTTAATGGTTCATCTTAGCTCATAGTTTATCATTAATAATAAAACATCACCATAGATAATTTCAAGAAATATATATGTATGCGTGGACATACATACACATGTATGTGTATGCGTGGCATGTATATGCATGTACAAGTGTGTATGTATATGTTTAGACATGTAAGAACCTAAGTTATCATGTTATTTTACATTAATAATGAAAACAAACTCCATGTGTGTGCATACATACATACGTGTGTATATATATAGAGTATATATATGTGTAAAACAAACTCAAAAGTATAGCTAGTAATGTGTATGGACTACCAAGATACATATGTATATGGGTATGTATGTACAAGTGTAGACCCCATAGACATCCCTATCTATGGTTATGTGTGGAAATACACATATAGGTATGAGTATAGATGCATGTATATGTAGGTGTGAATATATATGTCTATAATGTTTGTGTATGGTAAAAACTAAGTATATTTGAACATAATATAACTCATTTTCAAAGAAGGAACACATGTTTTATAATGGAAAACATATGTTGGAAACTAGAACCTATTTTCATATAAAGATTACTGTTTTCGAGCAACTAGAATGTCACCAAGAAAGTCTAAACGATTATACCACTAGAGATTGGGTGAACCACGAGTACCATGGATTATTTTTACATGAATCTAAGGTACTATGTATGTATGTGGGACATATAGGTTAGGGTAGGTGCACGTTGTCAAGAGATTAAGGTGATGCGGATGATTTGCGGTATTGTTAGGTGATATAGGTCAGGTACCATGGCATTATAAACTTGCATAATTTTCCCCTATTTTTAGGTGATGCGGATGATTTGCGAGATTGTTGATGTAGGTGCACGTTGTCACGAGATTAAGGTTAGTTTGATTCCATTTAGCCCTAACCTTCAAACAAAGATACGTGTTATCCTTGATGTCCACCATATTTCCGGCCTTTCTTGGTTTGTTTTTAAACATTCGTTTATTAGAAAAGAAAGCTAGCATGCAATTAAAGAAATCTTTGGAGAAATCAAGTCTATTAGCCTATTAGGTTCTTTTAGTTCAAGAAAATATTGATGCATACTTTGATTGGAATACTACAAACAGTGTACGTTTGATTTGTTGCAAGTGCTTTTCTGGTTATTAGCGGCTGCCTTTTCTTTGTTGGGCGACGTTTATGTGTTGCTTCTTTTGTTAACAAACTTTACAATTCAGAAAAAAAGCAAAGAGCTAGAAACATTTAAGAAACTCGTGTCATTTAACATGTTTTATTGCTAATGTATCAACAATTATTTTAGAGTTAAATGCCAAAATGGCCCCTGTGGTTTGACCTAAATTGCCACTTTGGTCACTTTTTTGAATTTTTTGCCAAAACCACCCCTCAAGTATCGAAAAGTGCCAAAATGACCCATATTTAACTGAGTTTCTAACTGAGGATGGAAAGTCAGTTAAGTATCAAGGGCATTTTCGTCTTTTCATCCCAACCCCCCTCTTCTTCTTCTTCTGCATAAATCACCATCTTCTTCTTCTAAAGCTCCAACCTTAGTCACAAAATCAACACCTCAAACCATAAATCACCATCACAGTTATCAACTCCCACCATCTTCCCCATCACAGTGTTCAACTCCCACCTCAAACCTAAATACTACAGACAAGGACGACGAACTCGTTGACGGAGACGACGTCGTTTCAGTGGTTACAAACAAATCACCCAATCCAAAATCCGATCTTTAACCCCCACCCACCCAAATTATTTAATGGGCAAAATCTCAGTGATCATTTACATCACAGTAGCCTTACTCCTCCTCCTATTAATCTCCCATTCCCCCACTCACCGGAACTCCAACAACCACCGCCGCCACCGCCGCCTTAAACTCCGCTCCAACTTCACCTTCAACCCAACCCCTTGTGACCATCATATCTCCTTCGACCCCTTCTGACCATCATATCCCCTTCTGACCACTGAGAATCCTTCACTCTCTAAACCTAATTGCTGCTCACCTTCGGGGTTTAGAGAAACATCAATCCTCAACCTAATTTGACTTACTCTTTCTTCAGCTAATGTACGGATAAAACGAAGCTACTTTGGGGGAATACATGACGAGGCATAAAAACACTTTAAATATGTAAATTTTTTAGACCAAATAACTTTACTACTTTAGTAGCATATAATATGTTGTTTCAGTTTGGTAGCATCTCATAGAGAAAAAACAAAGATTCTTCAAGAATTACTATCTGAGCTTGGGTTTAAAAGAACAATAATCCAGATCTTTGTGATGACCGTTTGAGAGAGAAAGATTCTTTTATTTTGTGAATATAAGCAGAAAGATTCTTTTAATTTGTGATTGTAAACATTTTACGTTTCTTTATTGTCCACAAGTCAACAACTCTTTTTCTATCTTTTCCATTCTTTTCTTTTCTGCAGGTTTAATTGTCTGTGTGTATATATATATATTGCAGATTGGTTTGTTTTTAATTGTCTGTATCGTGACTCTGCATCGAGATAGGGCATTTGTTAGGTTGAAGATTGGTTTGTTTATTGAGAATAGGGTGGTCTAAGAATGGGGGTGGTCTGGCTTGATTTTTAGGTTTGGGGGTTTTATATGGAGAAGATGAAGTACAGAGTGAAAGGACGAAAATGCCCCTCAGACTTAACTGACTTTCCATCCTCAGTTAAAAACTCAGTTAAATATGGGTCATTTTGGCACTTTTCGATACTTGAGGGGTGGTTTTGGCAAAAAATTCAAAAAAGTGACCAAAGTGGCAATTTGGGTCAAACCACAGGGCCATTTTGGCATTTAACTCATTATTTTATTATTCTCAAAAGAGAAATCCCACCAATGGAAATCAAAGCGAACCAGTAATAAACTATGATATGCCTAACGTAAATGGGGTGGATATCGATCATGCTTCAATTATTGTAGAATCCAGTCAAAGTTTTCCAAATAACATTAATATAAAACAACAAAATTTATAAATATAAAGCAAAGAACATATGAGAAAACAGATGGAAGGAGGTTTGTTTTATATCCTTAAACATAAACCTCATGATATTATTTTTTAGAGAGAATTACACAGATTGTCTTTTAGTTATACCTAAAATTGCATCCTATGTCCTTTTTTCGAATTTTTGACTCCTTATGTCCTTTGTTTTATACAGTTGTTACATCCTATGTCCTTTAAGCCAAACCCAGTTAAATAACTCAGTTAAGTTGGTCATGTGCCCCTCATGTGAGGGGCAATCCTGTCTTTTCACCCTCAAAAGGACAATCTGTGCATAATATATCAAGTATAAACTAGAGGGACCATTCTTGCCAAGATGTCAAAGTTTACAAAAAAACGTGTTTTCCTTCCCTCCTTCCTGATTTCCGATCGGAATTCCGGTCACCGGAATTAAAATCCGGCAAACCCAATCTCGCTTATTATAATCATCTAACTCGATTTAATGCTACTAGTCCGTTTCTCCATCACTCTTAATTATTTCGTGGCCTTTATGGTGCATTAAAACCGGTTAATTATGCTATAAAATCGATCTTTAAGACTCATGGTGTAACCGTCGAGATGGGTTTAATTCGTGGCCATGTTTCACTTAACAACTATATAATCTGGTACTTCGAACATTTGTTTCCCTGTTACACATCACAAACCCACAAAACAAATCACGTATTGAATGAACAGAAAGGCCTCTAATCGAACCTACAAGTTTCGGCTTTTGCATTATCATTTTTTAGTCCAAAACGAGTTGTAAGTTCAAATTGTTATTTGCATCATGTATTTCAGCCTTCATAGATTAAAACCCCTCTATTACAGGACGTTTATCGAGCCTTAATCGGGTTATTGGATTTGGGGATTAGGGTTAGGGTTTATGTTATATTTGGGGAAGAAGATGAAACTAGCTTTTTAGATAAATATTTAATCTTTCAAATAGAAACACAAATATAGTTGTGGAGTAGTGGTCACAGGGTTGTGTTACTGCTGAGAGGACACAGGTTCGAACCCCCTTTGGGGCGGGTTTCATCATTTTTATATATTTTTTTTAGTTTGTTTATATATAATATTTATATATAAATACTTGATATCTTAAAATATTTATAATAAATCCATCTTTTGCCCAAAAATTATAAAAATTTAGGAGTAACATCTTGAAACCATAAATAAAATTATCACATAAAAATTTTCTGGAAAATAAATTATTTTCATACTTTTATTAATTTAAATAGTTTTAATCATAAATAATTGATTAAAAATTCATTTATAATGATTTAAATCCCAAATTTTCTGGAAAATTATTTTTAAGGATCATGAACCTAAATAAAAGTTTTTGGTTCAGAAAACATTTATTTTTATTAATTTTCCTATTATTATTATTATTATTATTATTAGAGAGAATTACACAGATTGTCCTTTAGTTATACATGAAATTGCACAGATTGTCCTTTTGAGGGTGAAAAGACAGGATTGCCCCTCACATGAGGGGCACATGACCAACTTAACTGAGTTATTTAACTGGGTTTGGCTTAAAGGACATAGGATGTAACAACTATATAAAACAAAGGACATAAGGAGTCAAAAATTCGAAAAAAGGACATAAGATGCAATTTTAGGTATAATTAAAGGACAATCTGTGTAATTCTCTCTATTTTTTATTTATATAATGTTGTCATTTGCAGGAAAAGAACATACAGGATTGGTGGTGCAGATCAAGTGCTTCATCAACGAACTTGCAATAAAAAAGAAGGTTTGTTAGCAATTAAGATGAATCAAATGAGATGGTAAATAAAGGCGTCACTTTCTGTTACGAAGTATATTGATGATTTATACACTTAAGGGGACATCACATGTCATTAATGGTAAATATACATTGATTGATAAAAAAAACTATAGTAAATATGTGGACACTGACGTGTCATGCTTATGCAGACGTGGCATGCCAACACAGGCATGATGATGACGGGGACGCTGCCATGGCATGCCATGTCATCATCCGCGTCAGCATCCATGTCATCATCCACTAACTGAGTTAGTTTCAGTTAAGAAAGGTTTATTGTCGGCTAATATGTTAAAAGTTGGGATCGTTGTTGGGAATTTTGAAGTATAGATTATTGTCGGCCAATTGGTGAAAGTTTGGATTATTAAAATCTAATACCCCTTTTTAAAACAACCAAATCCCATTTTAATTATTTATTTTTTAATGATGTCAAATCAAATATTGCATAATTCATATATCATTTATTACGTAACATTAAATTTTTTATAATATTTTATAAGTAACCCAAATTTATAGAAATTGTAATACGTAAGTTCCAATAATTAAAACTTGTATACTACCATCTTTATAAAATAATTGTTATTTGACTTGGGGATATACCGTGTGTACACACGGGGCTATAACCTAGTAGATAATAAACCTAAAGCAGATCCCCTTATGGTGAAGTGGCACTCTCCTTGCTTTCCTTATGGGAGGTGGGGAGTTCGAGTCCTGCTGGCACCAAAATACTGCTGGTGGGCCGGGTTTTACCGCAGTGGGCCTTTGGGCGGCGGGTTTTCCCCGGGAACTGTTGTGTAATTATTGATGGACTCAGGTTACTCTCGGAGTACTCCTTTATTCAATGGATACTTTGTGAGTAATCGGGATTGATTTGTTGGCCGTTAAAATAAAATAAAAAAAGATAATAAACCTAAAGTATACGGTGTCACTCTTGTTCATATTATTTCATTAGCAACATGCTGCAAACACAACTATATCAGTGGCCAAATCATTAATATTTTTTATCAAAGAAATTAAGTGCAAAGGAATATGAGACACGATAAGAATTGATATACCTAGTCCATAATAGTACTTCGCGATGCATATATACTTGTTCACACCAAAATATTAAGTGATATGAAAAGAAAATCGCTGCAATTTCAAATGATACCTATACGCCATCGCTAATAGCTTATAAAAACTTTAATCTCCTCTGGCAAAATTATTTTGGATACCTAAATCTGAATATAAAATTAATCTATCACTATGCTAAATATTCCTAAATATTAAGCTAAACATTCAACCAAACCTTCAAAATTTTCGGATTTATTTTGAACATTATGAAGAACCCTAAAAATTGAAAGAAAGTGAACAAGAATCTATACTACACTACACTAGTTATGCAAATAATCTAAAAAAACTTAGGGTTTGGTTAAACAATTATGAAGAACCCCAAAAAATTCAAAGATGAAAGCAAAACTATAACTAGATAGCACTAGAACAAGAGAATTTTACAAAAAAAATAGGAGGTTCATACCTTGGATTTGAAAGGTGGATGTGGATTCTTAGAGTTAAGTTTTGATGTTTATGAGAGCAAAGTGAATACAAAGTGAAGTAATGAAGGTCGGCCATAGGGTTATGTTGATGTTTTTGTAACAAAAAGGAAAGGATTCCCGAAATGGTCCTGCACGAATCTTTTTTTCTTTGCTGTTGCAATGTGAACGGGGGTTCACAAAACCGAACGGGGGTTCACAAAACCCGAACGAGGGTTCACAATTGTTTGATGCAGTTTTTTTCTTGAAACAGACCCAGTGGACTCGAGTTCTGCAACGAACGGGCGTTCGCTTTTCCAAACAGGCGTTCGCTTTGATTCTGACCCGTTTTTCTGCTTCAACTTTGTTGCATAACGTCTACACTTTGTGAGTCTTAACACAAACATGTAACGTACCTGCTCCATGACGCTTCCCTCTGTATAAATACCTCTGGTTTCGAAGCGAAGTCCCAACAATCCATAGGCGCGAATCAATCTACAAACTTAACAAACCAATAAGTAATGTGTATAAAAATAAAAAAGGACCAAATTGCCCCTGCACATTTAGAACATTATGAAGTCATTTTTGATCTTATGAAGTTGCTAAGGACGTGAATACCCCTGCGAACCTGCGTTTTTGCACGAGTCAATAGCTTGACTTGCTTTTCCATGCGCGTTTAGGCGCGCGGACGTGGACTTCAAGTATTTTCACATCCTAGTCATACGGGCTTTACTTTTGTATTTTTAGTTTCTGCCCTTGTACTTTCAAGCTCAGTCCAACTTGGACTTTAACTTATTGGAATTGTTGTTTTCACAAAAGATTTTCTTTAAGATCGCTTTCGCCCGAATGGAGATTGAGTACGGGCGAGAAGATCGATCGAGCGATGAACAGACATCGGCCATCCCCACACTTAAACTGACGCAATGTACCAAATAATTACAGAAGAAATAATTACAGACTCGATTTAAGAAAAATGGAAGAGATATACACAAATCAATATACCAAAAACTATACACTAAACTTAAATTATGATAATATATAAAATATGAAACTATACAATATTTTCAGCGAAATCTGAGTCGCTCGCGCATCGCGAAGAAGTACAGACCGCTTCTCGCGTGGCCCAAGTGAGCACAATGGCTCAAGGTACTCGCGCGTCGCAACAAGATAAAGACCGTCTTTTTGCTTGCGCGAAAACAACCTTTTTCACCGAAAAATAATATAACGGAATTTGATGGATAGAAACGATGATGGATGCCAATGTATTGAGTTAAAAATGGAAGATAGCGGCTATTCACATGACGCGAAGGACTCTGGTGATCCTGTTCGGGTATCGCGAACAATAAAAGATAAAATCCGGGGTAATTAGGAACTCGCATAAAGCGGAACCATAAGCCCAGCTTCTTTGCGAATCGCAAGGAAGCATTTTTCACAGAAAATTATTTTTATTAAAACCACTTTTATATTAAATAAATTTCCCAAATTTTCTTAACCCAAACCTTTTATAAAAGCATCCGAACCATCAAATTTAAACGTTATATACCCAGATTTCCATTATATATTTACATCAAAACAATATATAAATAAAAATTATAATTATATAAACAGATTAAACAATATGAACAAAGATCATCAAACAAATTAATCAGATAAAGAATAAAAACAATCATATTAACAAATAAACGAACGAATACAGATTACTATAAAAAAATGAATGAATCAAATAAACAAGTATAGACAGATATTCACAAGCATGTACACCGGTAAAGGAGTAACTCGGGTCGTTCCAAAAGCTCGTCGCATCCCCGGCAACGGCGCCAAAAACTTGATGTGCTCGGAACATACATAAATATGTACGCGCAACTTGGGTTTTAAATTAATAAAAATGATTTTAATCTTAACATTAGAACACACATTAAAGGGCAAGCGCACCCTGTCACATATGTAGTAAAGCATAGATAAGAACCAAGTATCGATCCATGGACGCGCGCGGAGCGATTGTTCTAAACCTTTGTCACTGATTTACCGGTAAGAAAAGATAGGTGAATATTTATTTTAACTAATTTAATCTAATACATAGCAAATATATATATATATATATATATATATATATATATATATATATATATATAAGACTCCAAATAGAATATATATATATATATATTTATAAGCTAACACGATAAACACATGTTAACCACCTAGAGTTGTTCATTAGCGAGCTATTGATATAATCTCATGCAAATCTTCTAAAGATAAGTTAGTCATCCGTTAAGAGTTTTCTAACCTCACTACTCAAGGAAAGCAATACCGAATACACAATACGACCACCGAGACTAGCATAAAGTAGAGCATATCACAAACTATTCTGTTTTACTAACTTTGAACACAAATCTACTAAGGTCGCCATTTCAGCCAAAACAACTAACAAAGATTATCAACCGCGTCAAAGATTAGTAACAACACCATTAAGCCGATTAAGACCTTTTACGTGCCGATAAACATTCCTGATTATTATTCGCCTGACTATAACCAAACCAATACCCGGTTAGAGTTTCATGGTGTGAACACATCAACAAGTTAACTAGTTCACTACTGACTGATTAATCGAACGGTTTTTCAACATGTATCCGACTAACACAACACAATAATCATTACAGCCAATCTCGAGTGGCTTTCAAGCGATCACGGATCTGAAAGATCTTGTCGGTGGTCTCTTGAATGAGCTCGGGGCCAGTCAAATATTTGTCTCCAAGTTATGCCCAACACAAAGGGGATCTACACTTACGACCATACATGGCTTCAAACGGAGCAGCCTTGATACTGGTATGGTAACTGTTATTGTAGGAGAACTCAACCAATGGTAGATGTGAATCCCCGTTTCCACCAAAATCGATTACACATGCCTGGAGCATGTCTTCCAATGTTTGAATCGTGCGTTCACTCTGGCCATCTGTTTGAGGATGATAAGATGTGCTCATGTCTAAGAGAGAGCCTAATGCGTCCATCAATGTTTGCCAGAATCGGGAAGTAAATCGACTGTCTCGGTCGGAAATGATTGAAACAGGCACACCATGCCTAGTTACAATCTCCTTGATGTACAGCTTGGCGAGTTTCTCTAACTTGTCGGTTTCCTTAATCGGCAAGAAATGCGCGGATTTAGTCAACCTGTCAACAATTACCCAAATCGTGTTGTGACCACTAGACGTCTTGGGTAGCTTGGTGATGAAGTCCATAGAAATATGTTCCCATTTCCAAAAAGGAATTTCTGGTTGCTGAAGCAGACCAGATGGTTTCTGATACTCAGCCTTGACCTTCGAGCAGGTAAGACATCGGCTGACGTACGTAGCGATTTCACCTTTCAGGTTAGGCCACCAGTAAAGTTCCTTCACATCTTTGCACATCTTGTCAGCACCAGGATGAATCAAGTATCTAGACTTGTGGGCTTCTTCTAGGATTAGATCACGTAAACCACCAAAACGTGGCACCCAGATCCTGCTAGCAAAATAAACTGTGCCGTCAGACCTTGGTTCCAACAGATTTACCATCTTGAATAACGACTCACTCTTCAGGTTCTCACCCTTCAGAGCTTCCTGCTGAGCGTCACGGATACGGGTAGTGAGATTTGTATGGATGGTCAAACCTAGTGCGCGCACACGCAGGGTCTTAACTCGTTCATTCCGGCTTAATGCATCAACCACAACGTTGGCTTTTCCCGGATGGTATTTAATCTCACAATCGTAATCGTTCAGCAACTCAACCCATCTGCGGTGCCGCATGTTCAGATCCTTCTGATTAAAGATGTGTTGCAAGCTCTTATGATCGGTGAAAATGGTGCACTTAGTGCCGTAAAGGTAATGCCTCCACATCTGGAGAGCAAAGATTACTCCACCTAACTCTAAGTCATGAGTGGTGTAATTCTTCTCATGAATTTTGAGTTGTCGAGATGCATAGGCAATGACCTCATTCCTTTGCATGAGTACACATCCAAGACCTTGATGAGAAGCATCGCAATAAACTACAAAATCATTGGTACCTTTAGGAAGAGAGAGGATTGGAGCACTGCACAGACAGTCCTCCAATACTTGGAACGCATTCTCCTGCTTGACTCCCCAATCGAACTTCTTGTCTTTCTGTGTCAAAACAGTCAGTGGTTGGGCAATCCTGGAGAAATTCTCGATGAACCGTTGGTAATAACCAGCTAATCCCAAAAATTGTCGCACCTCAGTTGGTGTCTTGGGCACAGCCCAATCCTTGATTGCTTCAATCTTTGCGGGATCAACTTGTATACCCTTCTCGTTCACAACGTGACCGAGGAAATGGACTTCTCGAATCCAGAACTCGCATTTCGAGAATTTGGCAAACAGTTTCTCATTCTTGAGCAACTCTAAAATCAACCTGAGATGTTGTTCGTGCTCTTCTTGAGTTCGCGAGTAGATCAAGATGTCATCTATGAAGACAATAACGAACTTGTCTAAATAGGGCTTGTAGACGCGGTTCATGAGGTCCATGAAAACGGCAGAAGCATTCGTTAACCCAAATGGCATGACTAAGAATTCATAATGCCCATAACGAGTTCGGAATGCAGTCTTCGGGATGTCGTCTTCCTGAATCCGCAACTGATGATATCCTGACCGTAGATCGATCTTCGAGTAGTAGCGGGATCCCTGCAACTGATCGAACAGATCATCAATCCTTGGCAACGGATACTTGTTCTTGATCGTCAACTTGTTCAACTCCCGATAGTCGATGCACATGCGGAAACTCCCGTCTTTCTTCTTCACGAACAGGATAGGCGCTCCCCACGGAGAAAAACTCGGACGAATGAAACCTTTGTCCAACAACTCCTGAAGTTGGTTAGACAGTTCCTGCATTTCAGATGGTGCTAGCCGATACGGAGTGCGGGCTACTGAGGCAGCTCCTGGGACAAGATCAATGCGAAACTCGATTTGTCCTGGCGGTGGAAGTCCTGGCAAGTCCTCTGGAAAGACTTCAGGATAGTCTCGCACCACTAGGATGTCAACAAGCTTTCGTTCCTTGGTCTTTTATTCAACGACGTGTGCTAAAAACGCGACATAACCTTTCCTTAAACACTTTTGCGCCTTAATGCAGGATATGACTCGAAGAGCGGGTACTCCCTGGCTTCTTCGAATCAATAGGGTTTCATCATTTGACAAGGGGATTCGAACCAACTTCTCGTGACAGACGATCTCTGAACGATGTTTGGATAACCAATCCATGCCAATGACAACATCGAAATTTCCCAGTCGGATAGGCAGTAAATCGATATGGAAATCGTGGTCGTCAAGCATCAAAACACAACCCTTAACAACTTCCTCAGACGAGATTAACTTACCATTAGCTAACTCTATGGTATATCGTGTGCCCAACTTACTAGATTCTAATCCAAGGGATTTCTTAAAGTCGGTGGACACAAAACTAAAATCTGCGCCTGAGTCAAAAAGTACCGAAGCAAAATGGTTGTTAAGGAGAAACGTACCCGTAACTACCTTAGGATCATCGCGTGCTTCGTTTGCTCCTAACACGAACGCTCTGCCACGGGCTTGATCCTTGGCCTTGGGACAGTGCTTCCGGAAATTCCCAGTTGCACCACATTCGAAACACTCGTTTCTAGCAGGAGGAGTGTTTGTGGCCCTGGCCTTGCAGACGGCGGTTGAGTGACCACGACGGTTACAGTTCTTGAACAAGATACTCTCGCATGTGCCTATGTGATGGTAGTTGCATTTGCTGCAGTGAGGATGGGGCCCATTGTATTTGCGTTTGGGCTCCTCAGCGATTGTGGCAGCAAAGACTTTCACTACATCTTGTGGCTTGTGAGAGGAGTTCCTGCCTTTCCGGTTGTCGGAACGTTTGCGCTTGTTCCCGGAGCTCTCACTAGTAACCGTAACTTTCTGGTTCAACGAACCCATACGAACAGCATCATCGGTCAAACTTTGAGCTAGGGTAACCGCAGCCTGGATAGTGGATGGTGCTGACGCGGTAAGCATACTACGGATCTTTGGCGACAGACCCCAGATATACCGCTCAACTCTCTTGTATTCGGGTGTGACCATGTGTGGGACTAGTCGAGAGAGTTCATGAAAACGAGTGGTATATGCAGTTACGCTGGCATCCACCATGGTAAGATTCCAGAACTCGGCTTCCAGCTTCTGAAGTTCACTCCTAGGGCAGTACTTTTCCATGAGCAGTGTTTTGAGATCGCCCAAGCAAGGTTGTATGCCGCTTCTCTACCCAGGGTTTGCACTTGCAGATTCCACCAGGTAAGGGCTTCATCCTGAAAAGTACAAGTGGAGTACTTAACCTTTTGATCCTCGGAGCAACTGCTGATGTCGAGGACTGATTCGGTCTTCTCTATCCATCGGACAATTCCTACAGCACCCGCATTACCACGAAAAGTCCATGCTTTGCATGCCATGAAGGTTTTGTATGAACAACCATGAATAGAGTTTTCAGCTTCGTGATTTTTTTCACTTCCTCGGCGGCGACCGATACCTCCTGAACCTCCACTAGAGACAGCCCGAGCTGCATCGTGTTGAGAAATTACTGCAGCAATTACTCTAGCTAACTCAGCGGGAGTGGTCGGTAGTGGTCCGCTTGCGGTTGTCCGTGCTGACTATCGGGTAGGCATAACTAAGAAGAGAACACAACAAACATAAGAGATGCATAATCACATATAATCACATATTAACCAACACAATCATACATATAAGCCAAATTAGATTAATATAACCACCTGTCATAATTCCCTTACATAATCCCAAAAGTAGTTAAGTTTTAGTACAAAATGGGCGGTTGAACCGCAATTAGTTTTTAAACATCATGTCCCAACATCATAAAACATCATAAGTCATCACATACATAAACATAACAATACAAACATCAACTAAGAAGAGGGTGGGAAAGCAGTAGCAAGAGAAATAATCGCCTCCCTCATGCGTTGATCTGACTCCGCCGTCCTATGCTCTAACACCTCAAGACGTCTCCCCATCTCGGCTTGCTCCATCACGCTCAGCCTCGGCCCACTGGCTCTCGAGCTCTCGAATGCGATCTCCTAACGCCACTAGTTGCGCATCATGGGATATGAGGACACTACGCTCGATGTGGAGAGGTCTCCCAGATGAGTCTCCCAAACTCAAAACCTCGGGATCATCCTCCTCGTCTCGGTGTGCCAGGCAACTAGAGAGGCTAGAAAGGTAAGGCCGCTTGCGGGCCTGAGAGCGCCGCTTCAGTCTCTTCGGTGGCTCTCTCACCTCCACTGCTAAGGGCTCTGGCAAAGGGTCGATGGGCTGGGTAGGCTCAGGGTCAGCGGGAAGAGAAAAGATCGGAGCTCTGGCAGGTATAGCAATGACAAGAGACGGTCGTACCCTCTTTCGAGGTGTACACTTTTTAGTGTACCTCCCGAAGTGTCCAAGCGAAAGTAGGGGTTGAGGCTAGCTGGAGGGTGAGAAACACGAGGATGCGATGACCGTCTGTCACACCCCGCCAAGGCGGAAACACGAGGATGCGATGACCGAAAGGTTTTCAGGCACAAGGTTCAAGCAACACACATTTTATTTAAATAGTACCACCATAAGATAGGGATATTGTCATTTATTTAAAACGTCACCATAGCATTAACAAAAGAGAATATTATCTAGTACGGTTTAAACAACATGGGATTGACAAAGGAAACCCATCCAAGTGGTACCATGAATTGCTTTCTCAAACCCTTCCCTCAAATCTCTGTGGCCCTCCATACTAGTTACCTAAAAACATGCATAAAGAGTTTTTGTCAACAACAATGTTGGTGAGTTTCACGGGTTTAAATGTAAATGGTAAAACCAACGTGTAATTCATGTATGACCAATCATAAGCTAGCTAAGCAAATGATCTCTGTGCAAACCATGAGTCCCATAACAAAAACTCTTGACTGTTGTGCCTCGCGCATTGTACACTAAAGACAATGTATGTATTGTAGAATACAAACACTCTTTGTATGTAACCGGTTAGATCTACTAACCAAGAGTGGGGGTGTCAACCAAATAGATCTATTAAAGTGTTCCATGGCTAAATGTTTAGCTAATGGTTATAGTAAACGTTGTACGAGGACTAGTGAGCTCATGAACCAATATTTCTCATATTCCACATGGTAGTCACGATAAAATGTACACACACTTGAAAATGACACAAGTATTGATGCATGTATTTCCCCCGAAATGTAAAATAGTAAAATGGGACCATGAAAACTCACCTGATGATGATGTATGAGGTCTAGTGAGGCTGTAAATGGTCACCGTCCTGACAAATGATACCCTATGATCATTATGGACATGGTAAGTCAACCAGTTGTTGTTTATCATAAAAATTGTTCACCCGACACTTGTGGACCGTTGTGTTTAGTGCGTTTTAGTGTACGTGACATTCGTTAGTGTTCTATAAAACATATAGTTCCAAAACTTTGGTGTTTTATCGAACACATAATATCTAATGTAGGAAAAATGGACTCCACGTGTCATTATGGGCTATAGTTTGGCACCAAATTGTCATGTGGGGGTTGGTTTGTGGTAGAAACAAGATTTAAAATGTGTTTATTACCCTTTTAATCATATCATAGAGTTAACATATGTTCTAGCCTATGCTATCATATGTTAAATGGATCTAGCCGAAACAAGGTACCACCTAGGCTTCATTTTCGAAGGATGTGTGGACCAACATGGCTCGATTTCAACATGTTAAGATATCATCGAAAGTTACTAATCATTTCAGTAGTGTTTGGTGATAATGCCGATTATAAAACTCATCATAAGCCTCCTTAACTTTGAGTATAAGCCGATCGTGTTATTGTTTGTAAAACCGATCATTAGTTGATCACTTTTGTTGTTTATATGTTCTAATAACACTACTTGAATGTGGGTGATCTTGTCTAGGCCGATTAATAATGTGGAAAAGTGTTTAGGTAACCCATGTGACTACTAGTTACAATACCTAACAATGTGTTCAAAGATCTTTGTATAAATGTACTTGTTTTATGATGTTTAAGGAGTAGATAGTTGTGTTAATCATGGTAACCGATTAGAGTGAGGATTTAGATCGGGTTCACAATGGCCGAAAGGTTCTAAGCTAAGAAAGAAAAGAATGGTTAGATAACTCACCTAGTTGATTCAAAGTAGAGTTGGATGTCTTGAAGCTCCCCTTACTCGAGCCTTGGTGCCTTCGGCTTAGAGAGGATGAGGGCCGATGGGTATTGTAGAGTAAAGGAAAGTGATGGTGTGATTGTTGAAGCTCTTGGAGACCCTTTTTATAGTGATCGAAGGGGTGTGGACAAATCAAATGAGGAATGGTCATCTCCTTGTTTTGATACATTGATTAGTGTAAGTTATCATCTTTTAGAGTAAGTTAGGAGTAGGATGACTAATCAAAGGTAAGGTAAGTTGATTTAGGCTAGGAAGGATGATTAGTTTTGTCTTGCTATCCATTTACATGAAATCCATGACCTCGTCATGCTTCTAGGCCGATTACATCACATATGGGGGTGAGTTGGAAGCCGTAATATCTTGGTTGCCTTCTCCTAGGTTCGGCCAAGTACAAGCATGGATATTGACCCTTCTATGTTCCAAGAATTGTCTCCATGTGCCCTTGAGATGTCCCTATCGGCCGCCATATGTGAAAGAAAGGAAGATGGTGTTGTCTCAAACTATAAGTGGAAAAGGTAGGCTTATGGGAGGTGATGTCCCTCATGTTATTAACAAATGAGGCATGTTTCTATGAAAGGGACTTGTCTTGGCTCCTCTTTGTGCTTCGGCCGAGAACAAGAATCCCAAAAGGGGTGTTGATCTTTCATGGGAATTGGCATTGCACTCTTGTCTTATGTCTAGTTTGGTGAAAGTTGGTGACATGCCTTCCCTTCTCTTTGGCCGAGTGTGATTAGGAGTTCACTAGTGAGGAAAGTTGACTTGTATAGGAGAATGAGATATCTTGGATTCTTGCCTAAATAGGTGTAAGTATAGACTTTATCATTGTCATATATTCTTGGGTGGGATTGGCCGAATTGTTTGTAGGTTGTAAAGGTGCTAGTGACTAGTCTAAGATCATGTATTTGTCATGTGTGTATTTACATATGTAGCTGATGCATGTGTATGTTTATGTGTAGGTATATGTGTGCGTGTATGTATGTGCACAAGTGTACATTGTCAAGTGTTTGTTTCTAAGATAATCTCATGTGATCATCAAGTTATACAACCTCTTTCTTGATCATGGTGTTGATAGAATTGGTTTCGGGGTCAAGTTGGTGCTTGTGTTTGCCCATGTCTTGGTTATTTTAGATGTAGGAACATCTAGGTAGGTGGTCATGAGTCGTGTGTTGACAACATTAACATGTATTTTGAACACAAGTTAGTTGTTAGGCGTTTAGATATGATGTTATTGGTAACCTATGAACATGTGTTAGTGTGGAGTCATCATGTGTTAGTGAGTGATATCCCACTGCTTTCTTGTTTGGTGAGTTGTTCAGGTGTTGTATGACTAAACAGATGTCTCATGCTGAGTTCTCTGATTAACTCTTGCTTCTTTAGACTGGGGGGGGGGTTATAGTGTATGCAAACTGTCTAAATATGCACATATAACAAGGCAACAAATGAATTATGTACGGATGTTGACCTGGTTCGTTGACTGTTGTCACAAAATATGATGTCCTTAAAAGACTAGTAAATTAACTAGTGAAAATACAAACAACACACTCAAACATAACCATAAAATCGGCCATATTATGGGTGCATAAGCACTTGTATCACAATTAAATACAACATAATATATTATGTACACAAGATGGATATGTATAAATGTTTAAAAAAAATACATCTAGTCCATACATACATAAATATACACGACACACATGCATGTGTGTGTGTGTAGTATTTGAACCATGCACTCAAAACACATGCACAAGACTCATTTTTCTATTCCTAGACCATACACCAACATGGAAACCAACTTTACAAGACCATAAACCCATGTAAGGATGACTAGCCAAAAATAACCCCCCTCACCCTTCCAATTTTCGGCCCATACATCCCCATGCCAAGATTTATGTAGTCACCTCCTACACCATGAAGTTTCACTAGAATGGCAACACCCTTTTAGGATCTCACCTCTCCATGCATGTTGACCAACTAAGAATAGATTACCCAAATCTTTTTCCAAACAACTCTTCCCCATGCAAGCCAAAAACTAAGGATTTCACCAAATAGGAAAGATGCCCTCCATGCACTTTTGCAAAAGCATCCTACCATGCCATCCATACTAATTATAAATAGGGACAAGGGACTAGAAGGATAAGTGCACAAAAACAATTAACACACCACCCTACCCTTCCTCCCTCTCCCTCTCGGCACCACCACAACCGCCGAACCACCACCACCACTCGACCACCCTACCACCAAACCACCACTCCACCACCGAAACCCCCCCCCCCTCTCGGCTATATTACACAACCAAAAACCACCAACTTACAAGGGAAATCTAGGGGTACAAGGAGCTTAACCAAGGTGAACAAGGCCCCTAATTCCCTCATTTTTCTTAGACACTAGGAGGTATAACCTTACTTCTAACTTGTGTTTTATTATCATATTTTCCTTTCCTACACCAAGGTGTTCACTTTGTGTTGACACTTGTAACTAAAACTAAGTAAAATAAGTAAGCTTATTACTTGAAATACATAATGTTAGTTGGAAAATGCATGTATTTACATACACCATAAGGCCGAAACATATATATAGATATATATCCATAGGGCCGAAAGTTTTATAAGAAATTTGTATGATTTCTAAACTCACTAACATAAGACATGGTGTTGATAAGTTGTTAGTCATGTGTGACAAGTTTAGAACAATAACAAAGCTTACAACGATACATATGTTTTCAAGAAAAGTCATATTTTTAACATGGGATATCATTATTTTCACAAGGGTTACTAGACTTATGAAAATAGTAAGTTAAAGATACCTAGATTTGATAGATCTACACACATGTCAAATTAAAGATTGCAAAGCCTACAATACATGAACACATACACCCATCCAAAGTGTATAATAATATATGTTTTACTAATAAGTGATGTTTTCACTAAAGATGGTGTTATTTTTCACCAAGGTCACTAGACTACATAAAAATGGTACATCTAGCAACACAAAACATAAGGATCATATTATGGGAAAAGTTACACCTAGAAACCATGATATTGAGCATTTAAAAGATAAACATTGTATCTTTTGGGAAACAAGATGTAAAATGTATAAATCCCTACATCAAAGCCACACCAAACTTAGAAGGGTTTAAGTTACAAGGACAAACATAGTAATGGAACAACTTGAAAACAATACAAGTAACATGGACCTAAAATTTCCCTTCTTACATAGGACACGTAGGTCGAGTACTCTAGCTCCAGACTCAGTATTACATTCCAGAAACACACACAAGGTGAGTTTCACAGCCCCTTTTCACTGTTTTACATTTTTCCGGGGGAAAAACATGCGTACAGTTTTCAGTAACACACATGACTATTATGTGAACATGAGACATCAAGGTTCAGGATCCATTAAGCCCTCGTGTCATACACCATACCATAACCATTAGCTATGGACGTAGCCATGAAACACCATAATAGATCTATTGGGTTGACACCCCCACTCTTGGTTAGTCGCTCTGACCGGATGACAGATATCAAAAGAGTGCTAGTATTTCACATTTATTCATTGTCTTGAGTGTACAATGGGCGAGGCACAACATGTCAAGGTTTGGTTATGGGCTCATGTCAGATCACATATTAATTATTGCCCTAGCTAGGCAATAATTTAGTCGGATTTGGGATTACAGGTCCAACATACAAAAACCCGTGAACTCGCCAACTTTATGTTGACCCATATATTTTTCATGCATGTTTTTCAGGAAATTAGCATGGAGCATGGAACTTGGGAAGGTCGCGTGCGAGCATTTAAGGGATACCATCTTTTGAACTATTGTTGTGATGTTTTGACCTAAACACTTTAAACAATGGTTTCTAATCCAAACAGTTAATGCTATGTTTTATGCTTGGAAATCATTTCAGTTGCACCCCGTGTTTCCACCTTAGGCGGGGTGTGACACAAAGACCTTTCACCAATTTAGAAACCATGCCAAGATACAAGAAGGATATGCATGATGAACTACCCAAAATATCCATTTATTTGTCTAAATTTTCGGCCACAAATAATCCCACACCAACAAGCATATTAGTCTTCCCTAAGATCACCATTATCCATAAACACACCTTAAAATGGCACCTAATCTAAACATCCCTTGGATCCATAAGAGTTGACCTTCCAAATCTTCATTTCTTTTGTATAAGAAATCGGCTAGGACAAGACTAAACATAATCATGATGATTCTCTTAGGATTAAACCATTCACATAAGTAGTAATTAGCTTTTTCACCACTAATCCACATAAAGCAAACTTACCCCAATTAACCAGGCCGATCTTACCCTTTCCCCTATAAATACCGATCGGTTATGGTCAAGAACACCCACATTGCACTTCCAAAACACTAACACTTAAACACACTAATCCTTTCACCAACAATCACATTTGGCCGAACCAAATACCCCATACCCGAGCCCTTTTACCTTTGAACAACCTCTCAACAGCCCCACGAGACCTTCATTTGGAGAATAGAAGCTGTGTAGTCGAGGGAATGAGCTTGGAAACAACCTCTTCATCATATTAAGACACATTGTAGCGGTATGTTAACACACTAACCATTGTTTTCTTATTACCATGCTTTGACCACTATGTGACACCACCCGACCCTTTCCCTCACTCGCACATATCACACATTTATAAACCAAGACTAGATTAGTCGATATTAACACTCACAAGTCAAAATAATTACATGAAACACGTCAGTATAATAACATCTAAATGTAGCATGTTACACACTCACTTGTACTCAAACAGAAGCTTTCAAGCCCACATATAAGTCTTCGACCACATGTTCATGTATAACCATCAATGATTCAACTATAATAACTATTTTTAGAACTTGAGTTAGTGTTATACACGAGTTGGTATAACCGCAAACATATGTTAAAAATAACCAAACATACGTTAGAAGGCTTACACAAAGAGTTTTTGCAAGAAACATGTGTTAAATAAGTTAAGCACATATAAATAGCATTCTTTTCATGATAATGGGCTAGAATAGATTAATCCATGTTGTAATCATACCAATATTTGGCCTACAAGACATGTGGCATTGTTTGGGGAGATCAAACCTTGGCCCTTGCCATAACTAATTTGATTTAGACTCTAGAAACGACAAAAACCAACTTTTAACACGTACGGTAAACACGGTCGTACTTACACCCACATTTTCCCAAAATACTAGTCGGGTGAGGAAATTCATGGTAGACAATACAATACAATACATAGACCTGAGTTGTTCTCATATGAAATTTAGGGCACTTTATCGGACACTCTACGTCAAATCTACTCAGTAGTGACCACACTGACATCAGGTGAGTTTTTCACGACCCCTTTTCACCTTTTTACATTTTCCGGGGGGGGGGGGGGGGGGGGGTGGGCATGTGTAAAGTTTTCAGTTACATTCATGATTATTATTATGTGAACATGAGACATTAAGGTTTAGGATCCATTAAGCCTCGTGTCATACATCACACCATAACCATTAGCTATGGACTTATCCATGAAACATCGGGATAGATCTATAGAGTGCTTGTATTTCACATTATTTCATTTTCTTAAGTGTACAATGGGTGAGGCATAACATGTCAAGGTTTGGTTATGGGCTCATGTCAGATCACATATTAATTATTGCCCTAGCTAGGCAGTAATTTAGTCGGTTTTGGATTACATATCCATTCATTAAAACCCGTGAACTCACCAACTTTATGTTGACCTATATTTTTACATGCATGTTTTTCAGGAAATTAGCATGGAGTATGGAACTTGGGAAGGTCGCGTGCGAGCATTTATGGGATACCTCCTTTTGAACCGTTGTGTTTTAACCTAAACCTTTTATGCAATGGTTTTCAAAATTGAACAATTAACGTTATGTTAGTAAAACTTGGTTGTTTAATGGAAGTTCCTATTTTATTTTAATTAATGCTCGTGTGACATTTGTGCTTGGAAATCATTCGAAGTCGCACCTCGCGTTTCCGCCTTGGCGGGGTGTGACAGTTTGGGGCGAAATCATGAGCTGGAAATGTGAGATTGATTGTGTCGGTAATAGAATAATCAAAATTATTTCCAAAACTGATCCAAGGCGCGCAAATTTGAACATGGGAAACTCGGTTGAGTTTGAGTTTAGAATTGGATGGATATCAGGTTTGTTATAAATTTATAAATCTGTTATGAATCAAATGATAATAATAAAATGCACACGGGTTCGATCCTTGTCCAAGACATTTTTTTGACTATTTTTAATGTTTTTAAAATATTATATTTCAATAAAAATGATAAAATAAATGAAGAAAATATGGTAAATGCTAGAATTTGATGCACAATAGAAATAACATGGGAATATTATTATTCAATAATTTGGAACAAAGTACAAAATGGATAAAATGAACAAAAATAATAATTTTTCTTTATTTAAAAATTGGAGAAAATACACAATGTTACAATAATAATAATAACTATTATTATTATTATTATTATTATTATTATTATTCTCTTCAACATTTTCTTGTAATAGAGATGAAGAAGCTTTTCACCATATTGCTGGTGATGATGATGGTGATGATGGTCGTCCCTGTCGTCTCTGCCATGGAAGCTCCGGCACCTGCTCTAATGTCCGATGCCACTAGTGTTCTGTGCAATCGGGTTGATACCCTTTTGGAAAACAAGAAAGATCAGAGTTTGGTAAGTGGGTATATGTTTGATTTGATTGATTTTGGTGGTTTTTGTTTATAAATTTGCTTTTTATGTTTGTTTTTTTTTTGGGAAGAAAGATCAGAGTTTGGTAAGTGGGTTTGTGTGTTGATTTGGTGGTTTTTATTTATAAGGTTTTGATTTTTATGTTTTTCTTTTTTTTATGGGGGGGGGGTCTTTGTAGGATTGTGAAGGGAGGAATCGGGTGAAACTATTGAAGGAAGATTCGTTGTTGTTGTTGAGGGGGTTTGATTCTGTTGCTAGATCGCTTTCGCAGTTTTCTAATAATCTTGATAATGCTCTTCAGGTAAGTAGCTTCATAATTATACATGATGCTATGTTTGTCCTAACTTTCTGGATTTGAAAGGGCTAAATGAGACTGTTGCTATCTATATAATGTTCTAACTAAAAAATAACACATTGTTAATGTCAAATATTCCCATGTTTACAATGAGAACAAAATAAATCAAACTACTCAGGGTAAATCTTGAACAGTTTTAAATGGCTATTTAGTTTACTGATGGAATTCAAGATTTTTCTTTTACCAATTAGGCTAGGTTTTTAGTGCTTCTTCATGTTGAAGTATTAGCAATGGATTTATAGATTGTTTTAGGTTGGGTATTGAATATTGATATTAGAGTTATGCATTTTTTAGCCTTTATGATATGTGTTAATATTAGAGTTATAGATTATTTTAGGTTAGGTATTGAATATTGATATTAGAGTTATGCAATTTTTAAGCGTTTATGATATGTGTTAAAACTAGAGCTATACATTGTTTTAGGTTAGTTATCAATATTAGTATTTTAAAATTGTACATTTTTTAGCCTTTAGGATAGGTATTAATAATAGAGTTACATTGGAGTTATACATTGTTTTAGGTTAGGTGTTAGCATTGGAGTTGTACATTGTTTTAGGTTAATTAGGTATTAATATTAGAGTAATACATTGTTTTAGGTTAGATGTTAACATTTTAATTATACATTGTTTAAGGTTAGACGTTAACATTGGATTTACACATTGTTAATTGTTTTAGGTTAGGCACTACCCGAAGCTTTCCTGCATGTAACTGTAAATTTTTTAGCCTTTAGGATAGATGTTAATAATAGAGTTACATTGGAGTTATACATTGTTTTAGGTTAGGTGTTAGAATTGAAGTTGTCCATTGGTTTAGGTTAGGTATTAATATTAGAGTTATACATTGTTTTAGGTTAGCTGCTAACATTATAAGGGTCAAGTTATTCAACACAGTGTAACAAAAATGAGAAGGGTGAGAATGATACAAAAAACACAATAGATAATGAAATATGACACAATAAGCTACAAAATATAACACAGTGCCAAAAAAATATAACATAATGCTGAAAAAAGGCACAATGAATTGAAAATATGACACAATGATGAAAATAAGAAAAAGACACAATGGTACATAAAAAACACAATAATATAACGCATATTCTTAAAACTACAAGCTAAAACCCCCAAAGACGAAGACCTGAAATCTAACATCGTCGGGTTCGATAACCGGTTCCAATGCCGCTTGAATGAGTTCAATCAGAGTCCGTTTGATACTCTTCCTACGACTTCCTATTTTTCTTTCACTGTGTATTTAATCCTAACCCACATTATAATTATAAACAGTGGGCTTGGGCCGTGATAAATCAGTAAATCATTCAACCCTCGGGTTAAGGATGAAAAAGTGTAAACTGCAATAACATTAGATTGTATTGTTGGTACAATCTAATACAAATCATAATAACGGTTGGATTGTATAGTTATTACAATCTGATGCAAACCATGATAACAGGAAATTAGTCGATACAATACGTAGTAATGACCAATCTACACCGTGTTTTATGAAAAGAAAACCGACCTCAATTTATATTGAGATCGGTAATCAGAAAAAGGACTATTAGAAACTAAGCGTTCTAAATATATAAACAATTTGAAGTGTAAAACTCAAAAGTCTTTAAACGGGTCGGTTGGGGCAATGACCACCAATCGAGTTAGCAAAACGGGAACTTGGGTAAACCAAATAAATGGCAAATTCTTAAAATAGGATTAGCCAAAGAAAGGAAAGTGTTAGTGTAAAGCAAGGTTTGTTTATAACATTTTAGCAAACCAAAAAGAAACGAGGGTTGGATTTTGGGATGAATCCAAGAAGCTAGAAAACAGCTATGTTAAAAAGCCGGGTCAGTCTTGGAAACCAAGACAAATTACTTGTTAGAAAAAAACGCATAGACATGTATGCATATGCATGCTACAATCGAGTATTGCAGTAGATACCCTAAGGTGCATGATAGAATGGCCCCTTAAATCATCACATCCTTCAAGATAATAGTAGACGGGGGATAGTCTACGGTTCTAAGGCGACCTTTGAGAAATACATGGGTAGCCAGGATACCCGGAATGGGTATGTATGCAGATGTTACGCAAGAAAATAGCATCCTGTTAAACAAGAGAGTAGCGTAACTTAGGTTGCGTTATGAAAACTAAGAAATTTAAACTACAACAGAAAGGTTTCGGGGACGAAACCTCTTTAAGGGGGGTAGACTTGTAACACCCCGAAAACCCGTTTCGTTTAATTACGCTAATAGGTGGGATCAATATATATACAATATTGAGCCCATTATCAAAAAGGAATATTTTGCAGATAATAAAACGAGACATTGACAAGTCCCGTAAATTGCAAACACACGTGGGAATATTGTGAGAACTAACTTAATTAGTAAAGATTACATACTTGTACTAAACCAGAGGGGCTGAACTTGACAACTAGGCAAGTTGGAATAGAATGGGGGTTAAGAGTGAAAATGTGTGATAGCACACACTCAAAATCGTTCTTCACACCATAAAAAACACACACACACATGAACCTCCACCAATTCAGCCCCAAATCATGCCAAAATTGATGGCTTTTCTAAATGCATGATGGAATTCATGATCATCTTGTGTTCTAAACATCATAAGGTAACTCTATATCCTTTTTAAATCATCCAAATCCATGGTATATTGAAGATGATGGTTCTAGGGTTTTATAAAAATGTGGAATTGATGGTTAATATAGGTTGCCCTAGCCTCGGGGAGCCTTAAACATGTATAATTTGGTTACAAATCACATTTAATATGTGTGTTTGATTATGTTCATATGAATATGTTAACTTATGAAATCGGGGTTTTAAACTCTAGGTTGAAACCACACATGATTAGTAGTTTTTTTACTCTTAGGAGTTGTTATAATGATCAAATTTAGTTGAAATGTCTAAATATCTTGTTATGATAATAATTAGATACATGGCTATATTTTGGTTAAACTTAGATTCTTGAAAATCAAGTAGTTTGCGTGGATGCACACCAAGTGCTCGATGAAACATCTAGCATATGAAAACTAGTGATGTCACACCCCGACTTTTCCCCCGTCGGTTGTGACGTTTGGTGCCTTTGCCAACGCAGCGGAAAGATGCTTCTAAGACCTTGGTTTCCTGAACGCCAATTCTAACCTCTAGGATCCCCGATCCCAAACTGTCACCTACTCCAACCGTGTCGTTACCAAAGTTTAAACCTGAAAGACATACTTAAAAAGTCAACATATAATGCTGGTGAGTTCACATGTTTTGTAAAAGAGTTGTCATAAGTTTGTAAAGATCATATCCGTTACTAC
Source organism: Ambrosia artemisiifolia (assembly GCA_032199755.1). Classification (NCBI taxonomy): domain Eukaryota; kingdom Viridiplantae; phylum Streptophyta; class Magnoliopsida; order Asterales; family Asteraceae; genus Ambrosia; species Ambrosia artemisiifolia. The sequence goes on along the minus strand of CM063524.1, from coordinate 23,656,190 downwards.
TAGGTTATAAGAACGTTAGCTAGACGTTAAGTGTTTTTACTACTACGGTTGGGAACCCATTACTGAACATGTACCAAATGTTGAATCCAACCCAGATGACTGGGTTACCGATGCCTCGATAACCCGATAGTTAGAGACAATATGCACCCGCCCGGCATCCCCGCCGTCGGGTGGGGTTTGTGAGGCCTAATAGATCTATCCACATTTCCCTCGTTGTGCATTCCCGCACATTCATGGTTTCCCCATGGGACTTTCCGAAAAAGCCGTATAGTAACATAAAGTAACCATAGTATAACATGACCTTTAATAAATAAGTAAGTAGCATGTTTCTCCCCTTGAAGGCAAAACAGTAAAAGCGGGGTTGTGACACTCACGCACCCATTTCATTTTTCAAAGACTTGTTCGTTTGGAATTCCTTGGGTTTTCATAAAAGAAGCATGTCTTCCACCCCGAAAACATTTATAAAACAGTAAAAAGTGGGGTCATGAACTCACCTTAATTTCCATGCTAAGCCAGCAAACAAAGCCCGAAGCTTTGACCGACTTCCTCGTGCCCTATAACCAACAAAGGACACCTTAAAGTCTAACACATATAAACCTAGCCTATTATCCGGCTAAAAGATAGTTTATCCAACTATCTAGACTCGCGTGTATTAACTCGAGTACTAAAATGCTTTAACTCGACGAACCGATCGTGACTTATCTTACTTATGCGTTAACACACGACATAGTAGCCAAGTTGCGCACTTGTCACTATTCGTGTGTACACCACGTTGGACTATTACTACGAAACGTATAACTTATCTTGAGTCAAAACTCATCTTATAATTATATTTTAGGAAAATACTATTTGATAAAAATATAAGTATAGTTGTTTAAAACAATCAATAACAACGTCGCTTCTTTTCCAAAATCCGCGAACCTTTAAAAGGTTTCGAAACATAAACTTTTGTATAAATCATTCTCAAATATGTCGAGCGTTTTGTGATTCGAAACCGTTTAAATGGAAATGTTTTAGTTACTAAAATCTTTGAAGATTAACAATTGACGCTCAGTAATTAATATGTAATTGTTTTGGAAATATTGTTCGACGTTTATCTTTAAATGTTGTAATAAATCAATTGTCGAAAACCTTTTGTTTGAAAACTACATTTGTGAAAACATTTGGAAGATTGTTATAATGAAATATATAATAAATATCATCCCGTTTATGCTTATAATTTTGTAGAAATTTCGGCAGAGTTTCCTCTGTTTTTGTATAAACCAGGCAACACAAGTCGCCTACAATTTTCCCAAAAATCAATATACAATACAAGACTTCAAATCCGATTATTTATCATATCAATTTATACGTTTCGACGACATTTATATAAATTACTTATCTATATAAAAACGCAACAATATATATATTATAGTCCAACCAATTTAGTCCAATAACGATTTTTATAAGTCACGCCTTTTATATCCAATACCAATCGTCCGATATAATATATAGTTACCGTGTATTATTATTATTCGGTTCGTTCGCGAGTCAAAACTATTTCACGAATATCAATGTATTTATTTATATATAATATCCACAACAATAATAACAAATACGAATTTAAGTATACCGACTCGTACGCGCGTTTCTCGATCTGTGCGACTCAAACAAAGTGTTGACCGAATGCTTGACCAGTTAACCAGTAGTTGACCAGATCTGAACTTGACCCACGACTAGGAAACAACGTGACTCGAAACAAACCCGATCTGACCCGTTTGACCTGGGTTGACCAGATCTGACCGAACCCAAACTGAACCACCCGAACCACACCATAACCAGACCCAACTCGAACCATTTCTGAACCCAAGCTGAACCCGAGCACCACCAATCAAGCATGACCAGCCCAAAACCCAACCCGGACTATGACCCGTCAGCCCCAACCGGACCGAATCACCACCACCGCCGCTGTCTCCTTGAGTCACCACCAACCGGACCCGACCAAGCATCTCCACCACCTTCAAACCTGACCCGAACCCGAGCCCTAGACAGACCCGGACCCGAGCCAAACCCAACCCATCAGACCGAGCAAAACCTCACCAGCAACCATAACCATAACCGGCCCAAATCCGAGCCCCCACCACCATCATCGGACCACCACAGCCCATCCGGGACCACCATCCACCATAACCGGCTTCTTTAACCACCACCCAAGCCCAAGACCCATCGTGAACCACCGTCTCCTTTAACCCAACTACCACCGATCGGACCACAACCAGCCAAACCATACCCACCTGACCCGAGCCCGAACCCCAACAGATCCGAACCCGAGCTGAGCAACAACCATAACCATGGGCAAACACCACCACACCTCCGCCGCCGCCCTAAACGGGCTTAATAATATGTGCCGCCACCACCATACGAAGGGTGGTGGCCGGCCGCCGCTAAAACAGAGGGAGGAGGGAGAGAGAGTCCGGTGAGGAGAGGGAGAGAGACGAACGTGAGAGAGAGGGTAGAGAGGGAGAGACCTGCGAGAGAGAGGGAGAGAGAACAGAGAGAGGAGCTTGAGAGGTTGAGGGGATTTCTTGTGTTGGCTGCAAGTTGTGAAGCAAGAAGAAGGGTAACCCTTTTATAGCTAGGGTTTGTTGGTTGGTGAGGTATACCGCGTATCGAACCCGCACAAACGTAAAACGTCTCGGTTTATAATTAGACTCGTTAATTATTTATAAAAACTAGTCGGTTTTATTCGAAATTAGAAATATAACTAAACCCATCAAATATAAATTTTATTTTCGTCGTCTGACAGACGCGTTCGACGCACGCGTTTAAATCACGTTAATTAATTCGATCACGTTTTCTTTTGTTAAAATAACCTCTTAACTTCCGAAACTTAATAATTAACAATATTTGAAATAATTATTTATTTTTAAATCATAAAAATCACGTCAGTGTAGATCAGAAGTTGCCGGGTGTCACAAGTGAATTAAGAGAATAAGGAGCACGTGAAAGTTAACAATTATATGTGATGTTAGCTAATTAATGAATTAAGTCAAGTGCATGCTCTATGTAAGAAATAGCTCATGGTGAGCTAGGTGTGTGAGTGAATACATGATGCTTTGGATATTGGGATAATTCCATATTGTGTATTTTAATAAACGAGTTTGACTCATCCTCAAGTTAGGTACAACAAAGAGGGAGCAAACGGGTCAAATGGATGCAAGGTGGATGCTATGGAAACATGAATGGATGCAAGGTAAGTTTTACTTACACCAATGTACTATAACATAGCTTAATTGTTATAAACATTAGTTTTAAATCTTAAGTGTGAGATAAAGATAAACCCCAAGGGGTAGAATCTATTAAGTGGGTCGCCTTATGTGCACTCAATACAAAATGTGGTTTATGACCTTAATCGAGATAATGAGTTGTAACCAAATGGAGAAGTCCATCAAACGGGTCAACTAATAAAGATATGTGAGAAATGATGTTTTAATCCAAATTAAATCAATTGAATGGAGTCGTTAAGCATGATGTTAAATGGGTCAAGTTTGTGTCACTTGAACCAAAGATAAAAACTTAGGTAACATAGTATTATGAACTATGAGTCTAAACAGATCAAATGGTGATGTCCTCACCATGTGAGTCCAACACTTGATGCTTGTATTCTAAGCATTAAGATTCATAAAGTTAAACGGGTCAAATGGCAAGTTATTGCCATTTGAGTTCCGAGAAATTAATGTTGTATATTTAGAAAGCATACAGGTAAATGCATTTGCGCGTGCATGCTCGATGTTAAGAATCATGGAGGATAAACACAAGGTATGGATATGGGTCAAGGCCACCTGGTAAGTCCGTAGTCAAATAAATGCCTTTGGGCGAAGCAACATAGGTGATAAAAGTACTCACATGAGGTGTGGGTGCCAATCAAGTAAGTTATTTTCATAACTGTGTCAAATGCGCGCTAATGCGCTTAGAATTGACTAAACAAGTGAAAACTTGAGAAAGGATGAAACTCTAAGTCCGGAAGGACTTAGAGGTTTTTAAACAAGTCATTGAGTCAAAAACATTGGATTTGAAACAAGAAGTTTCGCCACGAATGGCTAAATTGAAATATTTGATCATGAGGGGCATTTTGGGGATTTAAAGGATTAATAAAGGTTGATTCTAAGAATCTAAGTCATAATGAAACAAATCGGACAAACGCTTTTGTTGATCAAGTGTCTAATGGCTTGACAACTCAAACGGTATGCAATTTAAGTGGTCAAAAAGTGTCTTGTTTGATTCAAGGCCTTAACGGGTCGATATGGGTAAAAATCAACATAAACACTTAAAATTATTAACCGGGTTATAGCATCATGAACCGGACTATAATTTCAGTCAAACAAAGGTTTATTTAGTCGCAAGTCAATACTTAGGCTTCGGGAATCATCAAATGCGGTTGCGATATGATTCCCATGCTTAAAAATCACCAAACAAGCAACATAAGCAGTGAGCGGCTGTTCGGGCTGAGTGAGCGGCCGCTCGGCCTTCACAGAAGGCTCAGAAATGTCAGCGTCTAAGCGAACGGCCGCTCGGATTGACAGCCTGACAACCTGATTTTCAAAATTTTATATAAAATCGTAGAAAAATCATTAGGAGGTGTTCTTTATATGCCTAGAAAGCTCTCGGAGTCGTAGAACAATTCTTATTTGAAATTCGAAGTCGGATTTTGGGTTTTAGAAGGGGTAAAAGCGATCCGAACAGCTGCTGACCAAAGGTTGCAGCAGTTTGTTATCCTGATAAAGGGCCGTTTGGCCTGGTTCGTTCCCTTTCGACGTGTAACGACTATCGTACTAGTTTAAATGCATCATTGACAACCCACTAACCATTCTTTGTGTAATGGTCTTAGGTAAACATGTGATGGAAGTCCCGGAGCAAGGATCAAGTCGCGATAAGAACCGAACACACCCGATCACTCATCAGCTTCCGCATTAGAATTTAAGGAACTCCGTGAAACTGTGAAATTTTATCATATGTTTTAATAGTTTAAATGTAAAAATAAAAAAGTATTGATCACAATAAGTCAAGTTTTTATTAAATATCAAAGTTTTAATCAGGAGTGGTTTTAAGTAAAACTAAAATCCGTATGATTAGGCGTTGATCGTGTGATTACGGGTTAGGGTCTTACATTCGGCCGAACCATATACCCCCTACCCGAGCCCTTTTACCTTCGAACAACCTCTCAACAGCCCCACGAGACCTTCATTTGGAGAATAGAAGCTGTGGAAAAACATGCGTACAGTTTTCAGTTACATTCATGACTATTATGTGAACATGAGACATTAAGGTTTAGGATCCATTAAGCCCTCGTGTCATACATCACACCATAACCATTAGCTATGGACTTAGCCATGAAACACCAGGATAGATCTATTGGGTTGACACCCCCACTCTTGGTCAGTCGCTCTGACCGGATGACAGATATCAAAAGAGTGCTTGTATTTCACATTATTTCATTGTCTTAAGTGTACAATGGGCGAGTCATAACATATCAAGGTTTGGTTATGGGCTCATGTCAGATCACATATTAATTATTGCCCTATCTAGGCAGTGATTTAGTCGGTTTTGGATTACATGTCTATTCATTAAAACCTGTGAACTCGCCAACTTTATGTTGACCTATATTTTTACATGCATGTTTTTCAGGAAATTAGCATGGAGTATGGAACTTGGGAAGGTCGCGTGCGAGCATTTATGGGATACCTCCTTTTGAACCGTTGTGTTTTAACCTAAACATTATATGCAATGGTTTTCAGTATTGAACAATTAACGTTATGTTAGTAAAACTTGGTTGTTTAATAGAAGTCCCTGTTTTATTTTAATTAATGCTCGTGTGACCTTTGTGCATGGAAATCATTCGAATTCGCACCTCGCGTTTCCGCCTTCGCGGGGTTTGACAGTTTGGGGCAAAATCATGAGCTGGAAATGTGAAATTGATTGAACATGGGAAACTCAGTTGACTTTGAGTTTAGACTTGGATGGATATCAGGTTTGTTATAAATTTATAAATTTATTATGAATCAAATGATAACAATAAAATGCACATGGGTTTGATCCTTGTACAAGACATTTTTTTTGACCATTTTTAATGTCTTTAAAATATTATATTTCACTTATATTTCAATAAAAATGATGAAATAAATGAAGAAAATATGGTAAATGCTAGAATTTGATGCACAATAGAAATAACATTGGAATATTATTATTCAATAATTTGGAACAAAGTATAAAATGGATAAAATGAACAAAAATAATAATTTTTCTTTATTTAAAAATTGAATAAAATACACAATGTTACAAGAATAATAATAATAATAACAATTATTATTATTCTCTTCAGCATTTTCTTGTAATAGAGATGAAGAAGCTTTTCACCATATTGCTGGTGATGATGATGATGGTCGTCGCTGTCGTCTCCGCCAAGGAAGCTCCAGCACCTGCTCTGATGTCCGATGCCACCAGTGGTTTGTGTAATCGGGTTGATACCCTTTTGGAAAACAAGAAAGATAATAGTTTGGTAAGTGGGTTTCTGTTTGATTTGATTGATTTTGGTGGTTTTTGTTTATAAATTTTGGTTTTTATGTTTTTTTTTTTTGGGAAGAAAGATCAGAGTTTGGTAAGTGGGTTTGTGTGTTGATTTGATTGATTTAGTGGTTTTTGTTTATAAGGTTTTGATTTTTATGTTTGTCTTCTTTTTATGGAGGGGGTCTTTGTAGGATTGTGAAGGGAGGAATCGGGTGAAACGATTGAAGGAAGATTCGTTGTTGTTGTTGAGGGGGTTTGATTCTGTTGATAGCTTGCTTTCGCAGTTTTCGAATAATCTTGATAATGCTCTTTAGGTAAGTAGCTTCATAATTATACATGATGCTATGTTTGTGCTAACTTTCTGGATTTGAAAGGGCTAAATAAGACTGTTGCTATCTATATAATATTCTAACTAAAAAAATAACACATTGTTAATCTCAAATATTCCCATGTTTACAATGAGAACAAAATAAATCAAACTACTCAGGGTAAATCTTGAACAATTTTAAATGGCTATTTAGTTTACTGATGGAATTCAAGATTTTTCTTTTACCAATTAGGCTAGGTTTTTAGTGCTTCTTTATGTTGAAGTATTAGCATTGGATTTATAGATTGTTTTAGGTTAGGTATTGAATATTGATATTAGAGTTATGCATTTTTTAGCCTTTATGATATGTGTTAATATTAGAGTTATAGATTATTTTAGGTTAGGTATTGAATATTGATATTAGAGTTATGCAATTTTTAAGCGTTTATGATATGTGTTAAAACTAAAGTTATACATTGTTTTAGGTTAGTTATCAATATTAGAATTTTAAAATTGTACATTTGTTAGCCTTTAGGATAGGTGTTAATAATAGAGTTACATTGGAGTTATACATTGTTTTAGGTTAGGTGTTAGCATTGGAGTTGTACATTGTTTTAGGTTAATTAGGTATTAATATTAGAGTTATACATTGTTTTAGGTTAGATGTTAACATTATAATTATACATTGTTTAAGGTTAGACGTTAACATTAGAGTTATACATTGTTAATTGTTTTAGGTTAGGCACTACCCGAAGCTATCCTGCATGTAACTATAAATTTTTTAGCCTTTAGGATAGATGTTAATAATAGAGTTACATTGGACTTATACATTGTTTTGGTTATATGTTAGCATTGGAGTTGTACATTGTTATAGGTTAGGTATTAATATTAGAGTCATACATTGTTTTAGGTTAGATATTAGAGTAGAGGGAGTGGGGGCGGGAAAGCTTAACAGGCGGGAACACCATCCCTACATGGCGTGGAAGAGGGCGGGAGCTTCTTCAGGGGCGGGTGGTGGACAGAGGTGGTGCTTTGTGATTGGTCCGATTTTTTTTTTGTTTTTTTTAACTTTAACACAATATAATATTATTCCCTTCCCCCCTCCCCCCCCCCCTTCCGCTCCCCACAATTTTCACCCTTCAAACACGGTCTCCACAAGTGCCACATGGCGCATCACGCCCCTCTTTCCCGCTCTCCACTCCCTCTAGTCTTAACATTATAAAGGCTAAGTTATTCTACACAGTGTAACAAAAATGAGAAGGGTGAGAAGGATACAAAAAACACAATAGATCATGAAATATGACACAATGAGCTACAAAATATAACACAGTGCCACAAAATATAACACAATGTTGAAGAAAAATGACACAATGAATTGAAAAAAATGACACAATGATGAAAATAAGAAAAATATACAATGGTACATAAAAGACACAATGATATAACGCATATTCTGAAAACTACAAGCTAAAACCCCCCAAAAAACGAAGACCTGAAAACTAACATCGTAGGGTTCAATAAACGGTTCCAATGCCGCTTGAATGAGTTCAATCGAAGTCCGTTTGATACTCTTCCTACGACTTCCTATTTTTCTTTCACTGTGTATTTAATCCTAACCCACCTTATAAATTTATAATTATACATTGTTTAGGTTAGACGTTAATATTAGAGTTATACATTGTTAATTGTTTTAGGTTAGGCACTACCCGAAGTTTTTCTGCATGTAACTGTAAAACGCATCAGTCTATTTCATATGTAAAATTAATGTGTTATTTTAGATTTCTCAATCTCGAGACAATCTCAGGTATAATATAGTATCTATCTATACATATAATAAACCAAAGCCATTTTAATGACATGGCACTCAAATAGGAATTCTCCTTCTTGAGTGTGCCATGTGTTATCCCATGTGGCATTGAGATATTTTAGGAAAAAAAATTAAAAATAAAATTGGATATTTATCTCTTATGTTTCATCCTATAACTTTTAAACGTTAATATCTTTTATATACGAGATTTTGTAAAGAAAAAAATTACACCAAATTAACGACCGTTTTATTATCTTTCCAACGAGTATCATATTGCTATATAAAAAACGGAGAAAAAAACGACTATTTTTTTCTGGGGTTGATTCATACAGGAAAAAAACACTAGGCAAGTTTTTTTTTTGAACATTCAAACGGAGCTTTATTTCACCAAATACTATTACATCTATAGATCACCCAGGCACATTAAGCGAGTTGCTACCTGGGCCAACCCACAAGAAAATAAACTACACACATTTGTTTAAACACTAGGCAAGTCACTAAGTCACTAATTATGTTTAAATCAGTATATATGAATTCTATTTTCAACATGCGTTAGTATTGGAGTTATACATTGTTTTAGGTTAGATATTAATATTAGAGTTATACATTGTTTAAGGTTAGGCGTTAACATTGGAAATACATTGTTAATTGTTTTAGGTTAGGTGCTACCCGAAGCTTTCTTGCATGTAACTGTAAAGCGAATCATTCTATTTCATATGTAAAATTAATATGTCATATTAGATTTATCAACCTCGGGACGTTCCCGGGGTATAATCTAGTTTTTAATAAAAAAAATAATAATAAGTATCCAGAAATAATATCTTTGATTACAACACAAGTATTTATAATATTATTGGAGGTACATGATATTAATGAAAATCGTTGATTCGAATAAGGATAAGGATAATAATACAAATCAAAGTAAATATAGAATATTTATAATTATAATATATAATCCATATATCTTCATGATTTTGTTCAAATTATAGAAGATTAGTAAGATAAAGTCAAAAAACAAAGGCTCCGGTAAATCCTAATATCCTAATCGAAAACAGTGACATATGAATAGATTTTTGAGTGATCGTGTTATCTAAAAATAACCTGTTTCTATCTAAACGGATACCTATATATACATACATATACATATACATATACACATATACTTATATATACTTATAATATAATGCTAATACAGGTCGGGATCTGGAGAAAGAAGTAAAGGTGCCAAATAATCAAAGATGTCGAAAGAAGCCATAAAAAAGTGTGTTGATTGTGGGCAGACGGGTCATACTTCAACAGACTGCAACAATGGAAAAGTTGGTATTCTTAAGCTTTTTGGTGTAACAATTGATCCGACCGCAGATCAAAGAAAAGACGATGATTATGAGCCCATAAATAGTGACGTCCCTGAAGATTTAGGTGCCTTGTCCGAGCCAAAAAGTACGGAGGTTTTAACGACGCACAATGATGAGAATGGTTATGAGCCCAAACGTACGGAGGTCTTAACGACACAAAACGACGAGAATGGTTATGAGCCCAAACGTATGGAGGTTTTAACGACGCACAACAATGAGAATGGTTCCTCTATAGATTTAGAAGATCCGTCTGATGAACATGGCCATGATAAAAAGAAAGGTGTGTTTTTTTTAGAATTTTTTATTTTTAGTTTTTAGACGGCTAGTAAAATTTTAAACATTTGTTGGAAGTGTTTGAACTTGTTTTGGTTTATAAGAGGATTCATAGACCGTTCCCCATCTTCAACCATATAATTTAAAGAAAAATCATAGTTTTCTAAATTTGCCTCTAACTTTTTCAAATTCTCTCACATCTCATTCTCCATTCATATCCTTTATAAGCTTTTTTTATTATTATTTTATTTCTTTACAACCAACATCAAACCACTCCACCTTCAATTTGTATTATTTTATTATTATTAAATTATATGGGCAAAGTATAGAAGACCTCATATATGAGGGCTCAACATAGGTTTTTTGTAAATTTTAGAAATGGGGTATGGGGAAAGGGGTTGGGATGGAGTGAATGCTTCAAGGAGTCCGAAGTCAAAGGAGCCGACTGAATTTGAGTCAGCTAGTAAAAAACAAAACACTTCCAAAAACATTTCCTAGAAACGTGAAAATAAAAAAAAATTAAAAAAAAAATCTGTGCTTTTTATGTTTGGGTACTCTTTAATTTAATGTTGCAGGTGGGGTTTGATTATGTAATGTTTCTGATGTGTTGAAGATGCTTGTTAACTTGGCAAACAAGTTATAACTTGTCACCTAGAGACATTGCAAAATGTATTACATGTTTGCAATGATAATGATATATTTTAATTCATTTATATGTTTTGATTGATCAGGGATGCCATGGACAGAAGATGAACATAGATTATTCTTGACAGGTCTAGACAAACTTGGAAAAGGTCATTGGAGAGCGATTTCAAAGCAGTTTGTGCCATCAAGAACGCCGACACAAGTAGCTAGCCATGCCCAGAAGTTTTACATTAGAATGAATTCGACGGAGGACAAAAGGAAACGACGATCAAGTCTATTTGACATGCCATCAGATGAATACGTAATCTTTTTACTAGTACATATATCTTGTATTTTCTTACTTGAGTACACCCTGATAATTAGTACTAATGGTTTGTGTTATTGTTGATAAACATGCAGTCCCTAGCACTAGCAGGATCTGTAAGACCACTAGCTGCACCCAAGGCTCGAACCTATGGTGTTGAAGGTTACAATCGGTGCCCGGATACGGTAAGAGAGCTAGGTTTCTTTTTTAAAGTAGACAAGCTCAAACTTGCTCGCCTCGAGGCTTTTGCTTGAGGAAAAGACGCAAGCTTGAGCTTGGCTTCAGTACAACATTTGAAGTAAATTTAGAAATGAAGTTACTCATAATAGGGGTGTAAACGAGCCGAGCCGAGCCCGAGCCTGACTGGGCTCGGCTCGGGCTCGTTAAGGTTTTGTGAAGCTCGAGCTCGAGCTCGGCTCGGTTCGAGCCTACAATCTTGAGCTCGAGCTCGGCTCGCTAGCAGAATCCAAAGCTCGAGCTCGGCTCGGCTCGGCTCGGCTCGAGGTGATTTGAGAATCTCAAACGAGCTCAAAAGCTCGGCTCGAGCTCGCAAAAGCTCGGCTATAACTTAGGCTCACGAGCCCAATCGTTAAGGCTATAACTTAGGCTCGGCTGTAACTTAGGCTCGGGCTCGGGTTCGGACTCTAGCTCGTTAAGGCTCGATTAGGCTCGCGAGCCTAATCGAGCTTTGTATCTAGGGCTCGAGCTCGGGCTCGATAACTAAACGAGCCATATTTCAGGCTCGGGCTCGGGCTCGAGCTCGTTAAGGCTCGGCTCGTTCGAGCTTTTTACCGAGCCGATCCCGAGCCGCTACGTGTCATTTACACCCCTACTCATAGAAGTTAAAATTACAAGTCTTTAGAAGGAGTGTTTGGATGTGTGATTCTAAAGTGATAAAAGGTGTGTAAGAGCCTCCATAACAATAAAAATCTTTAGGAACCTCCATTTTAGTGTCTTATCATATTATATACTTTTTTCAAAGGCCGATACTTTCTCTGCATCAACAAGCCTTCACAAATTTCCATTAAAACCTTCTTCTTCTGAAATGAACTTATATATATATATAGAGGAATGTTCAATAAAAAAACTCATAGTTATTAAATTAAAAAAAAAAATCATAACTCAAAATTTAAGTCAAAAACTAAAAAAACTAGGAGCTTCTCTTTCCCACGTTATCCCTGTTCAGAAAAAAAAATTAAAAAAAATATGTGAATGCTAATGCACATGTGTAATAAATGTCCGGTTAATTTTAGGGTTTAGTTTTTGGGTTTAGTTTAGGTTAGCTTTTAGGGTTAATTTTTTTAAGTTTAGCTTGTAAGGTTTAGGTTTTGGGGGGTGGGGTGGGTATGGTGGGTTTAGGTTTTTTGGTGGGGGGTTAGGTTTTTTTGTTGTGGTGGGTGGGGTGAGTTTAGGTTTTTGGGTAAAAAAATTAAGTTATTGGGGGTGGGGTGGAATTAGGTTTTTGAGTTGGAGTTAAGTTGGGGGTGGAGGGTTTTAGTTTTTTAGGTTATACTACACATATGCAGTAGCGTTTTTAGGTTTTTTTATTTTTTTTATATTTTTTTCTGAACGGGGATGACGTGGGAAAGAGAAGCTTCGAACTAGTTTTCTATTTTTTTACTTAAATTTTTTGTTATAATTTTTTTGTTATTATTATTATTTTATTTTATTTTTTTGTATTAAAATTAGAAGTTCTCGAGTTCTCTCAATAAAATGAGTTTTCTTTTAAACCATCCATATATATATTAATTTCTTAGCCATTGATCTTGAATTTGGATAGTTAAGACTAGTGGGGGCAGAATGTTGATAGAAATTCAGGTAAGGGAGGGCAAGAGTATAAAAAAGAATAGCCTATCTTGTTGACTCTCTATCTTCATATACAATACACATGAATATTCCACCATCTTTTATATACGTACGTAACTTTTTATGCAATATTATTTCTGCATCAATGAGTATGGTGATGCTATATAAAAATTAAAAAAATATGTGTTCGCTGGATTTTTTGTTCATTGTGTTTTTGTCTGTCAGTTTTGTTATTGGTCGGCCATATATGTCATGTCTATTCATTATGTTTTTATTAGTTTGCGCATGTTTTAACCATGTCTGTTACGTTTAGTCTATTGTCCATTGTGATTTAGAGGGTGTTTGGGATTGCTTATTTAACTCCAAAAGTGTTTTTGGTTAGAAGTGCTTATTGACTTATAACTGTTTGAAAAGGAGTTTCTAAAAAAGTGTTTGGATTGGTTTTTGTAGTGGGAAAAGTCAATAAGTTGTTTTCTAAAAAGTGATTGGTTTAGCTTATTAGTGTATAATAACCAAAACCCAAAAGTCAAAAGCAAAAGCGAGGATTTCTGACTTCTTGAAAACAGTTTTTCTACCCTTATTGAAAAGCCAAAACCAAAAGTGTTTTTGGTTTACACAAACAGCTTATTGACTTATTGGCTTTTGGAAGAAGCAAATAAGTCAATAAGTTGTTTTGTAACACAATCCAAACACTCTCTTAGTCTGTTGCATATTGTGTTTTAAGTCTAATGTCTAGTGTTTTTAGGTTGTTGTCAACTGTAGTTTAGTTTGTTGTTCATTATGTTTTTGGTCTGCTGTCTATGGTGTTTTTAGTCTTTTGTCTATTGTATTTTTAGTTTGATATCTATCGTGTTTTACGTATGTCTATGTGTTTTATACAACTGAGTATTTGAAAATACAAGTATTCCAATAGTATATTCATATTAAAGATAAAAGATGTTCTACTTTATTGTGTAATATTTTTTAAATGACATTTGGACGGTAAAAAAGAATGTAGGAATTTGCATGTGCATCTTCGTCTTTTCTCTTTGGACGACTCTACCCTTACAAACCCCCCCCCCCCCCCTGGAAATTTTCATTTTTTAGTATACCTATATATTGTTGATGATCCCAAAGAAGCACAAGTTATTTGAAAATGACATAACCAATATCAACGAAACAATTTTTTTCTTACTTTCATATATATTATACTAATCGTCGCCTAAATATAAAAAAAAGTTAAGAAAATATATGTAGATCGATGAGCTAGTTTACTAATCGCAATGATCACTTAACGTCGCATCCAAACAACCCTAAAGGTCGATTGACTTGACTTATTTTGATTGTGGCCAATTCACACCAAAGACGGATTCAAATGATAATTAAGAGTCAAACAAACTAGCTAATCGTAATAAAACGGACTATTTAACTGAACTTTGAAATTATTTGTTTTGCAGATAGGTTATGATCGTCATGACCACATTCCATTGGTGAAATACGCTATTGAGGAAAGTGTTCATCCACTCGACCAAAGGACGGAACGGTTTGCTACTCTTATGTCTCGACCTCTACTCATAACTAACGGGGAGAGGAACACACAAGAGCCTGAAGTTGAGACTAAAAAAGATTAGTTAGGATGTAGTGATTTTGGTTCATCTTCTTTTGAGGACAATTTGTGTCATGTTATTTATTATTCATTATTTAATTTATTAATTTAATGTATACATATACATACCTCAAAAGGGTGTTAGAGCATTCAGAGTCCATCCATAAAATTTGTGAGTGTATCCTTCATATTTTAAAAAGCAATTTGAGAAGTTGTGAGTGGAGGAGAGAGAAAAGATTACTGTTCATCTGTATATTTGAAAGCCATTGTTCACCACCAAACTTTTTTAGAGGGTGTTTGGGATTGAGTTTGGAAATGCAAAAGTGTTTTTGGTCAAAAGTGCTTATTGGCTTATGACTTTTTGAAAATGAGTTTTAAAAAAAGTGTTTGGATTAGCTTTTGGGATGAGAAACGTCAAAAGGTCAATAGATTATTGGGTCAAGTTATTCTACACAATGTAACAAAAATGAGAAGGGTGAGAAGGATACAAAAAACACAATAGATTATGAAATATGACACAACGAGCCACAAAATATAACATAGGGCCAAAAAATATAACACAATGCTGAATAAAAAAGACACAATGATGAAAGTAAGAAAAAAACACAATGGTACATAAAAGACACAATGATATAACGCATATTCTAAAAACTACAAGCTAAAACCCCAAAAAACGAAGACCTAAAAACTAACGTCGTAGGGTTCGATAAAACGGTTCCAATGCCGCTTGAATGAGTTCAATCGGAGTCCGTTTGATACCTTTCCTACTACTTCCTATTTTTCTTTCGTTGTGTATTTGATCCTAACCCTAAGTATTTCGCTTAAATTATTGTGAATATTGGTTGTATGGGTGGTAGATTTTTTTTTTTTTTCAAAAGCCAGGATTTCTAACTTCTCAAAAACAGTTTTTCCACCCTTAAAAGCCAAAAATCAAAATAGAAAGTGTTTTTTGGTTATACACAAACAGCTTATTCACTTATTGGCTTATTGGAAAAGCCAATAAGTCAATAAGTCGTTTTGAAACTCAATCCCAAACACCCTCTTAATATTTTTGAAAATGGTTGCCACGAGAGTTAACCATCGTGCCGTTGACTCTCTGACGTCCTGCGGAGCTAACCGACAGGCCACAGAGTGTCTTCTACGCGCGCTTGAACTTCGTTACGTTTTATAAAGGAAGAGAAACATCTAAATTCGTATGGATACATGTCAAAAATGAAATAATGACTCAAGAAGTTTTGAAAAGTTTTTCTACATAGTTCATAAAATATTGTTCATGTCCAAATCTTAATACAAGAAACTATAAACGAAAAAAGTCAAAGTCAAAAATGAAACTAAAAACGAAAAAAAGTAAAACCAATTAAAAACCGAACCGACTTCTCATCCCTTTTTCTTGATCAACTGGATCACATGCATGTGAAGTGGGGCCTATTAGATTTACCTATTAACCCTCATTATTGCACTCATGATCCTTTAATAGTGCCCCTCAATGGCGCTCAGGGCAATGTTGGTGGGAGGCGCTATTGAGTTGAGATGGAAGGAGATGTTAACCCATACCACCCAGCCTAAATAATGTTGCCATGAAAATGTATGCAATCTATTTCAGTGTAATCTTTACAACAATATACAAGTATACATAGACCAAGTAGACTATGTGTCACACCAAACCCGGCTATGGCTGACGTGTCACAATTACAGATATCAAATTCAAAAACTATTCCAAAAGTTTAAAACAAAACAATCCTAATTACATTTTTTATAACATTATGAATATTAATAATGAAACTGGAACTTCAATTTCTTTTAACGCACTTCACTGATTCCCCAATATCCCATATTACCTGCGAAACAAATAAGACAACGCAACAAAGAAAATACAGCTGAGACGAAAATTGCTCAGTAACGGAGTAATCAACTGTGGAAGAAAATTCAACGCAGCGGAAAAGCAAGACATAATAGAACTGAGACCGAAGTGAACTGACAATGACACGTAAACCAATACGAAAACTCATTCAAAATAATACGAAACTAGTGCAGAATTTTTTCATTACAGACATGTATGAGAACCGACAAAGACTGATACATCATTGACCACAAAGACAAAAAAAACTTTCCTTCTATAAATAATTTTGTTTTTAATAAGCGTTTGGATTTTATTAAAATCTTAACTTATCGAGTTTCATAGCAAAATCGTAATTTGACAAAAATGACTATTTTCTCAACGTTGGAAAATTATTTTTCTAAAATAATTAGTTAATCTGAATTTTGAAAACAATACAGTACTTATAAAAATTTCGTAAACAGTACCGAGGCAACGACAAAATAAGACTAATACCGAACGAACATACGAAAGGTAATGTGAAAACCAAGCAAACCATATTTCAAACTCGAAACCAAACACATATCGAAACAATTGTTGAACATAATCCAAGGCATAACCCGATACCTGACCAGAACATAAATCAGACACATACCGAGTCATATAAGAACAATATCAAAAGCATATCAGAACAGATACATACATCAAACTACGTGACTAATCATATAAATAAGGTAAGTCACGTGAAACAGAAGCACCCACAAGCTTAAACAAACTGGTACATAGCTAGCTAGTCCATGCACGTATGAGACGGTGAGTGTGGCGTACACCCATTAATCCAATCTCCACAAAACAAATTCAAACTCAAACTCAAAGCTAAGATCGATCTATAAGCCTCTAGTGGTCAAGTGTTACACACAATCTAGAAATGCCATGAATATTTATATTGCGCTGTCTCGAACAGTGCCATCCCGTTGACGCCCAAACATATTTATATTGCGCTGTCTCGAACAGTGCCATCCCGTTGACGCCCAAACGACATGTCAGAAACAGAGTGCTCGGGTGACTGAGTACAAAAGCTAAGGCCATGTAAATAATTACAGGCAAACTAATAATGACTTTAACCGGAACATGCGACCATGAGGACAAGTCAGAGGTATGACATGCTATGACACACAACAAGCAAACAAATAAATACAAAACTGACTCAGTATCACATATACCAAATCATGACAAACAAACTCTAAAACAAAGACAAAATCCGCACTACAAAGTAACGGATATAAATTTTACACTATGATGGTAGACGACAGAGCCCGTACACATGGAAGAAACAAAAGTTATACTATGATGAAAAGAGAAACAGAATCAATACCTTAATCAAAGCAAAGAAAATAACAAGGTTATCCTCAAATAATCAAATAACCTATAATCAAATAAGTTTTGTGAAAATTCTTTCATGTTAAAAATATTCGTTTGTTAATAATTTCCAAACGACAAGAATCTAATTTTAATAGGAATTAAGCCTTTACTTAATTTGATTAACGAAAACCCAAAATAACTTTAATTTTAAGTTTGACTAAAACACATACAAGTTTATTAAAAACCAAAGTAAAGATATAAAACACTTTGTTTTACAATGAACACATGCGCACCTGCATCAGAAATATGTGCATACATATATTTGAAACAAAACCAATAATTTCACTTGTTGATTAAAAAAATAGTTACGATCTAACATGTATTCATAAATTTAATATTCGATCAAAATGTGGATTCATTTAGATATTAAAACGTGTGAACATCAGACTTGTAGAACCAATTTCATGACATTCTAAGCCTATTAACACCAGAAGCTTCATCAACAAAATATATATTACATGATATTATTGATGCACACACATATGCCTATATAGGTTTACCATCTTAGATCACCTCAAGAGTTTAAAGTTTTAGGTGCATTCGAACAATATACATCGTATAACAAACGGAAAGGTTACCTTTAGATGAAGCTTTGTCCGATACTCAAAACAATTTGCCAGGTTGTGAAGCAGAAACGGCTAGGAAGCTCCATATGTCGGTACATCAGTTGCAATGTCGTTGACGGTAATTGTGGTACCGGCAGAGAAGACGTAGGTTGTTACTTGTAGCGCAGAGCGTAAACTCTTTAGAGGTGTGAGGGTTGAGATAGCAAACGTTTAATATGGCCGACGATCTGCTTCAGTTACCAATAATTCGGCCTATCCGTTTAAATGAGATAATGAATTGTGCGTGAATTTAGGCCTGGCAAAAAAAAACCCATGTATGTCTTTATGGTTCATTATGGGCTTTTTTTTTTTAAATAGATGGGTTAGAATGGGCCATGAAAAAAGTTAGGATGGGTTAGGATGGGTTTTAGATATCCGACTTAGATCCATTAGTAGGTTAGGATGGGTTTTTACTTTTTAGATATCCGAACCTCTTTCTTCATCCTGAAAAACCCTTTTATAAAAGCTTTTTGATTTCATTACATAAGGTTTCTAGAAGCTTCGCTTTCGTTATTCAACAGCTTCAACCTTAGCTTCGTGACGCTGTAAGCTCTTTTATTTATTCATTTATAATAATTAACCCATTGCCGTATTGTTGTTTTTGTTTCTGTCTGCTTTGTAATTGTCTCCATATTAATTATTTATTAGTTACTTTTAGATAATTTCGATGTGTCGACACTTGACTTAGTAATTTGCGTGTTATTTTGCTAGTAATGATTTGTGTGTTTTAGTAATGATTTGTGTGTTTTAGTAATTATTTTGCTAGTTAATCTTTATATTTTTTTTCATTGTTTTGATTTTACGATTCGATTTAGTAAATTGCGTGATTAATCATTTGCTAAACGTGCAGTTTTTTTATCAATTGAGTTTTTGTTAGTTATGTGTGTGATATTACAATAAGCAAATTGATAATCTCAGTTTTACAGTTTACTATATCTCTAGATTAGTAGCTTAGTTTAGTTTAAGGTTTAGTTTTCTTAAGCAGAAACCTTTGATCTGAGTGAACCTACTTAAGAGGGCCTAAACTTGAAACCATTAATTACTTCTTCTGAATATGAGTAATGGTTTATGGTTATGAAGTAGAGGTGGACAAAAAAACCGGTTTTGGAACCCGACCCGGAAAAAACCAAAAAACCGGATTGGTAAAAACCGGTTTTTGTTCAAACAGGTTGGAAACCGACCCGATTCACCGGTTTGGGTTCGATTGGGCAATTCGAGGACCGGTTAGGGTTGAAAACCGGTTTAAGAGGAAAACCGGTTTGGAAAAAAAAAACCAGTTTTTGAGGAAAAAACCCATTTAGGCAATGTATTTGGATTCTGGATGACCGGTTTGGCAAAAAAAACCGCTTTGTACATCCCTATTATGAAGATCATGATCGCGACGCCCGAACAATGTGAAAGTGACAAAAGTGATGAGGAAGTTAAGAATATATGCTCCAAAACAAGGACAAAAGTGTCATGGGGTAAGAAGTAGCAAATGAAAACAAAACACAAATCCTTAATTAGACATACATTTTAAAATATGAGACCCTAATTAGACATTATCAAGCCTCATTGATTATTTGGTTTACAAACATGAATTGGTTACAGCTTCATACGCTCATTCTAAGAAACATCACAAGATGCTGGAGAAAATTTTCAAGGAGTTCATATGCTTATTGATCCGTTTTTGAAGTGATCCGTTTTGACCCGAACCCGGTTTTTAATTTTTTTAATTATTAAAATTTTTGTTTTAAAATTTTTTATTTTCGATTTTTTAAAGTTTTTATTTTTTCGATTTTTTGAATTTTTTATTTTTTTTTTCGATTTTTTAAATTTTTTATTTTTTTTGATTTTTTTAAATTTTTTATTTTTTCATTTTTTAAAAGTTTTTATTTTTTTCGCTTTTTTAAATTTTTTATTTTTAAAATTTTTTAAAATTTTTTATTTTTTCGATTTTTTAAATTTTTTATTTTTTTTTTCGATTTTTAAATTTTTTTATTTTTTTTATTTTTTCGATTTTTTTATTTTTTTCCATTTTTACATTTTTTATTTTTTTTCAATTTTTTAGATTTTTTACTTTTTAAATTTTAATAACCCATCCTAACCCATACCCATCCTGACCTATTTTTTAATAAACCCATCCTGACCCAAACCCATCCTAACCTAAACCCATCTTAACCTATCACCCAAACCTGCCCAACCCATCCACTTTGCCAGGTCTATGCGTGATTAACGGATTTTGAACGATGAGGATTTGATTTTGTGTTTTTAGGAGATGTAGCACTAACTTCAAATAAATTTTAAAATAATTTGATGATATGGATGAAAATAATAGTTGGAAGAACTCATACATCTTATAATAACATAATTATACATACACATAAATCTCACATTTATTTTGTAACAATTTTAAATTATCAAACTTTTACTGATTATTATTTTTATTATTAGTATGAATTTCTGAATATTACACTATGACTATTCCTAAGTTGTTGACGGAATTTCCATACAATTCAAATTCTCTCGCCTCTCAAGTCTCAAATCCCATTTAACCTAGAAGGTGAAGGGGACGTTTGGGTTAGCTGTTAGGTATCAATATGAAAGAAACTTTAAAAGGACTAACAAAGAATGCAAGAATTTGGGTACAAACACACTATGAGACTCCCTGGTTTCTCATAAGTCATAAGCACTTTAGTGATGTACCACAACTTTTTTTTTTCTTTTTTACTACATATTCGTTGGAACTAAATGAAATCAAGTGTTCATGACTTCATATCACATGTACTTTATTGTAAGGTAAGCTCATTCCTTTATCATCCAATAGTCTCTACAAGCAACAAGTTTTATGTTCATTTTGTTCTATTTTATGATTAAATATATATAATAGTAAGGACTTATTATTGTATTGTCTAGATTTTTAAAACGGAGTGACACTTCGTTCTTTTTTTTTTACATTTTGATATTCGGTATCTGCATGCCTTTGTTGTTACGCATCTTGCATATACTAATCCATGCCGTAACGTGCAGGTGGAAAAACCACTAGTTATAAAAATTGAAGTCTTTGTATTACCACGGTGCTAATATTTAGACTTTCATAATTTAACATTTCAGTTTCGTATGATTCGGCTGTTTTGGTTAGAGAAGGCCATTCGATAAAAAATTGTTATGTAAACAGAAAAAAAAAAAAACTGTAACAAAACCTTCCAAACAATAATATACTGTTTATCAGAAATAGGACACATTTGTTTAATTCTTTAATTCAATCTATATATATAATAAAAGAAAGCCATTTTGATAACATGACATTCAAGGAGGCATTCTCCCCCTTGAATGTGTCATGTGTCATCCCATGTGGCAAGGGTTTAATAATTTAAAACTAACATCACATTAGCTAGGGTTGCCGTCATCTTCTGAAAATCAATACCTCGAAGCCCTCTTAGAATCCGCCAAGCCTTTCCTCTGTGAAGATTTCCAAAAAATCTATCAAAAACTTCCAACAATTTACTTATTCCTCCACAATGTAATGATTATCTGTTTGGTGAATGTATCTATAAAGTTAAAATATTAACAAAGCTGATTGATTTGAAAACCTCACAGACATCAGAGTTTCAGAAGAAAACAATTATAATCACTGTCGGCAAATATTGTAAACAATTCGATGTATTGTAACCAATAAGAACATACATATAGTTATTACGTTATATGAATTAATTACATTATTTACATTCTTGAATATTTATATGTAAGAAAGTTGAAAAGCTGATAGCTTTACACGTGACAGGTGAAATGCCATGAATAGGAGTTTAAGGGTCCTAACAAGATGCTAAACTTGGGCTTCACCAATATGGATTGATTCTAGATACCAGCTTACGATTAGAATTAGTTACAAATCAGTTATAGCTGATATTATGATCTAAAATTACTGTGTGGGAATGATGATGGATATGGAGTGGTATGTGTGAACAGTGTTGTGAAGGAGAGGTTAAGGTTAATGTTAAGGTGAAGAACAACTTTTGTGGTCTTGAGGGGAAGCCTGACTTGAATAAGAATCTGGAAGCCAAAGATCCGGATGGAGATCATAGTACGACAACCGTAACAAATCAAACTACTCAAGGTAAATCTTGAACGGGTTTAAATGGCTATTTAGTTTATTGAAGGAATCCATGATTTTTGTTTTACCAATTCGGCTAGGTTTTAGTGCTTCTTCATGTTGAAGTATTAGCAATGGATTTATAGATTGTTTTAGGTTAGGTATTAAATATTGATATAAGAGTTATGCAATTTTTTTTCAGCCTTTATGATATGTGTTAATATTAGAGTTATACATTATTTTAGGTTAGGTATTGAATATTGATATTATAATATTTAAGCCTTTACGATAGGTGTTAATATTTAAGCCTTTACGATAGGTGTTAATATTAGAGTTATACATTGTTTTAGGTTAGGTATCAATATTAGTATGTTAGAGCTGTACATTTTTTAAGACTTTAGGATATGTGTTAATATTAGAGTTACATTGGAGTTATACATTGTTTTAGGTTAGGTGTTAACATTTGAGTTGTACATTGTTTTAGGTTAGTTATGAACATTATGTTAACATTAGAATTATACATTGTTTAAGGTTAGACATTAACATTTGAGTTATACATTGTTAATTGCTTTAGGTTATGTGCTACGTTTCATATGTAAAATTAATGTGTTATATTAGATTTCTCAACCCCGGGACGCTCCCGGGGTATAATCTAGTTATTTATATACACATAACCATAAACCTTTATTATATAAAGAGTTAAATGCCAAAATGGCCCCTGTGGTTTGACCCAAATTGCCACTTTGGTCACTTTTTTGAATTTTTTGCCAAAACCACCCCTCAAGTATCGAAAAGTGCCAAAATGACCCATATTTAACTGAGTTTCTAACGAGGATCAAAAACTCAGTTAAGTCTGAGGGGCATTTTCGTCCTTTCATGTTATAACGTTTTAAAAAGCCATTTAACTGAGTTTTTAAACCCTTCTTCTTTCTTCTTCATGTTCAGAACTACTTCTTCTTCTTCTTTTCTTCCTCCTCCTCTCAAACGTAAATCCCAAATCATACACACCCTAATTCCCAAATCATACAAAACCCTAATTCCCAAATCATACATAATTGTGGATTTCGTTTGTCTTCCAAATCATACATGTTTCGATTAACTAACCTAAACGATGGTATTCTGCAAATGTGGAGCTCCTACTATCATACGTGTGTCTTCCACCTCTACAAACCCTGGTAGACGGTTTTTCTGCTGCAACAAGAAGGGGAGGACCTGTGGTTTCGTTTGTTGGGCTGAACTACCCTTGGGTCAGATTCCTAGTAGTAGCAATGATAGTGAAGAGAATGAAGAACTGAGACTCAACAACACAGCATTGCAGACCTTGGTTGGGACACTCAAATCCGAGAACAAGAAGCTGAAAACTTATCTATGGATGACTTGGTTTGGAATCATCATGTATTATATCATGTTTTAGTTCAATCTAGGTCGTTTTGTAATGATAAAAACTAAATGTATGTTGTTTCTTATTGTAATGATCATCTTTTGTTGAAGTTGTAATGTATGTTTGCAAATGTTCAAATGGCAAATGGGTCAAAATGGATATCCTGTTAAAGACCATTGAACTGAGTAATCAAATGGCAAATGGGTCAAAATGGATATCCTGTTAAAGACTATTAATAGAAGCAGACAAAAGTTACCAGTCATAATACATACCAAAAGACCATATCATAGCTGTCAAATACATACCATAACCCATCCCACATGTCAGTTCCATTTAGTGGTTCAATGGTATGGTCATACACCTTCTTCCATGTATCAAGCCAGTAAGCTTTGTGAACATACTTCTCAGGAACTCCATCATCCAATCCATGCAGTGCCATATTCCATATACAAGCTACAACATGCCTACATGGCATTCCAGTCAACTGCCACCTCCTACATGCAC
This sequence comes from Ambrosia artemisiifolia, assembly GCA_032199755.1. Taxonomy (NCBI): domain Eukaryota; kingdom Viridiplantae; phylum Streptophyta; class Magnoliopsida; order Asterales; family Asteraceae; genus Ambrosia; species Ambrosia artemisiifolia. Next base: position 23,631,765 of record CM063524.1, on the reverse strand, counting down.
AACTCCTTTCACTCATGTTAACAGCTCTAACCTCATGCTCTGGACCACTCACCTGATACTTTCCAGGGCCACACCAAATGACAGAATATTGGCTAGCATCAGTTTTTATCTTCTCAAACAGGTCTGTGGCTCTTAGTGTTAAAGGGCCTGATGTTTTTGAAATCATCACCCGAACAATCATCAACCTCTTCATACAGTACTCCCTTATAAATTCTAGACAGGTGATAATGGGTTTATCCCTGCCTAGGATCAACTGCCTGTTGAACACCTCACATAGGTTGTTCAACAGGATATCACTTTTTGGCCTCTCTGAAACATAAACAAGCATTGTTACCATTAAATGTTGTTAAATGCATTCAATGAAAACAAACATAAACAAGCATTGTTACCATTAAAAAAAAGCTCTGCACCAGTTTTTGGCTGGAATACCCTTCAAGTAATCATACATTGCCTTGTCTTCTTTCAGGATTGCATCCATCATCCTTTCATGCTTAATAGGTGTTGTTGCACTAGCTGCATTCCACAACAAGTTTTAGTAGACATCACCCCTCCACCTAGGCTTCATATTTTCATATATATGTCGCAGACAAAATCTATGCTCAGCACTAGGATACACCTTTTCAACTGCAGGAATGAGACCCTGCAATTACATACAGAAAACTTAGCATACAGAAATTGAGAAAATTACATACAGCTTATGCTACATTACATACCTTTTGTCGATCACTGATGAATGTGAAGTTGCTGTTTGATGCCAAATCCAAATCATCTCCTAATAACTCTAGAAACCATGTCCAACTTGCTGTTGTTTCTGCCTCAACCACAGCATATGCCACTGGGTATATCCCATTGTTGGCATCAACAGAAACTGCAGTTAAAATCTGTCCTGGAAAAGGGCCTTTTAAGAAACAACCATCAAGCCCCAGTATGTCTCTCAAACCAGCTTTAAAACCCCGTTTTAATGGCCCTAGGCTGACATAAATTCTCTTGAATTGCCTTATGGGGCTGCTAGGGTTAGGTTCACTCTCAACATCAATCCTAACAGTAGTACCTGGGTTAGATCTCATCAACTCAGCACCATAATCCCTTAGCTGTCCATATTGGGCACTGTAATCACCATTCAGCTTAGCAGTCGCCATTGCCTTAGCTCTGAAGATCTGATTCTGTGTTACTTGAACTTGGTATTTGCTCACCATGATTTGATGGAGTGATTTTATCTTAATTTCTGGATTTGTTCGAAGAATATGCTCAATCTTTTTTGCAAGCCAACTCACCGTGCAGAAATTGACATCCCTTGTTTGGATGCATTCATGCTTTTTATGAAGTGTGACTATGATCCATGTGCCCTTTTGTTTCAGATTTGAGGCATGCAACACCCAAGGGCATGTGGGTTCTACCTTACTTTTAGAAGTTTGTCCCCCTTTATCTTCAACTAGTGCCAATTCTTTACAAGCCTGGGCCCCACTAAATACATCCTTCTTTTGACCACTTGCCCTAGTCTTTACTCCACTTGAATTTACCACTTTGTCCTTCTTTTTTGACTTAGTCGCCCCTGCACTTGAATTTACCACATTATCCTCTTGTGACACAGGTTTTATAGTCGAAGGATTTAGACCATTGCAACAAACCCTAAATCTCCTTCCTTCATTTCTTTCTATATGCAGCTGCCTCCTAGTCTTTATTGCATAATCCTTCACCATATTCTTAATGGTTTGTTTATCAGGAAAACATTGTCCAAGTGAGAATGGGCAATCTGGACTCCCTTGTGAACCAAATGCTTTTCTTTCCCTCCTTTTTCTCATACAGGCCTTATTAGCTCTGTGCAAAGTGTTTCTGTCATCTTCATCACTGAAACTATCAAAATTATCTAAGTCTATGTCAATGTCTTCCTCAAGTGGGTCAACATTTTCATCATCACTAGCATTAAAGTCAACAACAGCCTTATATTCATCCATGTTAACCTCAATATCATCATCTGCATTGTCCTCATCAACTATGTAGTCTCTATCCTCCCCATCACTACCCTCATTATTATCCTTATTATTATCCTCATCACTACCCTCATCACTACCCTCATCACCAGGCCAATAATCATCATCATCTGGATCAGGGTTTACATGACTACCCTGTTTCACCTTGTTCTTCCTAATGGCCACAAGTCTTTTACCACATTCTTTAAGTATAAAACAATCACTACCATCACTACCCTCATCACCAGCCTCACCACCCTCATCACAACCTTCATCACCACTTAAATTTACCACATTATCCTCATCACCACCCTCAGTAGGATCAGGCTGTGTTGCCTGGGTTATGACACCTAAATCACTAGGATCAGCCTGTGTTGGATTACTTGCATTGGAAGAGATTAGAAAAGGATCATAAAATTTTGCCTGGGTTATGACACCTAAATCACTAGGATCAGCCTGTGTTGGATTACTTGCATTGGAAGAGGTTAGAATAGCTTGAACATAAATTTCTATCTTCCTATGTTTTCCAGCAGTTGTCAACATTCTATTATAATCAGTTGCACCATTCAATGGTGTAACACCCCATTTTTGTGATCAAATAAAATAGAAATGTTTAGGAAATTTATGCCGTGTGTATTATATGATCTTGGCGTGAATAGTATGATTATTCGATATATAAGAATCTAGTCAAGCCAATAGTATTATAAGAGACCGTTTAGTTATATTAACAAAAGATATTATGTTATATGTGGACATGCTCCGTTTTTAATGAAACTTAGGTTGACGCGTAGATAAAAATTAGCTCGTCTTCAGAGTATATTCGAAAGTTCGTAAAACGTTATAATTTAGAAGTTATACGAGAAAAACGAGTGAAGCAGTTAATTAATTATAGTGTAAAATATTAAAAACAATAATATGATTATGTAAGTAATATAATTAAAAGAAACCAAAGTGTAATTAAAAGAAACAAAAGTTTCTTACGAAAGTTTTTTTTGGTTATCCATGAAATGGAATAAGGCAAGCAAGCAGGCACCACAATTCTGATCCCACATCGCTGAAATGGAAAGATTGAGCTGTGTGCTACCTCCTATAAATAGAATTCTATAGTTTCGTTTATAAAGTATAAGTTTTGGGACCTCTCTAGAATAAGAGAATCCTTAGCCTACGACACCCCGTTGAGTGTTGTTGTAAGTCGTTTTTGGAACACGAGTAGGAGCCAGGGTAGGGAGACTCTACAACGACTTGCCGTAGATAGTTAGAGGTATGTTCTCATTTAAGCTTATGCTTGTCAATAATTATTTTTCTTAGTGTTATCAGTAGTAGTTTAGTATTATTATTTTTAGATATTAGGATTATTATTAGGGGTGGGTATTTGGTAGCCTAGCCTTAGTTAGGCATGGACTGATCACCAATGCTTAAACAAGGCATTATTAACCAATATCCAACCATAATAATAATTAGTTAGGTGTACCATTACCTAACCTAGGGTGATGTAATTGTATCAGGACCTTGAGGTAGTACCCAATCGGAATAGCCAGTGTTAAGCAACCGTAAAACAGGTGAGTTCTATGAATGTTTTCAAATGTGAGCATGCTTGTCCAAACTGGTAATTGTTAATATTGCACTCATGACTGTTAGTACGCATGTATATAATCTGAATTTGAGCATTCATACACATGATATTTGTGGAACCCTTATACGTGCCACTACGGTGGGATTTGTCGGTATTACACCTGTGTGTAATGGGCATTTACTTGTATGAGATGTTAGTCACAGGCCCGGTGAGGGAGACACCCAATGAGAGTGTGGAGTGACTGTCACAGGCCCGGTGAGGGAGGCACCCATTGAGGGTGTGGAGTGACTGTCACAGGCCCGGTGAGGGAGACACTCAGTGAGGGTGTGGAGTGACTGTCACAGGCCCGGTGAGGGAGACACCCAGTGAGGGTGTGGAGTGACATTGGGTTATGACATGGGCGGGTACAAGTCATGAATAATTGAAATAATGTGGTTTATAACTTGTGTATATTCATGAACTCACCAGCAATGTCTGACGTCGTTTTAAGCATGTGTCACAGGTAGTAATGGCTAGTTCTTGCGACTGATGTTTATCCCAGACCCGTATGACAAGTGGAATAGATATGCTAGTTCGTGTGCTTAGATGAAAAAGTTCTATATCCCCGGCTAGGAATATTTGATAACGTTTTGTACTTTTAAGTTTCCAACTTTTGTACCTTGTAGTTTATATATATGTTAACAAATAAGATGTTTTATGTGTAAGTTGGTATCAATTGTGTATGGTGCATCCTTATCTGGGTGTGGGCGTCACAAATGGTCTTAACCCAAAGTCTAAATCGTCACCTGGAACTTTAAAATAATACCTAAAAACTGAAATATCCTGTTCTGAATACCCAAGTTCTAATAACATATCATTCAGCATTGTTGAAACATTACCATCAACATAATCAATATATGCCAGTTTACCTCCCACATATCTACAATCTGGAAAATCAGTCAGCTGACCACCATAATGCAATTCCACTGAAAAAAGCTGGTGATTGTTACCTGAAAACAAAAAAAAATGTATTCATCATGTTGAGCAGAGGTGATCGTGTGGAGACAACGATATTGAGCAGAGATGAAGACGACCAACAATAAGCAATAATAACTTACGGTATTCAAGCAGAGGGTTGAAATCAGCACCCTTGTCTCGAAACTTCCACATTATTGAGCAGAGATGAAGACGACGAGCGATATATGATCAGAGATGAAGAAGATGAAGAAGTAAAACCTTAGGGTTTTTACTGGGAACAAAATTGACTGAATAGGGTTCAAAATGGCTTTTTAAAACGTTATAACATGAAAGGACGAAAATTCCCCTCAGACTTAACTGAGTTTTTGATCCTCGTTAGAAACTCAGTTAAATATGGGTCATTTTGGCACTTTTCGATACTTGAGGGGTGGTTTTGGCAAAAAATTCAAAAAAATGACCAAAGTGGCAATTTGGGTCAAACCACAGGGGCCATTTTGGCATTTAACTCTTATATAAATAAACAATGCTTATCAATTCAGTTGTTTGTTTCTTTTATTTGTTTATGATTCGGTTATTCTATTTATTGATCCACCCTAGCCTAAGGCAAGCATATATGTTATGAAAAAACAACTTTCCTTCACTAATAATAATAATAATAATAATACATATAAATATATAAAGTGAACAAGTATGTATAAATACAAGTTGGTTAGAAATGGTTTTACATTTTACACATGGGGTTAGCAGTCGAAAGGCATGATCATTTACTCTGCCTTGAAGCAACTGTTCTCTGAACAGTGGAGACACCATCTACAAATTTTGTACGGAAAAGAACATTGGCGTTGTTGAACATGCCTTCTTTCAGGGATACAACAATAAACTGTCAAACACAAAAACATTTATGATTTTGTTATTAAGTTTGTAACTAATATATATTTTTTTTTTTTGGAGAAATAAATCAACACATATACCTGTGAATGTGGAAAGTGCGCTTTGATCATTCTCCCAATGTTCTGTGTGTGACTTAGATCAAGAGCTGCATCAACCTGTTCAAGATTTTGTGTAGATTTTTATTATTTCTTAATATTAATGTATTCTCACGGTTCTTTGATAGTTGCTTATGTGATGAAGAGTCTATATATACATACATCTATACACAAACATGCATACATATATGGAGTGAATGCAGAATCACAAATGATGTATTATAATAATCATGTTATAATCTTCATTAAATACACATATAAATCAAATTTTCAGATTAGTTGTCAACTTGTCATAGTGCAACCATATTAATGGTTTTGCATTGTTCTCTCCACTACAGACACATATACATACAGAGATGTTTAAAACATGAACTATTTTTAGTACAGAACTACGAGAACCACATAAACACTTTAACTTTAATATAATAACATGTTATATAACCGCCTGCCCTACTCTTTTTATCTCCCATTAAATCAGTAACACGCTACCTACAGTTCTCTACCTAAAACTGATTCTGGACGCGTCTATATAAGAGCTCACAACATCCAATGAACCATATGTCTGAAACTAGTCAAAGTTAAACGAAAAGTTAGAAAATACCTCATCCAGGATATAAAGTGGAGCTGGTTTGAAGAGAAGCAATGCCAAAATTAGTGAAAGCGCAAGTAGAGATCTTTGCCCTCCGCTAAGTTCTGACAATGATTGTTTCCAAACACCCCCAAATGCCACGCGGACTTCTAACCCATCCAAAAAAGTACCTCCCTCTGGGGGTTCTAGCTTTGCCATTGTACCAGGTAGCAAAGTGGAAAATATAGATCCAAAATCACTGATAGCAGAATCAGATATTAAACTTCAAAGAAAAATAAAGGCATGTATAAAATAAAGTATTTAAAATCATCCAACGAATTTAAAAAGCTCACCTGTTCACTTTCACCCATGTGACTTTCAGTGTCTCTTTTTTCTTTTCATCAAGTTCTTCAATCACCATCTTAATCTTTGACTTGTCGTTCTATGTAAAAAAAATTAGTAAAAATCACAACGAGCATTTTGACCAACTTTTTACTTAAATAGCCATTTAACCAACTTTTTACTTAAATAGCCATTTAACCAACTTTTTAGACGTTTAACCATTTGACTACTTACCATTGATTACACAAAAGAATGACACAATCACAAGATGCCATGTGACATGTATCTCGCAAATGACAAGGTTCTAGCCTTAAGCAACCAATTAAATCATGAAACGTCAGCCCTAAACCAAACGCTGTGTGGTTTTTAGGTTAAAAAAAGTGAAAATGATGCAGCCATCTTGTTTAGCACTTTAGCCAATAGCGCGCCTAAGGCGTGCCTAGGCGCGAAGCGCAACAAGGCGCAACGCCTGGCGCTTCAGGGATCTGCGCCTAGGCGATTTCCAAGAAGCACAGAAAAAGCGCATTTTTTGAATCTTTTGGCCCTGAGGCGCGCGCCTCTCATACCCCATGGGTTTTTATGCAGAAACATGTTGCACCTATGGCTTGTACATATAGGTAAAATTACATAAAACCGTATATATAGCTATATTTTGAGTAAAGGAAGCTAAAAAACTATGAGATATATATGGGATACATAAAAATATATATAATTAGTGCACGCCTCAGGTACCAAAAGCCCACCGCTTTTGCGCTTGGCGCTTCGTGCCTCAGGCTTAGACCTCGTCGCTTTTGTGCGCCTATCGCTTTTTAAAACCAAGTTTTTGACACCTAAGCCTATAGATGATTTTTCGCTTAGAATAGACCACTTAACTCTACCCAATCATGCCAAATGATTATGCTTTGAGAAGTTTGTCACATGACAACTTATGTAAAAAATAAAAAGTTTGGTTAAATGGTCAGTTTCTTGGTTCTCCCAACAAAATAGTAGCAAATACCAACCTCAATAATTTTCTTCTTGGCTATCAAGTCATTGTACTCATCTTCTGCTTTCTCAAACATAGCCATTACTTTCTTGTTCACCCTCTTCTCAAGCCTTTTAAACAAACAAACATCTAAAAAAGTAAGTAAAGAATTCTACTTTCCCACAGACACACACACATATATCTATAAACTAACAAAAATACCCTGCTTGTTCAGCCTGGAGTTTTTCGAATTCATCTCTGGCTTTGTGTGGATCACGGGATGTGAAATCGTAGTCACTTCCACTTCTTCCAAAAAGGTGTTTTTCAGAAGTTATCCAACAGTTCTTTTCAATCAGTTTATCCACTTTTAATGAACATTCTTTTCGGTCGGTTTCCATCCGTTTCACCTACAAAACATAGCATAAGTGTTTTACTAGTAAATTTTAGTCCAACATTGTAAAGAAGCATTAGTGAATAAAAATTACCTCATTTTCCAACTTCTTCCTTTCAAGAGTCTTGTCACCAATCTTGTTTTTATGTTTTTGTTGATCTTTAAGAATGCAACTAATTTGTGAATCACACTCGTTGACCTTTGTACGGGCTGCATTTAGCTCAGATTGTGCTTGACTATATTCATCTTTCAGTGACGTGACCTGCATGTGTATAAGCATTGTCTTTCATTTAATAGAAATCTACACACAAATTTTAGAAATACAAATTAAGTCAAAAGGTCAACCTTGGTCTTGAGTTCATCCACTTCAGAAGTCAACACACTAATCTGCTTCTGAAAAGAAAGTAACTGATTCTCTAAAGATGTTTGTTCTTGTTTGACAGATTCCACTTCCATTATAAGTTTCTCCCTTTCATTTTCATGCCCCTAGATGAATGAACACTCATGTCAGAACCTGATATGCAAAAAAAAAATTAAAAAAAAATGTGAAAAACGTACCTTAAGGTCTTTTGAAGCTGACTGCATTTTCGTTTTAACTGTTTTAATCTTTTTCTCTATATCTTTTAGAATACGTTCCCGATTATTGGCATGATCATAAATTGATTTTTCTAGAGTTGCAACTTCAGTCACGCGTTCTTTATGAAGTGCATCTTTTTCACTAACAGCAGATTTTGCTTCTGCAAGCTCCTGCTCAATCTTTTTTACTGTTTCACTAAGCTACATTACACATTATACAAACAAAATTATAAATGTTATAAAACTAAAAAGACACATCTTGTAAAAATAACGAGCACGGAGTATGGTGGAACCTTGTGATGCTCATTCTGCTCAACCCTACTCTGGAAGAGTGATAGCTCATTTGATTTGAGTGCCAACTGTTTGTTTAGGTCATTATACTTTTTCTGAAGTGGAAGGAGCTTGCTGATCTGTGCATACAAATGACACATCAGACACTTATATTATATTATCAAAAAATACACATGATACCAAACTTTAGACATAAGCAACGTAGCTTTGAAGGTTAACCTTTGCTTCGATTTCTGATAGCCGCTTTTGATGTAAAGTCAACTTTGACTCAGCCTCTGCCAAAGCATGCAGTTGCCTTAAAAGATCACCACCACCCCTGTGCATTAACAAATTATATTTCAGTTTACAGAAATTAAGCTATTTTCCTGTGGATTCTCAAGTACACTGATAACTAATGATACATGTGAAATGTAACAGAAATGTATGGAATGTTGCTTACTTGCGAGAACCACCAGTCAGGAGTCCACTTGGTTGATATATGTCACCTCCCAATGTCACACTTGTGGTTCTAATTTTCTGATTGAAAGCTACCTGTGTGTCGTAAGTTTATATTTACAGGGAAAAAAACATTTTAATAGTGAAACCGATCAGATTACTTAAATAGTAGCAAATAACAGCCAACAGTTGAACACAGTTTGCATAGACTATAAACTAGACAAAGAAAAGATGGGTGACAAATTGAAGATAGTATTTATACTATTCTTATGCCAAAGTACCTCCCGTGCAGCTTCAATTGACTTGCAGACAAAAGTTGAACCAAACACATATTCCATTGCACTCTGCAATTTATTAAACTCTCAGAAAAGTAGGTAATTAAGAAAAAAAACATAAAATCAAACAGAAGTTATTCAACCAAAAATCAAAAGTTAAATCTTAAAGCAGTGAGAAAACAGACCTGGAGTTCATGGTCATAATCAACCAATGAAAGTGCAACTTCAGCATTGCCTTTACCTACCTGAGGGCATAAATCGTGTGCGATTATAAGATAGATGGTATAAGTATGTTCAAAAACCAAAAAAGGTAAATAAAAGAGTATATACACTTACCAAATTAACAGCATCTTTTTGAACATTAGGTGGTACAGGATGGCTCTGGATTTTGTTTAAAGGGATAAATGTCATTCTTCTTCTAAGATCACCGTTTTGGAGAAGTTGTTTTCCTGTGTTTTCAGTGTCAAGCACAACATTATACAACTTCCCACCAGCACAAACCTAGAAAAAATTGTAGTACATCAATTAATATATAATCAGCAAATAAAGATTAAGGCTCAGCATCATATAGTAAATGAGTGAATGAGAACCTCCAAGGCAGTCATTGTTGAGCTATCTTTCACTTTAATAAGCTTTGCAACCACACCTTTGACTTTTGACCTGTCAAAGTTCTTCACAGGATCACGAAAAGAAAATTCGATGTTTCCCAAACGTGAAGAAATGTTCCGGATTTCTTCTTTAAATTTATATACTGTTTCTGACTCCACCATTCGGTCCTAATCATTATTAATATTTCACATATAAAAATCACTCAATATAAGCACAAGCGTTAAACTTGATCAAGCTATAACTAAAAAACACACCTTTTCTAAACTTTCCATCTGTCCTTCCTCATATGCGAGAGCTTTCAAAGCATTTTCAACATTTTCTACTTCTTTCTGCCTGATTTTCAGCTGTTTCTCCGCTTCAACAGCTTGATTGTGTGTCGACGACAACTTAGTTTTATTCTCTTTTAACTCCTTTTCACTATGTTTTATCTTTGTTTTCAATTGCTCAAGCTCTGTTTCTACTCTTCCAACTGCCACTTTAGCATCACCTAATTGATCTTCAAGGCATTTTTCTTCATTACCACTACTCTTACCAGCAACAACACCCTGTCCCATGTCATTACAGTTGACTTTATCAGAAAGGCATACATCAAATTATTAAAACCGTACCTCAATGCTATCTACATGAGCCCAACATTTACCTGTTGTTCTTTCTCAAGCTCTTCTAAGCTCTTTGCTAGCTCCTCCACTCTCTTCTTCAAATCAGCAGCACCATCTTCGGCACTCTTCACAGCTGATATTCTATCTTTCTCAGACTGTTTAAGTTCTTCGATATTTTTTCCAATCTAACAAAAACAAATCATGAAAAATCACTACGTTGTGAAGTTAAAGGAACACAATTTGGCCAAAAATGATGCTAAAAATATATTGTACCTTTTCTGCATTCTTTGTCTCGGTTGTGAGATCATCCTGACGGTTTTTCAGTACAGATGTTTCTCTAACAAGATTACATGAAATAGCATCAACTTTAGCTGACAAACCTTTAACCTCCCCACCCATGGTTGCATCTTTTTCAACCGTCAACTTCGCTACATGTGCATCCATCTCTTGTACCTCCGTATTCATAGTCTCAATATCTTTATCAATCTCAGATATCTTGGTTTTCATCTCATCAACACCATGAAATGCATTATCTCGAATTTTCTCCGCTTGTACATACTCATAGGCAATACAAAACCTTTTCAATCTATCTAATTCCGCATTCCCATTAGACCATTGCATGTATTGCATTCGCTCTGTCCTCAATTTTTCTAGCGCAGGAAGTATTTCCTGCTCAAGAAGCTTATTGATCTCGTCAACCTTACCCTGCTTTTTCTCCAGAGTTTTTAAAGCAGCGTCCTTTTTTGTCTCATACATTCTTGTTCCAGCAGCTTCTTCAAGCATGGACAATATTTCAGGAGGTTTCATGTTTAATACCTTGGTAATTCGCCCTTGCATGATCAGAAAATGTGGATTGTTGACATTAAGCTGCACTGAGTGGAAAAGATTTTGCACTCTACTTGGTTGTGCAAGGTGTCCATTTATCAAGTACTTGTTCCTCCCACCAACCACAATCTGTAACATAAAAAAAGATTATAAATCCATATAAGTTAGAGTGTCATTAACCACAATTTGCAGCGATCTCTTGTACTTTAGAAGAACTTGATATATATTTGTCTCACTAATGTGAAAACAAGCATGGCTCTATTTGAAGCACATCTTGTAGCATAACGCAGACATCATTTTTTTCAAAAAGTAGGGGTGTTGACAATCCGGTTTTGATGAAAATTTTAGCCGAACCTAACTACAGTTTTGGGAGTATACAAACCAAACTTGTCGGTTTTCACTGTTTTAGAGTTTGACGATTTGGTTTTGCCAATTTGCGGTTTTGGACTAATAAGGTAAATTTTAAATTCTACACAAAATGATAAGATTCTTCATGAATATAGTATATATGCATAACTTTATCTTACTAAAACAGAAAATAAATAATAAATGTTAAAGTTAAACAATGATTCGGTTTACAGTTTGCACAGCAAGTTCAAAGTTCCAAACCGTTAAAACCAGACCGTACATATTTCAAACCAGCCAAACTGACAGACTTTCTTCGGTTTCATCGGTTTATAAATAAACACTCCTAATTCAAAGCATAATGGTTGACATTCTAAAGTCAACTGCAGCTCCTCCCCTAAATACCAATGGAACAATTATACTACACAATTAGGGCTTATTATTACATTTATACATTCTGCAATTAAATAATCATTTAAATGTCAATTAAACTATGAAACTAGAGACCTGTCGCGTGACGGTAATCTCGGAACAATCTTCATAACCAAGGGGGCTTCTACTCCTATCAGAGTTATCAAAGACAACCGAGACAGTAGCCTTGGTGATCCCAGCCTGTCCCTGCTTATACACGAGCTCTTGCAGATTAGAAGCTCGAACCTGCTGCAAATTGGTGATACCTAAGACGAAGCAAATGGAATCGAGGATATTCGATTTACCGGAGCCGTTTAAGCCGGTAATGGCGTTGAAAAAGGGGTCGAAACCCGGGACTAGTGTTCGGGTAGCGTAGGATTTGAAACCTTCTAAACAAACCTCTTTGATGTGCATTCTGACTGATTATTATTATTATTATTATGAACCCTAGAATGGGAAGCAAGATTAGATGATTTGAAGTGAACTGATTTTGGATTGGAAACTATTTGATTTGATAGTGTATAAATATGATGATGATTAGATGATGAATTGATGATGACGATTTCAGGGGTTAACAATTAACATAATAATAATAATAATGAAAGAGAAATGAAAAGGGGGTTTGTTTATATGAAGGCGGGAAAATGTTTGTTTCAAATTGAGTTTTTGAATGATTTAAGGTCAAGAATATCGGGAATCAGTTTTATTTTAAAAGTGTGACATCTAGATAATGTTTTGTACGTATTGTATTAGAGTAACCGTAGTGGTGCGATTATGGGCGTTAAAATGAAATTAGCGCCCCCAATATTAAAACGAGGGCCTTAAAATTTTTAAGTTAAAATTGAAAAAGGGGTGGGGGCTTTAAATCTCTAGTGTTTGAGAAGAAAACCAAAAATCAATTATGGTTTGCCATCTCATCCTCACTCTCCTTTTATTGTTTTTTGAATTTTCAAGTCACTAATAATGCTCTTCTTTTCAAATGGGCGTGGCGGTATCGAGTAGAGAGTCATAGCTTATGGAGGAAGATTATTGATGCGTGTCACGCGACTAAGGTTTGCTGGTCATCCATGTCGTGCAACAAATACTTATCGGGGTGTTGGAATTCAATTGTGAAGCAAATTGATGGTCTGAAGTCAAATGGCTGGTGTCTGAATAGTCAGATTAGAGGAACAGTGGGGAATGGGAGGAAAATACGCCTCTGGTATGATGTTTGGTTGGGAGATACACCCTTCTTGGTCAGATGGCCTTTGTTGTTCATCTTAGAGAAGCAGAAACAGTGTGTGGTGGTCGATAGGCTGCAGGATGCTGGTAATGGTCGTGGGATACAGTGGTCCTGGAGCAAAAATCCAGATTCGGCACAGGAAATGTGGGAGTTATTCGACTGCTGTGACGCTTTGTTTGGAGTTAATTTGGGTACAGGAGCGGACCATTGGAAGTGGATAAGCTCATTTAAAGATGGGTTTTCTGTTAAGGCGATTAAGGAGGAGCTTATGAAATGGATAAATTGGGTCCCTCTAAAGTGTAATATTCATGCGTGGCGAGCGGAAATGCACCGGTTACCTACTAGGTTGAAACTGCATAAAAGAAATATTGCTATTGGGGAGCCGTGGTGCGTTTTATGTGCAGAAGGTTACGATTCAGCGCTGCATTTATTCACAGAATGCAGTTTGGCTATGGAAGTCTGGGACAGGATCGGAAAATGGTGTAGATTACCGCCTATATTTGTTTCTGATGTTCGAGATCTTTTGTGCTTGTATAAAGACGCGACAGGAGGAAAGCGAGGCAAAAGACTAGTTCAAGGAAGTATCATTTGTGGCGGTTTGGTGTATTTGGCTAGCTCGGAATGAAAAGATTTTCAACCAAAAGAACGCTAAGGTTATGGAGATTGTTCACCAAATAAAGGTGAGAACATTTTTTTGGTACAAAAATAGGTTTGGTTGTAGTAGGTTGGAGTGGAAAGAGTGGTTTGTGAACCCAATGTACATATTGTAGTTGTTCGGCTTCTGTTCGCATTTTGCGTTCAACTGTCTTTTCTTAATGAAGTTTATTTTTCAAAAACAAAAACAGGGGCTTTAAATTTAAAGCCCCCCACTACACCCCATTTTATTTTAAAGCCCCATGCTGACTCATCTGCCACATGGACCAATCACTGAGAGTGAGCCTTAAATTTAAAGTCCCCCGCTACACATGGTCTTAACAGCTTCTACAATGACAATATCGTAAGGTATGTTTGGCAAGGAGTTTTTATGAGTTTTTAGAAACTCCTACTTAATAAAAAGTTTTGTTTTGGTTGAAGGGGCTTGAAGTTTTTAGGTTAGGAGAAAAAACTCCATATTGAAACGCTACTAGGGTATGTTTGGCAAAACTACCAGGTAGTTATAGCTTTTTAAATATATCGTGGTGTTTATCAAAATAGCTAGAGCTTTTAATAAAATGTATCATCATCATACTCAGTTAATCTCGTCAATAGCAAGCTAAGGTAGGGTCTGAAGAGGGTAAGATGTAGACAACCTCACCTTTATCCCGTGGGAACAGAGAGGCTGCTTCCACTAAGACCCCTGCTCGATAGTGGTTTTGTATCAAGCCTTAGACGTAAGGCACATAACACTTAGCAATCGGGACAAACCCGATTGGTGCATGTACCCCCGTGTTTTTTTGCTATCAAAGCCACCACATGATGCATGATTAACCGTCTGTCGTTTTTAACGTTATTTTCACAAAATTAGTAAATAACATTAAAAGTAGGGCAACTTTACTTTTGCCCCTCGAGTGCCACACATATATACATTATATGCGCACAGCCGTAAGCAGAGCTATTAAATAAAATGTATAAAATGACTAAAATGAGCATTAATAAAAGCTTGTATGTACGTATTTTTTTAATGGTAGAATGGGTATTTGTGTCATTTACTCATTAAAAACTTGTAGCTAGTAGGAGCTTTTTCTTAAACGTTAGTACTAGTAGCGTTTCAATATGAAGCTTTTTCTCCTAACCTAAAAACTTTAAGTCCATTCAACCAAACAAAACTTTTTATTAAGTAAGAGTTTTTTCTTAAAAGTTTGAAGTTAGAAGCTGTTAAAAACTCATTGCCAAACCCCTAGTACTAGCGTTTAAGAAAAAACTACTACTAGCTACAAACTTATAATGAGTAAAATGACACAAATACTCATTCTACCATAAATAAAATAAAAAAACAGGCATACAATTTTTTAGTTATGCCTATTTTGGTCATTTTTTACATTTTATTAAAAACTCCAGCTACTCTGATAAACACCAAACTATATTTAAAAAACTACAACTACCAGCTAGTTTTGCCAAACATACCCTAAGAGCATTCACATTCTGTCAACCAAACGTATGTAAGTGTTTCCCTCAAATTATACGAGGTGGGTGTAAATGGTTGTGAGTGAAGGAGAGAGAAAATATTTGGTGGAACCACTGTTCACCCTTATATTTTGAGGGGGCACTGTTCACCCCTATAAGTATTTTAATATTTTGTAAGTGGTTATGGGTGAGGGAAGAGAAAATATAATAATAAAAGTATAAAAAATATTATTATTTTAATTAGGAAAGAGAAAATTTAGAGGTAGAGTAGTGATTTTTAGTGTAATTTGATGGAGGGAATTTGATGGACCAAACGTGAATGCTCTAAACCATTCTAAACCGCCACATCATCATGTCACACCATTCCAAACCATAACCTTTTCAAACCTATTTTTTTTACAACCATAAATCATTTCAAACCTCCATCTCATTACCTACTTTTCCTTTATTTAATTTATCCCCCACACACAAAACCCTTTTTTTTAATTTATTCTTAAAGTACAAAATGGGCCCACAAATTCCAAACTCAACAACCACCAAGTACACAATTCCTACAATTGGGGGGGGGGGGGGGGGGGGTCATGGGTGAAGGTGGCGTGAAATGACATGTGACACTCACGTCAGGAGAGGGAGTTTTCCCTCCACCCTTCCAACCTTAAAAAACACCACGAGGTTGTTGGCCGCAGAGGAGGGACGTTTTGTTTTGTTTTTTTTAAACAAATCAACTTAATTAAAAACATTTATATTAAATAAAACAATAAAGACAATAACAATTCTACTAAAAAATACATAAATTTTAATATATATATATATATATATACATATATTAATTCTCTCCCTACTCATGGTCGTTGTATTGTGAAAAACTCCAAATGTGCTCAACAAAATCGCTATCACCACTCATTCCGACAATCATCTATTATATCGGAACTAGTGTCATACCTACCCAAATTGTCTAATTGCGGGTGTGACTTTTTGCAACGTGGTAAATCCCATACTACCATGCGCATTGGCTTTTTGTTGGAAAAATTCGTAGTTACTTTCTAAATCATTTGTTATTCTTAGAAATAATCATCGGCTTATACGAAAACGTCACCTAAAACTCCTATCAGCAGATATTGGGTTGGGTGACAAATAAGCACTTACCAATAACTCATGTGCGGCAAGTCGATCGCGTATTACATTTTCCTCCTTTTGGGTGGTGAACTCCATTCATCTTGAGTGATACACTGAATGACCATCTGAACAGATGATATTATTAGTTCTACTCCATCGTCTATGAAGAGGATAAAACAAAGCTGTCAAGCGACGTTGATGATGAAGAAGATGTACTTGATAATTGCATATTTTTTTTAGTAATGAGGAATTTGAGAGTGAAAGGTGTTTTGTGTGGAGATATAGATTGAATAGGTTGTGGTTTAATGACTTTATATCATCTGATTTTAAGAAAAGTTAAAATAGTCATTTATTAACTGCTAGTAAGCCGCAACATCACCGGCCTATTTTTCCCCACGCTCATCGGATTTCCTAAGCCATGAGCCCCACACCGGTTTTCACGTCACATAGGGAGCGATGTTGATGGTATGGAGGGGCTTCACACCCCCTTCCCATGCCCCACACTGTGTAGCCTTGAACTCCTAGAGGGTTGTGTCACGTATACAGTGGGAGCTTTAAGATCCCTCCTTCTAATTTGTTATGGTTTAGAATTAAAATCACATAACTAAAATAACAATAACATAATTCATCATTAAAATAAAACATGCATAATTAAAATAAAAACCACATAATTAAAATAAAAATGGCCTAGACATTATTTATCTTCATCCTCAGTTACCTCCATGGTGTTCGTCGCATGATTGTGACAACCAGCAAAAATAAGGTAATTCCGTACGATATTAATATATGTAATGAACTGATTTATGTACAATTTGAAATTAATTGGATTAATTTAGTCAATTGAGAATAGCAAACTCCCCATAGGATGCATATGGTTGCGTTTGTTTAATTAACGCGACACGATCGCTTGGTAATAAACTTGTCTGGTACAAACGTTGGTGATTAGCCGGTAATAGCTAAATAACTAAAAACGATCCTAAAGAACTGAGATACAAAATAAATGGCATTATTAAAAAAACAACCTCCATTTATTGTCTAACTTCTTCCCTTTTACTAAATACTCCCTCCGTCCCAATTTAAATGTCCTACTACAAAAAACACACATTTTAAGAAATCTTTTGTTTGTATGTGGTAAAATGACAATAATATCCTTAAAAGTGGTGATTGTGTTTTGTCTTTTATGGGCAAAATTGGAAATTACATTTCTATTTTTGGAAAGAAACATTTAATTTGGGACAAACAAAAAAGGAAAATTGGATATTTAAATTGGGACGGAGCGAGCAGTTATTTACTACATACATATATATACATATGCATCCGTAAGGCTACAAAATGAATTTTCATGTAACACCAATAACACAAAACTATGAGTATGAGGTTAGACAAGGCTACAAAACATATTTTGAAGTAATTTCATGTAGCACCGTATCTTTCCCTTTAATTTTCAAGTTGAGTGTTTAAACATGCTTTCCCTTTAATTTTGAAATGGGTTTTAAATGGGACACCTAATGTAGTTGCTCACTGTCTAACATAGTTAACCATTAAAACTTAAGGTTACCAAACTTTTCAAGATTTCCAAGCCACTTTACACCAACCTTTTTTATTAACTTTGGACCTAAGTTACTAACTAAACAATTATAACAGAAATATAAACGCCATTTATGATAGTTATATTTTAGTTAAAAGGATATAACATCATAAGTTTATAACTAGTTGTAACCAACTTTTTCATGAACACACAGTAATGCTTCATAGAAGTTGCACTGGTCACTATTTATTTAATACTATTTCTTGGTATAATACATAGATAAATCAATCCAAACAAACAATACAATGTCTCACCAAGATTTTTCTTACATTATTGCCTCATACTTAAGTGTCAATTTCGTATATTATTCCATAGTTTGAAATGTTCTGAATGCATTATGAATCGAATAAGACTACCCAATTGGTATATTATTTGAAACACTGTCATTAGTCTGCCAAAATACCCCCTTATCTAAACATTTAAACAAATAATGAATTCTGGTTGGTAAGAGATTGAACTGCAGGCAAATGCAGTAAACAATCTTTACAACCCAAATAATAATAATAATAATATTTAGAATAATAAAGCAAAAAAAGTGATTAATGATAGCGATGATCTATATGATTGAACGATATAAAGAATAACCTAAGATGAGCAGCAGCCACCCTTTTGGCTGATTGGTTGCCCTTTGATCTGCACCGTAGGTGGCCTCTTGTTTGATGAAGGTTGACTCGCCATCCTGCATTGTCCCATGGTATGAGTTTCAGTTATACCCACATAATATCTTTGTTCCATTCATTTCAAACCAACTTTTCATATTTTTAAATAATTGATAAAAGGTGGCGATATATGGCAACTAGCGGGTTTGTAATACAGGTTACAGGTATGTCGGGTTGGGTTGACCACCTTTTTTTTGTATGAAACCCCGTTAAAAGTCACGGACCCCACCAATACCCTGCTAACCAATAGGATCATGTAAAATGCAACTTGCACTCAATGGAATAGGGAAAAGTTGACCCCCTCTGTACTTCTTTAAATGTTTTTATAATCATTAATATATTAAAAACATTTAGGGGGTGTATGCATCTAATATAGGCATGATAAGTAGGGATACCTGTTCTTGATATCTGCACACATAGCCATAAAAGCTTGCTCCACGTTGGTGGCGTCTTTAGCACTTGTTTCCATGAACGGAATGCCAATTTCATCAGCAAATTCCTAATCACAAAATAGGAACACCAACTTTATCTTACTACAGAATAATATCAATAACTATCCACACATACACCAAGAATGTAAGAAATCGTATATGAATTAGAGGGGCAACAGTTTTTAAATCCCACATTATGAACAGTGCATGTGGAACTAGAGGTTGCTAAATTGGTAGGTAATGTTATGGGTTTGGGTTGATAGCGTTGTTTTAGAAAGGGTCGAACCGAGTTAGATTGACTGACATGCATTTTTCTCCAATTATTTATTAATAGTTCATGTGCCAAATATGATTACAAAGACATACGCCTTAAAATAGACTTTGGCACTTTCAAGTTTCAACCCTTTCCCCTTAAATTTATTTATTTTAATTGGGAACTAAAAACCATAATCCGAATTAACTCGTGAGTAAATGAAAACACGGGCATTGTATCCGACAATTTGTGCATATAGAATGAAAAATAATCAGAAATTTGTACCTTTGCAGTATCATATGACACAGCCCTGCTCTCAACAAGGTCGCATTTGTTACCAACAAGAAGCTTGTTTACATTTTCACTTGCATAACGATCAATTTCACTCAACCATTGCTTAACATTGTTAAAGCTTTCCAGATCAGTAACATCATAAACTATCTGCAGATCCAATTGCAAAGATGTCAAAAAAGGTGGAAGCAAGATTAAATTCACCAGATCTCGGCTATGGGGTTGCATTTGGATAGAAATAGTGTGTAGATGTGGTCATGTTGTTTGAAGTCTTAATGATCAGATAATTAGATGTTTGCCAAGTTTTGATTATATAAAAACTTAAATGAGGGGATGCCAGAAATGGCATCTTTGTGAAAGAAAAAGTAGACACTTAGTGAAATGGTAATAACAGGCTCTCGAATTAGATCAAAAGAACGGTGCGTAACACTACACCCCTAGATAATCAATTTTGTTAGATGGGCCAAATGATCAGACAATTAGAATGAGAGACTTTGTTCTAAAGCCCAAATCCAAACACTTTGGAAGAAACATACAATAATTCCATGGGCCCCACGATAGTAGCTACTGGTAATTGTCCTGAACCTTTCCTGTCCAGCAGTGTCCCACTGCATGTTAAAAAAAAGGGTGAAAATAGATAAGATGATTTTGTTATCAAACAAGTAGAACATAAAATTACTTAATTTTTATAAGAGACCACTCACAATTTGTAGCTTAATAGTCTTTCCATCTTGATCAACGGTGCGAATTTTCTGATAACAACAAATATAAAACCTTGAACATACACAAAGATAACCATAACAAAATGCAAAATTTTAAAATGATATGGCATTTCTAAGTGCACCAGTGTAAATTCTTACAAAGTCGACACCAATTGTGCTGATGTAACTGTCAAGATATGAGTCATCCTGTACAAAAGAGATGATGATTGAAAAAAATTATAAGAACACTTTATATCAAACAGCATAAAAAATCAAGCATCCAGCTTTTTTACAATGAATTTGGTACATTTCTTTTACTGATGTTTGTTTTCCTAACCAAAACTCTGAAAACGTGTAAATGATACTATGCATGGGCAAGAAAAGTGTTCAAGTATCATATCATAATGAGCAGAGAAAGGAACACCAATATGTCGCATTAAATTAGACAATCTATTCGTCAAAAAAGCACTTAAATATATATAATAAAAGCATGACATAATATTTTCTTACAGCAAATCTAAGCAGAAGACAAGATTTGCCAACTCCTGAATCTCCAATCAGCAAAAGCTTGAACAGGTAGTCACTGTATGAAATATATAGCAAGTATTTCTTGTTAGATACTTCAGTCATGTATTCTTTGACATATTCGAATATTCAATAGATTTAAAAGAACCATTCTGAAACTAATCCAACTTGTCACAAATAATTAAGGTGCTAAGGACTTAAGTAAAGACAGGCCTCATTTCTTTCGATTCAACACCAATGCCATAAAAGCAAATCTTTCAACTTGACTACACAACTGAATTTTGCTTCGATAGTAGTTAACGGAAATTATACGATTAATATAAAAAAACATATTATTGATAAAAATCGATAATATGTTTGTATATTTTGGTTTTTTAAAGTACATATACACAAATAGTGGGAAAACGAATTTCATGATGGCTTTCGATTTTTACCAAATAATATGTTTGTACATTTCGTTTTATAAGGTGGCCACAAACAGTCAGAGCGATGATCAATCTTAATCACGGCTTCCCATGCGTCATGACAATTTTGTTACTTATTTAGGCATTGCACATTTTCTCAATTAACAATCAAACTTATGCAAGTGAGAGGTAAATATAGAGCCATTGAAAGACTCATTCTGCTATTAACCATCAAAATCAATTAAATCATTAATCTACAAGTCACATCATCCTCAAATCCCTAAAAAAAAATCATAATTCACCATTAATCATCAAATAGTGATGCAGATCATCTGCACATTGAATGCTAAATTCTACATGTTAATCTAATCATACCAGATAACAAAAACATGACGAAACGTCAACAACAAAGCGCGATCTATTAATCTATTTAGATCGTTCAAATCCACAACAACCACAAACTAATTCCTCATATTCACTACCATTTCATATCGATTGAGAAGCGAAACAGATCTAAACAACAATTTCAACAAGAAATAAATCGAATAGAGTAATGCTAGGTTTAAATTAAAATATAAAACAATATAAACAACAATTAATAACAGGAACAAAATTGAATTAGAGTAATGTTAGGTTTAAATTGGAAGCTATAACAATCTAAACAACAATTTCAGGAAAAACAAAATCGAATACATCAATGTTAGAAAAAATATAAGAATGAATCTGCAAGAGGATTGATTAAGTATGGATGAAGATTGAAGGACTTACTACTCCGGATTCATGGTGATAATATTTTTCTAACGGCCGGTGAAATTGGATCTTTGGGGTGAGAGGAATTTGGTTTTTATGGAATTATTATAATAATAATATTCAGATGGCGGGGATGATCCCAACACAGAGAGAATTTTTTTTTTAAATAAATACTTTATTTAAAAACATTATTTGTAAACCATCATTTTTATACAATGTACACACACATTTTTTTTTTTGTTGTGTGTGTGTGAGTAATTCTTATTATTTTTGGCTATAGGTAGAGGTGAAAAAAAACCAGAACCGGGTATTAAAAAAACTGGAACCGGGTATATCAAGAACCGTACCCGACCCTACCCGCCGGGTACGCATAGAGTATAGATTTCTATGTAAAAAACCGGACCCGATTTATACCCGGTTGTACCCGGTTTTTTTAAATACCCGGAACCGGGTTTTCCAAATACTCAAAAAGTATGTGTCAAGGGACGGGACTATTTGGCATTTTGATGTTGAGGCGGAACCTGGTATTAAAAAACCGGAACCGGGTTTTCCAAATACTCAAAAAGTATACTCAAAGAATTCTATAACCGCGTTATAATCATCTAAGTCGCACTACCCTTCGACGTGATTGTATAAAAAGAAGACAAAATTGCAGAAAACGTCCTTTATGTTTACCCAAAATTGCAGGTTTAGTCCTTTAACTTTAAAAGTTGCAGGATACCTCCTTTATCGAACTTTTGATTGCAGGAAACATCCTTTATGCTAACGCCGTTTGACATTGTCGTTAGATGCCCCTCACGCGCAATGCATGTGAGGGTATTTTTGTCATTTCAGATGCTAATTAAATTTTAAAAATAAATGCTAATAAATACCCAACCGTCTTCTTCCTTCTTTCATCCCCTGTACACACACTCATCCCCTGTACACACACTCAGTGAACAAACACGATGAAGGCAAATGAAATCAGGGAGTATATGAAACCCAACTGTCTTCTTCTTCGTCGCACTGTATATGGTAAGTTAAAACCCTAATTTTTTTCTAAAATTTTTGAATGTTAAAACCCTAATTTTTTGTAATTAACCTGTTAAAGTTAAAACCCTAATTTTTTCTAAAATTTTTGAATGTAGAAACGTATGAATCGTTATTCAGTATTAATATGCATCATGGAGGGTTTTTCAGTTGATAAATTGTTGGATTGTGAACGATTTAGGGTTTTCAGTGGGATAAATTGTTGTTGTTGTTGATTATTGTTGTTATTATTATTATCCGAATAATAATAATATTATTATTGTTATTGTTGTTAGGAATGGCGATTGAAATTGAAGATGATGATGATCCACCAGATCCAGCAACCGAAGACTTGACTATCTATTTTTAGCGGAAAACGGAGTGCAGGCAGGGGATCCTTTGTCCGTTGGGCTGTACCAACAGATGGACGCCATCAACACTGTTGCAGATGAATCAACACTGTTGCAGATGATGACGGTCGTCGGGGTGCAGGCCGGGGATCCTTTGTCTGTTGGAGATGAACCTGGATGGGGTGCTCTTGTTAGTTAAACCAACACTAACAAGAACTCCGGATCAGGTTCAAATTTTGCAAATATGTGTTTGAAGATCAGGTTCATCAAGCACTACAGATGAACCTGGATAGTAATTTTGTATGTAGGAGGTTGGTCTTAATAGGGTTTAGGGTTTAGGGTTTATGTATGTAATCATATTTTGGGTCTTGGTGAATTAATGTAATGGTTTGTTTTATGTAAACTTTGTTTTATGATTAATGTAATGGTTGTTATGATTAATGTAATGGTTGTTATGATTATTGTAAACTTTGTGTTAGTATGGTGTATGATTATGGTTTGTTAGTGTTTGTTAATGGGTCAAAATGGGTAAGGTTGTTTTAACAGGTTTGTTATGGTAGCAGGTTATGTTAGCAGCTTTGTTAATGTTGTTAATGGGTCAAAATGGGTAAGGTTGTTTTAACAGGTTTGTTATGGTAGCAGGTTATGTTAGCAGCTTTGTTAATGTTGTTAATGGGTCAAAATGGGTAAGGTTGTTTTAACAGGTTTGTTATGGTAACAGGTTATGTTAGCAGCTTTGTTAATGTTGTTAATGGGTCAAAATGGGTAAGGTTGTTTTAACAGGTTTGTTATGGTAGCAGGTTATGTTAGCAGCTTTGTTAATGTTGTTAATGGGTCAAAATGGGTGATGGGTCAAAAGGTTATTCAATGCAATCTATATGGGTCAAAATGGGTCATGAGGGTTTGTTTATGTAACAGGTTTGTGGTTATAGTTAGTATACAAAATGGGTCAAAATGCAGCCTTTTGTAACTGATTTGTAACAGAGTCATCATCCAAATGGGTCCCAAACATGGTCATTACATTAACAACTTCCAAATTGCATTACAATAACCAAAACAGTCATTACATTAAGAGATTCCAAACCTAATTTCCTAATTTTCATTACAATAATAACTTACAAACAAAAACCATAACAATCATCCAAGAAAAAAACAAGTATTTCTTCAACTCTGCAACTTCAGTTTCAAGCTTCTTGTTCGAATCCTGAAGGTTCTTGTTTGCAGATCGTAGGTCATTGTTTGAAGCTATTAACTCAGTGTTTGAAGATCTTAGTTCATTGTTTGAAGCTATTAACTCAGTTTGCAGATCGTAGCTCATTGATTGATGAAAAACCTTAGCTTCAGCCCATCCAATGAAACCTTTACCACATTCAGATGCCTATGAACATTAAATTAAAACAAGTTAACTACCTTGTGCATAATACATATCAGATTTAGGGAAAAACTTACGTTAACAGGACATGAGTAGAACCTTCGACCAGGGTTTTTTGATGTTCCAGAGGTCCTGATTACCGCAGCCCTACCACAAACACAGTAGACCGACGAATTAGGGTTTGTTGTGTTTGATGATGTCTGTGAAGCCATCTTTGATCGATGAATATAATTAGGGTTTTTTTTGATGAAACGAATTGGGGAATTGGGGGGCGGGAATGTTTTTAATTGTTAAATTGTTGATGTTGTTAATATTACAGAAAAGGTCCTTTAAGATGATGATTGACGAAAATACCCTCACATGCTTGGCACGTGAGGGTAACTTAACAGCAGAATCAAACGACGTTAGTGGTAAAGGATGTTTTATGTAAGCAAAAGTTCATTAAAGGATGTTTCCTGCAACCAAAAGTTCGATAAAGGAGGTATCCTGCAACTTTTAAAGTTAAAGGACTAAACCTGCAATTTTGGGTAAACATAAAGGACGTTTTCTGCAATTTTGTCTAAAAAGAATTCAATACCCGATATACGCGGGTTTTTCCAATACCTAGTGCACCCGATTTTTTTCAATACCCGATATACCCGAAACCGATTCAATACTCGGAACCGGGTATTGAAAAAACCGGAACTGGGTATTGAAAACCGGAACCGGTATACCGGGTATGGTTTTTTATGCTAGGAACCGGAACCGGTTCTTTCAATACCCGGTCGAAGTAATACCCGACCGTACTCGGAACCGGTTCCATACCCGAAACCGAGTATTAAAAAAACCCAATTTGTGCACCTCTAGCTATAAGGATAAACTAATAAGGAAAATTTATCAAAATACATATTTGGGCCGGAGAACTTAATAAAATAAAAATTGATTTTTAGTTTTTTTATTTGTTCATCTACTTGCTACTTCAATGTAAAATTGACAAAGCCAACGTGATGCTCTTGGGTCAGTTGACCAAGATATTGGCGAATACCACATTACCACATACGATCGAGAAAAGAGTACCTATAATCATCGTAAGATGTCTTGCCCGAATGAATTAGTTGATCCTAAAAATGTTAGAAAAAGTAAACGAAAATCCCTGGACCCAACCACCAAATACCAATGTTGTCACCGGACTCGATGTAAATTTGATAATTGTGGAATGAAAAATTATAAATTTAAAAAAGAAAAAAAATATAAAGAATAATTGGCTGAACGAATAAAAACAAAACACTTGTTATATGTGCAAGAGACAATACACTGACTTTGGGAGTGAAACGCTGACGAGAAACTATTTAGTTAAAACGTCATGTAACAAAAAGAATCTCTGATGGTAAAACTTCAGCAGGTTGAGATCTCTGTGAGTAATAAGCCGAGAAAGAAGCCCTTTGGTATTATGTTTTATGAAAGTTTATTTGACTTGCATGGTTTTTTTTTTTTAAATTTAAGTTAGTTATAATCATTTTTAATGATAAAAAAAAAGAGAATGATAAGATGATACACGAAGAACGCAAGGAGAACAAAATCAATTTCAACTTTCTTTATTATTTTGACATTTCATGGTTTACACTTGTTGACTATCTAAGTTGACAAGTTGTGGAGTTGAACATGTGAAACTCATTATAATCTTGTAAAAGAAAGAGTGTTTATTTTTTCTTAATTACTAGAAAACATAAAAAAAAGGATACAAACGTAATACAATCATACTTAAATTTCACCAAATGACTGAATGAGACCAAGAAACACGTAGATATCAAATAAAACGACGTCATTTAATTACAAAAATTATCTTTATCTTCATGTGTGGTATAAATGTTTCCTGCACAATAGACCAAGTCTTATTGTAATTTATTAAACCTTTACATATAAAGTATACATGTATAGATATGTATGTATCTATTGTTTGTATATACAGACAATTTACTTAGTCGAATATAGCAAGCAAAAGATCAATGTTCCACTAGCATAGCATCAAGATTTGTCTTTCGGGCGGCGAGTTTTAGCTTCTCAAGTGCAACAAGCCCGACTTGCCTCACCCGTTCTCTCGACAACCCCATCCTGCAAGACGCTAAAGATTGTTAATTTACTATTTTTATCATTGTAATTCAGACTGTTAAGAGTACGAATATTGTCGAGTTTGCTGGTTGAATAGTTGAACTAGATACTGACCCATGTATATAATCATGTCACAGACACCAAAACTAACCTGGACACAGTTAAATTCGTCTAACCAGAACATCAGCCCGTTCACCCATTTATCTAAACGAGTTGAATGAGTTAAGGGTTTGTAAATGTACTGCAATCAAGTTGCAAAAGAGCTATAAACAAGTGGGCAGGCTGAATAGATGGGTTAAATGTGTAAACAGGCTGGTGGACTGAATTGTTTAATTAACTGGGTTAACGGGTCAACCCGTTTAATGAAACAGGCTAAATAGGTTATAGGTCAGCTCTAACACAATCTGCTTAATTAAACATGGTCAAAGAGATAATCCCAAACACAACCTATTTGTTAAACGAGTTAAATATGACAACCCAAAACCTGATTATTTTTGTGTCGTGTTAGAAATTGCCACCCCTACTTTTTATTGTTCTAGGTAAAAAAGATATCCATGATGGTTTGAAAAGTCTCACCCTACATAAAAAGTAGAGACTGACAATTTCCACTTGATTACTTTTTATCGTTCTAGGTAAAAAGATAACCTGTACCCATTTTGACCTGTCACCCGCAACCCAGTAACCCACCCATCATGCCGCTTTTAGTTAAGAGGAAAGAGGTCAACTGATTGCTTCTACATCACGGTTAAAAATTAACCCCAGCAACAAAAATAACTGAGTTGGTACCTTCGACTAATATCTTCCCACGTAAGGAATTCATTGTCGAGACCATAGTACAAACGGATGATCTCTCTTTCTCGTTCCCTTAGAGATGTGGTCATCAACTTGTTCACTTCATCCTGCAAAAATGACAAGCAAATTAACTGGATTATCTAAACGAAATGCTCAATTCATTGCTTCGATTGAATCTGCATGAAAGCGTCATACTTTCCAGTTTCCACTATCAGGATCCATAGTGTGAAGTTATGATCACTCTTAAATATGCTCTTGCAGCCACAAGAGAGGATAAGGGCAAATTTGGTAATGGATTGAGATTAAGGGCAATTGGGTCATTTCAGTTCACTCATGAGTGCAAGAAACTGTCCCAGGTGTTTTCTCACAAAACTCTTTTATGGGGTTTAACATTTAGGGTTCTTGACTCGGCCAACCAAAGTATGCTATATTAAAAACAACCACCGTAGCCAGTATAATTTCACCATAGCAACAAGCTATTGGTAAGGTCCGGACTCCGGAGAGGGTGGGATGTAGCTTGTAGGCAAGCCTTACCTCTATCCCAAGGGATAAAGAGGCTGCTGCCATATAAAAAACAAAGAACAATAAATTAATAGGGTGAATTTCGTAAAACATGTAAAATACCTTGAGCGCCCCGTTATCTACACCATGCCAAGGATTGTTCTCTGGGTGATCATCTGCCATATACTGCAACATAACAGAAGGCTTAACATTAATAACTACCAAGTGGCAGTTCAGTCCAATGGTACTAGAGGTGAGAATTTAAACTTGTAACTTATTAATGAGCCGATTAACAGATTAAATTACTGAGAAAGAAAAGCTAATGAGGAAACGGGTCAAATGGGTTGACAATAGCCAGAAGGGTGTTTCAAACCTCTTAAACAATTTTATTATAAGAAATTATATTGTATTTTTAGGGATATAGTTTTGTAATCACGTTTGACACGCAGCACATGCTAAATATTTAATCAAGAATTGACGGTTTTCAGGTCAACCTGACAGTCCTGACAGGACCCATCTCCGTTTTAACCTGTTATCCAACCTGCACAACCCGTCAATTTACCAACTCTAAATGTTACCAATCGAGTTTATACAGATGCGTGTGAGTTAATTTGTATGAATCTAGACTTACACTGTGAAAGGTATCACTTGAAAGACCATTTAAAGAAGGAAATGCTGGCCTGTCGAGTGAGAACACTTTGCAGTTTGCCTACAAGAAAGGATCTAGATATTAATATGCTAAAAAATGAAGAAACCCGATGAAACAATAAAATTTTCAAATACTTCTAGTACCTCAGTGGCATTCAATACTTTCTTTGTTGACATGTTCAGGCTTTCTGCAATTGTCTATATCACCAGAAAGTTATAATAATTAGCTCAAGCTAAAAAACCGAGGTGAATATAACAATAGTGCAATACATTTTAAGTAACCATCACAGTTAGCTTACTTCAATTGATGGGGTTATTCCTTTCTTCTCGAGCTTAGCCTTGGCATGTCGTATTGCACTCAATCTTTCATGCACATGGACAGGTACCCTTAGGGTTCTAGAGTTTTCTATCAATGCTTTTGAAACACCC
The DNA here is from genome assembly GCA_032199755.1 of Ambrosia artemisiifolia. Lineage (NCBI taxonomy): Eukaryota > Viridiplantae > Streptophyta > Magnoliopsida > Asterales > Asteraceae > Ambrosia > Ambrosia artemisiifolia. Next base: position 23,602,417 of record CM063524.1, on the reverse strand, counting down.
TGAAGTTAAAATAGAAACAAATTTAAAGAACTAGTGCTCATTTGACTCGTGGATATCACATTAATTAGTGATTTCTATTATTTGATAGTGACAGTGACTATAACACCATGACTGAAGTAACTCCATTAGACATGGATTTATTTTCCTTACCTGTCTTATCCACCAATAAACATAGGTAGAAATCTTGAACCCCCTTGATGAATCATATTTTTCTATCCCGCGCAATAGTCCTATTAGACCTCCCTACAGAAAAAGATAAGTAATAGGGTTAATACTACAAAAAAACCAACATACTTTCTTGTTTTCATGAAAAAGAAAAATGTCCTCAAACTAGTTTTGGTATATTAAAGTCCCTCGGCTCAATTGTTGGACCAATAAGAAGACACACGCACGATAGGCTGAAGGTAACAAAGATCAAAATGCTGAGGTGGACGGGTGGTAACACAAGGTTGGACAAAATAAGAAGGAAGTTTTTCGGGAAAACTTGGGGGTTGCTTGTATCTCGGATAAAATAAGGGGAAGGGAGATTGAGATACTTTGGGCATGTGAAGAGGAGACAGTTGACAACACCGGTAAAAACAGTGGATTTAGTGGAAACCATCACAGTGAAGGGAAGGAGGAGAAAAGGTAGGCCCAAACTAACATGAGACGAGTGGATTAGGCATAATTTGATTACTTGCGCAGTTGCACCTCTTCGAGGACATGATGAGGGATAGGAGTTCTTGTAGACGTTGGATAAACGGTTATGGACTTTTATAGGAAGCATAGAGTTGCCTTAGATCTTCTCTTGGGCCTTAGCTTTTCAAACACTTTGTGTTATCTTAGCCTTAGTTTCGCCTTGGCACAGTCTTGGCGTAGAGTTTTTCTCAAGGTAGCATATTGGTTCTTTTGAGGGGATTGTGCTATTTTATTCATCATTTGCTCTTTTATTTGTTGTTACGACTATAGTTTTTATACTATTTGTTTTATCAGTAGTTTATAACTTTTAGTACTTTTTAAGTTTCATTTACCTAGTTCATACGTTATGTTATCAAGAAACTATACTTTATATGTCAATATAGGGTCTTTCATGTCGGGGATCTTAGCGGGAGAAACCTCTTTATCTTCCGGATAAAGGAAAGGTTTGTATCCATCCTACCCTTTCCAAACCCTAACATATGATTGAAATTTTGTTGGGTACGTTTGTTTGGCGTTTGTAACTTGTACAAACACACGACAAAGTCACTAAACTAATTTTAGTATATTAAAGTCCTAACGTTGTCTAGAATGCATGTGCTTGTGATTTTTTTTTGGTGAATAATGACTTGTTAACTCTTAAACTGGTAAAAGCTTGATAAAGCGGCATTCAACATTTAAAAAACATGAATAAATAAATTATATACCAATTTAGCCATTTAAAACATTTTTTAAAAATCAAACATAGTAGCATTTTAGACAACTTTAGGGATTTTAATAAAAATTACTAAACCTTTTCATGTATATTTACAAAGTTGAGGACTTAATATACCGAAATTAGGCTGGGGTTTCGTGAAAATAAGAAACTATATAGGTTTTTATGGTATTAACCCTAAGTAATACTGCTGTTTTGCTAGCTTAAAAAACATATAACTTCACTAATTAAACATTTATTGAAGATAACACACACCTGGATGAGGTCACCAATTTCAGCTCCCATGTTAGCATATTTTTGGGCAACTGACATTACCAAACGGACATTGCTCATCGCCAGCTTCTCTCTAGCCAATTTGCACTCAATCTGTTTCATTTGCAATTCAGCTCGTGAAATTTTCAACGACGCTGCAAGTTGCACCTCTGAGGGTTCAGATCCCAAGCTTTCCTTCAATCTGGTAAATTATAGTCATACTAATCATCAAGCCCATAAGAGAAACGTCTTAAGTTGCAAAAATTATATATAAGCGCAAGCATATACATATAAGGGAAACTCAGTTACCTTGATTTCCTCTCTTCTAACCGTTGGCCAATTTTAATCTTTTTCGACAAAATCACCACCTCAGCATGAGTAAGCAACGTATCACTTGTTATACCCTTAACATAACCACTTGCACGATTCTGGAGCAACTCTGGACTGATTACAAATTTCAACTGTTTCTTTACACCAACTTCATTGGAAGACAATCTTCTATTTGGTATTTTCCTCTGAGCATCTATTCTACGCCTACGTGCTGACTTCCCAGAACCATTCACATAAATCTTTTTGCTGCTTTTCTCTGACGGTTTGACTTTAGTCAACGTCACCTCAGTTGAAAGATTCCACTGCTTTTCTAACAAAGACTTCTGTAATGACAGCAAAGCTTCAACTGAAAACTCTTGATTAGCATCTTTATGCACTAAGTGTTCAAATCCATGAACCCATTGGTCTATACTGGAAAAACCGGAAGCCGTATTAACCTTTAGAGCTCTGATGTAATGCGTGTCTTGATTATGACGTTTGGGTATGAAACCATGACCATAGTTTGTTGACTTTTTTGCAGCAATCACATTCTTTGTCGGGACAGCTACGAACCCAAGTTCGCTACTGCTTGAAAGCTTTTCATTGACATCAGAGTAATAAGAGGATGAAGTCAACAGTCTTTCCCCTGCCCTTAGTCCAATAACTGCATTTGTGGCCATCATCTAGCTTTCTTTGCTTGCAATAAATAGCATCATTCAACCATAACACTTTGTCCTAAGATAATCAAACAATAATATTGTTGGAATATCGCTTCTGGTTTCCTGCAGATCACTACTCTTAAATTTCTGCCTTCCTAGCAAGGGAGAAACGCAGATAATTATAATCAAGGTTTTCATAATCAACGAATCGGCCTCCTTACCGGTCCACTTGTCGGACCAGTTTAAGAAACCGGGTGACATCATAAATAATTTGAGTAGTATGCATAATTGCATACACATATAATTTGAAACAAAACATGGAACTACTTTTGGTGTGGATTTGCAATTTTGACCAAATATAAACAAAATCATCATCATCAACATACTCAGTTAATCCCACCCACAGCAAAAGCTAAGGTAGGGTCTGAGGAGGGTAAGATGTAGACCTCTACCCCGTAGGGATAGAGAGGTTGCTTCCACTCAGACCACGGGCTCAATAGTGGTTTTGTATCAAGCCTTGGTCATAAGGCACATAACACTTAGCAATCGGGACAAACCCGATTTGTGCATGTACCCCCTTGTCTTTTGGCTATCAACGCCAGCCACCACATGATGCATGATTAACCGTCTGTCCTTTATAACGTTATTTTCACGAAATTAGTAAAATAACGTTAAAACTTAGAACTAGTGCAATTTTACTTTTGCCCCCCCCCCCCCTCCCGCGAGGGCCACACACATATACATTATATGCGTATAGCCGTAAGCGGGATAAACAAAATACCAAAGTTTAAAAGAACGGAAACGAGCCTCGAGGCGTTTTCCCTTCGCCTCACGAGGCGTAAGCCTCGAGGCGAACCGAGGCTTAAGCCCGAGGCGGAATTAAAAAATTAAATAAATAATTATATATCTTTCAAAAAATAAAATGCTAACTAATTTCATCATAAAAACATTAAAAAACACACATAAAAAGACATAAAATGTCACAAAAAGTCGAAAACATCAAAAATATACCTGAAAACCCCCTGAGGCGCAACTTTTCATAACGCCTCAGTCCTGTGAGGCGCATACCACTGTTCAAACACCTGAGGCGCCGCCTCAGAAGCGTTTTCAGACCGAATCGCCTTGAGGCGCGCCTCGAGGCGCACGCCTCAAGCGTTTTTTTAAACCATGCAAAATACGAAGCCTTAAATAGTAAATGAGGTTTTGGAAGAAATAAAAAAAAATTGAAATTCAGTCCCACCGCCCAATCCAACAAGGTCATATGGAAATGTTTTAAAAACCGGTTTTTATACCATATCGGATTGGGATCAGAAATTGCTCGTATCAGGCGGTTCAACTAGTAGTACTACCGGTCGGTTTGAACTGGTTTTTAAAACACTGGACCGGTTTTGAAAACAATGGTTGTAACTAAACTGAGTACCAAAATGGATTTTTTTGGTGGATATTCATCATCAGTGAAATATGTCCCCTTAACAAGTCCAAACTTACAATAACTTAATTAATTAAGATTATTATATGCAATCCACATGACGACAATCACTAGGTAAACAGATAGTGTTTCGATTTGAGTTAAATGATGGAAGAGAAGAACAACAAAATTGATTTAACAACACACATAATGCGATAGGGAATCCAGTAACTGTAGGATAAAAATAGAGTGAAGATATACAAGAATTGGAAGCAAAGAATTAACCAGTAATTGAATTAATTAATACCTTATTATTAATTTGCAAAGGTGGAGTGAATGAGTTGCGATTATGGGGGAAGGGGTGGTATGTGTGGTGATTATATCGAGGATCAAAGTGAGTGAACCTCAATAGAGCATGTGTACTACTATCCACTTCTAGTTTCCACTTGTTTCTAAATTCTAAATGAACATTTTTGTTAGATTTTGAGTAAACTGTCTTTTTGTCAAAAGTTTCCGCTTTAATCTAAAAAATTTTCATGCCATATAAACATGTTACTATTTAAAAGGCATGCCCGGTTTTTGTCTCGTCATCATTTAGTGGACATAGGGTAATTGTTTTTTGAACGGCCAACAAATCAAACCCGAGCACTCTTGTGGCACCCTTTCGACAAATTCAAGTACTTCAAGAGTACCTGAGTTGTCAAACACCAATTCTAGGGAAAACCTAGTAACCCACCCGCATGTAGGTATGATGATGAAATTACTAGTAAAACCGGTCTGCCTCAAGAATCGAACCCAGGATCTCTTAGGTCTTCTATCATTGTCCGTCAATGTCTCTACCATTACACTGCAATGATATTGACGATTATATGGTAACTTAACCAAGTAATGAAAAGGCATGTTAAAAGATATCATGGGGTGAGATGGTTAGCTAAACCAAGTAATGACGAGGCATATTTTTTAATATCATGGTTGAATCTAAATCTACAATATATTAACAATCTTCCCTTTTCTCCGCCCAAAACCTAAAAATTTGGCTTTGCCAACCCGTCGCTGAGGACAAAAGAGTTAACAATCTTCGATTACCAGAAAACTACCAACTACCATGCCTAATTTATAAACTTTACCACTCAACTAGTCATTCGCTAGACCTTCCACCTATGATGGAGTGGTCATGTGGATGATGGATAGAGCTTGGACCGGTTTAGGTCCCAAGTTCGACTCCTGACACAAGCATGCCAATGAAGAGGAGAGCCTGTAAGCTAGTGGATGCGCAGGTTCGAATCTGAGGCGACCCGGTTTTCATCCGGCTGTTACTCCAGCGAGGTTAACTCGTGTGGAGGTAGTACGGTTTCCGGGCGAACGCCGCAGCCCCCACCGTACCAGCGTGGACCCGGTTCAGACAACATAGTCTGGACGCGTGGGTGGTCAAGGCCTGCCGATTAGACGGGTGTGATGATCTCTGCCACACCCTAGTCATTCGCTAACTGCATAAGGCATGTTAGTAGATGCGGTATGAATTAAAGAGTTGACCAACCACATAATGACAACTAATGTTGTGACTTGTGAGATGTAATGGAATCCAATTTAGCGCGTTTTTGGACAAAACAACGCACACAACCAAATTGAACGCCGCCCTCCACCAAAATTGGGGCGTTTTTTTGCCTCCATCAAATTTTCCATGACTTTTTTTGTTTGGACGGGCCAATGAAAAGAAAGATTTTCAAAATAAAAAAATAATAATTATACTATCTATTAAGTATGTGACAGTTCTACGGTAAAGCTATTAGATTGGCTGCTTGTGACGGCAAAAGCTTCTGAATGGCTGTTTGTGGCCGCCCAAAAAGAGGAGACAATTTTTCCATAATACCCCCAACCGCCCAGAAAAATAAGCAACAATTCGCCTAGAAAACCATCCAATATATATTAACAGGACACATTAAAAATGATTCAATATTATAATATTATTGGCCCACGTAATTGAAGGTTATTGGTAACGCAGTTGAAGATTATTAGCCCACGTAATTGATGAAAATTGCTAGATAACGGTACGACACTATTGTCAATTGGCGGAAATAACTAGCGAGGACATTTACTTTACAATAATATTATCGCTAATAATGTTATTTTTAATGCCACCAAACCTATAATAACACGAGCGTCCCTGCAGCGAAGCAACATCGCCCAAAGTGATACAATTATTGGCCCACGTAATTGAAGATTATTGGCCCACGTAATTGAAGGTTATTCGTAACGTAATTGAAGATTATTGGCCCACATAATGGATGAAAAAAGCTAGATAGCGGTACGACACTATTGCCAATTGCTGAAAATAACTAGCAAAGACATTTATTTGGCTGCTTTTTTAGCCACATATTTGTAGGCTCCAAATAACGGCAACAAGAGGCAACCCAAGTGTTGTAATCTTAAGGTTGGTCTGGAACCTAATGGGGCGCGAGTATTTTTGTGAAGTCCACGCAAGAATAACAGTCACCCTAATGTTATCTCTACTGTCCACCGAACCCGTAACAAAACAGAAGCTCCCGCTGCGAAGCGCGGGTAACTAAAACACTAGTTAATATTAAATGATTGGAAAGGCTTGAAATTTTTCACCTTACCACTACACCCCATTCTAATTTGAATCCCTTAACGGCCCCCACATGCCACGTGTCAATTAATGCCCCATAAGCTTGAAATTTTTCACGTTATCATTACACATGGTCTAAATGAAATTGTTTATTTATGAAAATTGATGTCTCTTGAATCTCCTTTCATTTACTTTGGTTCTCACACAATAATAAAGCCAAACCTATTCATGATTTGCTAATGAAAACACCAGATGATTCTAAAACATCAATGAACCCAAACCTATTTCTATGGAACCTATTGGTTGTTATTGGTATCACAGACGAGGAAAGTAATGTTCTTTGTTGTTCTTGTTATTGTTGTGATATTACCCATCTTTTTACTTCAAATCCTGTTATTAACCATGTTATTCCTGAGCCAAGTTAAGTTAATGTTATCAATGAAACTACCAAAAGTCTTAAACATTTTTGTTTGTATTTTATATATATACCATGATATCAATAACTTCCAGCATATATTAAATTATATGGTTTAACCGAAACCAAAAATGAGTTATTTTCTAACATGAGTTTTTATATTTTCAGCGATACCACAATAGGGTTTGGAACTCATTTGAGTCTGATGAGAGGAGTTTGCTCATTAACAACCTTTAATGGTGATTCCCGCCGCAACGCGCGGGCACCACACTAATAATTTACAAGTTGAGTAACTCAAGTCCTTGTATAACTATTAACCCCCTTGCTTAATTTAAATGGAGGGTATTAGAATTTGAAGGGCTTTGTCGAGTTTGTGAGTTTCCCAGGGGGAGCAGAATTTTCACCAAGCGGTTGCATGCCAACGAACCACTGGAGGGCAAAATGGCCATGTATACGGATTTCATTTAAAATGGGAACTTTCGCCTTCCTGTTACATATTTTTTGCTTCTTTATTCTACTATGCCGTCCACAACTCGCAAATGCACCCACAGATGTTCCATGTCTTCTATAAACTGAGTGTGTGTACTAGTTGGTTCTTGTTCAACCAACGCTCTAATTCAAACCAAAGGTTCAAGGAAATACAAAGTTGTTATAAACTTAAACTCAATAAAAAATTAAAAAGCAATAAACCCTAGATGCCCTACTAAAAGTAAACAATCACAAAGATAAGCATGGAGGGTGAACCAATGGAGGGCAAAATGGCCATATATACGGATTTCATTCAAAATGGGAACTTTCGTCTTCCTGTCACACATTTTTTGCTTCTTTATTCTACTATGCCGTCCACAACTTGCAAATGCACCCACATGGGAGATGTTCCACGTCTTCTATAAACTGAGTGTGTGTACTGGTTGGTTCTTGTTCAACCAACGCTCTAATTCGAACCAAAGGTTCAAGGAAATACAAAATTGTTATAAACTTAAACTTAATCAAAAATTAAAAAGAACCTAGATGCCTTACAAATAGTAAACAATCACAAAGATAAACATGGAAACAAGATAACAAGTCCAAACTTACAATAACTTAATTAATTAAGGTTTGTATCCATCCTACCCTTTCCAAACCCTAACATATGATTGAAATTTTGTTGGGTACGTTTGTTTGGCGTTTGTAACTTGTACAAACACACGACAAAGTCACTAAACTAATTTTAGTATATTAAAGTCCTAACGTTGTCTAGAATGCATGTGCTTGTGATTTTTTTTTGGTGAATAATGACTTGTTAACTCTTAAACTGGTAAAAGCTTGATAAAGCGGCATTCAACATTTAAAAAACATGAATAAATAAATTATATACCAATTTAGCCATTTAAAACATTTTTTAAAAATCAAACATAGTAGCATTTTAGACAACTTTAGGGATTTTAATAAAAATTACTAAACCTTTTCATGTATATTTACAAAGTTGAGGACTTAATATACCGAAATTAGGCTGGGGTTTCGTGAAAATAAGAAACTATATAGGTTTTTATGGTATTAACCCTAAGTAATACTGCTGTTTTGCTAGCTTAAAAAACATATAACTTCACTAATTAAACATTTATTGAAGATAACACACACCTGGATGAGGTCACCAATTTCAGCTCCCATGTTAGCATATTTTTGGGCAACTGACATTACCAAACGGACATTGCTCATCGCCAGCTTCTCTCTAGCCAATTTGCACTCAATCTGTTTCATTTGCAATTCAGCTCGTGAAATTTTCAACGACGCTGCAAGTTGCACCTCTGAGGGTTCAGATCCCAAGCTTTCCTTCAATCTGGTAAATTATAGTCATACTAATCATCAAGCCCATAAGAGAAACGTCTTAAGTTGCAAAAATTATATATAAGCGCAAGCATATACATATAAGGGAAACTCAGTTACCTTGATTTCCTCTCTTCTAACCGTTGGCCAATTTTAATCTTTTTCGACAAAATCACCACCTCAGCATGAGTAAGCAACGTATCACTTGTTATACCCTTAACATAACCACTTGCACGATTCTGGAGCAACTCTGGACTGATTACAAATTTCAACTGTTTCTTTACACCAACTTCATTGGAAGACAATCTTCTATTTGGTATTTTCCTCTGAGCATCTATTCTACGCCTACGTGCTGACTTCCCAGAACCATTCACATAAATCTTTTTGCTGCTTTTCTCTGACGGTTTGACTTTAGTCAACGTCACCTCAGTTGAAAGATTCCACTGCTTTTCTAACAAAGACTTCTGTAATGACAGCAAAGCTTCAACTGAAAACTCTTGATTAGCATCTTTATGCACTAAGTGTTCAAATCCATGAACCCATTGGTCTATACTGGAAAAACCGGAAGCCGTATTAACCTTTAGAGCTCTGATGTAATGCGTGTCTTGATTATGACGTTTGGGTATGAAACCATGACCATAGTTTGTTGACTTTTTTGCAGCAATCACATTCTTAGTCGGGACAGCTACGAACCCAAGTTCGCTACTGCTTGAAAGCTTTTCATTGACATCAGAGTAATAAGAGGATGAAGTCAACAGTCTTTCCCCTGCCCTTAGTCCAATAACTGCATTTGTGGCCATCATCTAGCTTTCTTTGCTTGCAATAAATAGCATCATTCAACCATAACACTTTGTCCTAAGATAATCAAACAATAATATTGTTGGAATATCGCTTCTGGTTTCCTGCAGATCACTACTCTTAAATTTCTGCCTTCCTAGCAAGGGAGAAACGCAGATAATTATAATCAAGGTTTTCATAATCAACGAATCGGCCTCCTTACCGGTCCACTTGTCGGACCAGTTTAAGAAACCGGGTGACATCATAAATAATTTGAGTAGTATGCATAATTGCATACACATATAATTTGAAACAAAACATGGAACTACTTTTGGTGTGGATTTGCAATTTTGACCAAATATAAACAAAATCATCATCATCAACATACTCAGTTAATCCCACCCACAGCAAAAGCTAAGGTAGGGTCTGAGGAGGGTAAGATGTAGACCTCTACCCCGTAGGGATAGAGAGGTTGCTTCCACTCAGACCACGGGCTCAATAGTGGTTTTGTATCAAGCCTTGGTCATAAGGCACATAACACTTAGCAATCGGGACAAACCCGATTTGTGCATGTACCCCCTTGTCTTTTGGCTATCAACGCCAGCCACCACATGATGCATGATTAACCGTCTGTCCTTTATAACGTTATTTTCACGAAATTAGTAAAATAACGTTAAAACTTAGAACTAGTGCAATTTTACTTTTGCCCCCCCCCCCCCCCTCCCGCGAGGGCCACACACATATACATTATATGCGTATAGCCGTAAGCGGGATAAACAAAATACCAAAGTTTAAAAGAACGGAAACGAGCCTCGAGGCGTTTTCCCTTCGCCTCACGAGGCGTAAGCCTCGAGGCGAACCGAGGCTTAAGCCCGAGGCGGAATTAAAAAATTAAATAAATAATTATATATCTTTCAAAAAATAAAATGCTAACTAATTTCATCATAAAAACATTAAAAAACACACATAAAAAGACATAAAATGTCACAAAAAGTCGAAAACATCAAAAATATACCTGAAAACCCCCTGAGGCGCAACTTTTCATAACGCCTCAGTCCTGTGAGGCGCATACCACTGTTCAAACACCTGAGGCGCCGCCTCAGAAGCGTTTTCAGACCGAATCGCCTTGAGGCGCGCCTCGAGGCGCACGCCTCAAGCGTTTTTTTAAACCATGCAAAATACGAAGCCTTAAATAGTAAATGAGGTTTTGGAAGAAATAAAAAAAAATTGAAATTCAGTCCCACCGCCCAATCCAACAAGGTCATATGGAAATGTTTTAAAAACCGGTTTTTATACCATATCGGATTGGGATCAGAAATTGCTCGTATCAGGCGGTTCAACTAGTAGTACTACCGGTCGGTTTGAACTGGTTTTTAAAACACTGGACCGGTTTTGAAAACAATGGTTGTAACTAAACTGAGTACCAAAATGGATTTTTTTGGTGGATATTCATCATCAGTGAAATATGTCCCCTTAACAAGTCCAAACTTACAATAACTTAATTAATTAAGATTATTATATGCAATCCACATGACGACAATCACTAGGTAAACAGATAGTGTTTCGATTTGAGTTAAATGATGGAAGAGAAGAACAACAAAATTGATTTAACAACACACATAATGCGATAGGGAATCCAGTAACTGTAGGATAAAAATAGAGTGAAGATATACAAGAATTGGAAGCAAAGAATTAACCAGTAATTGAATTAATTAATACCTTATTATTAATTTGCAAAGGTGGAGTGAATGAGTTGCGATTATGGGGGAAGGGGTGGTATGTGTGGTGATTATATCGAGGATCAAAGTGAGTGAACCTCAATAGAGCATGTGTACTACTATCCACTTCTAGTTTCCACTTGTTTCTAAATTCTAAATGAACATTTTTGTTAGATTTTGAGTAAACTGTCTTTTTGTCAAAAGTTTCCGCTTTAATCTAAAAAATTTTCATGCCATATAAACATGTTACTATTTAAAAGGCATGCCCGGTTTTTGTCTCGTCATCATTTAGTGGACATAGGGTAATTGTTTTTTGAACGGCCAACAAATCAAACCCGAGCACTCTTGTGGCACCCTTTCGACAAATTCAAGTACTTCAAGAGTACCTGAGTTGTCAAACACCAATTCTAGGGAAAACCTAGTAACCCACCCGCATGTAGGTATGATGATGAAATTACTAGTAAAACCGGTCTGCCTCAAGAATCGAACCCAGGATCTCTTAGGTCTTCTATCATTGTCCGTCAATGTCTCTACCATTACACTGCAATGATATTGACGATTATATGGTAACTTAACCAAGTAATGAAAAGGCATGTTAAAAGATATCATGGGGTGAGATGGTTAGCTAAACCAAGTAATGACGAGGCATATTTTTTAATATCATGGTTGAATCTAAATCTACAATATATTAACAATCTTCCCTTTTCTCCGCCCAAAACCTAAAAATTTGGCTTTGCCAACCCGTCGCTGAGGACAAAAGAGTTAACAATCTTCGATTACCAGAAAACTACCAACTACCATGCCTAATTTATAAACTTTACCACTCAACTAGTCATTCGCTAGACCTTCCACCTATGATGGAGTGGTCATGTGGATGATGGATAGAGCTTGGACCGGTTTAGGTCCCAAGTTCGACTCCTGACACAAGCATGCCAATGAAGAGGAGAGCCTGTAAGCTAGTGGATGCGCAGGTTCGAATCTGAGGCGACCCGGTTTTCATCCGGCTGTTACTCCAGCGAGGTTAACTCGTGTGGAGGTAGTACGGTTTCCGGGCGAACGCCGCAGCCCCCACCGTACCAGCGTGGACCCGGTTCAGACAACATAGTCTGGACGCGTGGGTGGTCAAGGCCTGCCGATTAGACGGGTGTGATGATCTCTGCCACACCCTAGTCATTCGCTAACTGCATAAGGCATGTTAGTAGATGCGGTATGAATTAAAGAGTTGACCAACCACATAATGACAACTAATGTTGTGACTTGTGAGATGTAATGGAATCCAATTTAGCGCGTTTTTGGACAAAACAACGCACACAACCAAATTGAACGCCGCCCTCCACCAAAATTGGGGCGTTTTTTTGCCTCCATCAAATTTTCCATGACTTTTTTTGTTTGGACGGGCCAATGAAAAGAAAGATTTTCAAAATAAAAAAATAATAATTATACTATCTATTAAGTATGTGACAGTTCTACGGTAAAGCTATTAGATTGGCTGCTTGTGACGGCAAAAGCTTCTGAATGGCTGTTTGTGGCCGCCCAAAAAGAGGAGACAATTTTTCCATAATACCCCCAACCGCCCAGAAAAATAAGCAACAATTCGCCTAGAAAACCATCCAATATATATTAACAGGACACATTAAAAATGATTCAATATTATAATATTATTGGCCCACGTAATTGAAGGTTATTGGTAACGCAGTTGAAGATTATTAGCCCACGTAATTGATGAAAATTGCTAGATAACGGTACGACACTATTGTCAATTGGCGGAAATAACTAGCGAGGACATTTACTTTACAATAATATTATCGCTAATAATGTTATTTTTAATGCCACCAAACCTATAATAACACGAGCGTCCCTGCAGCGAAGCAACATCGCCCAAAGTGATACAATTATTGGCCCACGTAATTGAAGATTATTGGCCCACGTAATTGAAGGTTATTCGTAACGTAATTGAAGATTATTGGCCCACATAATGGATGAAAAAAGCTAGATAGCGGTACGACACTATTGCCAATTGCTGAAAATAACTAGCAAAGACATTTATTTGGCTGCTTTTTTAGCCACATATTTGTAGGCTCCAAATAACGGCAACAAGAGGCAACCCAAGTGTTGTAATCTTAAGGTTGGTCTGGAACCTAATGGGGCGCGAGTATTTTTGTGAAGTCCACGCAAGAATAACAGTCACCCTAATGTTATCTCTACTGTCCACCGAACCCGTAACAAAACAGAAGCTCCCGCTGCGAAGCGCGGGTAACTAAAACACTAGTTAATATTAAATGATTGGAAAGGCTTGAAATTTTTCACCTTACCACTACACCCCATTCTAATTTGAATCCCTTAACGGCCCCCACATGCCACGTGTCAATTAATGCCCCATAAGCTTGAAATTTTTCACGTTATCATTACACATGGTCTAAATGAAATTGTTTATTTATGAAAATTGATGTCTCTTGAATCTCCTTTCATTTACTTTGGTTCTCACACAATAATAAAGCCAAACCTATTCATGATTTGCTAATGAAAACACCAGATGATTCTAAAACATCAATGAACCCAAACCTATTTCTATGGAACCTATTGGTTGTTATTGGTATCACAGACGAGGAAAGTAATGTTCTTTGTTGTTCTTGTTATTGTTGTGATATTACCCATCTTTTTACTTCAAATCCTGTTATTAACCATGTTATTCCTGAGCCAAGTTAAGTTAATGTTATCAATGAAACTACCAAAAGTCTTAAACATTTTTGTTTGTATTTTATATATATACCATGATATCAATAACTTCCAGCATATATTAAATTATATGGTTTAACCGAAACCAAAAATGAGTTATTTTCTAACATGAGTTTTTATATTTTCAGCGATACCACAATAGGGTTTGGAACTCATTTGAGTCTGATGAGAGGAGTTTGCTCATTAACAACCTTTAATGGTGATTCCCGCCGCAACGCGCGGGCACCACACTAATAATTTACAAGTTGAGTAACTCAAGTCCTTGTATAACTATTAACCCCCTTGCTTAATTTAAATGGAGGGTATTAGAATTTGAAGGGCTTTGTCGAGTTTGTGAGTTTCCCAGGGGGAGCAGAATTTTCACCAAGCGGTTGCATGCCAACGAACCACTGGAGGGCAAAATGGCCATGTATACGGATTTCATTTAAAATGGGAACTTTCGCCTTCCTGTTACATATTTTTTGCTTCTTTATTCTACTATGCCGTCCACAACTCGCAAATGCACCCACAGATGTTCCATGTCTTCTATAAACTGAGTGTGTGTACTAGTTGGTTCTTGTTCAACCAACGCTCTAATTCAAACCAAAGGTTCAAGGAAATACAAAGTTGTTATAAACTTAAACTCAATAAAAAATTAAAAAGCAATAAACCCTAGATGCCCTACTAAAAGTAAACAATCACAAAGATAAGCATGGAGGGTGAACCAATGGAGGGCAAAATGGCCATATATACGGATTTCATTCAAAATGGGAACTTTCGTCTTCCTGTCACACATTTTTTGCTTCTTTATTCTACTATGCCGTCCACAACTTGCAAATGCACCCACATGGGAGATGTTCCACGTCTTCTATAAACTGAGTGTGTGTACTGGTTGGTTCTTGTTCAACCAACGCTCTAATTCGAACCAAAGGTTCAAGGAAATACAAAATTGTTATAAACTTAAACTTAATCAAAAATTAAAAAGAACCTAGATGCCTTACAAATAGTAAACAATCACAAAGATAAACATGGAAACAAGATAACAAGTCCAAACTTACAATAACTTAATTAATTAAGGTTTGTATCCATCCTACCCTTTCCAAACCCTAACATATGATTGAAATTTTGTTGGGTACGTTTGTTTGGCGTTTGTAACTTGTACAAACACACGACAAAGTCACTAAACTAATTTTAGTATATTAAAGTCCTAACGTTGTCTAGAATGCATGTGCTTGTGATTTTTTTTTGGTGAATAATGACTTGTTAACTCTTAAACTGGTAAAAGCTTGATAAAGCGGCATTCAACATTTAAAAAACATGAATAAATAAATTATATACCAATTTAGCCATTTAAAACATTTTTTAAAAATCAAACATAGTAGCATTTTAGACAACTTTAGGGATTTTAATAAAAATTACTAAACCTTTTCATGTATATTTACAAAGTTGAGGACTTAATATACCGAAATTAGGCTGGGGTTTCGTGAAAATAAGAAACTATATAGGTTTTTATGGTATTAACCCTAAGTAATACTGCTGTTTTGCTAGCTTAAAAAACATATAACTTCACTAATTAAACATTTATTGAAGATAACACACACCTGGATGAGGTCACCAATTTCAGCTCCCATGTTAGCATATTTTTGGGCAACTGACATTACCAAACGGACATTGCTCATCGCCAGCTTCTCTCTAGCCAATTTGCACTCAATCTGTTTCATTTGCAATTCAGCTCGTGAAATTTTCAACGACGCTGCAAGTTGCACCTCTGAGGGTTCAGATCCCAAGCTTTCCTTCAATCTGGTAAATTATAGTCATACTAATCATCAAGCCCATAAGAGAAACGTCTTAAGTTGCAAAAATTATATATAAGCGCAAGCATATACATATAAGGGAAACTCAGTTACCTTGATTTCCTCTCTTCTAACCGTTGGCCAATTTTAATCTTTTTCGACAAAATCACCACCTCAGCATGAGTAAGCAACGTATCACTTGTTATACCCTTAACATAACCACTTGCACGATTCTGGAGCAACTCTGGACTGATTACAAATTTCAACTGTTTCTTTACACCAACTTCATTGGAAGACAATCTTCTATTTGGTATTTTCCTCTGAGCATCTATTCTACGCCTACGTGCTGACTTCCCAGAACCATTCACATAAATCTTTTTGCTGCTTTTCTCTGACGGTTTGACTTTAGTCAACGTCACCTCAGTTGAAAGATTCCACTGCTTTTCTAACAAAGACTTCTGTAATGACAGCAAAGCTTCAACTGAAAACTCTTGATTAGCATCTTCATGCACTAAGTGTTCAAATCCATGAACCCATTGGTCTATACTGGAAAAACCGGAAGCCGTATTAACCTTTAGAGCTCTGATGTAATGCGTGTCTTGATTATGACGTTTGGGTATGAAACCATGACCATAGTTTGCAGACTTTTTTGCAGCAATCACATTCTTAGTCGGGACAGCTACGAACCCAAGTTCACTACTGCTTGAAAGCTTTTCATTGACATCAGAGTAATAAGAGGATGAAGTCAACAGTCTTTCCCCTGCCCTTAGTCCAATAACTGCATTTGTGGCCATCATCTAGCTTTCTTTGCTTGCAATAAATAGCATCATTCAACCATAACACTTTGTCCTAAGATTATCAAACAATAATATTGTTGGAATATCGCTTCTCGTTTCCTGCAGATCACTACTCTTAAATTTCTGCCTTCCTAGCGAGGGAGAAACGCAGATAATTATAATCAAGGTTTTCATAATCAACGAATCGGCCTCCTTACCGGTCCACTTGTCGGACCAGTTTAAGAAACCGGGTGACATCATAAATAATTTGAGCAGTATGCATAATTGCATACACATATAATTTGAAACAAAACATGGAACTACTTTTGGTGTGGATTTGCAATTTTGACCAAATATAAACAAAATCAGCATCATCATCATACTCGGTTAATCCCACCCACAGCAAAAGCTAAGGTAGGGTCTGAGGAGGGTAAGATGTAGACAACCCTACCTCTACCCTGTAAGGATAAAGAGGTTGCTTCCGGTGAGACCCCCGGCTCGATAGTGGTTTTGTATCAAGCCTTGGACATAAGGCACATAACACTTAGCAATCGGGACAAACCCGATTGGTGCATGTACCCCCTTGTCTTTTGGCTATCAACGCCACCACACAATGCATGATTAACCGTCCGTCCTTTATAACGTTATTTTCACGAAATTAGTAAAATAACGTTAAAACTTAGAACTAGTGCAACTTTACTTTTGCCCCCCCGGAGGGCCACACACATATACATTATATGCGCATAGCCGTAAGCGGGATAAACAAAATACGAAGCCTTAATTAGTAAATGAGGTTTTGGAAGAAATTAAAAAAAAAAATAATAGAAATTCAGTCCCACCGCCCAATCCGGAAAAGGTCATATGGAAATGTTTTAAAAACCTGTTTTTATACCATATCGGATTGGGATCAGAAATTGCTCGTATCAGGCGGTTCAACTAGTTGTACTACCGGTCGGTTTGAACTGGTTTTTAAAACACTGGACCGGTTTTGAGAACAATGGTTATAACTAAACTGAGTACCAAAATGGAAAGTTTTCGTGGATATTCATCATCAGTGAAATATGTCCCCTTAACAAGTCCAAACTTACAATAACTTAATTAATTAAGATTATTATATGCAATCCACATGACGACAATCACTAGGTAAACAGATAGTGTTTCGATTTGAGTTAAATGATGGAAGAGAAGAACAACAAAATTGATTTAACAACACACATAATGCGATCGGGAATCAAGTAACTGTAGGATAAAAATAGAGTGAAGATATACAAGAAAGAAGCAAAGAATTAACAAGGAATTGAATTATTAATACCTTATTATTAATTTGCAAAGGTGGAGTGAATGAGTTGCGATTATGGGGGAAGGGGTGGTATGTGTGGTGAATATATCGAGGGTCAAAGTGAGTGAACCTCAATAGAGCATGTGTATTACTATCCACTTCTAGTTTCCACTTGTTTCTAAATTCTAAATGAACATTTTTGTTAGATTTTGAGTAAACTGTCTTTTTTGTCAAAAGTTTCCGCTTTAATCTAAAAAATTTTCATGCCATATAAACATGTTACTATTTAAAAGGCATGCCCGGTTTTTGTCTCGTCATCATTTAGTGGATATAGGGTAATTGTTTTTTGAACGGCCAACAAATCAAACCCGAGCACTCTTGTGGCACCCTTTCGACAAATTCAAGTACTTCAAGAGCAGGGCCGTCTCCGAAAACCATTAAAAACTTTGGGGCCTGAGGCGAGTATAAAAATGGGCCTCTATAACCTTAAGTTTTTTTACGCCCCCTTCGAATTGATCGTAGCATTTACAAATGTAATCTTTCTAAATTATTATAATACTAGTATTTTGCCCGCCGAGCGTTGCGGCAGCGTGTGACGGGTCGAACAGTGCAGTAACACACGAAATATAAAATATAATGCATAAAAGACAATTACTAAAGCTTTTAACTCGGTGCGGAAGAATATCAACGTTGAAACGCGTTCCAGCCCAAACAGACACCGCCGACGTCGTCACCAACGAAACCAAAAAACATGCCGGTGACAACACCTCAAACGACACAAAAACGGAAAAACAAACAGTAACCGACGATACAATAAACAAACACCTCCGGTGAAGGAGCACCGCAAATAACCATAAACCAAAAACCAAGAAAACACACACAGTCGTTACATATCTAACCAACTCATCCACACCCCTAATGGGTAGCATACTAGCATTGGTTAAACGGGGAGGGTTTCTTTTGTTTACCAAAAATTTGTTCATCAAGCTTCAACTTAAGAGTATAATGGCTTTTTTTTTTTTTTCAAATGAACGAATTATGGGCATATTTATTTTTAGATGCTTTGTATTTAAAGAATAGAAATTATTATTTTAAACAACTGGAAAGCATTAAAGGAAAATACAAACATTTTGTCTTCACCCAACATTGTCTTCCTCTCTCCTGTAGTATATCTTCCTCTCTCTCGTAGCTAGTTTCGCACATCACCACCACCATCGCTACACCGCCACACCGCCACACCCACACAATCACCAACCTTATTGAACCAGTCAAAACACTCGTATTTTCTTTCCTCCCCGTCTTCTGCGTCTTCTTCTACCTACCCCTTCATCTCATGTCTGCGTTTTTTAAAAATTTTCAGGCCCCCTTGAGGATCGGGCCCTGAGCGGTCGACCACCCGGGACACCCTCAGGGCCGGCCCTGTTCAAGAGTACCTGAGTTGTCAAACATCAATTCTGGGGAAAACCTAGTAACCCACCCGCATGTAGGTACGACGATGAAATTACTAGTAAAACCGGTCTGTCTCAAGAATCGAACCCAGGATCTCTTAGGTCTTCTATCATTGTCCGTCAATGTCTCTACCATTACACTGCAATGATATTGGCGATTATATGGTAACTTAACCAAGTAATGAAAAGGCATGTTAAAAGATATCATGGGGTGAGATGGTTAGCTAAACCAAGTAATGACAAGGCATATTTTTTAATAACATGGTTGAATCTAAATCTACAATATATTAACAAACGATGTTGTCAGATGTCGCTGAGGACAAAAGAGTTAACAATCTTCGATTACCAGAAAACTACCAACTACCATGCCTAATTTATAAACTTTACCACTCAACTGCATAAGGCATGTTAGCAGATGCGGTATGAATTAAAGAGTTGACCAACCACATAATGACAATGAATGTTGTGACTTGTGAGATGTAATGGAATCCAATTTAGCGCGTTTTTAGACAAAACAACGCCCACAACCAAATTGAACGCCGGCCTCCATCAAAATTGGGGTGTTTTTTTGCCTCCATCAAATTTTCCATTACTTTTTTTGTTTGGATGGGCCAATGAAAAGAAAGATTTTCAAAATAAAAAAATAATAATTATACTATCTATTAAGCAAGGTTTTCAGAACCGGACCGGACGTCGAACCGGACCCCCGGCCGGTTCACCGGTTCGACCGGTCCGACCGGTCCAACGAACTGGCCCAAAAACAAAAAAAAATAAAAAAAATACCAAAAACCGGTCCAACCTCCCGGTTTTCCGGTCCGACCTCCCGGTTTTCCGGTTCGACCGGGCGGTTCACCGGTTCTCAGCCGGTTCGATGTACCACCGGTCCAACCACCCGAACCGGACCGGTCCGGGTCCCGGAGGCCGGTCCGACCGGTCCGACCGGCCGGTCCGGTCCGGTTTTCAAAACACTGCTATTAAGTATGTGACAGTTCTACGGTAAAACTATTAAATTGGCAGCTTGTGACGCCAAAGCTTCTGAATGGCTGTTTGTGGCCGCCCAAAAAGAGGAGACAATTTTCCCATGATACCCCCAACCGCCCAGAAAAATAAGCAACAATTCGCCTAGAAAACCATCTAATATATATTAACAGGACACATGAAAAATGATTCAATATTATAATATTATTGGCCCGCGTAATTGAAGGTTATTGGTAACGTAGTTGAAGATTATTAGCCCACGTAATTGATGAAAATTGCTAGATAACGGTACGACACTATTGTCAATTGGCGGAAATAACTAGCGAGGACATTTACTTTACAATAATATTATCGCTAATAATGTTATTTTTAATGCCACCAAACCTATAACAACACGAGCGTCCCGGCAGCGAAGCAACATCGCCCAAAGTGATACAATTATTGGCCCACGTAATTGAAGATTATTGGCTCACGTAATTGAAGGTTATTCGTAACGTAATTGAAGATTATTGGCCCACATAATGGATGAAAAAAGCTAGATAGCGGTACGACACTATTGCCAATTGCTGGAAATAACCAGCAAAGACATTTATTTGGCTGCTTTTTTAGCCACATATTTGTAGGCTCCAAATAACGGCAACAAGAGGCAACCCAAGTGCTGTAATCTTAAGGCTGGTCTGGAACCTAATGGGGCGCGAGTATTTTTGTGAATCCCACGCAAGAATAACAGTCACCCTAATGTTATCTCTACTGTCCACCAAACCCGCAACAAAACAGAAGCTCTCGCTGCAAAGCGCGGGTAACTAAAACACTAGTTAATATTAAATGATTGGAAAGGCTTGAAATTTTTCACCTTACCACTACACCCCATTCTAATTTGAATCCCTTAACGGCCCCTACATGCCACGTGTCAATTAATGTCCCATGGGCTTGAAATTTTTCACGTTATCATTACACATGGTCTAAATGAAATTGTTTATTTATGAAAATTGATGTCTCTTGAATCTCCCACTAGTACACAAATGATCAAAAGGTGCGATAGCAAAAGCTATAAGGTGCGGTTCACAAACTTAACCGCATCTTATAGACTAATTTTAAAAAAAAGTAAGACCAAAAGATGCGATTCTTCTCACAACCGCATCTAATACATTAATTAAAAAAAAATTGCACTAAGAGATGCGGTTTACTCATAACCGCATTTTATATATTATTAAAAACAAAAAGGTGACAGCAAGAGATGGTTTTTTATAAACCGCATCTTATAAATTATTTAAAAAAAAGCAAATTTAGAGATGTGAGCTTAATATTGACGGATAACTCAAATTTCCCCTCCTCATAAAAAGGCACGTGCATGATTGTTTGTTTCTATAATAAAGTTGTAAGTACACTTGTCAAAATGGGTGGGTCGGTCGGGTAGCGGGTCAATTAAGAAAAAGGGTTGTTTTGGTTTAGGTTAAAACAGGTTTGGGTCAGAACGAGTCCGGGTAAGAGCGGGTTCGATTAAATTTTTTTTTTTAACAATTAGAAAACTCATGATTTACATAAACCAATCTGAGTACACATATATGTTTTTTTTAGGGTCTTGCTATTTGGACACCCCAAAAAGCTTATTTGGACACCCTAAGTATGCCTCGTATAGAGCTATATGGGGCATATTGGTGTGCAATTTTTGTCTTTTACCTATCTGATGTTGACTAACACGGAAAACAATAAAGTTAATACTCCTCATATAGACCTATATGAGGCATATTGAAATACAATTTTTGTCTTCTAGCTAATTAATGCTGACCAACACAGAAAACAATAAAGTAATATGCCTCATATAGATCAATATGAGGCATATTATGGTCTATTTTTATTTTTTGTATATTTTCATTTTTATTGTTTTTAAATAACTAAAAATACTAAATTAACTTAAAAAAATCCAAAAATTGACGAAAAATTAGTTATATTCACTCCAATATTATTTTAACAAAATTACAACTTTTTGTTACCAGTATTATTTTATAAAAAATATTTCTTTTGTTTGGTTTTGTTTTGGTTGGTATTGAAGATGTTTGTTCTGTTTTGGTGAGTTTGAAGAAATTATATAAACAATACAAAGTTTGAAGAAGTTATAAGATTTGTTTGAGAAAATGTTTTTTTTTTTAAGTCGATTGATCGTAGTATTTAATACATTTGAAACAAAAGAAAACAAACATCTTCAAAACCAACAAAAACAAACCAAACAATTAAAAAAAACGAATATGTCTCATCTTTGTAAGAAAAACATCTAATTTTTTTAAAATAGAGTTCAAATCAATAAAACTTTATTTTTTTTATTTTTTGGGATTTTTAAAAGTAATTTTAGCATTTTTAAACAATAATATTGTATTAAAAAAAAATAAAAAACAGCCTTGATATGCCTAGTATTGGGCAATACTTGGCATATCAAGCCTAGTATTAATACCAATACTAGGCTTGGAAAGTGATATGGGGGTGCCCATACTACCCATATAGATCAATATGAGGCATATTAAGCCTAGTATTAATACCAATACTAGGCTTGGAAACTGATATGGGGGTGCCCAGATATGTGTCATATTGGGCAATACAACCCATATAAGGGTCTTTTTTATTTTTTTTATATATTTTCATTTTTATTGTTTTTAAATAACTAAAAATACTAAATTAACTTTAAAAAATCCAAAAATTAACAAAAAAAAAAAATTAGTTATATTCAATCCAAAAATTCAAACACGTTTTTTCGAACACATTTTTTTACGAACACCTTTTTTTTCGAACACGTTTTTTTCGAACACGTTTTTTTCGAACACGTTTTTTTTCAAACACGTTTTTTTCGAACTCGTTTTTTTTTTCAAACACGTTTTTTTTTTCCGAACACGTTTTTTTCGAACACGTTTTTTCGAAAACGTTTTTTCGAATGATAATATAAAAAAATGATAATAAAAATGATAATATAAAAAAAAATAAAAAAAGACAATAAAAATGATAATATAAAAAAAATATAAAAAAAGACCCTTACATGGGTCGTATTGCTCAATATGACCCATATCTGGGCACCCCCATATCAGTTTCCAAGCCTAGTATTTGTATTAATACTAGGCTTGATATGCCTCATATTGATCTATATGGGTAGTATAAGGTACCAAGTTGCAGCCAATCATTGTCTTGAAGTCAGTGCTCAACTTTTTGTCCTTTATATTCCTCATATAGCCCTATACGAGGCATATACAGGGTGTCCAAATAGATATCAAGGGTGTCCAAATAGACAGAGCCTTTTTTTAACAGCAACATCTTTATAAAGTACACATATATGTGTCTTGACTTTTCAACAGTTGCTTTTCACACAACATTAGGTTATGTGAGTCCAGTTGGTTTCAGACTGTTTTGCTAAAAGCTACTAATATTAGTAATTTAAAAACTTTTTATCATCTTAAAAGTAAAAATAGAGGTAGGCAAAAAGCTGAGTGAGTGTATGCGTGTCTAATGTCTTGCTTTCTACATGCTTCTTTTCACAAAAGTTGATCAATACACTTTCTTCTTCATCAACTACCTGCAACATTTTTTTCCTTTACTTTATACCAAATACCATTGCAAAAATCAACTCTAAAATTATTCTCACCTTTGCATAACACTGTCATCTCCAATGCTCAAAGGTTTCCTTGAGTTTAAATAAGTAGCCGTTGGGTCAAACTTTAATCCCGTTATTTTGCTTTTAGGTAGGCTAGTTTGTTACTTTTCAGCCCTATTTAAGCTTTTGTTATTCCAGTCTTTAGTAAGCTTTTCCAATCAATAAAAGTGTGCCTACTTGTTATGTACTAGTGTCCTTTCATTTACTTTGGTTCTCACACAATAATAAAGCCAAACCTATTCATGATTTGCTAATGAAAACACCAGATGATTCTAAAAATCAATGAACCCAAACCTATTTCTATGGAACCTATTGGTTGTTATTGGTATCACAGACGAGAAAGTAATGTTCTTTGTTGTTCTTGTTATTGTTGTGATATTACTCATCTTTCTACTTCAAATCCTGTTATTAACCATATTATTCCTGAGCCAAGTTAAGTTAATGTTATCAATGAAACTACCAAAAGTCTTAAACATTTTTGTTTGTATTTTATATATACACCATGATATCAATAACTTCCAGCATATATTAAATTATATGGTTTAACCGAAACCAAAAATGAGTTATTTTCTAACATGAGTTTTTATATTTTCAGCGATACCACAATAGGGTTTGGAACTCATTTGAGTCTGATGAGAGGAGTTTGCTCATTAACAACCTTTAATGGTGATTCCCGCCGCAACGCGCGGGCACCACACTAATAATTTACAAGTTGAGTAACTCAAATCCTTGAGAAACTATTAACCCCTTGCTTAATTTAAATGGAGGGTATTAGAATTTGAAGGGTTTTGTCGAGTTTGTGAGTTTCCCAGGGGGAGCAGAATTTTCACCAAGCGGTTGCATGCCAACGAACCACTGGAGGGCAAAATGGCCATGTATACGGATTTCATTTAAAATGGGAACTTTCGCCTTCCTGTCACATATTTTTTGCTTCTTTATTCTACTATGCCGTCCACAACTCGCAAATGCACCCACAGATGTTCCACGTCTTCTATAAACTGAGTGTGTTTACTAGTTGGTTCTTGTTCAACCAACGCTCTAATTCAAACCAAAGGTTCAAGGAAATACAAAGTTGTTATAAACTTAAACTCAATAAAAAATTAAAAAGCAATAAACCCTAGATGCCCTACTAAAAGTAAACAATCACAAAGATAAACATGGAGGGTGAACCATTGGAGGGCAAAATGGCCATATATATGGATTTCATTCAAAATGGGAACTTTCGCCTTCCTGTCACACATTTTTTGCTTCTTTATTCTACTATGCCGTCCACAACTTGCAAATGCACCCACATGGAGATGTTCCACGTCTTCTATAAATTGAGTGTGTGTACTGGTTGGTTCTTGTTCAACCAACGCTCTAATTCGAACCAAAGGTTCAAGGAAATACAAAGTTGTTATAAACTTAAACTTAATCAAAAATTAAAAAGATCCTAGATGCCTTACAAATAGTAAACAATCACAAAGATAAACATGGAAACAAGATAAACATAAAAAAATGTAGGTCCTCTTTTTCTTTACCTCATCTCGACTAAGCGTTTTGCGGTTACTGAAATATCGCCTTCCAATAATAGAGAGGTGACAATGTTAAAAGACGTCACCTAGCTAAGATGGTTGAGTGCTTTCTCCTACACCCAACCAGGGATAAGCATTAGTAAGTTACTTGCTAAACAACCCAAAAATATTACAATATACGACTACTAACCATACATCATATGCACAATCATATGTAGTTGACTATCAAACATAACCCAAAATATTATTGTTTATCAACATATATAAAAACCCAAAAATCACAATTTACTACATGAGTAGTAAACGTGGAAAAGTATGTGACTACCAACCATCCATCATGTTCAAAAGTTACCCACCAAAAATATTGTCATCAAACCAAAAAACAACCACCACTAACCAAACTAATTACCATTACCCCTAACAACATTAGAGAGCTTGAACACACCTTGATTCTGGAAAAACAGGAAATGCATTTCATCACCAGGCTAGAGTTCCTTATCAGCTACAAAAGCCGACATACCTTTGATGTAGTAACGGTAATTTCCTGCTGACCCTTCAATCCTAACAGACACTCCCCAAGTAAAGCCCTCACCATCACGAATGGTCAAACCCCTCTTCTTGTTCAAACCGTTTTTCTTTGCCCAATCCTTCTTCATACGCTACACAAATAACCAAGAATGGAACGTTATTAAATAAAAATATATACATACATATCATTACAATATTTAAATTAAGAGTCTATGACGTGCCATCTAAGTTCGTATCAGTTTGTGCCATCTAAGTTCCTATCAAATTGTATCAACCTATCATTAATTTCACCTATAAACTCAAGCAGGTAATTGTAATGTAGAGCTTCATCGCTATGTTAGAGTCAAAGCATATGTCTCTTATAATATTAGTACTATACCAAATTATACTTAACTGTCTAAGTTTAGTAATCAATTCAAATCAAATACTTTATAACAAAACCTCAAATATGTAGTCTGAGTATACTTAAATACTATTTCATGATTTTATCCTAATATAACTTGGTCCCTAACATACACTGTAACCACTATTTTACCACACATGTAGATCATATTGGTATCTCAAAACTGGCCAACTTAGAAACCACTAACATGGCTGCACTAAAGTCTAAACACATTACTAAACCTGAGCAACTACTGTGCACATAACTTATAAATCTAATAAATAAATAATTGCACTTACAAAGTGTTTGTCAACAATGAAAAGCACTGGCACACCTACATTCTCGACCTCTTCAGCTTCATCATCCTCCACCTCCATAGCATTGTCTTGATCATCCTCTTCGTTATCATCATCAGAAACGACAATGATGTCTTCATCATTATAATCATCATCATCATCATCCTCCTCCTTAACATCAGCTTCCCAAACATGCTCAGGAGGAAGAGTAAGCTTGTTTTTCAAAAAACGCGACAAATTGTAGGTGCTCTGTTAAATGAATAAAAAGAATTATTAACAAACGATAAAACTTATGAAAAGTAAACAATCAGAAACATTACATAAAGATTTCCAAATCAATAAACAAAAACAGAAAAAAACTCATTAATGATTTTGAAGACAATTAGATGATCAGCGGTAATTGAAAAGGCTTCCTTAATCAAAGGCCATCCTTGAGTCACATAAATAGTACCATCATCAACAACTGCTAGCTGTATCTGAAAGTGTGCACGTGGAACAGCTCTAACTTCAATTGGATCCAATGAAAGCTGTCTGTTTTTTAATCCATGAAGAACGAAACAACTGATATGCTGGAAAAAATACAAACAATGTTCACACATTAATATAAGTTTTTTTTATCAAAATATTGTATAATGTATAATGGATTGAAGTGATTCAAAAAAAACATACCAGACGTTTGTCGGTTGTAAGTGGATCGGCCAATCTGCAGTAGAAAAAGTTACCAGGTGCACAAATAGCATCTTGATGAAAAGTAATCATCCTGAAAGACTGAAGATTATCCTCATATTGAAATACAAAGTTACACCCAGATGGGTACTTTAATTCAGTAATCATCGTTCTCCAGCCGTTGTAGAAGAACCACTTTCCAGCAATGTTTAACACCTTAATGTCAAAGACTTGAGAATCCAATGTTTGGATTTTGGTATTCCCAATAGGATAATCATACTTGTCGATCCAATGACTATAGTCAGCAGGCAACTCCTGAATACAAATACAAAATAAATAGGATATTAGAAACTGATTTTTGTATTAAAAACTATACATTAAAACCATGTTAGATATCTTACCAAACAAACTCGACTGTTATTTTCCGCCTTTACCCAAAATCCATAAACCATTTTCACACGAATGTGTATGAACCTGTAGCTCTCCACAAAACATAAAATTTGAACCCAAATCAGCAACTGAATGTTTATATGACAAAGACATATAATAGAAAAATCTTTGAAACAGATTTGAAAGATTGAAATACCGAATCAATGAATCCACAACACATATTCACTGAAATACCAAATCAATGAATCTAGGAAACAATCTTCAATCAAAAAAATAAAAAGAGCATATATAAATTTTCATGTAATGATACGTATAAACCGTTTAGTTTTGAAGCTAATAAATTTAACCAACCCTAAACAGATCTAAACCTAATCAATGAATAAATAATACAGACAAACTGAAACAGTTCAACAACAAACAATACATCATTAGTTTCAAAACAAAGTATTTTGATCTAAAACAGTTTCAACAACACAAAATACAACAAAATTTCAAATAACATTCTAAAATCAATGAACAGTTACAAATAGGGTATTTCATGTATACATATGAACCCTATTTTCAGTAATCTAAACTTGAAAAGTAAATCTAAAGATTTAGCCAAAACCATACACAATGATTGCACGAAAACAGATTAACCCTAAATCAGTTTTAAAAACAGAATCAAAGAACATAAAGGATTCAAATCACTTAAAAACAGATCCAAAGTTCCAAAATCAGTTTTAAAAACAAAAAATACCAGTTCAACAACCATTGCACAATATAAAACAATTCAGATTTAAAAACAGGTTTAAAAACATAAAAGGATTCAAATCAATTAAAAACAGAGTCAAAAAACAGATAAACCCTAAACAAAAACAATCCCAAGTTCCAAAACAGATTAAAAAACAATCAATACCAGTTTAACAACGATTGTACAATATAAACGATTTTTCCAACTTCCAAAATCAGTCAAAACAGATTGAAAAATCAAACCTAAAATAATCTCCAACACACAATACATCATCAATCAAACCCTAAAACATGAATCTAAATAAATCAACGCCTAAAACATCAGTCGAACCCTAAAACATCAATCGAACCCTAAAACATCAATCGAACCCTAAAACGTCAATCAAAAATCAAAATAATTAGTAAAACTGAACAATAATACACGCAAACTCAAGTATTAAAAGATAAATAATTGAAATCAGTCAAAAGATATATAACAGACCTTAATCGACAAAGAAATTAGTAAAACAACACGAAAAAAATAAAGAGAAAACATAGACATGAAGAACGATTGATTAATATAGAATAGAAGATATTAAACCTTGGAGAAGAGATTAAAACAATGGTTGATTCGTGCAATCGCCTGATTAGGGTTTGTGGATCGCGGAGAGGAGGTGGAGGTGATTTGGGGGTTAGGTTATGAACTGTGTGATTATATTAGGTTATATATTTTTCTGATTTTTGATTTAAAAAAATATGAAAATTTTATAAATCCTCACATATTTCCATGTGGCACAATGTAGGAGGAGAGATAATTGATGGTGGACTGAAGGATTGCCATGTGTCAAAAATTGCTTTAGAATATTATATGTATAGATATAAGAGTAAATTACCAAAACCGTCCTTGTGGTTTGGGCCAATATGCCTGTCCAGTCCAATCTTTTAAAAATTGCATGAACACTCCTTGATCTTTCAAAAAATAGGCCTAAACAGGCCAACGACTTAACCCAGTTAACTTTTCTCCGTTAAATCAGGGGCATTTTGGTCCAATCGTCTAAAATTTTATAACCAGCCTTCCCTCACTCTCCCTTCTCCTTTATAAGCTGTTTCCCTCCATTTTTTCCCTCCACCTCCACACTTCTTCTCTGATTTCGCTCCAAACACACACACACACACACAAATGGAAATTCAGCAACATAAGAAGAGGAAGATGATACAATGGGTTGTACGAACTAGGAAGACGAAGTCAATCTTGAAGAACAGTACGGTAAGTCAATCGATCCACATCTTACATTTAAACCCACTGTTTATTAAACAAGCTGAAAATTTTAAAAAAATTGACGTGCAAGCAGAAAATTTGGCTATTCAAGCTGAAAATTTGGTTATGCAAGCTGAAAATTTGGTAATCTGTTTGATTTGGGTTTTAGTAATATGTTTGATTTGGTAATCAAACTTAGTGTAATCTGTTTTCACTAGGTAAGCTCCAAAGAACAGAACTAGTGTGTAAGCTGAGTACATTGCACCTTGTGAAAATCCTAATGAAAGTCTTGTTATTTGTGATCTTTT
Source organism: Ambrosia artemisiifolia (assembly GCA_032199755.1). Classification (NCBI taxonomy): domain Eukaryota; kingdom Viridiplantae; phylum Streptophyta; class Magnoliopsida; order Asterales; family Asteraceae; genus Ambrosia; species Ambrosia artemisiifolia. The sequence continues at coordinate 23,572,420 of CM063524.1, read as the reverse complement.
TATGGAAGTTGATTTGGGTTTTAGTAAAGTTTGGTTGAATGATTGAACTATCTTTTCTTGTGTTGCAAAGGTTGCTACTGTTCTTATGTTTGATACTGCACCTGATGTTATGCTACTGGCTTTGTTATAAGAATTATTATTGATCATAATATGCAAGCTGAAATTTTGGTTAACAATCAACAATGCAGGTCACTCTACCGAAAGGTTTTCAATTAAAATTCATCATGGTGGGGAGTTTACTAATCCAACAGAAGTAAATGTGATGTACTTTAACCGGAAGATGAACTACATTGATGAGGTGAACTCTGATTATTTCTCTATAATCACCTTGTGTGACATGCTGGTGGAACTTGGTTATTATCAGGATGACGACTTTAGATTTTTCTATAGGCTGCCCAGTGAAGGCTTGGGAATGGGTTTAAGACCACTGTTAAATGACAGTAATGTGCGCATGCTGAACAAGATTGCTAAAACTGAGAAATCAATTGATATATATGTTGAGCATATTGATCCTGACTATGATGCATTAAAAAACAGACTTGTCTTTCATCAGCTTTGGCATGAGCAGGTTTGGCAGCAAGTTGAGGATGATCCTTTTGAGCAGGTTGAGAATGATCATTTTGAACAGGTTGAGAAGGAGGTTGAGCATGATGACCCAATTGCAGATATTGATCCAGATGTGTTGAAGCAGGCATTTGATTATCGCAACACAAAGGCATATGATGATTGGTACCATGATCCATATGAAGGGGAGTATGATCCATTATATTCACCCTACTGTTTAGATGATGACTGTCATTGGAAGTAGGTGGGTGTGTTAGTAGGTTAAGATTATAGTAGTTAAGTCTTTTGGTATGATAAATAATGGTAAGTTGATGTGGTATGTAAACTGATGGCTTGAACTTCATGCTTTTTGTATGTAAAATGTGGTTTGGTTATATATATGTATAAAATGTGGTTTGGCTATATTAGTGCATATAAGTGGTTGACCCATTTACTTGATCATATATAACTGCATATAGGTGTGCATATATGTGCAGTTGACCCATTTACTTTAGTGTATATATATATATATGTCATTCCTGATGACCCATGACAAATGTGCAGTTGACTTGATCCACCCAAATGGGTCATACAGAAGCTGCATACACACACATAATATGCAAAAGTGTGCTTCCAAATGGGTCAAACAGAGCCTACATATTTGTCTGCACATATGTAGCAGTTCACTTCCCAATGGGCTGCAAATATGCAGCAGTGGACCTGCAGTTAACACACAACATACAAAACTGCATACACACAACATAAAGCAGTTAACACATCATACAAAAGTGCAGTTGACTTCCAAATGGGTTGGACCTGCAGTTGACTTCCAAATGGGTCTGGGTCAGCAATTGACTTATAAATATTCTACTGCCAACATAAAGCAGTTAACACAACATACAAAACTGCATAGACACACAACATATCCATAACATTTAAAAATCAACATATCTGAATACAAAAGATTCTAAAAAAGTCAACATATCCGAATACAAAATATTCTAACAAAAAAGAGTACATAAAGGTCACATTGTCATTCCATAAGTACTTAAACTACAACAAATCATTAACATAACCTACTAACTAGAAGGGCCACTGTCTTTCTTCCTCTTCATGTTGCAAGTTCTCTTGCTCTCCTTCCACTGACCATACCATAACCTAACATCCCTCATTAGCTGACATTTGTGGTCCATGTTTAAGGATTTCATAATCCATGCACCTTTAGATTTGTCCCTTTCAATGTTCAACACCCAGTCACATCTAGTCATTTAGGGACTGATACCCTTACACACCACATGAAAGGTGACATTGTCATTCCAGTCAATCACTACTTGCCTCCTGTCAAACACGACATGTTTTTAACACGTATCTTGAAATCATCTTTATATCTAAAGACTTGACCAAGATAAAAAGGTGGATATCCAGTTTGATCATCATCTGTCAAACTCTCAGAGTCATCAACATCAGAACTAGAACTGGAAGGTTTGTTAGTCATCATAACAACTGGATGTTTGCACCTGCAACATTATGGCATACAATGCAGTCAATAATCAACAATGCAGCTGTAAATAATGTACAATGCAACTCTAAATAATCAACAATGGCAGCTGTAAATTAGTATTTTCATCACCATATCATATTTACATTTACAAGGTTGACCAAGATAAACAATGCAACTTTAATAATGAACAATGGATCATCATCAATCAATAATGCAACTTTAATAATGAACAATGGATCATCATCAGTCAACAATCAACAATGTAGAAGTAAATTAGTACATACATTCCTAAACCCTAAATTAGTATAGACATACATAGCTAAACCCTAAATCAGTGATGACATACATGCCTAAACCCTAAATCAGTGATGACATACATACCTACACAGTAGATCTAAACCCTAAATCAGTGATGACATACATACCTACACAGTAAATCAGAAGAAGAAGAATAAGACGACCTGCAGAAGACGACCTGCAGTGGAGGGTTTGTAGTGCCGGGTCTTCAATTGGGTGAGAAAATGGATTCAATCAGGGTTATAAATGGATTCAATCAAGGTTATAAAATGGATTCAATCGTATTTAGGGTTTATAGTGAATTGGGGGAGAAAATGGATTCAATCAGGGTTATAAACGAGAAATGGAAGGCTGGTTATAAATTTTTAGACGATTGGACGAAAATGCCCCTGAGTTAACCGAGAAAAGTTAACTGGGTTAAGTTGTTGGACTGTTTAGGCCTATTTTCTGAAAGATCAAAGGGTGTTCATGCAATTTTTAAAAGATTGGACTGGACAGGCATATTGGCCCAAACCACAAGGACGGTTTTAGTAATTTACTCTAAATATAACTAATTATGTTATTAATAAAAAATTTAAACGAAAATAAACGAACATAAATGAACATAATAAACGAACATAAATGAACGAACACAACGTTTGTTCGTTTATTAAATAAACGAACTTCCCGCCGAACAAGTTCACGAACAGTTTATGAACGTTTGATTCGTTTACAGGCCTATTGGTACCGATACCGCCCTGAGCTTATCCCTACACCCAACCAACCTTAACGTAAAAAGAGTAACATTATATATAGCATTAAAATGCAATGTTGGCTGTGAGAAGTGATAACTCACAGAATTAACATATAAAACAGGCATAAACAGTCTCATAATAGGATACAATTAGGCTTACATTATTGATATTTGATGCTTAATTTGTTCCTATTTGTATTTCTCAGGAAACTGGAGCTCCAAGACGGAAACGAAGGATTTCCGGGTGAAACAAGCAAAAACTGGAGATTCCTGAAGATACCAGGCTTGAAGCGTGTTCCCTGTATGTTTGGAAGACAATCTCGGGACTTAAACAACATTAAAATCAGTCCGGGAGTGACCAAGCACGCCCACGCTCACTTGCACGAAGGCCCTGTACGCTAGAAGACAACGCAGAAAACCTGGAAAACGACGGAACTTGGGGAACAAGGCAAGCACGCTCAACTGGTTTGCCTATAAATAGCAAACTAATTCTCACCATTTGATCATCCCTTCTTGTGCTCTCTTGGGGCCAAACTCCAAGATTCTTCCAGAGATCTTGGGGTCTTGTGGGAGGCCTTCTGGCCCTCCTAACATCTCTCAATGGTTAGGGCTCGTCCTACCTTGATCGGTTTAGCCAAGAAGAGAATCGTAGAGTAGTTCACATGCAATAAAACATCGAGGGTCATGAGGTTGTTAGATGCATAACTGAAGAAACAAATAGTCTAACCTCCTGGTAGGGATGATAGACTGAATGTTACCACAGGATTGATCCTTCACTAGCACTTCCTGGATTGGAGAACCTGTAAGCAAAGTTGATATGGGTAGGGAGACGACTACACAAGGTAGTAGTTTATAACAAAAACGGGGTGAATGGGGATACTATCAAGTGTGATAGCTCTTAGGGTTAGCCAAAAGTGTCCTCTCTATTAGGGATATGATCCCTTATATAGAGGTGGACGTATGCCACCATTACCCAAAACCCTAATCGTAATGGGCCAGGCTCGATCAGGGTTGTCTCCACTACCCGAAAGTATATTAGTAAAGTAGTTAAGAGATAGCTATAAATAAGGAAAGATGGAACGGATACCGCTTTTACCGCTATGCACTCGGGTATCTCTCCGTGATTGTAGGGAATCCGTTGGAGCTTTCCTTGTTGAGGAAGTTTGCCTTTTGCGCAGAAGCTCATTCCGCGGGGCTTGTCTCCGGGTTTGGGTGCGCTCAGATAATGACTTAGTACCCAATCCCATCAAGTCCCCCCAGTCCAGTATGTATCCTCTTCTGGAGTGTGCGAAGGGGGATGGTGGATGCTGGACTCTAAGTATGGAGCTTTTGGATGACAGCTCATCCTCCGTTGGTAGTGAGAACTGCTTTTTGGCGCTAAGCGTTGTGTTTTGGTGTAGGTGCTGTTTCGGAGTGTTGGAGGTGCGGAACGCGGAGAACGGTAATTTCTTTGACGTTGCGTTTCCGCGTGTGTTGGTGGTGTCCAGTTGTTGTTTGTCACGCGCTGTGTGACATGATGTATAGCGTCTGCCAGAAGCTACGTTGTGTTAGTGAGCGTCCCATCAGTTGTGACAGATGTCTGCGTCAGACGCGTGTTAGGCACGTGTGCCGCCTAATTAGCTGTGCAGTGCCACGTGTCATGTGGAAAGTCGTTTGCGTTTACCCAGGCTTACGTCATTGGCATTTATTGCACACAGTATATAATCATTTCAAGAATTTCCAACTTGCATCTTTCCCATTCCTTGCACTACAGACCTCTCAACTTCTTGTTCCTTTTCTTTCTGACCCACTTCATTTCTTCTAAGCATGTCTCAAGAATCATCTCGTCCCATGGAACAATCCAAAGCTACTGAGAAAACAGAGAAAGGTATCGATACTACCGTTGTCAAGTGGGATTCTTCTTCTTTTTCCACGTTTATTGATCACTATGGTATTGAGGCCGACTGAGTGCCGGAGTTGCCGGCCGCCGGAAAAACGGCGTTGGAGGCCCCTCCATGGAAAAATCACCCTTTATGAAGCCTTCTTTACTCGATGCTGTTTCCGTATTCCTGTCACCAAGTTTTTGGTGAACACTTTTATGAAGTATGGAGTTCATCCGACTCAGATGACTCCGTTTGGTTTGTCTAGGATTGTTCACTTCGAGGCAACTTGTCGGTCACTAGACCTGGATCCCTCTTTTGATATGTTGAACGTGTTCTACGTTCTTAAGGAGGCCCGTGGGGGCCCTGGGTGGTACAGTGTTTCTCCCCGGAGAAATCAAACACAGATTGTCTCGGAGAGCCCAAAGTCCATGTACGATTGGAAGGAGAAATTCTTCTACATCCATAGGGGTGTTATTCCTGCTGCCCTACAGTGGATGAGTGTTGGGGTAAAGGAGAGGATTGCAGAGTTCCCACCCATGGCCGATTACAAGAGCCAGCCTTGGTATAAGACCCTGTGTTCGCACTCCACCCCGTTGTCGATGGAGAAGTGCCCCGAAGGAGTGCTGGTGATGTTGGGGCTTAGTCACTTGGCGAACCCTGAGGGGTATGAGCCTACTGCGGCTGACGCGAGTAAGTGCCTTGTCTACTCCTTCTTTTCATACATTTCTTATTTGATTTGTGCCTTTCCTTGACTTCTCCGCTATTGGAGGAATGACCAAATTCGATCTGTTTGACGTGCGGGGTGCCTCAATACTTGAGCGGTTGGAACGCAATTTTCTGATGCCTCAACTCAAGGACGCACCGCGTCATTATATGTGGACATGTTATCCTCAACTTTGGTTTTGTTGTTTTTGGTATTTAACTCTTTTAGTATTGCGGATAGCTCCTGTGCCTGAAGGGTGCGCTGTAATCCGCGTAGTTCGCGTACTGATCCAACGTGCCCTTCATTACAGGCGCAGGGATCCGTCCCTTGAGGAAGGCTGAGGTTGACCAGGGGGAGATCTCCCCAGGTCGTAAAAAGATGTCTTGTACAGGTGAGCTTATTTGTTGTTGTTGTAATAATGATGTCGGCTAAAACATCCATTTTTATGTGACTTTAGGTACTGGACCGAAACGTCAGCGAAAAGAGTCCCGGAAAGGTAAGAAGGTGGTTTCCACTCCGGCCGCCTCTAAGGAAGATGATGAAGCGACGGAATCTGACGAGGAAGCTAAGCGTAAGCGTACCCGCAGGCCATCACCTGCCGGTGGGCCTACTGAGGTGTCAATTGAGCTGTATCAGAAGCGTCCTGAGGACCTTGCGCAGACACAAGTGCAGGTCCCCAAACCTTCTTCGGAGAACGTTAAGGCTGCCTCGTCAAGTGTTAATGTGGAGTCGTCAGCTGTTGGGGATGCGAGCGTTGCTCCTCCTGACGTGACAATGATTGTGAAGCCTCCGCCTAAGCGTCAGCCGTTGTTTGTGAAGTCTGTGAAGCAAACTGCTGGTAAGTCTCTTCACTAGAATCTTGTACCACTTTGCCTTGGTGGAAACACGAAATGCTTACTTTCTTCCGTTCTATTTTTCAGGCAAGGTTCCTGCTCCGCAGGTGACTCCTAAGAAACCAGTGGTGACTATGAAAAAGACCACTGAGCCTGTTCCGGCTACTGCAGAGGGAGTAAACTTGCCAGTGGGGGAGACCAAGTCTTCTCCGCATGTTGAAGAGTTGTTGTTGTCCTCGGAGACAAGTAAGAAAGCAGGGAAGCGCCCGGGGGTTGACCCTCCCCTTGTTGATATTGATGCGTCTAACGTAGCAATAGACATCTCATGTGTGGGGAAAGGTAGTCAAATTGACCATCCTTCCAAATCGGTGAAGCCTGGATCAACTGAGGTCACTGCGGAGAAGGTTCCCCAAGATGTGATGTTGTCCTCGTCGACCCCTAAAAAGACTGCAACTAAAACATCCCGAGGATCAGGAAGGTCAGGTGGTAGCAGAGGGAGGGTGGCTCCTCCGGACTATGATCCGAACAGACCCTACCAACCCCGATGGGATGTAAGGCAGACAACCCGTTTTACCAATCCGCTGGACGCCGAAGATTTCATTGCCTACGCCGTGCCGCCTAGCGAACGAGATTATCAAGATGGATTGATCGGCGTTCGTTGTTATCAGATATGAGCTTGAACTTAGCTCTCTGCTTTAGTGGTTATGGCTCGTTGATGCCACGAGAGGAAGAGTTCCAGCGGTCATGGCAAACATTAAAGAGTGCGGAGGATGCCCAGACGAAGAGGGAGGAGGAATTTCAACGCGTCCGCGCGGACTCCCGGCCTGAGGTTGAGCAGTTGAGGGGGCAACTCCGAGCTGCTGAAGGTGAGATTCAGAAACTGAAGACGGAGAAGGTTGAAGCAGCGAGGTTATGGAAGGAATCCTGTGAGCGTACCAACCTGGATATTGAGCGTGGTCGAAATGCTGTTGAAAAGTTGAAGAATGACCTTGCTCGAGTGGCCCGCGAGGCTGAGGAGAAACAGAAGGCTTGTGATGCGAAGCAGGCCGAGCTGTCAGACACTATTATCAAGTTGAAAGAGCTGCATGAGGCTCTTGTAACGGCCACGACGCGGATATCTGAGTTGGAAGATCAGATGAGAGTCCTTGCTGGTGAAAAAACTCAGCTTGGTGAAACAAACGCGTTGTTGGATTCCTCGCGCATGCAGCTAGAAGTAAGCCTTCAACAGACTCAGATGAGCTTCAAAGTGCTGTGCAAGCTTCCCAGGCTGCTCGTGAACGGTTATCATGGATGATGCAGCATGGCCTTCATGGGGTAAGACCTTTCCTAATTTTTGTCTCATTCTTTGGTTATATTCCATTTCTTGATTGTTTGTTGTGCGACTGATAGGTCTTTAAGCGCATATGGAATGAGCCCAAATTTGGGGATGCTGTGGCGAAGATCGGATCGACATCCCTGCGGAGTGGTTTGCAACAAGGATTTGCTGAGGGTTATCATCATCATGTTGCTGGCTTGGCCCTCGAAGATGGGGAACATTTTGGCAAGCCTTATGAAGATGAAGCCATTACTGCGCAGAAAGAATTTGAGACGCTCACCTTTGATGTCTTCGATGTGGTTGATCAATGCTTGAAGACTGAGGATCCCATTGGGAAGCTGCGCGCGTATTTTGAAGAGTCTGACCGCCTTGGTGCTGAATTGGAAGAAAAAGAGCGGAGAGAAGAGGAGGCGCGGAAAGCTGCTGCTGCGCAGGGAGGAGGTGAATCGTCCGCTGCGGCCGCGGGTACCAGTGCGCTGAACGAAGATGTTGAAGATGATACTTATTTAGATATCATAGATTATGAATGATTGTTGTTAGCTCCAGCTTTTGTTTTAGTTCTTGTGATTTGTTTGAACAATATCTGACCTTTTGAATTCTAACTTTTCAAATTCTGTTAACTCGTATTTTGTGTGATGCGTATACCCATGTAATGATGAACTGACGTCAGTCTTGGAAAAGGTGCCACCTGTGTCAGTCGTGATGACGTCTTCTGACAGGTTTTACGGCGCTCCAGTTGATTGATGTGACGGTTGGCATCCCTACTTGAGTATTAACCATTAATGGTAATTAATAGGCTGTCTTCACCTTTCTATAAAAGGTTAATCTCTAGCTAACTTTTCATAATTTCATTCCTCTCTCTTATCTTCCATTCTCATGGCGTCTCCGTTAAGGATCACCAAGGCTGAAACAGAGGCACTCCAAGGGATGATGATGCTAGCTGATCATCCTTCTGTGGTGAAGGTTCCTCCTACTGCTTTGCAGCGATTGGCCATGTATTGTGGCCACTTATTAGAGGTTGAGGGTCCCTCTGGTGCAACTCCATTGAAGATGAAAAAGCTGGATGAGCTTGGTGACATTTCGAAGACCCCTAAACTCAGGCTTCGCCGAACACCAACTGGTTGGGAGCATGCCTCAAAGTAGTAATGTAGATGTATATAAGTAGTAACCATGGGTTTTTGGCTGCTTGCTGTTTGCAGTGTAATCACATGATGTTTATATGATGCTGCTTATGCCATCCTTTTTAATTAGTGGCATATTTTGTAGTTGCAGGCTTTTCTTTGTAAGCTAGTCTATTGGTGTCTTTAAATGTAATGATTTTTGAACGTAACTATCGTTGTATGTAATCGATAATGAATATGATAGAAAATGGAAATCCCCTTTATTGAATCAGAAATGAACGTAGCCATAGGCTGTTATTACAAATTTGAAATAAAACCTTACAGGTAACAAATGCGCAGTTGAGCTGCATTCCATGTGCGTGGGATTGGGGTGCCATCTAAGCGTTCCAGAGCGTAAGCACCCTTCCCCAATACCTCTTGCACCCTGTATGGGCCCTCCCAATTTGGTGCGAGTTTGCCTGGTTTTTCCGCATTGGATGCTTCATTATTGCGGAAAACATAATCCCCGACACGGAAAGCTTCTGCTTTGACTTTGGTGTTATAATATTTCTCTAACTGTCGTTTGTAGTTAGCTTCTCTGATGGAGGTCATGTCCCTGCGCTCCTCCAACAGGTCTAGGTTAAGCTTTAACTCCGTGTCATTTTCTTGTTGACTTACTAATAGTATCCTTGGTGACGGGCAACGCACTTCCGCGGGTATGACTGCTTTCGTCCCGTAAGTGAGACTAAATGGTGTTTCTCCGTTGCTTGTCTTGGACAGCGTGCGGTGAGCCCATAGGACGTGGGGGAGTTCGTCCACCCAGCCAGTACGCTTTGTACCGAGTCTGGCCTTTATGCCCTCTACTATGCTTCTGTTTGCACGCTCAACCTGTCCGTTTCCCTGCGGATGCGCTACGGAAGTGAATATTTGCTTAACATTCATGGAAGATAACCGTTCCTGTAAGTGTTGATCCGCAAACTGCGTTCCATTATCACTTACTATTTCCATAGGTAAGCCGAAACGACAGATGAGGAACTCCCATATGAACTTTTTGATGCTTCGCCCATCGATGGAAGCAAGAGTTTTTGCTTCTGCCCACTTAGTGAAGTAGTCAATTGCTACTACCAAGTATTTGACGTTTCCGGGAGCTGTAGGGAAAGGACCCACGAGGTCGATGGCCCATTTTTGGAATGGCCATGCCGCGGTGACGGGTACCAAGTTGTTCTTTGGTCGCAAAGTTCCTGGCGCATGGCGCTGACAAGACTTGCATTTGCGTAGTTCCGTCACGACATCCATGTGCATTCCAGGCCAATAGTACCCTGCATTCATTAACTTGGCGACAACCATCCTTGGGCCGGCGTGTAGTCCGCATGACCCTTCATGTATATCCTTGATGAGGTATGTTGCCTTCGCGGAATCGACGCATCGTAGTAACGACCCTAGGTATGAGCGCCGATATAATACTTCGTCAATGACTTGGTAGTGCAATGCTTTGTTTTGGAGCTTACGGGCTTCTGCCTTGTTTTTCGGGAGTGTCCCATGCATGAGGTAGGTTCTGATGGGAGTTATCCATGATGCTTTTCCTGTCTGAACAACATTTACCTGTTTCTGAGGCACCGATGGGTGATCAAGTACCTCCACCCGTACATCCTTTGCCAGATGGTCGAAAACCGTCGATGCCATCTTGCTTAGCGCATCTGCCGGCTTGTTTTGACTTCGCTTGATGTGATTTACCTTACAGAAAGCGAATTCGCGCATGAGAGTCTTGGCTTGTTCCAAGTACAGGATCATAGAGGCCTCGCGCGCTTCGTAGGAGCCGTCGATGTGGTTAGCCACCAGCTGAGAGTCGACATGAGCTTCTAAGTATTGCAAACCCATCTTTTTCGCTATGCGCAAACCTGCTAATAATGCCTCATTTTCCGCCTCATTGTTTGTGGTAGGGAAATCAAGGCGAATTGCATAAGTGAATTCCTTCCCATCTGGTGTTATCAAACGCAAACCTGCTCCAGCCCCGTCATCGTTGCACGCTCCGTCTGTATCCAACTCCCATTTCTCCGATGATACAGGAGTAGGAGTAGTAATGAGTTCTTGCTGACATTCAGTTATGTTCTAAGAAGGGACTTCTGCGGCGAAATCTACGAGTATCTGCCCTTTGAAAGATGGCCTTGATTTGTACTCGATCGTATGCTCTCCCAATTCGATGGCCCATTTGGCCAGGCGCCCTGATAGTTCTGGTTTGCGCAGGATATCGTTGATGCGGAAGTCCGTTAGGACATTTATGGGATGCCCCTGGAAGTATCTACGCAGTCTTCTTGACGCATGTACCAATGCCAACACTAGTTTTTCCATTGTGGAATAACGAGTCTCCGCATCGAGCAAAGTACGGCTGACGTAATAAACTGGGGTTTGCACGCCCTTCCGATCAACCATGAGGACAGCACCGATAGCTTTTTCCGTTACTGACAAGTACAGTGTCAGTGGTTCCTTTGGGAATGGTGCCGTGAGCGTAGGCAAGTTGCTCAAACATTCTTTCGTTTCTTTGAAGGCAGCCTCTGCTTCTTCCGTCTATCTGAAATTTGACTTCTTCAGACAATTTTTCAGTGTGTTTACGAAAGGGAATGACTTGGATGCGTAATTTGAGAGGAAGCGGTTTAAAGCTACTAGACGTCCCATTAGTGTTTGTACTTCCCGTACGGAAGACGGGGATGGCATGCGCTCGATTGCTTGTACCTTATCGGGATTCGCGCGAAAGCCATCCTTGGTTACTATCACTCCCAAAAACTTGCCCTCTTCCATTCCGAAAGAGCATTTACTTGGGTTAAGCTTCATTCGAACTGTGCGAAGCTGATCAAAAGTTTTTTGGATGTCCGAGAGCATCTGCTCCTCCTCCGTGCTCTTGATGACCAAGTCGTCCACATAGACCTCGAGATTGACCCCAATTTGTTTGGTGAACACTGAGTCCATCAAGCGTTGATATGTGGCTCCCGCGTTCTTTAGTCGAAACGGCATTTTTGTATAACAATAAGTGCCTGTATCTGTGCGAAATGTTGTCTTGTCTTCATCCTCTTTCGCCATTTGTATCTGATGATAACCCTTGTAGGCATCGAGGAAACACTTGAATCGGAACGGTGCCAAGGAGTCAACCTTCAAATCAATTTCAGGCAGCGGGTAACAGTCTTTTGGGCATGCCTTGTTGAGATCTTTGTAGTCTACACACATCCGCCAGCCGCCATTAGACTTTCCGACCATGACTGGGTTAGCAACCCAGGTTTGGTACCTTGTTTTGTGCAAGATACCTGCGTTCAATAGTTCAGCCACTTGTTCGTTCATGGCCTTTGTTTTCTCCGGCCCCATGCTGCGCTTCTTCTGTACGATTGGTTCAACTGACTTGTAAACGTTGTGCTTGTGTTCCGCAATGTGGCGCGGGACACAAACCATGTCTGCGGGTTGAAAGGCAAACACATCCATATTTTTAGTCAACAGCTGCTTCAGATGCGCACGAATGGTGTCGGAGATTACTGGGCCTATGACAACCGTCTGATCCGGGAATTTAGGGTTAATGACCCATTTTTCTGGATCAGTGCGGTTTATTGGCTTCATTATCTTGGCAGGTTTGAATGCGTCGGTTGTGTGGCAGATTTTGTTCCCACGTATGAAGGCCACACCTCCCCTTGTTGGGAAACCAACCATCTGGTGTGGTGTTGACGCGTTGTAGTTGAACTTAGCTAATCCTTCCCTTCCAATGAGGACGTCATGTGATGAATTCACTGGTAGGACCATGAAATCACAAACCTCAGTTCGTGAGAGTTGTCCTTCTGTCCACGTGACGGGGAGTGTGAGCATGCCAAGGGGGATGATTACTTCATGGATATATCCTGAAATTGGTTCTGTGACTGGGATGAGCCTTGCTTTATCCTCATCATCTAACTGATTGAAACACTGCTGGTACATAATGTCCGTACTGCTTCCGTTATCAAGGAACATGTACCTTGTGCGATAATGCCCTATGACACCTGTTATGATCAATGGTGTTGTGGAGGATGTCCCTCCCTTAACACGCGGCATAATGACGGCCGCCTCTTTCCAGGAATCGTCTTGCGCAATGGTGTACGATCTTTTCCGTTGATTCCTGCTGTGAGTCATGTAATAATGGTGACGATCCAAGCGCTGCACGTGATGCGCATTGAGATTTTTGATCTTTTTGTGTGTAGCATCTCCTTCTCCTTGCGGATCTCTTGGTTTTTTCTTCATGTTCTTTACTAAGTGAGATAGCTGACCTGACTTGATTGCACTCTCAATCTCCATCTTCAAGCTATAACAATTGTCCATTAGATGGCCGTAATCTTCATGATACTCACAATATTTTGTTGTGTCGACATTTCTTCTGTCATGTTTTAACTCCCTGGGTTTTGGGAAATGGATCTGCTCGGTCTTCAAGACCTCCGACGGTGATTTGGACAGTGGAGTCCAATCATAATTTTTCTTGCTCTGTGGCCTCGAATCTCGCGGGTGCTTGTTATTTAAATAGTGTCGCGCATCTTGCGCTGGAGAATATTTTCCTTCGTCCGCTGCACCCGAAATTCTGGACCAGACGGACTGTTTTCCTTTTCCTTTGTCATGAGTGCTTGTGTTTGGATTTCCACCATGATGGAAATTCTTTGAGCGTGTGAACGAACGTTCCGATGACGCGTATACCTTTGCAGCCTCTATGAGTTCGTCCCAAGCCTCGGGCACACCCTCTTTCCCAGTTAGACATCTCATGAGATCGTCATTCCGCACTCCATGAATGAACGCGGCTCTGGTAAGTTCTTCTCCGCATCCCAGTTGAAGGGCCTCTTTGTTATATCGAATGATATAATCTTCTAGGGTTTCATTCTCCCTCCGAGTGCATAGCAAAATTTGAGCCTTGTCTTTTTTGTGCTTCCGGAGATGGGAAAAGTGGTTTTTGAACTTCTTTATCAGGTCATCAAAGTCGACTAGACTTCCCACCAGTAAACTTTCATACCAAACCCTTGCCGCTCCCGTGAGGGTTTGAACAAACAGGTGGCACCAAGCTTGAACCGGCCATGGTTTAGAACTGCCCGCACAATTGAATGCATGCAATTGATCATCTGGATCGCGTAGACCGTCGTACTTTCCAATTGTATTTTGGAGTTTGCACTTGATGGGCATAGGTGCTAACGCGATTCGCGCACAAAACTTAGATCTTTCCGCAAATGATTTCGGACGATATGGTTTATTAAGGTCATCATCTGGGTGCGCCTGGTTGCTGGCCACAGACTTAGAATGTGGCTTCCAAGTTGAATCAGATTGGATTTTGTTTTCTGATTCATAGCCATCGGGTTCCCCGTTCAGGTTGACGTGGTCCTGAACGTGAGTATTTCTACCACGCTCTCCACCACGTACCGCCTGACGAGATTTGGCTATAGGACGAACAACGGGCTGTTCATTATCTTGTGAGTCTTCTTGAGTGTCGAAACTTAAAGCTTTTCGAGACTCCAACCTGGCTTTCTCCATTAACTTTTTCTGATATTCTGCTATTGTCTTAGCACTTTCTTGAGCCAGCCATTCATCCAGATCTTCCAAGGGTTGTTCAGTTTGCTTCTTCTGTGTCGCTACTGCCGTTTTTCTTGATGAAAACAATTGAAAATTCGTAGCAGTTTGTTTTTGATGCACGTTCTTGGTTACAGTAGTTGGAGCTCCTGTGTCTTGGTTCTGCTGCACTCCATCCTCAACAGTTATGGGGTTAGCACGATGTTCGGTTCCAGAATCCATTTGTACTAGTTTGAAAGATTAGAGTACCGTAAGTGATGGCGCCAATGAAGAAACAAATAGTATAACCTCCTGGTAGGGATGATAGACTGAATGTTACCACAGGATTGATCCTTCACTAGCACTTCCTGGATTGGAGAACCTGTAAGCAAAGTTGATATGGGTAGGGAGACGACTACACAAGGTAGTAGTTTATAACAAAAACGGGGTGTATGGGGATACTATCAAGTGTGATAGCTCTTAGGGTTAGCCAAAAGTGTCCTCTCTATTAGGGATATGATCCCTTATATAGAGGTGGACGTATGCCACCATTACCCAAAACCCTAATCGTAATGGGCCAGGCCCGATCAGGGTTGTCTCCACTACCCGAAAGTATATTAGTAAAGTAGTTAAGAGATAGCTATAAATAAGGAAAGATGGAACGGATACCAATTTTACCGCTATGCACTCGGGTATCTCTCCGTGATTGTAGGGAATCGTTGGGGCTTTCCTTGTTGAGGAAGTTTGCCTTTTGCGCAGAAGCTCATTCCGCGGGGCTTGTCTCCGGGTTTGGGTGCGCTCAGATAATGACTTAGTACCCAATCCCATCAATAACACTTGAAGATGGAGAGCTTGTCTATGAGCAGCCATGTTCTTGGGTTGATCATTCGATATGGTTGTATCTTTCTATTATCATGAACCCACATTCGATTTGTAGACTTTTATTATTATTAGTAGTAGTTTATTTTTAGTTATTTGTTGTGTTATCTTCTTCTACTCTTTATTTGTTTATCTTGCGACAGGTTTCCAATGATGATTAACTTAATAAACTTAAAATCAACTCTAACTTAATAAACTAACTAGAGGTTTAATCAGTTTCTGGTAGTCCCGAGCTAGATCCAAGGTGAGGAAACCGGTAGTGAGACATATCCTTCGAGCTTTTGATATCCGAACCGGATTCTAAACAATGGCTTCTGAAGTGGACCAGATCTGAGTGACACATTTCTGGTACATACCAGATGACTGAGTAATTTTCTTGGTAAAGGGAGGATTCCCAACGGGTGCACCAGTAATCTTCGGATTGCACACCTTTAGGATTATGTTCCACATTTATCAAGGATTTTACTCAGTAGTTGAATGACTTTCTTGGCAAAGGGAGGATTCCCTACGGGCACACCAGTGATCTCTTGTATCATACGCATTTAGGATTATGTTCCACCTTTGTTAAGGACTTCATTCAGCTCGGGAGGTTATGGGTTGGCTTAATTAAGTCATCAATCATCAAACCAACTTTATGTTTATCAGGCCTATAAATATTAAAGTGTCACTAAAGATAAATAAAATAAAGATTCTTTATCTAGTTCTCGTTAGTACTACGCCGTTAACCAATGGGGATACGGTCTCCTGAGTCAACTATAAGAGAGATCCTTCGGTCTTAGTATCGTTAACCTTCTTAGGAGATTTGTTGTTGGTCCACTCGGGAATGACCCTAAGGCGAGATCCTTTGGTACGAAACGCGAGAGCTAAGGAGAGGTGTACGGTGTTCCAGGTTGGAAGTGAAGCCTCCATTTTAAGAAGAAGATGAGTTCAAAGACCAGAGACTTGACCGCGGTTTAAGGAGCCCACTATACGAGAGGCCCTGGCGGAGACCCCAGGCGGACGCACACTGGAAAGGTTTAGCATTCTACGCAGTAGTAGCCTCCGCTTCTCTATCAAAGAGTCAACACTTCAAGATCACTCTTCTCTTCCTCACAATTAATTAAACTTAACTATTAATTTTAATAATAAACTTAACTACTTATTCGGAGGGTCCCGAGATGTGCATATTTGATCTCTCTACTATTTTTCTCTTTTCTTTTATAAAAACCAAAACCTTTTTCAAAAACTATTTTTATTAAAGAACCCCTCCGTTTTATTTTTCTTTTTAAAACCCGATCAGTTAATTGATGAAAGGTTGAGTAAGGGAAAGTGTGAACCTTGGGATACGATACTCAGTACTTACCCTAGAAGCTATACTATACACGTCAGGTTCTCTGCCTATGTGTTGGTTTTAGTTTCTAAAGTAAATATTGTTTACTTTATAAATTTAAAACTCGGTAAAAACCGGTTTAGTAAAAATCAGTCATTTGACCCAAACCAAAGTTCTGAAATTAAAACACCAAAGTTTTTGGCTGGGAAAATGATATCTTTTTAATTACTAAAACCACGCACATCAAGAAGCGAAACACTGTTTCACTCAATACCATCTTTTTAAGCGCACTTTCGTCATCGCTTACGTCAGCCAACGTCACGTACAACTCTTTACTGCCAGGATCAAACGCCCAAAAAACCACCGTGCCGTTAACGTCGGATGTCGGAGAATGAATGAAAAAACAACACTGAAACGATATAGAGGCTGAGTATTTGTACTTTAGCGATGCCGATCTACACCGAGACAACACATGCAAGCTTAGATCGGGTAGCTGGAAGTTCACCGGAACCCTAGATTTTCGAAGATGATGTCGTGGTGGTGGCCTTAGAAGTAACGTAGATAGACAAGGACATGCAAAACCTTGATTTGATTGTCGTCGGAACCTCCATCGTAAAATGGCCATTTCTGACGGAATTCTTCGACGAAAAGGTCCACGCCAAAGCCCGCTGGCACCATTATTCTCTTCCGCCGTTGGAAAAAAAAGACACACCACCCACTGCCACTGAAGAGGACGATCTGTTGAGGTCAGTGTATGCATGGTAGAGGCGGGTAGGTGGCCACCGTCTCTGCCGGAAATCGCCACCACAGCCACGAAACCACCTGTATACACCATACATAATCAGCTATTGACAGATGGTTATTGCCGGAAAACACAAAATGGGTGGAACACTACGAGGGTTTAAGAGATAAAATACTGCTTCTAGGCCTCTTTAGCCGGTAAACCATCATGTTATGTGCTGTGATTATGTTGGGTGGTGTTGGATGAAGGTTGTGCCAGTGAAGAATCAACAATGAGAGAGAGAGAGAGAGAGAGAGAGAGAGAGAGAGAGTTGTCTTTTAATGAAAAATGTTGACTTACTTTGAAAGAATACCATAGGCCACCATGGTTTTGGTTCTGTAACACCTTCTTAAAAAAATCTTATGTGATTTGCTTTGTTTTTTCATAGTACAATTTTTATTCTTTAAATTTGAAAACGAGATGGATGCAAATATCATCTAGAAAGATATACTTTTTTTTTCTAACCAAGAAGTTGTTTTGTTAAATGATAAAAAAAATTACAAGTAAAACGGCTAGAATCAAATACAAAGTGCCATAGTTAATTTCATTATCGTAGGATGTATAGTGCAATCGCTAAAGCTAAGTTGTCGCTGCAGCGCGCAACATTTGTAGAGAGAGAAAGAAAACGTTAATGTTTGGGGGTATGATGGTGGCTAAGACAATGGGAAGGTAGTATGGCGGCCACTTTGGTTATGTGCTTGCAAAGAGATAGTGTGGTTGTGGCCTCTAGAAGAAGTAGGTTGATATACGGAGATGGAAAGAAAGAGTTAGTGCATGTTTGGCTCTCCTTATTTGGCCTCCTTATAACTTATTGACTTAATCAAAAAGTTAATAACGAGAAAATATTGTTTGGGTAATGGGTTTAAAAGGAGGTTTTTGTAGGTTGAAAAAGAGATAAGTTATAAGTTAGAATTTGTAACTTTTTTATTAAGTAGATAAGAAGGTAGAAGAACGAGATAAGGAGATAAGGAAAAGGAGGGCCAAACATGGCCTTAAGCTTCTAACAAAAGCTTATACTCCATTATTATGTTGCTGTGGGCTACCAAAACCACATTGATACTATCATTATGTAAGTAAATTCCACTAAATGAAACAATAAGTTAACAGATATAGATCTCTTTTGTACTCATATTACGACTATTTTTCGTTGCCTTTTACGTATTATGCTCTATGAATTGTGTAGTGCACTGTATTTTACACATTGTGTTTTACTGTTTTATGAATTGTGTGTGGCGCATTGTATCTTACGCATTGTATTTTACACTTCATAGGTTATTTCATGGTTCAACCCGATGCGTGCCGCCGTAATGCGCGGCGGCGAAATGTTTGTGAAAAACACAATGTGTACCTGTGCACTGATGCAAAATGCAACGTAATCATAGCGACGACGGTGATGGTACGCTTTGACCTGTCATATTCTGCCACTGCAACGTGCGACGGCTATGTATGACACAGTAACCCGTTTGCCCTCGTCGTGGCAACGCGCAACGGGTATAAAACTAGTTCATTTCGGTAGAAAAAATGTCAAATTGAAGAGGTTGTGGTTTTGGCCACGACTCTTTATTCTAGAACATTCTGAAACAAAGCTTTTTATCAGCACGACATGTAAAACGTTCCACCACATCACAACCAGTCCACAACCACCACCCAATAATCATGAGCTGGTTAAGCTGGCTAGGGCTAACTACACGCACCTCCACGGACCACTCACCTATCGCTCAATCTCCAGACGACGACGTTCCGTCTCCCGGTCAACAGTTCGCCCAATTCGGCGCCGGTTGTTTTTGGGGCGTGGAGTTAGCCTTCCAGAGGGTTCCAGGCGTTACAAAGACCGAAGTCGGTTATACACAAGGCTTTACACATAATCCAAAATACAGTGACGTCTGTTCGGGTACCACTAACCATTCGGAGGTTGTTCGGGTCCAGTATGACCCGAAAGAATGTAGTTTCGAGAGTTTGCTTGATTGTTTTTGGGAGAGGCATGATCCTACCACACTTAATCGTCAGGTTAGTAATTGTTTTCTGTGTTTTTTTTATATTTTATTGAAATTGAGATTTATTTAGGTTAAATTGTTGATTCTTCATCTTAATTTTGAAGTTGCTGTTAAATTGGAATGAAGTTGAACTATAATCATTGGGAGATTATGTTTCACACACCCATTTTCTACAATTATTGCCAAATTTAGGAAATTTTCAGGAAATAGGAGCTAAATTTATATGCTCTTATGTCCTAATTATGTTAATTTTCAGTAGAAATTGTAGAAAATTTGTACATACACATCAATTCGTGTATATGATGCTCTTTATGTATTCAGGAATTTGTGAATCTGTGTCCATGCCTGTACACAAACTGAACAATCGAATACATACATGATCAAATTTAAGCCAATTTGGCCTAGTGGTGCTTGTTTTTAATGGTATAAACAAACAGTGGCGAAGCTTGACCCGAAGGTTCGGGGGGTCGGAAGTCACTAGTTTCGGGGGGTCGAAAACCAGTTTCGGGAGGTCGAAACCCTATATTTTCAAAATTTTCTATACGAATACTATATAATCGGAACTTATGCGCGAAAATCCGGGGGGGTCGGCCGCCCCTCCCCGCCCCTACAATGCTGCGCCACTATAAACAAACGAAGAAAATGAATGTGTCGGTCGGTGTTTGTTAGTTTATTACTCAAGGCTTGGTTCTATAATGAACGAGATGGGCATGAGTTCATGTTCGTTCTTTTAATCAAATGAATACAAATTTTTGTTCATGGATGTTCATTTATCATATGGACAAACTTCCAACATTTTTCTGCCAAACGGTTCACTGAATATTTAGTTTGTTTATAGGCCTATATCCTAGTACTAAACTGGCTGTCATGGAAGGCTCATTTTGGTAAAATTTTAAGAAACATGTGACAAGAGAGTCCCCTTTAGGGATATATATTTCTAAGCTTGTATAAATTGTCGTCGGTGTTATATATATGATTGGTACACGTGTACAAATGGTTCAACAACCTGCATAGGCTGCATATGTTTCATTGTGGGTTCTAAGTTTGTTTTAAATCTTCTGAAAACCTTTTTTTGGGTGAGACCTTGTTCTAAAATCTTGGTTGTTGTTCTTGGTAGGGCAATGATGTTGGAACACAATATAGGTCCGGGATATACTTCTACACACCCGAGCAGGAGAAAGCAGCACTAGAGTCAAAGGAGAAACACAGCAAGAAACTGAACCGGAAAATCGTGACAGAGATCTTGCCAGCGAAGAAGTTCTACAGGGCAGAAGAATACCATCAGCAGTATCTTGCAAAGGGTGGTCGATTTGGATCAAGGCAATCTACTGAGAAAGGTTGCAATGACCCTATCCGTTGCTATGGATAGTATGTTCGTTTGCGTTAAGTTAATATATACTTCACTGTTGATAAGATGATTAACAACGATCGATCTGTTTAAGTTCTTTATTCTGTAACCGATTGATATTCGTTATTGTACGGATGTTGATGCTGCTAGTGTGTACTGTGTTACATTGCATGTATACAGATCTTTGTGTGAGGGTATGATGTAATTTCTGTCATGTTGGCAGCTATTTGTAGACATAGCAGGTTAGAGAAATGTCGGAACCCAAAATCGTTATGCTGATGTGTCAGTACAGCAGCTGAAGTCGTTAGCTTGTGTTAGGGCACCTAAACAAAACTCGAACAAGAAAAGAATTAGAACAAAAGAATTTCTCAGCTCATTCATAAGTTCTGAATTCTATGAATTGAGCTTATGTACACTCACAGCTATAATTCTGTTATGGTAGTTAGCTATTAAAACCTAAACTCATGCTGTGAAATGTTACGAGAAGAGTCCTTGTACTTCTAACCATTTAAAACTTATCAATACCCCTTCCTTATAAGAAGCTTGACCTCATGCACAAAAATCAGTAAAAGGAATTCAGTTTCATTTAGAAATTCACTGGTACATGATTTGGGATTAGTTTGAAAACATTTTAGGACAATTGTGGCATTAAGTGATTACCCGACTCCAGTGGTGGAGCAGCCGTAGATAAAACATGGGGTACAATCGGAGGGTTTAACTGAACTTTTAAGAGTTGTGATTGGAGTTTTCTTGCCTACAAATTACACTAATTTTTTAAGGGCGGCGCCCGCTCCCTTGGCATATAAGTAGGTCCGCCAATGCCCAACTCGATTACTCGAAACATACATGCATATTTACTTAAACAACATCATCATCATCATACTCAGTAAATCTCACAATACCCGAACCACAAAGGTAATTTGTAATACTTTTGGGTAATAAAGGTATGTAAACTTCTAAATATTTAGAATTATACATGGGAATCCCAATGGTTAGTTTTAAAGAAACTAATGAAATATTTGATACCCGTTGCGGGCAACGGGAATGAGTTGTCCAGTAGCTAATGAGCAACTACAACAGATTGGGTATGGGATACAAGTTACGTTCATGGGATACAAAGATCACCAATACACATTCCAAATGTGTGACATTGCCATCTCTATTTATACACGTTCCAAATGTGTCACATAGCCATCACTATTTAAACGTCATATTTTCACCCTTTTAAAAACGTTATAACCTTATTATAAGAGAATATGGCCACTTGTCTTGACAAAAACTCTCGCTAAGAGCATCTCCAATGAAAGGTATTATTTTTTGGCATAGAAACTTAAGTGGCAATCAGGTGGATCACTAGTGAGATGTGTGGCCTCCCTACATGAACAAACATGGGATTTGAGGTATGAACGCCATGAACTAGTCGAAGTGTGGCCGCATGGGTTGGCTCATTATTTATACACACACGTATATATTGTTATGAAAAGAAATTTTATTTTTAAGTTTAAAGTATTACTAAACTAAGATTTATCAGCTATAAACATATGGTTATTAGTTATAATTAACAATGATTATTTTAAACTGGACCCGTATATAATTGGTTTGGTTATGAGAACAATGCTTATAATTAAACTGGTAGGATTTGATGACAATTCTAGGATGAAAGGTGATGTAGAGGTTTGAGGTGAGTGAAAACACCACACCGCTGTGGCATAATGAGAGGAGCGAAGAACCTAACGGGTATCCTATTAGTGAGAAGAAACTACATACATAAAAAACGTGAATATTATATTTTCTTTTTATCTTTTTTTTTTTTCAAAACTAAAGATTATTAAATGTAAAGGTTAGCTGTTTAAATAACTTTTCAAAGTTTTTTTTGAACGGTGACTTTCATATGAGTGACCCAATGTCACACTGCCTAATCGGCAGCCATAGCTAAGGTCTGCCCCAGACTACGTTGTCTTAACCAGGTCCGCGCTGGTGTATGAGACTTGGTTACGGCATTCCCACGGAAACCGTACGGCTTCCACACGAGTTTCCTAGCTAGAGTAACAGTCGGGTGAAAACCGGGGTGCGGCTCAAGATCGAACGCTCATCGGTGTGTTTGTCACCGTCATTGCCCGAATGCTGTAGAAAATAATGAGGGGGGGGGGGGGGGTGAGAATTGAACCTGGGTCACTCCATCACTACCTCATTGGCTTCAAAGTTCTAAAATTATAATTATTTTGATACGATACAAATATAATTAACCTATTATTAAATTAAAATAAAAAAATTAAGCATTTTTAAGTTGTATATATATAAATAACATAGACCGCCATTTTAACAACCACCTCACTCTCCTGTAACCGTCGTCCATCATCCTCACTCGTAAGCTTTCTACTTCATTCCTCTATTTTCAATCCATTTCTCTAAATTAATTTGATCATATACATATCTTCGTACACTAAATTTCTTAACGAATCCGTTGTTTAATCGTCATATTTCTCTTTGTTCATGTACCGATCTCATTCATAATCTGATATCTTTGCTATAGTTTCGTTTGTGCGTTGAATCGATTGTAAACAGTGATGTATATGTCGTCAAGTTTAATCTTCATGAATCTGTTGCTTAATCTGTTTTCTGAATCCAAGAAGTACATCATGCAGTGCAGACTCCTTAAATGTAAATTAACATTAGGTTTGATTACAGTTCCGTCATTTCTTGTTTGATTTATTATTGCTTGTAAGAGTAATTATGAGGATTTTATTGTCTAATTATGTACTTCAGTTCTCTGATTTAATCGATCTCTATGAATTTGATGCATACATATCATATTGTAGACTATAATATCAATCTGTTGTTTGATCTTCATTTCGCTTTGTTCATCTACCGATTTGATTAAAAAATCTTAATCTATTATCAACAATGACCCATCTGTTTGTTTAATTTTCATAACTCTTGTTAATCTGTTGTTTTAATCGAAACTGGTACAAATCCGTCAGTTTTTGCTTGATTATGGCTTTAAGCGTAATTATGGATTAATTTTTAAGTAAATCTTTTCATCTCTTGGAACTAAATAGTTCATTATTATATGCATCGGTTAGAAACTAACAATCTCTGCTAATTAATGTGTAGTCACTAGATTTGCTGTATCAAGCGAAGTATATGCTGTTTTCTTTGGTTGTTTTATGTATTAAATCATAAATTCTTGTTTACATGTATCCGAGAATCTCAACAGAATTCTGATTTGTTAACAAATTGACTATTCAGATCTTTAAAATGGAGTTGGTGAAGAACACATGTGAGCCTGTCATACCTAGAGAGCAAGTGTCGGATGATTCTACTGATCGCGATCTTGAGGCGCTCAGAAAACAGAAACCAAAGGTGAAAGCAGATCACGATTTCCCTCCTAGTTGTGGAATCAATGAGGCTAGCAGAAAGCCTTTGAAGAGATTAAGAAAGGTTCATTTACATCTGGAGAATAATAAACTCAACAGTTTGAAACCTAATGAGTTTGCTGAAAAAACAAAAGTCATTACCAGGAAGCCATTTAAGGTTTTAGATCATGTAGACACAAACATTGGGAAGATGAATTCGCACGTTAAGGATAAGGCAGTGAACTCTAAATCACATGCAGAATGCAGGAAAAATCAATCTTCATTTGGCTTAAAGCCTGCTGTAAAGGATGATTATAATGATCGCGATCTTGAGGTGCTCAGAAAACAGAAACCAAAGGTGCTTGCAGTTCGCGATTTCCCTCCTGGTTGTGGAGGAATCAAAGAAGCTGACAGAAAGCCTTTGAAGAAATTAAGAAAGGTTCATTTACATCTTGAGAATAATAATGAATTTGCTGAAAAAACGAAAGTCATTACCAGTATTGTTACTGAGAGGAAACTGTTGAACGTTTTGGATAATGTAAACACAAACACTGAGAAGATGAATTCGCGCGTGATGGATAAGGCAGCGAACTCAAAATCTGTGCAGCATGATAAACACAAAAGCCTTGAACATACAGAATTTAGAAGTAACAAACCTTCAACTGGTTCAAATCCTGCTGGAAGGGTTACGTTTCGGGACACTACATGTACAAAGGAGGGTCATGAACAACAACCTAAAGACACCACCACTACTGTGTCAAGGGGAAAACCTTTAAAAAATTCAGATAACATCGACTCAAATGGTGATGATAAAAGGTTTCAACCTAAAGAAGTTAGCAGAAACAAACCTTGTGTTAGCTCAAAGGAAGGCGAGGCCCAACATTCAGAAGTGGGAACGACTACTGGATCGCGAAAGGAACACGCGAAACGTGAGAAAATTAAAGAAGCAATGAGTGTTTTTGATCAGGTCTATACACAACTATTGCAAGATAACAGATTGAAGCCGAAGGGAGAAAAGATTGCTAACTGGAGGGTTCCTGTAGTGGTTGCAAATATAACCAAACAAATGCTGAAGTGGATGGAACCTGAAAAGAGTTTAGGTCCCATATGTGGTGTACAAATTGGCGATAAGTTCAAATACAGGTCGCAACTTAAGATGATTGGTCTTCATTGCCAACCCTTATCGGGTATTGATTATACCAATGTTGAAGGAAAGAATGTGGCTGTAAGCATTGTTGACTCTCATCGTTATTCAAATGAAAGCGGATCTAGTGATATGCTGATATATAGTGGTCACGGTGGGCTTCGTTTCTTGGGGCCTAAATTGCCACCGGAAGATCAAAAACTTGAACGAGGTAATCTGGCTTTGAAGAATAGTATGGATGAGAGAACCCCGGTTCGAGTGATTAGGAAAGTTGAAGTGTTTGAGCAGAATGGGATGTTTGTGTATGACGGCTTGTATGTTGTGAAACATTATACACAAAAAAGAAATGAAGGCAGGATTGAATACAAATTTCATTTGCATAGAGTACCTGGACAGCCTCCACTTCACCAAATGATGAATGCTAGCTGTTGATAGCACCATATGTTGTTTAGTATTTGTAATTTTTTTCTTTCAGTGAACTACAGTTCGTGTTGTAGCTGGTTATGCACCACCCATTTCAATCATAAAGAAACTCTTTAAAAAATAAGCAACCGATCAATTTTCACTTAGAAATTGTTCATATCCCCCCCCCCCCCCCCCCCCCTCTTGATTACCTCTCACAATTCTGATTCTGTAAAATCAGTTTGTGATTATAGGTCGATTCTTGATTTTCACTTGTTTACACAGTAATTTTTTTGTCTAACAGCAGTCAGCATCTTCTAATCGGAGTCGATTAATCCCAGCAAGTGTTGTTAAAAAAATGATAGTCTTCTATGTATAGCTGATGCCTGATAGGTATGGTAACTAACTTAAACTGGATTATTAGTGTGTGTTCCTATAGTAGCAGAAAAAGATGTTTTCCATTTACTTCTATATCACATTGTTCTAAATTGATTTATCTGCAAGTTGTATAACATGTTAATGTATTTATTTGTGTAATGACAATTTTTATGATTCAACTTAAATTCCAGTATGGCTGATGTTACATTTTTTTTATTGTGGTCTTTTGTTTTATCATTTGTTCTGTTTGTTGTTTGCACTTTGCAACTATGGTTGCCACATGTTAAGGTGTTATGGTTTGAGACAGAATATATTTTGTTTCGCTAAATGAAACTAGCAGACACGTGTTAAGATGTCTATAAAAAAACATTCATAAAATAATTAGAGGACTAGGCCATAAATAATATATAATTTTGTTTCTGTATGTTTGGTAACTCTAGTCAGCTTGGACCTCTTGAAATGGCATCTGATATATTCTTTGGAAGTTCACTACAGATACTTTCATGAAATTTCCGTTGTTGGAAGAACTCAAATGATGAGCCAAGAAAGGAAACAAAATGACGTGCAAAAAAAAAGACAGATGTCGACATTGTTGTGAGTATGGCAGAACCGGCTACAACAGGTCGCAAATGGGATGCAAACACAGGCAGTCACACATTTACCAAGCCGGCATGATTATCATCACATATCAATATTTTGAATTAAAGAAAATGATTATAAATCACTTGACGGCATCATAGATAGATAGTTATTACATCTTACATCCTAAAGAAAGGGACAATAATTAATCATTACAAACATACCAGTAGCATCTAACCCGAGTACTTATTTTATACTTCTAAACAAACTTGATCGATTGGCGAAGCTTATTTCCAGGATTATTATATTGAGTAGCCCTAATGATATCGTCTTGTATAAATGATTTGGTTTTAAGAGGTACCCTCGTATCTGGACCTAGACCTCTTTCTGAGACCTGCGAGCCAATGTATTAATTGAAGAACAAATGTTAACATTAATAACTTGGATAAATATAAAAGTAACACACACTAAGAAATATAGAGTTCAAATAACTGCACTGTAATTTCTTGCCTTTTTTTTCTGTTGCGTATTTTAAGTTTACATACTCGTTCACTGAAAGTTTGGTTGGACATTCATGTCGCATGTTGTGGGTATTCACACTGTCGTGCGTGTTAGTAGGGGTCTGATTAAAATACAAGTGGGAGATTATCAAGTATATCAACTCGTTAACTGAAAACAAGCTAGTTGAAGGCTATAATCAACATATCTTATTCATGTTTGCTTTTCTTAAACGCTTCTAACCTGTCGTAACACCTTTTAAGATGACCCAAACCCATTAACGAATAATTATCGAAAAAATAATTAAATGTAGTTGTTTGTAAAAAAACATATATTGAAAACTATTTCTTCCACAATATCATTCAGGACACGATACACACCATATCTCATGTTCTTATAAACTCATAATTAAACCACACACACAAACATGCATACGAACACAAATATTCAGTTTAAAACACAAAATCGAGACCTGCAGGTCAGATGAGTGTACATGTATGTATATTCTCAAAATTTTCATGGTTTTATCAATATCACATTAATCTTTGAATAGGTAAACAAAGAATGTAACAGAAAAGTAGAATTGTGGTAAAGACTTACGGAGGAATAGGAGGAAGATGAAATTATGAAGCTTGAACCAGGTTTCTTCAAGATAATGATAATATGCAATTCTCCATCGCCTGCTTAGAAACAGCGGTGTTATGACCATCCAGAAACCCACAACCAATCCAGAAAGTGTAAGTATCACTAGGATCCAATCAATGCCATTAGATTCATCATGTTGGTCGGTAGTCCTTCCAGGTTCGCCATCATTTCGTAAACACGTTGGAAGTGGAGCCCCACAAAGTGCATTTCCAATGAAACTGGACTCGTTAAATGTTTGAAGCTGAGAGCCTGTTGGGATTCTTCCTACAAGATTGTTGTATGATACGTTCAACCAATTCAAAAGAGTTAACTGTGACAGGCTCAAAGGAATATTTCCATGAAGGTGGTTGAATGACAGATCTAGTGATTCAAGATTTCCAGATATATTAAACAAGTTGGGAATTGTTCCAGTTAAATTATTGTGCGACAGATTCAGGAACCTTAATCCCGAAAGTCCAACAAGTTCATCAGGAATTGACCCTGAAAACTTGTTATCAGAAAGGTCTAATGAAGTCACTAGATATAGTATGGTGCCATATGTATAAGCAATCCCCTTTGTCACCAACGATGCCGTAATTATGGGGGCATATCCAACTGGTGCCTGAAGACTAACTGAACTTGAGCTATCACTTCCAGACATGACAGAGAAATTTGTAAAGCATGTTGGTATACTCCCAGAAAGATCATTACGAGCAAGATCCAAGATCTGAATAGAACTGAGGTTACACATTTCATCTGGTATTTTACCTTTAAATTTGTTAGAACGGAGACTTAGAATTCTCAGACTTGTATAATCACTCCTTATTGGTGATGGTATTTTTCCCGTCAGTTCATTTTCTGCAAGCTCAATGACTACTAGGCTGCTATGATTCAGGTGGGCCGGATGGAGTGGGCTTGTTGACGGGCTGCCAAAGAAGTGGATTAAGTCCACATTCCAGGAAGTCATACGAGCCGGGTTTGGTGGGTTGGGTGCAGGCAAAAGGAAAAATAGTCTCTTCGAATAGAACGTGCCGAGAGACGAAGATAGAGTTGTTGGTGAGGTCTAAACATCGGTAACCACGATGGTTAGGTGGGTAACCGAGAAAGACACAAGGCTTGGACCGATTGGCAAGTTTGTGTATGGAGGTGGAGGGAAGTAAAGGGTAGCACAGGCACCCGAACACGCGAAGGTGTTCATAGGTGGGGTCACAGTTATATAGGAGGGAGGTGGGGGAAAGGAATCGGGTGTGTTTGTTGGGGATTATGTTGAGGAGGTAGGTGGCGGTTTCAAGGGCGTGATGCCAGAATGAGGGCGGTAAGGAGGATTGGGCTAGGAGTGAGCGAACCATGTTGTTGATTGTTCGGATTTTTCGCTCAGCCTTGCCGTTCTGCGATGAGGTGTAAGGGCAAGAAAAACGGAAGTGCATTCCATTTAAACGACAAAAATTGTGAAACGAGTTGTTGTCATATTCCTTGCCATTATCGCATTGAAATTGTTTAATTTTACCCCCAAACTGTGTGGTTATGTAATTATTAAAGATGGTGAATATAGAAAAAAACGTTTGATTTGTTT
Source organism: Ambrosia artemisiifolia (assembly GCA_032199755.1). NCBI lineage: Eukaryota > Viridiplantae > Streptophyta > Magnoliopsida > Asterales > Asteraceae > Ambrosia > Ambrosia artemisiifolia. Next base: position 23,543,136 of record CM063524.1, on the reverse strand, counting down.
GTTAAGGGGAATGTCCACAAAAAATTTGTAAAGTCATCTAAAAACAAAACATAGTAGCGGTGGCCCCCGGTGCTAGGCACAGGGGAAGTCCACAGATCACTGTGAATTATATCAAACGGTAAATAAGTACGATTACAAGAATCAAAAAATGGCATACGAACACTTTTGCCAAAAACACAAGCCTGACATAATGTTTTGTCATGATTATTAGATGAACTAGAAAAAGACAATGGTAACGAATGCAAAATAGGGGAGCTCGGGTGCCCAAGGCGTTGATGCCAACGGTCTTGTGTGATGGCCACAAAAGCTGTAGAGGAGGTAGTGGAAGGAAGTGGTGCTGTCAAAGGGTAGAGGTCTCCCGAGCTATTGCATCGGAGGAGGTGTGCCCTGGTCTTGAGATCCTTCACAGTAAAACCGAAGGGGTCAAACTCAATAGATAATAAATTATCAGTAGTAAGTTTTCGGACAGAGATAAGGTTCTTTATAAGGTTAGGGGCAAAAAGGACGTTATTTAATTTAAAGGGCGGGAATGGTGGTGGCAGGGTAAGGTTGCCTTGACCGATCACGGGAATAGTCATACCATTTCCAACTACAATATATTTGTTAGTGCAAGTATTAAAAGAAGACGGGAAGTCGTTACCTTGAGGGGTTTTCATGTGGCCAGAAGCACCGGTGTCCATGACTCCGTGCGGGTCCGGTTGGTTGAGGGACAACGCGTAGAGAGCCTGCTGGATATCCGTGGGAGACAAGGTGGCCGTGTAGGCTTGGTCCGGGGCTGCTCCGAGGATTCCTGCCGAGTTGTTGTTGGGCCGAGCAGTGGACGGATATGGACACGGGGCTGGGGCGGATGGTGCGGACCAAGTGGGCTGCTGTCCCTGCATGAGAGAACTCCACTGGCTTGCGGCCCAGGAGTTAGGGAAGACAATATACGGGTGTTGTGGCTGAGTTCCCGAGGGGCGGTTACCACGGTTTGCATTGCCACGACCTCGTCCCCGAGTTTTACCACGCGGTCTGTTCTGCGAAGAAGCAGACGCGGCAGCAGAACCCACGGGATGAGAAACCGTGGTGGCGGCAAGGGCAGTGGCAGCTGCCGTAGCAGACCGAGCAGAAGAGGATTTCTTGGTTGACTCGGCCATAGTGAGTCGGGAGCGGCACTCGTTAAATGATGGCAGGGGTTCCCGGTTTTGTAAGACTGTTGAGATGCTCTCGTAGGCCTCGGGGAGACCTGCTAGGAGTTGGGACACGAGACGCTGGTTGTCAACCGGCGCCCCAACACTGTTCAACTGATCCGCAAGATGTTTAACCTGCTGACAATACGCGGACATGCTCGGGAAGGCTTCAAGGTGTATGTTGGAGAACTGCTGCTGGAGAAGGATTTGGCGAGCAGATTTGTTGTTGTTGAAGTGTTCCTCGATGGCCAGCCAGGCTTCGTAGGCCGTCTGACCCGGGACCAAGATGATATGAAGGAGAGGTTTGGATATAGTGCCGTAAATCCATTGCAAAACCAAGGCGTCAAGACGTGCCCATAGGGCATCAGCCTCGGCCTGGGCTGCAAGGGCTGCGGCGGCGTCTGCAGCAGACGACGAGCCAGAAGGAGCGGCTGGTGGGGGACGGGGCTGCAGGTGTTGGTGAACCTGGTAAGCCCGACAGTGCACCTCGAAGAGGGCCGTCCAGGATGAGAAGTGCGAGGATTCTTCTTCAAGGATAAGGGGGATGATGGCTTTGATGTTGGTGACCGCCATGGCGGGATGAAGTTTGAGGTCCATGAGGGCTGGGAAGGGAGAAAAGAAGGCAGAGCAGGGGGCAGAGGAGGCGGAACTGTGGTGGTGGGGTAGGGCCGGCGGTCAAGCCAAGGAAGAAGGAAGAGGATCGGTGAACCCTCTTGATACCATATAGGAGAATAGGAATTTGACTGAAATGAATATTTCATTAATCAATGGCCACTATAAATAATACAATGATGAACAATAAAATAGGAAACTTAGTTATGATATACAACAACTTTCCTAAGATAAGGCAATTATCCTTATTTACATAATAATTGCTATTAGTAACCACATAGGTAAGTTGTCGGATAGCCTGTTATCATCCATATCAAGGAATTGTAACTTAGATAGATATCTGAGAGACAATGGGATTATACTAGAAAATTGGTTTTTCTCTAGGTTCAGAAAGATTAGCTCTTGGTAATAAATCCAACAATCTGGGATGACACCTGACATGCTATTGTTTGCTAGGTTAAGAAGGTTTAACCATCGTGATTCTTGAATGTGAAAACACAAGAATGGTTCTAGTGATCCTGAGAGATTATTGTTAGAAAGATCCAGGAAATACATTTCCACTCTATTGAAATTAGCAGGTAACATACCATGTAAATGGTTGTTATGTAGATCTAGTATTACTCCAGGTGCAATAAAAGTAACATTTTCCAACTCTCCTTGAATGTTGTTGTGGGACATGTTGAAGTAAAATAACCATGATAAGCCACCGAGCGTATATGGGATCGAACCTGAGAGCTGATTTCTACTGATGTCTAACGTCTGCAATAGGGACAAACTTCCTAAAGAATCCGGAATGGTCCCTGTTAAGTTATTGTAACTAATATCAATATGGGACAGATATTTCAGTTTTCCTAGTCTTTCAGGTAGCTGACCAAACAGATAATTACTGCTAAAAGTTAATGATTCCAGTTTAGGTGACTCACACTCACAAAACCTTTCAAGAAGTTCCGACACATTACCAGAAAATTTGTTAGATTGCAGATGAAGGGTAATGATATTGCAAAGATTGCTTAGTGATTTAGGTATCTCCTCAACAATCTGATTGTAAGATAACATCACATTTTCGATAAAAGACAAGTTCTGTAGCTTACCTAGAATCGGTGAAAAAATCTCACAGTAACGAGCGTCAAGCAGACGAAGATTACTTAGACTAGACAATCCATTTAGTACTGACGGAGAACTCATAAAAGTGTTTTCTCTAACACGAAGAGTCCTTAAAAACGGCATGCTTTGGAAACCACCATGAGTTCCGGGATTTACACCACTAATCCCGCAAGCACTAAGATCTAACGAAACTAAATTACCAAGGCTGAAAATCCACCTAGGCAACATATCAAAGTAGTTATTCGAAAGATCTAGGACAGCAAGAGATGTGAAATTAACCGTTGTAGGATTACTAGGTAACCCCAAAGAACAAGAATGACAATGTAGTTCTAGCAAAGAAGTGAGGTTGCTGACTGCCGACAACCAATCTGAAGCATTCCTAAGGTTACTGTTACCCATATCTAGGTGTTGCAATGCTTTAAGATTATTTAGCCATGCTAAGCTTTGAGAATAAAGATAATGATCCGAAACATAACCTTGAAGAGCTAGGACACGCAATGTTGTTAGATTTCCAAGTTGATGAGGAATTTCCCCCATGAAATTTGAGTATGAGAGGTTAATATATATAAGGTTTTGGAAGGAACCGATGAATGATGGAATCGAGCTAAATCGAAAATTGTTGCAGCTCATGTCTAGGTGTCTGAGTCGTAACAGTTTGGTCACAGATGGATTTATGGTTCCTCCTAACACATTAAATTCACTTGCTTCTAAACCTCCAAGACAAAGGCCCTGAAGGTGCATCTCGTGTACGTGACCTGTGATATTGTCGCAGACCACACCGGACCAACTGCAACATTCTTTGCCAACCCATGAAGACAAACGGTTTTCCTTGTCAATGAGATGGTTCTTGAGATCAACAAGAGCCAATCGCTCCGCGGGTATACATAGTACAGGATCCGAGTCTTGATTACAAAAACAGATGTTGCAAAGTGACGAAACCAAGAGAAACAATATTAGGCAGGATAAGGGTAAAGATAAAGGAACAAGTGTAAGAGCTTTCATTGTAGTGATGAAGAGGTTCAGTTTCAGTTTTTTTTGCAAGGGTCGATGACTTGAAAAGATATACGTGATCTTTTGGTTTTTAAACCTTCTATTGGACTTCAAACTTTTTGTCTTATTTTTTAAACTAATCCTTCATTTAAGAATCTTAGGGCATGTGTAGTGGAGGGGGGTTATAGGGCGTTATGGGGATTAAAATATTATAAAGTAATAGAAAGGGCGTTATGGGGCGTTATAGGAAAAGAGGGTGTAGTGGGAAGGGGCGTTATGGGGCTTTATAAATGATTGGGTAATTATTGTTTTTTATTGTTTATTATTATTATTATTATTATTATTATAATAATTATTATAGCTACTAATATTACGAAACTTTCTTTATATTACAACCTGATGAGTCAATATATCCTCTTGATGAGTTAATGTATCCCACCTTATCTCTTCTACCCTTTGTTTTACTCAAAACCCATTTACTGGTTTGCCAAACCATCAAACCCATCTCCCTGTAAAACCTCTAAGACCACCCTCATTTTTCCTGATTAATCTCACACACACATCATGTACGGAGAGAGGAAGAGAGCGACCAGAGAATTGAGAGAGAACCAGAGGAACGCCAGCCACCATGGCGGAGCTCCGATGAAACCCTCCGGCGCTGCTCTCCCTTCTCCGGCGACACATATCAATAATAATAATAATAATAATAATAATAATAATAATAATAATAAAAAAAGAAGCAGATGGACACAACGCCGGTATACTCTTCGCGCCCAGAGGGGCAGCGCCGCCATAGCGCCCGGGGGAGCGGTGTTCCCCGGCGCTATGGTGGCATAACCCTCCCCCACAACGCCCCACTACCGAAGACCTTATACCCCACCCCTCAAAACACTAGATCAACTTGCCTTCTTATGTTTTCTTATTGTCGTATAATAAAACTAGCTTTTATCCTGGGAGTGTCCCGGGGTTGAAATATTTAATATAACATAATAAAATATTTAATATGACAACATAATTAATGATTTGCCAATACATGATTAATGAATAATAATAATAACAACAACAACAACAACAACAACAACAATAATAATAATAATAATAATAATAATAATAATAATAATAATATTTATTTTAAACAAATTTCTGCCATAAGTTATCATATTCAAATATAAAAAAAAGGAATCTCTGCCTATGAAGTTGTGTTTATCGTTTGTGATTTATTAGTAGAGTAAAATATATTTGAAAACAAAACCCCACAAAAATAGTTGTTTTTTTCTCCGTTTTTTATATAGCACTATGGTACTCGTTGGAAAGATAATAAAACGCTCGTTAATTTGGTGTAATTTTTTTATTTAAAAAATCTCGTATATAAAAGATATTAAGGTTTAAAAGTTATGGGAGGAAACATTAGAGAGAAAATATAATTTTGTTTTTAAATTCTTATCTTTTCCTAAAATAATTATAATATATATAGATTTATTAAAAAAACTCAAAAATTAAAAAAATCCTACATGATGCCACGTGGCACATTCAAGGGGGGGTTGAGGCCTCCATTGAATGCCACATCATCAAAGTTCAATTCTTTTATTATAAGTTATAGATACAGTGAGGAAGCTTGAGAATTCGGACCGGGGGTCTAAACTCACAGGTCACAGAATGGGACCTAAATTTCTTTTTATAGCTATGTTTCGGATGATATGTTTGGGTCGGTGATTTAATTTGAGTCGAGTCAAACATTAAATACAATAAATATCAAAGTTCTACGCATTATTTAACAAACAACTAAATAAAGACAATAAAAACATAAAAAAATGTGACAAATGGTGGGTACCTGGATAAAGAACTACAGTTTAGCCTTACTGATGAGTTGGGTTAAAATTTTAATTGAGTTTTTTTTAATTGGGTTGTTCCAAAATAAAAAATTGGCAAAATCAAAAAATTGAGTTGTACCTCTCAAAATGGGTCCAAAAGAAAAAAAAACAAAGAAAAAAGATAAACTCGGTAAAACAGTCGATATTTGAGAACCTTGTATCGTCCGATATATCATTAGTTATGGTTCATATAATATAACTATTTTTTTTAAACGGGGGTGGAAATCGTATATACCAAAAAAATTTATACGGATACTATACAATCGAAAATTTTAAGCGAAAATTCAGGAGGGGCGTTGCGCCCTAGTTCCATTGTGCTACCTTAGCGACATGAGAAAACATGTAAGAGTTACGTCAGCACAAAAATGCTGGTGAGTTCACAGGTTTGTAATCAAAGTACCAAGTTCAACCTGTCCATACTATAAACAATTGTAAACCAAGTACGCTAGCTAGGCGTATGTTTTGTTACTACTACGATTGGAAAACCATTACTAACTCGCAAACCAGATGTTGTGCCCGAATAGTAAACCTGTTCCTGTTTGAGACAATATGCACCCGCCCGGCCCTCCAAGCCGACGAGTGGGGTTGGTCACTCCCAATAGCGCTATTCACATTTCCCCGTTGTGCAAACCCGCACATTCATGGTTCCCCCCGGGACTTCCAAAGATCGTATAGTAAACCATAGAAAACCCATAGTATGACAGTTGTTACCAAAACATTAGTTTAACACATGTTTTCTCCCCCGAAAAGTGAAACCAGTTAAAAGTGGGGCCGTGAACTCACCTTAGGTTGCGTTACTTCGTAATACGAATAAGATCAGCAAGCTATGCTAGCCCCGTAAAGCGGCGACCTAACATATGACAGTTACAAGTACTTAGACTAATAACCCGTAGGTTAGTTAGTCCCTAGGTGTCCAGACCATAACCAAGTTCGTTTGAAAACACTGTGACTGTTAAACTAACCCAATGTACAAGACCCGACATCCCATTGGTGACCCGAGACTCCCCGTGTTGTACTTGCACTCTCAAACATACAATCATGCAATCACACTTAACATACGTTAAAGTCCAACAAGTTCTAGCACATAGTTCACGTATCGCATAAATAAGCCCGAGCACATGTTACTACGTTATTAGGTATGTTACGGGGTTCCTAGCATGTTTCTAGGTGTCAAATCGGGTCCCGGAATGCTAAAATACACTTACAGCAGCAATACAGGCGATTAGGAAAAGTCAACTAGCAATTACTTTGGTCAACAAGCAATTAGGAATGCTAATCGCCTATACTATAGGCAATTAGGGTCATGTGGTATGCAATTCAGGAGTTTATAGGCGATTAGGGTCATAAGACATGCATCTTTAGGCAATTAGGGTCATAAGACATGCATCTTTAGGCAATTAGGATCATAAGACATGCACCTTTAGGCAATTAGGGTCATAAGACATGCACCTTTAGGCGATTAGCCCCCAATCACCTAAGATATTAGGCGATTAGGGTGCCATAGCAGGCGATTAGCCTCCTAATCGCCTATAGCTTAGGCGATTAGGGTTGCTAATCGCCAATAACCCAGCTGTTCCGGTTTTTCGCGCGTTTAACACTCCAGATCAAACCCAGAACGTGTGTAAACATCAAATATCAATCAAACAACCATATCAAACATATTTCAATCGAAATCCTTCGTTTAACCTCGTTCTATCAGCCCTGAATGCAACCATGTATCCCAAAAACAATACACATAGCATGAAACATCATATTAACATGCATAACCGAAACCCTAATGAGCAATTACTCAGATCTCATCAACATGCTATCATCATCAATCTGTAACTACCTAAAAATCATGTTAGCAATCATTCTTGAATCACCAAAAACCCTATATTTTAATTATAAACACACATACAACATGCATAATAGCTAGAATCCAATTAACAACGGTTTTTAACGAATTTCAGAAGGCACATACGTTTATAAACAGGTCTGGACCATTAGGGATTGAGTAAAAACATTATTAAAGTTGCATGAATGAAAATCACACCTTGGGTTTATTATAGATTGATGTAATAGGCTTGAAATCGTGTGTTTTGATCAAAAATCGTGTTCCAGAGGTTGTGTGTGTGTTGGGGCGAGTTGTGGGACGACTAGGGTTGTTATAATGAAGTTTAGGAGGTCAAGTATTGTATTTATAGTCGTTTTTAGTCGTCAAGTACGTTGCAGGCGATTATGCAGCAGTTGCAGGCGATTAGGGCTGCTAATCGCCTAACATATAGGCGATTAGCCTGCTAATCGCCATAGGCGATTAGCCCTCCCTAATCGCCTATAGGGGTTGGTTCTGCGTATTTTGCGCGTTAAACCCCGTTTTAACATATGTTAACACATTTTCACATACCGACAAGTCACATAATGATTGTAAACACGTAATACTTGCAAACAAACACATTCACACTCGTTCACCAATTCCCGGGACTCGAGACTTGTATGTTCCCAATGCTTTGACGATTCTACGAATCGTCACCCTTTGTACACTTGGTTAAGGACTGACATCTACTGATTCTCTAGACTGATATCTAACGATCCTCTAGACTAAAATAACAGTTCCCGAACCATAACACGACTCAACTAACCCAGTTAAGTATAATATACGCGTGACTCGCTAAGGTAGACTTTAATCTAGACAACGTTGTTAACCTGAATTTGCCGGGTGTCACATTAACCTTCTCGTTAACGTACATCAGATTTACTTTTGTTGGATTAGTAAACTCATCGCCATGATGAATTTTAATTGAAAACACTTTGGTAGAGTGACCTGCATTGTTGATTGTTAACCAAATTTTCAGCTTGCATATTATGATCATTGCGGGTATAATAAACATTGGGTTTCAATGTAAGATGTGGATCGATTGCCTTACCGTAGTGTTCTTCAAGATTGACTTCCTCTTCCCCAGTTCGTACAACCCATTGTGTCGTCTTCCTTTTCTTACGATCGTGAATTTCCATTTGTGTGTGTCAAGCTGTGGATGTGGAGGGAATCAGGTTATAAAGGAGAAAGGAGAGTCAGGGAAGTCTGGTTATAATTTTATATATGAGTTGACGAAAATGCCCCTGACTTAACGTCAAAAACTTAACTGGGTTAAGTCGTTTGACTGTTTTGGCCTATTTTCTCAAAAGTCAGGGACTGTTCAAGCAATTTATAAAAGTTTGGGCTGGAGTGGCATATTGGGTCAAACCACAAGGACAGTTTTGGTAATTTACTCTTTGAAAAATGAATTAATAAATTTCAACTTTCCCATGATATTCCTAACAAGAAAAAAATTTAAAAGAATTGGATTAAACAATACATTCACAATACTTCTTCCTTAATTAGTCATCTTCCCCCATTTTGCAATTATAAACCCTAAATTTTGAATTCTTGAACAAGAATCACAATAGATGCACTGCAACAATTATATAATATGATACAATTAAAGTATAAAGCCCTAATTTAATACCTAAAAATGCGATACAAATCACAATAATAACTCAAGTACTCAACAATGGTTATTCGTTATATAAAAAGAAAGTAAGAATAACAATTATGAATTACCTAAGTTCAATGATGGTTAATTGATGCACCAAACTCGAATCTAATAAAAAAATTTGAAAAAAAAACTTGATAACCATTCACATTAGCCAGAATTAAAAAAAAGCACCTTTTTGTGTTGGGGGTTGAAGACTAAGAGCATTCGCATTATGCCCACCATATTCTGTGAGTGAACTTTTCTTATTTTAAAAATTAGTTTGAGGGGCTGTGAGTGAAGGATAGAGAATGTTATTGTTTATCTGTATATTTCGGAGACAACTGTGTCACCCGTCGAAATCACAGGTCATATCCGTACACTTAGTTACATGAATACATTGTGCATAGCATTCCATGTCATCTATGTTATCATAGTTGGACCATACAGGGTTCCAATGAGTCAATCCCGAGGCATGCAGTCTAACAGTGGACACACTAGCTAGTACAAGGCCTCAGTTAGTTAAATATGTCGTGCTAGACTATAGGAAATCCATGCAATTGAACAAGGCACAAGATCGAAAAAATAGGGCTGCAAAACGAAAACGGGCGCGCAGAGGCCTGTGAGCGGCCGCTCCATGCCTTTGAGCGGCCGCTCCAAGGGGCTGTTAACATTTTTATTTTTTTTATTTGCCTTGTTTTGGGTCTGGGTCCTATTCCTTCGATTATAACTGACATATTTAAGCATTTTGATGCAGATGGTGCACCGTTTTTTGAGATTTGATCCGGCACACCAACAAGACCGCGTGTGCATAGAGAAGTTTGAAGAATTGTATGCGCGGAGGGGATCTATTGCCACCCCGCGAAGGATATGCTATGATACTCTTGCTGAACTGAATCAAGAAGAGAGGCTTCGGGAATGGATGGACGAACCAATGGAGAACTTGCTTTCGATAAATGAGCCGGTCTTTATGGAAACAACTATCGAATTTTTCTCTACTTTGACCTACCGAAGACCAAGAAAGCACGATGAACCGGATTTTAAGGCAACTGGGATATGGGGCTACAGTTTCGTTTAGGTGGAGTCTGGCGCGACATTTCAGTCGCAGAGCTGGGTCACCACTTGGGCATTTATTGTGAGGAGGAGATTTATGATGATAGCTTCAATGAAGCTATGTACAAGTTCCCAGAAGACAACCAATTGAGGAATGCTTTTTGGACCGAACTCACGGGGCTCCATGACTATAACCCCCAAGGTGCAAAAGCATCCCGTATTCGGGACCCATTACTCCGGTTATTCCAGAAGGTTCTCTGTGGGACAGCGACTGCAAAGAAGGATAGTTCTACTGGCTGCCCTACACCTGATCTGCTCTTTCTATACGCCCTGGAAAGTGGTCAACGGGTTAACCTTGCTGCTTTGATGGCATCTTTTCTTAGCACATCAGCAGGTACTAAAGCAGGGAGTATGATATATGGTGGAGAGTATGTGACTGCTCTAGCACGGTCTCTGGGAGTCCTCAAGGCAACAAGGAACACGCTTACTAAAGTTCAAGGTGGGCTGTTGTTGACTTGGACGTGCTCAGGCATATGGGGATTTTTCATGAGTACGACGATGGGACATGCCGGTTAAAAGGGCATACTGACGAAATCTGGAACCCATATGCTCCACAGCAGCAGCCACCACAGTAGCAACAGCCACAGATTTAGCAGCAGCCACACCACCCACACGAGCAGCAGCACGAGCAACAGTACGTGCCTCCTCAAAACTTCTATTCAGAGTTCACCGCGTTCAGGGATGAAACGCGGGAGAACTTTGGCTATATGTTCGACAGGATGCATCACCTCTTCCAGGACCTACACGCGGTTCACCCGTCCCACTTTGGCTACCAGCCACATCATTTTGGGCCGGGTGAAAAGCGCAGGAGAGGTGGCGATGGTGCGGGTTCGTCCAGGACCCATCATGAGGAGGATGATTGAGCAGTGAGTGGTGGTGGTACTACTTAGTCTTTTTATATTTTGTTTGGTATTGTTATTCGGGTGCGAGCACCCAAGACATCTTTTTATTTTCTGTACTAGTACTTTTTACTTTTCAGCATCTTAAATTTCAGTAGTGTTTGTTTGGTTTAATAAGTGTGATGATGAATGGTTGTGTTTGATGTATTTTGGTTTTGTCAAGAATGGTGATAGTGCAGGAAAAGGCGAGCACCGGTATGGATGCTCAATGCAGTCACCATGCTCTTCGGGATATCACCAACAGGGGAGTATTATTCTCCTTTTTCACACGACAGTTAGCTAATTCGTAAATGCTTTCTATTTTCACATTGGGGACAATGTGACGTTTAAGTGTGGGGATGGATTATATTATGTTTGAGTTTGTCCTCTTGTGTTTATTGTTTATACATAAAAAAAACCCTTTATAAGTCATACATATATTTATAATAAACATCAGGCTTAACCAATTTTTGATAAAAATAACTTAAGGCGCGACAAACGGACGTGATACTAGCAGGCTAAATCTGTACATTTGCACCCATTTCCTTCTAGTTACGTGAGCATTTGAGCCTATTAGTATAGATTTCGTTTCTTTGACATGCTTATCGAGTGAGCCGGATGTTTTGTGCCATTTAGAACTTGTCATTAGCATGCTTGTTTAGACCAGAATCGTGTGATATTGTATGAAAATGATTGAGGCATTTAGGATACCCTTTTGAATTAAGCCTTTTCTTTTCATTTTATCTGTTTCCCGCACCCAAATGTTATTCACTAGTTAACCATGTTGAGCCTATATCCGTGTTTTTTCTTACTTAACCCACCATTTCACCACTAAACCAAATTTAGCCTTTTTCTTTTAAACCTTTTGTGTTAAAGCTCGGTGTTAGGATATGAGTTTGATTGTTTTGATTTGTTTATATAAAAGATGTAATGAATGAAGTGAGTATATGTGGAAAGTGCAGCGGAATGATAAACTATAAATCAAAACAAGAGAATAAATGTTTTTTAATAGAAAGCTTTCATTAATTGAAAGATTACAATATTACAAGTACTCCCCCTCAGCCTGATCACTCTGTGATTGTTTGTCTGAGAGAATGTATCGAGTGATGAATAGAACAGTACAAGCACTGTTCTATTTATAGACAAATCTAAACCACTGATGATCTCAGCTGACGTCACCTAAGACAGTGACCTCTAACAACATAAAACAACTGTTAAATACAAACTACTGTTACATTATAAAACACTGTAAGATAAACTGCTGTTGAGGAAAACTCTGATGGTCTTGTATCATCTGTTGGAGCCTAAGTGTTGTTGGCTCCAACAGACCTTTAGTCTTCAGCACTTTAGTCAGCAGTTGTTCTTCATCAGACCTTTAGTCAGCAGTTGTTCTCTAGCAGTTGTTTATCCAGCAGTCCTTTGCAGCAGCAGTTGTTTCCAACAGTTGTTGAGTACAGTAGATGTTAGGATCAACAGTCTTTTGGGAGAAGTATCTTGTAAATGTTGTTTATTTCTAGGATCAACTGAGTAGTATATTTTGGCTTTCCAATCATCTGTTCTTCTCCAGGTCAGCAAACCCAACAGTCTCCCCCTAGAACAGATGATGCCAAAACTAGACTTTATTCTTAATCTTTATTCCTCGTCAGACTTTCTCTAATTTGACCTTTGAATTGTAACTCAAAGTTCAATGAGTAGAGGTCTTCAACATCTCTTTCAAGCTCAAGGTTCAGCAATGTTTGGAGGTCATCTGCACACAGGCCATGTGCATCATCCATGCTAAGTCTTTGAGCTTCTCCATCTGATCTAAGCAGAGTCAATTCATGGGTGTCTTTGTTGACCTTCCATTTTAGAATTTTTGAATCAGAGGATTTGCTGGGATGTACTTTTATTCTGGATGAGTTTGGTGATGGAGGTCTCCCAATGAGTTTATAGATATATGTATATATATATATATCAGTGGTTGTTTTATCTGATCAGATGTTTGAAACAGATTTTTCAACTAACAGTGGATAGAGCGGATGAAACAGTGGTTGTTTTATCCTTAACAGATTTTTCAACCAAAATGCTATTTTTAAGGATGAATTTTTGATTTTCTGAAACATTTTAATGTTTTTATTTAAAACACTTTTGTTGTTTAGTCCATGTTTAGCATACCAATTCTAGAAATCAGATTTGTGAAGGAAGATGTGTCTAAAGCTTTTGTCAGTACATCTGCCAACTGATCCTCTGTTGGAACATGGTGCAGAGAAATCAAAACTTTTTCATAGCTATCTCTGAAATAATGATGTCTGATGTCTATGTGCTTTGTGGTTGAGTGAGAGACTGGATTCTTGATGATATTTTCAGCAGCTTGACTGTCCAACATGAGTGGGGTCTTTAGTGCAGTTATCCCAAAATCCATCAATTGATTTTGAAGCCACATAAGTTGGGCTGTGCAGCTTGCAGCAGCAATGTATTCAGCCTCATCTGTTGAAGTTGAAACAGCTGCTTGCTTTTTCCTTTGCCAAGAGACTAAGGCATTCCCTAGAAACTGGCACCCTCCTGATGTAGACTTCCTTGTGGTGTGGCAGCCAACAAAGTCACTATCTGAATAACCTGAAAGCTCAATGTTTCCATTAGAAGGATACCAGATACCAAGTGTGGGAGCACCTTTTAGGTATCTGAATATCCTTTTCACAGCAATAAGGTTTGACTTTCTGGGTGAAGCCTGGGATCTTGCACAAACACAAGTGGCAAACATAATGTTTGGCCTAGATGCAGTTAAGTACAATACAGACCCAATCATGCATCTGTAATGTGTCTGGTCAACCAGTTCATCCTTGTCATCAATAGTGAGTAGCTTGATTGTACTCATGGGTGTACTACATGGCTTACAGTCATTCATCTCAAATTTAGTTAACAAATGTTTTACATATTTGTTTTGATGAATGAATGTGCCATTTTGCAGCTGCTTCACTTGGAGACCAAGGAAGCACTGAAGTTCACCCATAGCACTCATTTCAAACTCTGATGTCATGAGTTCCCTAAACTCTTCACACATTTTGTTGCATGTGGATCCAAAAATGATGTCATCCACATATATTTGAACAATCATTAGATCTTTCCCTCTCCATTTTAAAAACAAGGTTTTATCAATTTTACCTCTTGTGAAACCAATGGATAAGAGAAAGGTGGAAAGAGTTTCATACCAGGCCCTAGGTGCTTGCTTGAGTCCATACAAGGGTTTGTTAAGCTTGTAGACATAATCAGGATGGAATGTGTCTTCAAAACCAGGTGGTTGACATACATAGACCTCCTCCTGAATTTTGCCATATAGGAATGCACATTTGATGTCCATCTGATACACCTTGATGTTGTGGTTGACAGCAAAGGCTAGGAAGAGTCTGATAGCTTCTAACCTGGCTACAGGAGCAAAGGTTTCGTCATAGTCTATCCCCTCTTCTTGTCTGAAGCCTTGAACCACAAGCCTGGCTTTATTCTTGAAAACTATACCCCTTTCATCAGTTTTGTTTTTGAAGACCCACTTTGTGCCAATTGGACAAACATCCTTAGGCAGTGGTACAAGTTCCCATACTTGTTGTCTTTTAAACTGAAGGAGCTCTTCCTGCATAGCTTCTACCCAACTGTTGTCTTTTAGTGCCTCTTGGTACTTGATAGGTTGTGTGAGAGATAGAAAGCCTGCAAAAAAACAGATATTTGAGGATTGGCTTCTTGTGAGCACACCCTCTCTGATGTTGCCAATGATTTGATCTGGTGGATGAGCTCTTAGGTAGATTAGATCTCCCTGATATGGTATGATGGCATTTTGAGGTGAAGGACAGAGGTTTGGTGACTATGTTAGTGTAACATCTGTTTGCACTTCTGTAGTGCCAACAGATGTTTGAAATGGAGGTGGGGGAATGGGTCCAAGTGGTGTAAAATTGGACTGACTTTTGTCAACAGAGGTTTGACTTTTGTCAACAGATGATTGAGCAGTGGATGTAATAGGTGAAGTAGTGGTTTGAGGGTAAGACTGATCAACAGTGGCTGACTCAGATGTGACAGAGTTTTGACAGGTGTTTTGAACAGCTGCTTCCTTTGATGGAGAATAGACTTGATAGTGATTTGGAATCACAACATCTGTTCTGTAGTCTTGTTGTGGAGATTGTGAAATACCTGCAATTCAGAGTTTCTTCTATTGTCTTGGTCCTTGTGTTAAACACTTTATAGGCCTTGGCAGTAGAAGAATATCCCAAAAATATCCATAATCTACTTTGGCTGCAAATTTTGAAATGGAATCTTTAAGATTTAAAATGAAACATGGACAGCCAAAGATTTTGAAAAATGAGATTAATGGTTTGATTTTGAACAAAATTTCATAAGCAGTCTTTTGATGTCTTGGGTTGATCAAAACTCTGTTTTGAACATAGCAAGAAGTGTTTACAGCTTCTGCCCAGAAGGACAGTGGCAAACCAGAATCTGCTAGCATGGTTCTTGCAGCTTCAATAAGAGTTCTATTTTTCCTCTCAACCACCCCATTTTGCCCTGGTGTTCTTGGGATGCTGTACTGCCTCACAATCCCTTTTGACACACAGAAATCATCCAACTTCTTATTTTTAAACTCTGTTCCATTGTCACTTCTAAAGACTTTTACTGGCAAGTCATATTGTTTTTCAACTTTGGTGACAAAGTCCTTTAAGATACCTGCAGTCTCATCCTTAGAGTGTAAAAAGTAAGTCCATGTAAACCTAGAAAAATCATCAACTATGACAAGACAGAATCTCTTTCTTCTTAGACTCATGATTTTAATTGGGCCAAACAAGTCCATGTGCAACAGTTGTAGACATTGACTTGTTTTGGACTCATCAATGGATTTGTAAGAGCTTTTATGTTGTTTTCCTTTTAAGCAGGAAACACAATGCTCATCACACTTAAATTCTTTTGGTGGCAAACCTCTGACAAGATTTTGTTTGGAGAGAGAGTTGATAGTTTGAAGGTTGGTATGACCCAATCTCCTATGCCACAATTCTGTCTCTTTGATAGAGGCAGCAGAGAACAGACAGACATTTGCCATAGGATTATCCTTCAACATATCAACTACATACACATTGCCACTTCTGTGAGCAACAAGTTGTGCTTTACTCTCAGCAATGATGGTGTTAATCTTTTCAACCACTTCTGGTCCAACAATCTTACATGTCTTCTTAGTGAAGAATGACCCAGATCCTTTGTCACTCATTTGTGATACACTAAGTAGATTAAACTTTAGATTGTCAATTAGATTAACATTTTCAAACTTAAGTCTCCCTGCTTGAACAATTCCAGAACCCAACACTTCACCTTTTGAATCATTACCAAAGGATATATCACCCCCTCCATGAGCAAGAAAGTCCAGAAGAAGGGCTCTACATCCAGTCATGTGCCTGGAGCCTCCACTATCTACATACCATAAACTATCTAAGCAAGCAGAAGCTCCCTGCACATCAGTAAAGAATTAGTTTTGGTGAGTGTCCAAAGCCAAATTGGCTTTGGATGGGTTCTCAGACTTTTCAGCCTTAAGTTTAGGAAAATGATCAGTGGTTTGAACTAGCTTTTGGACTAAGTTCAACAGCTGTTGTTGACCATTTGCCAGTGCTTGTATGTCAACATTTGGTCCAACAAAAGTTTGATCATTTCCTATCAGATGTCGATAACCATGAGGATGTCTGATCACTCTAGGTTTTGAAGGCCTTTTGGGCTCTTCATAAACATGTGGCAGACGATGACAAGTTGGTTGTCCATATCCTCTTGGGAACCTGTTAGCTGGTGGAACATCTGTTACCCGAACATCTCTGGGAGCAGAGTTTTTGTACAGATTTTTGGTAACAGCTGTTTGGACTGGTTCAAAAGTCTGTTTGGGTTTTCCTTTTAAAGTACCAACCATTTGACTTTCAACAGTTTTAGCCTTGTACTCTTTTATTTTTTCATCAAAATTTTTGAGATATAGACACTCTTTTGTTTTGTGATTCTTTTTCTTACAGATTAAACATACTTTGATTTTAGAATCACTTAAACTTGTTCCTTTGTTGATATCATATGCTTTTAGAAGAAAACAGTTTTTAGTAACATGATTCTTCTTTTCACAAAAATCACAAAACAAGTTGTCTATTGATTTCCCTTTTTCTTTCTTCTTTTCAACAGATGTTTGATCATCTATTGGAAGATCTTTCAAGGGAATGATTTTGGCCTGTGGTGCCTTTTTACCATCAGGGGTTTTGAAGGTCATTGGTTTGAAATTTTAAAGGACATCACACTCATCTGACCAGGTTGGTTTGAATTGGTATTTTTCAATCTCATCAAATGAGGGTGTACCTTCCAATTTTTCAAGAATGATTTTCTTGCCATTGGGTTCAGTTACCTTGATTTCTTGACCTTTTGAATTAGTTGGGATGATTTCAACCAACTGTGGTTCCTTTTTGTCAGTGGTTTGTGAACCTTGAGCAGTGGTTTCTTTAAAACCAAAGCCAAATTTCACATGAGTTTTAGACTGTTGGTTAACAATCATCTCAAAAACTTTAGATGATTCCACCAATTTTTGACATTCAACCTGGGTGGATTCAAGCTCCTGTTTACAACTATGATATTTGGTTATCATAGTTTGAAGCTGGTCTTTGGTTATGCTTGCTTCATGTTTTAAACTGCTGATTTTAGATTCTTTTTCAGTTAATTTTGATTTTAACTCTTTAGTGAGTTTTTCAAACTGAATTTCATCTTCCAAAATTTTCTTTCTAAAGTTTTCATTCACCTCTTTTATCTTTGCAAATGCTATGATACATTTATCTGAGCACAAGTCATTTAAGATTTGAGGTGATACCTTAGCAGCAACCATCAAGGCACAGTTACACTAGCAATCACAGTCATCAGTACCCCATGGGTCTGAGAGATTCACAACCTCTACTTTGGATTCTTCAGCTGAAACAACTTCATCAACAATCCATCGCTGAATAGAATGCAAAGGGAAATAAAGGTTGATTATTCCCCTTCTATAACCATTAGTCATACTTTCAGACATAGACACCACTCCCTCAGAATTAGTCTCTTCAACAATTGTTTCTAGTGCCATGAAGCAGAAATTATTTACAGTGTAACAACCCAGCATAGATATCATTTGGTAGAGCCATGGCTACAATACTGAAAGCCTTAGCATCTAACTCAATTTTTTGAAAATCTTGCTCGGAGTAGTTTTCGACACTTTTAGGTACTTGGACCTTGGGATCTTCGGTACTCGGCACCATTGGAACATGTGGTCCAAAGACAACCGACTTCTAACACCCAGTGTTTTGTTGAGCTAGCACATGACTCATCCAACGTTGCCAGATATTGTATTCAGATCTGATAAGCATCGGTGGCTTGTTTCTAGTACCAGTGTTATGTGGATCTTGATTAATTGAAGCCATTCTCTGATTTTTACGAAAACAAAGTCTGTTTACAAACGGTTGAATTGAAAATAAACTATTATTCTGTTTTCAATCCGACAAACAAACAATATCAATAATTGTGAGCTGATCTGTTTATATTAAATTGATTGGTTAGATCGAATTTAATTGACCAAGCTCTGATACCAATTGTTAGGATCTGAGTTTGATTGTTTTGATTTGTTTATATTAAAGATGTAATGAATGAAGTGAGTATATGTGGAAAGTGCAGCGGAATGATAAACTATAAATCAAAACAAGAGAATAATTGTTTTTAATCGAAAGCTTTCATTAATTGAAAGATTACAATATTACAAGTACTCCCCCTCAGCCTGATCACTCTGTGATTGTTTGTCTGAGAGAATGTTTCGAGTGATGAGTAGAACAGTACAAGCACTGTTCTATTTATAGAAAAATCTAAACCACTGATGATCTCAGCTGACGTCACCTAAGACAGTGACCTCTAACAACATAAAACATCTGTTAAATATAAACCACTGTTACATTGTAAAACACTGTAAGATAAACTGCTGTTGAGGAAAACTCTGATGGTCTTGTATCATCTATTGGAGCCTAAGTGCTGTTGGCTCCAACAGACCTTTAGTGTTCAGCACTTTAGTCAGCAGTTGTTCTTCATCAGACCTTTAATCAGCAGTTGTTCTCTAGCAGTTGTTTATCCAGCAGACCTTTGCAGCAGTTGTTTCCAACAGTTGTTGAGCAAGCAGATGTTAGGATCAACAGTCTTTTGGGAGAAGTATCTTGTAAATGTTGTTTATTTCTAGGATCAACTGAGTAGTATATTTTGGCTTTCCAATCATCTGTTCTTCTCCAGGTCAGCAGACCCAACACTCGGTTTAGGTTAATGTTTGACTCGTTTTTGGGTTATAAATAGTTCGTATTCGGGTTTGTATGTTTAGAGTGGGGATGTTGATTATATTCATGTTTTAGTTATCGGTTATATCTTTCAAAAAAAAATCCAGAAAATTCCAGAAAAATAGAACACCCAAAAATATGGTGAATTAGCAGTGTTCGAGCAGTTTTCAGGGCTATAAAGTTAGAAGTTGAATGTTTAGCTCGATTTGAGTAAAATTCAGTTATATTCGCGTGTGTCTTGTACAATAGTTGTTTTTTTGTATTTAGTTAGACTTAACCGTCGAGTTTTAGCCGATTCGTCACTGTTTATATTTCCATTCCACACCTTTACCTTTGCCTGACATTACAACCCTTATAAGACCTCTTGATTTATACTTTTTCACACGATAGTTGGTGAAGATTAGATCTTTTGACAAGCTTATGATATTGCACGATTCATTGTCTTGGCAATGGAGCGATTTACACATACACACTACACGTATGTTGCATAAATAAATCTGAGTGTGTGAGAATATTGTGAGTCGTGTACGGGTTTGCCTGCTATGTTGATCGAAAGTGAATCATCGCCTTGTAGTTGTTTTGTCACCTGTTTATACTTGTTAGCTTGAATCTTATTTCTACAGGTTATTTTGCCTATGTAGCCATTTGGCTTGTTTTGTGTTTATTTTCTGTTTAAGTGTTTACTTGAGGACAAGCAAAGTTCAAGTGTGGGGATGTTTGATATACGTTAATTTACACATATAAAAGTCCCCGTTTAACTCCCAATTTCATACGTTTTTGACCTTATACACAGGAATTGGTGCTTATTTGGGTATCTTTACAGTTTCAGGTCTTAAACGATGTCCCGGAAGCAATACAGAAGGAAAAACGCCGTTTTCGGCGCGCAAACGGCCTCCAGAAGGCTGTGAGCGGCCGCGCGCTCGTCCAGATATTTTCAGAAATCTTCTAGAAGGCCTACGTCAGCACCCGGGCAACTTGTTGCGCTTTTTGAAAAGCGAGCGGCCGCTCCAAGCCTCCGAGCGGCCACTCATAGAGTCTGTTCAGCTATATATTTGCCATTCAGCTCACTGATCGATTATTGGGTCTTTGGGGAGCGATTTCTGGCGATTTTCAGGGCTTTTGAAGTGATGAACAGGCGTGGAACAAGCTTGGGAAGCCATCCGATTCATCCTTCATCATCCAATCCTTCACTTTAGCATTTTTATGGTTTGAATCTTTAAGCTATTTATGATCCAAATCTGATTTTGTATGCTTATTGTGATGATCTATCCTAGTTTAAGTATGCCTACGGGTAAAAACAATAGAATGTAGTATGTAGAAACAATCGTTTATGTAGTTAATCTTGTTTTGTATGATTTTGTGTTTTTCATGTTTGAATCTTGATGATCATAATGCAACCTTGTTTCATTGTTATTGGATATGTTATTGTGTTTGAATGACTTTGATGATTGTCGAATGTGTTAGGCGGATACATGTTGAGAAACCGTCCGCTTAATCGTCTGGTAGTAGACTAGTTAACTTGTTAATAGGTTTACACCATGAAACTGGTAGTAGACTAGTTAACTTGTTAATAGGTTTACACCATGAAACTGTAACCGGGTATTGGTTTGGTTAAAGTCAGTCGAATAATGATTACGAATGTTTACCGGCACGTAAAAGCGTTTAAAAGGCTTAATGGTGTTGTTACTAATCTTTGACACGGTTAATGATCTTTGCTAGTTATTTTGGTTGAAATGGCGATCTTAGTAGATTTGTGTTCAAAGTTGGTAAAATGGAATAGTTTGTGAAATGCTCTACTTTATGCTAGTCTAGGTGGTTGTATTGTGTATTCGGTATTGCTTTCCTTAACTAGTGCGGTTAGAAAAGTCTTAACAGATGACTAACTTATTTTTAGAAGATTCTCATGAGATCATATCAGCTGCTTGCTAATAAACGACTTGAAGTGGTTAACGTGTATATTCGTGTTAGCTTTCTGTATAGTTGTCATGTTAGGATTCCCGAAAGGGATACTAATTGTCTGAAAATGGGAATGTTGATCACACGCTGTTATTTCATATGATATGTAGATGACATGCTAGGATTGTTATTATTGTGTATTTATAGTTATATTTTGTATTTGGAGTCTTACTTATGTTATTTATATGTTTTTAGAATTAATGTAGTTTAAACAAAACATCAAATTATCTTTTCTTACTGGTAAATTGTAGATAGAGTTTTAATACTATTGCTCCGCGCGCGTCCATGGATCGATACTTGGCAGGGTATACTTGCCCTATTGTGTGTGTTTTAATATTAAGGTCTAAACCATTTTTACAAATAGTAAAGCAGAAACGTGTGTTAAAGTCAGTGCAAAATTATATGTATATCCGCACACGTCAGATCACATATTGATTATTGCCATAGCTAGGCAATGAGTTAGTCGGTTTTGGATTACATGTCCAACTAGAAATCCCGTGAACTCACCAACTTTGTGTTGAGCTACGTATTTTACATGCATGTTTTTCAGGAAATTAGCATGGACAATGGAACTTGCAGGGGTCGCGTGCGAGCATTTGTGGGATACCTTCTTTTGTACCGTTGTGTTGTCATAATAATTTTAGACATTTACATACAATGGTTTTAGTATTAAACAATTAACTAATGTTGAACGGATTTGGTTCTTTAATGAAAGTTCCCGCTTTGTTTTAATTAATTCTCGTGTGACCTTTTGTGCTTGGAAATCTTTCGAAGTCGCACATCACGTTTCCGCCTTGGCAGGGTGTGACAACAACGTTCCACCCTAGTTATATTTTAATATTTTAAAAGTGGTTGCGAGTAGAAGAAAAACAAAAGATAATGATAAAAATAAAAATAAAAGATAAAGTACTATCTATTTGAAGAGGAGAGAGAAAGTTTAATGATTTTTGTGTAATTTAACGGATAAAAATGGAGAATCTGATGTGAATGCTCTAACAGAAGCAAAAGAAGCACCCCTTCTTTTACTTCTTTCTCCGTATGCCTGTCCTTATTATTATTATTATTTTAACACTTAGGGGTTGTTTGGCAAGTGCTGAACCACTAAGAGGTCTGAATGGGTAAGAGGCTCTGAACCAGTAAGTGCTAAACCATTAAGAGCTGTTTGGTTGTATCTCTGAATGATTGTGCAGAATGACTATTTTACCCCTCTAATATTACAACTAATAACAATCAACATACAACATAGCGAAACACATGTATCTTTTTTCATAACCAATTATCCAACATAGAACATCCCGTAATATGTAACAATAAGCAACATAGATCGATTAATAACAATCTAACATACAACATAGCCAAAACATGTATCTTTCTTCATAACCAATTATCTAATATAGAAAAACCCATTTCTAAAAACACAAACCAATTCAAATAATTAATAACAAATCATAATCTATAACAAAATCAGAAAAATAACCAAATTCAGGAAAAAAAATTAAAAAAAAAACCTAACAGAAAAATAAACAAATTAACCAAATCAATCTTCAAAATAACTATAACACAAAAAATAATGAATATATCAGTTAAAATAGAAAAAAATATAAAAAAAATAACCTGCTATGGATTATGCAAGAAGGATGAGAGAGAGGAGGAGAGGGGGGTGGCGACACTGTTGGGATGAAGAGAAGGGGCGGCGGCACTGTTGGGATGAAGAGAGGGGACGGCGCTTTGGGTGGATGAGAGGGAAGAGGAGAGAGGGAGGGTGGGGCGTCGGTGAAGAGAGGGAGGAAGAGAGGGGTGGGGCGGCAGTGAAGAGAGGGCGGGGGAGAGGGAGGAGAGATGTAGTTGGGGAAGAACTAGAGTTATGGTTTGGGGAAGCAGGAAACGTTAGTGATGAGGGTCAAAGAGTCTTTTTTTTATTCAGCATTGTATCATAGCTGAATGGGTAAGACTGAATGGCGCCATTAAGAGGTTGGGTTTTTTTGCCAACCAAACAACAACACCTCTATCCGATTCAGAGGTTCTCTCTTAATGGAACCATTAAGAGGTAAAGCAAACAACCCCTTTGTTAAAATCTACAAAATCACCTCTTAATTAAGTTTAAACCTTACTTTCCTCTAAGCTTGAAAGTTCGAAAACAATTTTTAAGTATTATTAAAAGCCCCACTTAAGTTTAAAAACAAGTTTAGATTTTTTTATAAGCCTCATTATTCACATTTTTTATATCGACATATGTATATATTAAAAAATTCAAAAAATGGGCCAGGAAATCAAATTTGCATGGGACCGAAAATCAAATCGGTGAGTGTCAAACTCAATATATATAAAAAATACGTATGAAAATCACAAAACTTTCACTACTGAGCGAAAAAAAAAACAGGAAGGACCGGAGCGCCTCACAAGTAGGACTGGGACACCCCTTGCCCCTATGATGATTCGCCCCTACAATACTCACTTTAATATACTTTAAGTTTTAGATTTTACAACTTTACGTCTTGGATGTATATAGCTTGTATAAATGTGGATCTTATAAAGAAATTTCCATAATTACATATACAAATGCTACTTATTAGGGGTGCAAACGAGTCGAGCCGAGCCCGAGCTTGACCAGGCTTGAACTCGAGCTCGATTAAGTTATAAGAGCTCGAGCTCGGCTCGTTGGTAAATTCTCAAGCTCGAGCTCGGCTCGGGCTCGGCTCGTTTATTATCTATTAAATAATATATTAAGTAAAAATAATATAAATAATAGTTCTTTAGGCTCGCGAGCTCGATAAGTGAGGCTCGAGCTCGGGCTCGTTTACTAAACAACTTTAAATGAGTGGTAAATATTACTAAATATTTAAAAAAAATAATAATACACTAAGCTCGATAAGGCTCGACGAGCCTAACGAGTTTCACATACCAGGCTCGAGCTCGGGCTCGACAAATAAACGAGCTTTGTTTTAGGCTCAAGCTCGGCTCGAGCTCGATAAGGCTCGGCTCTTATTGAGCTTTTTACCGAGCCGAGCTCGAGTAGCTCGCAAGCGGCTCGGCTCGTTTGCACCCTACTTATTATGGATGATAATTGTAAAACCAATGGATTTTAACTCGTGTTTTACCATGCTTTATAATGACGATGATACCATGGAAAGACTAGATTTATGTCATGAGAACACATAGGATATAACTAAAAATGCATTATTTTACTCGTAATATACTAAATATACGCCATCCCCTTAACGTAAGTGTTTGCGTTTAGTTTACACTTGAAGAGGTATAGAACCTCGCTCCCTTCAATAGACGCGGCTCATATTAATAAGACGCGACTTAACATGACACGAATGTACTAAAGTCATCGAACCAGAGGTCACAAATTCCGAGGGTTAGTACAACTAGGACGGAACAAAGTACAAACATTCTGACTAGTATAAATACCCCCTCAAAAGTACAGGTAACACACGTCCACATACACTCCGAACCTCCCTCTCTCTCTAAACTCTCTTTATCTCACTAAACAAATACTTATCCTCACGCCGGAGGGTGGTCACAGAGAGGCCCTCCCTGCCCCCCTGTGACGAGCCTAACGGTCTGCTAGTTTTGCAGGTCCAATCCATACAAGATCTTATCAAGTTAGCTGTCTTCTTCCTCATTAACGAGGTACGGTCTAACTTTTGGATCTTCAATTGGCGCCATCCTTTTGCAGATCTACTCTCTCCAAACAGATCTGGAATGGCTAAGGAAGATTTACACATCGTTGATATCACCAACAGGGAAGACGCTGATATCGACACATCTGAACAAAACACAGTTGATCACCTCAGGGCGTCGTTCGACGCTACTGCTGTCTCAGTGGAGATGGTCACTGCAACCACTGAGATGCAAACCTCGTCCACACAATTTGATGAGACTTTCCTCCAACGAAATCGTGAACTCTTGCTAAGGCTGAAGGATCAGCAAAGCAAGGAAGAACGACTCCGTAGTGTACAAGTGAACCTGATCCCTTCGGAAGGGCTCACCTCTGTCACTACAATGTCTACTCCAGCTAGTCTCCCAACATACTCCACTGTCGTTACTTCGGTTCCTATCCAAACTCCTTATGGTTATCTAATGCCTTTTGGGTACACTGGACCATTGCCAACTGGTCTCTCATCTACCGGGCCACTTGCTATTGACCCGGTAATACCAGTCAAGCAACAATCCAGCTCTAACCCAATAGACGATGAGCTTACCGCCCCATACCGTCCAGCATACATGACTTCATACTCGAAGTTCACCCCAAGGATAGCCAGTGCCCCACTACCGTCAAAGCTGAAAATGCCAGTTACGGTAAAGAAATATGATGGAACCACTGATCCGGACGATCATGTCTTTGACTTTGGTGGAGCTGCGGAGATCGAGCTATGGCCCACGCCAGCATGGTGCCACATGTTTGCTCAAACGTTAACTGGAGCCGCACGTGTGTGGTTCGACGGGCTGCCAGCCGGACAAATTGCAAACTGGAAAGAACTACGGCGGGTATTCTTGCAGAACTTCTCCCAACAAAGACGTTGCACGAAAGATATCACCGAAGTACACAACATTCGAAGAAGAGATGGAGAATCTCTAGAGAAATTCATAGATCGTTTTAACAAAGAAAGTATGCAAATATCCGGAGCTGTTGACCAGCTACGGATATCTGGTTTTTGTCATGGCGTCCGTAACAATGAATTGGTGGAAAAGCTTCACGAGGACCTACCCAAAACAATGGAAGGTTTAATGGAAAGAGCAAGAGCCTTCGCCAGGGGTAAAAGCACCTGCGGTCAAACCAGTGATGGCGATCACAAGGGAAATCCAAGAGGAAACGTCTGGAAGAAAGGAGCTCCGGCACAGCCCAAAAGAAACAATTCTTGGTCGAAGCATAGGTCGCAACCTTACTCAAGGAACGATCGAAATGACAAGTCCAACTCCGGACGATCTTCCCGAAGCACCAGCTTCTCTGACCTCAGTAAAACCCCAAGTGAAATCTTGAGCACCGAACAAATACAGTTCCCGACACCGCCGAAGCAAAAGCCCACCTCAGACAGAAACACTAAAAAATATTGTGACTATCACCAAGCTAAGGGTCATGTGATTGAATGATTTTAGCTAAAACAGGAATATATGATCATACAAGTAACAAAACCAGGTGCGGAAACCCTAGTTATGAACAAACTGATAAAACTCGGATCAAAACACAGTAAACATCATTTTCAAAGCTTTTTCATAGATTAACATTCATAAAAACTTGATACAATGAGTTTCCTAGTTAATCTATTCAGTACACACACTTTCTCAAAAACACCTAGAACCTGACACAAACACACACTTCAACTAAAACTCTCTGTAACTCAAAAACACACAAATTCTATTTATAATGTCTGCACATTCGCCCACTTAGGATGGTCGAATGTGGAATTCTTCCACATTCGCCCACACTAGGGTACGAATGTGTATCTTCTGTTCAGTCTCTTTCACCTTCGCCCAGTAATAATCTACCTTCGCCCCATTTCTTCTACATTCGCCCAGTTTGTTCCACTTTCAATCCATCAGCACTTCTAACATATGTTAACTTTTGTAGATCCAATCACTAGTCGCACTTCATGCATCTACAAACTCCCCCTCGAGTATTGATTGGATCGTTTTCTGTCTTCGTCCATTGCCTTGTTCAACAAGTAAATTCTGAGATGTTTCTTTTGCTCTTTAGTCATTTCAGGCTCCAACTTTCTCTTCACTGGTTTTGACACATTAGCCATCTTCACCATTTTACCAAGTTTGGCATCCAAGTTACTCCCCGAGTTTATGTCATACGCAAAACAAACTCCCACAACTTGAGTATACTTCTTTGCCTGTTCAGCATCGTTAGGATCATGATGAATCGGATTGTAGAAAAGCATGATGATGTCTTCGAAAGTACAGTTAATCAACCACATCGGATCAAATACATGAACATGCTTGTATTTGTCCTTCCCATCTCTCAAAACAATCACAGCTTCAGCCTTTCTCCAATCATAGTACCAAAATATAAAGTCAGCACTGAAATGTTGTGGCATAGGCATCAAAGGTATCTTTCTCATCACTTCAGGTGCTTTGTAGATCAAAGTTACCCTCTTCAAACCAGTTCTAGAATCAATATCCCTGTGAACTTTTATTCTTGGATATTGAGGCTTGAATCTGTTCCACTTCGTTCTACTCTCCCAGACTAACTTATCTGCACACCAACCGACATGTGTATTATTCACTGAAGCTCCAGACATTGGGAATCTGCAAAGATCTCTGACCGCCCAATACGGTAGAGTTAGCAAATCAATGAATCTGTAAAAGTACAGAATTCCTGATTCCCATTTGGCAGCTAAACACTTCAGTCTACTCAAATAAGTCCACCCGAGAGCTCTGCCTTTGAACTTAGCATTATGAAATCTATAGAAACTTCCTTGAGCTTCAGGCTTTGGTCGGTTTTCTTCCATCTCTTTCAACTTCTTCAAGTAAATCTTCAATTCATCAGTCTGACTTGAAGATTGTTGCTTATCAGCTGCAAACACCTTCTCTACAAACTCTTCACTTCTTTTCTTAGCTTTCTTCTTCGCTGAAGTGTTTGGAATCTCTGTGAAGTCCGGAAATATCACATTTTCATCATTCTGTCTGAAGTATTGTGGATATTCCTCATGTGTAATATCTTCAATCTCCACTTCATCCATCTCTGGAGTATTCTTATCATCTGAGTGATTTCCAATATCCTTTTCAGGAATATTTGGAATCGACTCATCCATCACAAACTCCTCAAATGATTTCCCTACTCTCTGTGCAAGACCATCAAGAATTTCTTTAGCCACAGTAGCAGGTACTTCACCCTCTTCTAGATCATGATCGTTATACTCCAGCTCATATCTCATGTCATCAGTCTGGAAAATCTCAGCAAAACGACCTGTGAACTTTATCGTCCATTCTCTTTTCTCCAACATATCTCTGTACACTTTCTTTGCATCATCATTAAGAGATCTCACCTTTTCATTCCAAAAGATGCTTTCATCTGAATCTGTATTCCCTCCTTTCTTCTTTTTAGAACTAGATTCTCCAGCATCCTTCTTCGGTGTTCTCTTCTCGAAAGTAAACTTACTTGTGTCATCTCCTCCTTCATCATCATCACTATCACTACTATCATCATCATTCTTACTCCCAGATCCTTCTGCATCATCATCATCTTCCTTATCACTTTTCTTACTCTCCTCATCATCACTTTTCTCAGACTCATCATCTTCCTCATCATCATCTTTTTCTTTCTCCAAATCAGAAGGCTCAAAGTCTACTTGTTCTTCCTCTTTTTCTTTATCTTCTTCACCTTCTTTCAGCTTGGGTGCTTCATTATACAAACTGTCTAACAAATCACTAAGGCGTTTGTTTTCAGCCTTTAGTTCTTTGTTATCCTCTTTGATCACCTTAATCATACTCCTGTTCCTTGAACATTTTCCCTCAAGCTTCTTATTATCAGCTTCCAGTTTCTTTTCTTTCTGCTCAATCTCATCTTGATTATTCTTTGAAGCAACCACTATCTGAAGCATTTTCTCTTCATTCTGCTTGAACTTAGCAATCTCTGCTTGTTGAGCTACAATCATTTTCATCATCTCATCCATCTTTTTGTTCACTTGCTTCATCACATCATCAGCAACAGTGACTTTCTTAGACTTGGATGGCTCAACTTCTTTTGCTTTCTCCTTCTGAGGCTTCCTGAACATATCTAACACATTATCCAGTGCAACATTAAACTGATCAACTGGTAATGTTTCAGCCTCTTTAGTCTTTTTCTGCTTCTTTGTAACTAGTGAAGACAACTTTGATGATGTACCAGCATCGGGTATCCTTTTTCCTTTCATCAGCTGGGCAATTTATTTCTCCCTCAACTGTTTAGTGCTTGACTTCTTTGCCATTGATTTGTGCTTCGGTTTTGGCAAATTCACTACAACAGTTTCTCCAGCATTCAGCTCATCCATATCAACACCTAAACCTCCTTCTTCAACATCAACAGACTTCTTCTGCTGTTCTGCTTCTTCAATAGTCTTGTTAAGAGATTCAGACTCACCAACCATAGTGGCCTTACGTTTGGTGGTCCTAACTCCTTCTTCATCCGAATCCCATTGTTCATCTATCTCTGTTTCTTCTGAATCAACAGAATCCTCATCAATCAAACTCGTTCCCTTCTTAGCAGTAGTTTTCTTCCTCACCACTTGTTGCTTAGACCTCCCCTGGTCTGTCTTTCCCTTGCCCTTCCCTTTGGCTCCGGGATTGACAACCTGCCTCTTCCTCTTAGTGTTTGCATCCGCATACACCAAAGGATCGTCATTGTCAGAATCGCTCTCAGTATGTCTAGCCTTATTCTTTCCAGGATCAGTGTAATCCTGTTTAGCTAGAGCTCCAAACAATCTCCTGTATGGTGGCTTATCTTCATCAGGCACACCCTTATACCCTTTCATCCTCACCAAAGTACGGATGTTCATGTGATCTTGACCTATTACCATGGTTGGATCCTTCCTCAATTCAGGATACTTGTGATCAAAGATCATCATAAAAAATCTCGGGTATAGCATGAACTGTTTCTTCTTCAAACCCTTTAGCATTTCAAGCATATGGTCTAAAATCATCCCAGACACATTGAATGGTTTGTTGAGAGTCAACGTAACCATCAATGAGCTCAAACTTCTTCTCATTACATCATAACCACCGCTCACACATCCAAAAACGTGAATAATGACATGTGCAAAGTATTTGAACTGCACACTCAGCTTCCCTTTATGCATGGAACCATCAGTGATCGGTCCTTTGTACTTCATTCTCAAGAAACAAGCTTTCTGTTCAGTCCACGACAATTCCCTGGGATCTTCACTTACTTCAAACTTGATCTGAAGTGTTTCTCTAATATCAGACTCCGTCAAGAACATCTCCATTCCCTGTATCTTGCTTTTGATTATAGTCTGATTCTCCCAGAAATCATACTTCGCATTCTTATAAAAGTCCTCAACAATATCTTTGTAGATAATAGTCGGTGTAGCTAAAGCATGCACAATCCTGCTCCTCTTCAAGAACTCAATAATCCCGACAAACTCTGTGTTCTTTTCTACATCACCAAGATACGCACAACAGTTGTGAGATCGTTCAAATGACCAACTGCTTGGAACTGATGCTTCAGCCTCCTGAACTGGATCTGGAATGACATTTTCTACTTGAACTTCAATATTCTCGGTTTGCTCAGCCATCTGCACATCAAAATCAGAAAAAAAAACGTCAAAATACGAAAACGACAAAAATTTAAAATTTTAAAGAATTTCAGATTCCACATTCGCCCATTTTAATCAGGTCGAATGTGAGTTTTTATGGTACGAATGTGAACAAAACGGTACGAATGTGGAAATGTATTTGTTAAAAGACTTATTCGCCCAATTAATGTTACTTTCGTCCGTTCAATTCCACCTTCGCCCGTTTATTCAACCGAAAGTGAAACTGATTATCCCCAAAAATTTAAAATTTTTCTAAGTTTGTTTTTAACCTATAATTTTGATTGCAATGTGTCCTAAATAGGCCGATTAATACTCGTGCATGACCAATTGTTCTTAATCATCAATTTTCATCAGTTTTAATAAAAGAATTAGGGTTTATACGATTAGCATTCAATTAACCCTCTTAATCATGATAAAATTCTAATTCCTTAATCATTCTCCCCCTAAAACTGATGGAGATTGATCGGCTAACACAATCAAGCATTAAAAACCACTCAATCGACTCAGATTAAAAACCCTAAGCTCATTCATTAAAATGACATTTCTGATCTCGTCTGTGCTCCATTACCTGTGTATTATGTATAAAAATGATCAGCACACAGTAGGGAATAAAAAAACCCAAGGCAAAAGAATTCCAGCAACAAGTTTGGTTATCGAAGAAAAATTTTGAAAACTTTGTGAATGAGGGTTCGAATCTGGAAAGGCTTATATATAAAAGCCACTTTCGCCCGTTATGATGGTCGAATATGGGTTAGTTCCACATTCGGCCCAAACTAATGACCCGAAGGTGGAATTTTCACCCGAAGGTGGAATATGTGATAAAAGTTCCACATTCGCCCAGATCACAACGCCCGAATGTGAAGATTTTTCCACATTCGACCCAAATAAGGGGCGAATGTGAAATGGAAAAATCTGAAAATTTTGCCAAATCACAAATTCGAATCCCGTTCAACATTTTTCAATCTGTTAAACTTCAAAAACTCATATTTTCACTTTTTGAATGATACAAAGCCCAGATGGTGTTATCAAATCTCAGAAATTGACCATCAAGCACCGTCGGTTATCAAAAATAAAGCAGAAATGCAAAAATTTTGGTTTTTCTGAAATTTTAGCAAAACACACCTAAAATCTTTTTGGATTTTGTATCTTTTTGACAATAAAAGTAAAATGCATCAAAGTAAATGAAAGCAGTAAACATTTTGTGAAATCCGGTAAGAGGATCATATCAGTTTTCTGAGAAATCTGATCACAGCGTTGATCTGGTTGTTTAATATTATCATTAGAAACAGTATGTGACACGGCAATTGCTGATATATTGGTCCACTTAAGCTCACATGCAGACTATTACGCAATGCTTTAAAATGATACGAGTTAGGTGTATTAGACTAACACGTTGTGGTGCCCACACACACGACATACTCCCGTATCAAGTAATTGCACAAAGCTTCGTCGTAACGCGTGATTATGCCAGAGTTATCCGTAAAAGTTACAAAGTATATAGCACAGAGGTGTACAGGTCAGCAAACGAATGCAGCAGAGTAACATGTGCATATACACTAGGTTGAGGCTGATATCAACCACTGAGTTGCATCAGTAAGTCAATACGATGTAATAATGATCTTTGATCAATAAAACATAAAGTTCCTCAATTCGGTAACTTCCGGTTTTGGCATTTAAGCTCTTTTAGCAAATATTCTGATGAAACTAGGTCCGTAAATCAATACGACAAAAGTTTAATCAGAATATCCCGGATAACCATAACATAACGACCCGAAACCTCAGATTTTGGCAATCCTATCAAACGAAATTACGGTACTAAGACCATATGCCCATGAGGTGTTCAGCCACGAACGCGTAGTTCGTTATGTTTGTATCACTAATGCACGCAATATTTAGTCTACGAAGCCTATCAGCATATCACACATAGTCAACACACGCCTCATTATACTATACAATTCTTTAGCCTGTGTCAGATCCCCACTGATGTACTATCATTTCCTCTTTTTATCCAGAAAATCATTTTTGGTTTTTCTAATTTTTAGGTCTTTTTAACTTTTTCAATGTTTTTGGTTTTTCTGATAAAATGGCTCCCCCTAAAATAAAGAACATATTTTTGGGTTTTTAATTTTTCTGAAAAACAAAAAAATTTGAAACAATCCACTCGAAAGCATCAACTTCTTTGAGGATTAAACAATCCACTCGAAAGCATCAACTTCTTTGAGGATTACGATAGTAAAGAGAAATTCCCAATTAGCAAAGAGAAATTCCCAATTAGCAAAAATAAAAATCAGAAAATTAAAACTAAAAAGCGATAAACCGAGGTGCCGATTAGTCCTGTTTTTCCTTTATGTTATTTACATTTAAAAGATATTCAAAGCGGGATCTGTCAAAAGCTTTTGTAAACAAATCTGCACGTTGGTAGTCAGTATGGATTTTGACCATATCTATCAATTCTTTAGCGTAACAATCACGGATAAAATGGTATTTGATCCGGATATGTTTCGCTTTAGAATGATTTTCAGTATTTTTAGTTAATGCGATAGCGGCTTCGTTGTCACAGTGTATAGGGGTTTTAAGAAACTGCAAACCGTAATCCACCATCTGTTGTTGGATCCAGAGCACTTGCGAACAGCAACTCGAGGCTGCAATGTACTCAGCTTCACAGGTAGACAGCGCCACGGAAGTTTGCTTCTTACATTGCCAGGTGACTAACCTGCTCCCTAAAAACTGGCAACCAGCTGTAGTAGATTTGCTATCTTTATCACTAAAAGCAATAAAATCAAAATCATCATCATTAGGGTACCAAAGTCCTTTTGAGGGACAACCCTTCAGATATCTAAGGATACGCTTGACCGCCGTCAGATGACTTTGTTTCGGCTTCGATTGATAGCGGGCACAGAGACACGTTGCATACATAATATCTGGTCGAGACGCCGTCAAATACATCAGAGATCCGATGATTGCTCTGTATGTAAATGGGTCAGTCAGCTCCCCCTTAGCGTCCACTCCAATCCCGTGATTGGGTTGAATCGGGGTATCCATCGGCTTGGAATCCTCCATCTGGAACCGGCTCAAGACTTCGGATACATATTTTGTCTGGTGAATGAAGATCCCCGTGGGTCTTTGGTCCACCTGCAAGCCTAGGAAAAACTGCATCTCCCCCATTGCGCTCATTTCGAACTTTTCCTGCATGACAGTTTCGAACTCCCTGCATAAAAGCTCGTTAGTTGAACCAAATATTATATCATCAACGTAAATCTGCACCAGAAGCAAATCATCCCCTGATTTCTTCGTGAATAGGGTGCAGTCGACGAGTCCGCGCTTAAATCCTTTTGAGATGAGGTATGTACTTAGCTCCTCGTACCACTGTCTCGGAGCCTGGTGCAAGCCATATAAAGCTTTGTTCAGCACGTAGACCTTATCCCGGTGGATTGGGTCCTCAAAGCCTGGTGGCTGCCCGACATAAACCTCTTCCTTGACTTTGCCGTACAGAAATGCACTCTTGACGTCCATTTGATAAACTTTAAACTTCGTATAGGAAGCAAACGCAAGAAACATCCGAATAGCTTCAATGCGTGCTACAGGTGCGTAGATTTCATTATAATCAATCCCTTCGATTTGATGGAATCCCTGCACGACCAATCTGGCTTTGTTACGAACAATAACCCCACGATCATCCTTCTTGCACTTAAACACCCATTTAGTGCCAATCTTCTTTCTTCCAGGTGGCAAATCCGTGAGCGTCCAAACTCCCAATTTCTGAAATTGTAGTAACTCCTCCTGCATTGCCTCAACCCAGGCGTCCTCCCGCAAAGCGTCCTTGTATGTCCTTGGCTCTACCTGCGACACATAACACGCAAACGACCAATCATTTTGACTACCAGATTGTTCAATTTTGGCATATAACGCTAAAGCACCAAAACTTTCTGGCGAGTTAACACTTCGCAGTTGCCCTCTGGTCATCACACTGCTTCCAGGATCACCGATAACTTGCTCCAGCGGGTGAATACGATGAATCCGAGATTCCGGATATTCTGGTACAGTAACTCCCGTCTGAATAGTCAAGTTCTCTACAGCATCCAGATCATAACCCGTGTTAGACGATGAAGCAACATCTGGAGTTGGAGTTGGGTTCACTGGTGGTGCCTCTGGTTCTTCTGCATGCTCAAGATTGACTTCTTCAAATTGTTCATCTTCAGATTCTGAAGAATCTAATGAAGTAGAAGCCTCCTGAAACACTTCTTCCTCTTGTACAGGAGCATTGGTATCATTAGAAGCTGGTAGGGAGTTCACGGTGATCGGACGCACCAACGGTGAAGTCGCCGCGTTTTCACACTCGTAAAGTAATCTGATAACAGCTTCTTCAACCAAGCTATCTAGATTGAATGATTCAAAGAAGTCTTTGTAATCAAACATCCAATCAGGACCCATCCCTTGCACATTTTGAGTATATCGTTGAACCTCCACGTTAGCCCAATCCTCCACCCGACGAGTTCGCTTGTTGTATACCCGTTTGAGCGGGGTTGCATATCCAACAAAGTATCCCTCCTCAGCTTTAGGACTAAACTTCTCGCTTGGATTCAACATAGTGCATGGTGCCCCAAAAGGTTCTAGATACTCTAAGTTCGGCTTTCGTCGGTGTAACAGCTCATAAGATTTTTTACCAAACTTCTTCACTGTTAGAACCCGATTGAGTGTATAATTTGCTGCATAGATCGCCTCGTTCCAGAACATTACTGGAAGATTTGAATCTGCGAGCATTGTTCTAGCCGCTTCAATTAGAGTCCTATTCTTTCGTTCAGCAACACCGTTCTGTTGTGGGGTGTACGGAGCCGAATATTCATGATGAATTCCTTTGCTTTCACAAAGTTCATCCATCTTGGCGTTTTTGAACTCCGTCCCATTATCACTCCGAATCCTCTTTATCTTTAAGTTGTAGAGATTCTCCAATCGAGTGAACAGAACTTTCAAGTTGTTAAAGGTGTCACTTTTATTCTGCAAACACATCACCCATGAAAATCTTGAGTAGTCGTCAGTGACAACTAAACAATAAAGCTCCCCAAGATGACTTTTGCGCTTGACCGGTCCAAATAGATCCATGTGCAATCGCTCAAGTGGCATCTCAACAGAGTTAACTTTCTTCACTTTGTGGGATTGTCTGTGTTGCTTCCCCTTCTTACAACTTACACACTTGTCATTTAGATGGAAATGTTTCACGTTTACTCCATCGACAAGCCCATTCCTCACAAGTTGATTCATTTTTCTCAGATGAATGTGCCCCATTCTTCGGTGCC
Source organism: Ambrosia artemisiifolia (assembly GCA_032199755.1). Lineage (NCBI taxonomy): Eukaryota > Viridiplantae > Streptophyta > Magnoliopsida > Asterales > Asteraceae > Ambrosia > Ambrosia artemisiifolia. The sequence goes on along the minus strand of CM063524.1, from coordinate 23,507,089 downwards.
ACATTATCGATTCTTTCTCGGTCGCCTTGGATAGAAAACATGTTATTTGTCCCTGTGATGTCATCGCCTTGGACATATCAAGAATGTAGAGGTTGTTGACGCGAGGTGCCTTCAACATTACCCACTCCTTTGGAATTTGAAAGCCCGGTTTGAGAATATAGCAGGATTTGTCATCAAAATGCACAGTGAATTGTTTATCACAAATTTGACTGACGCTCAACAGATTATAGTCGATCTGCTTCACATATGATATCCTCTCAAAGCTCACTATCCCATTACTCACGCTCCCCTCCATAGTAATATATCCACCTTTATTTCCAGCGAATGCGACATATCCACCATTGATATTCTTCACGTCGAACAACAACGCAAGATCCCCTGTCATGTGACCTGAAGCTCCACTATCAACAATCCAAAGACTGCTAATAGGGCCAGCTGAAGCTCCCTGCACACATTAAGTAAAACAGTTAGTTCTTTCGGGGGACCCAAGCCTGAGTCTTGGGTCTTTGAAGATCAGTTTTCAAAGAAACATTCTCATTAACATTTTGTTTTGGATCAATCTTTTTAGGATTATTCAAAACAGTTTCCTTTTTCTCATTGGATTTTGAAGTTGAGGCACCTGGAGAACCATTTGGTGTCCAAGATTGTTCAGTTCTTTTTAAGATACGAATCTGAGACTTTGTGTTCTCAGTTGGTTTCTGAACATTGTTTGCAAAAGAAACTTTCTTGGTTACCTTATCTGATTTAACAAACTTAGGTCCAACATTTGACTTGACAATTGGTTTTAGTGGAACCTTTTGCCTATCATTTGTTGTGTTCACCACTGGTTTTCTCCATGATTGTTCCATAGCAATCCGATTTCTACGATCATATTGAATTGGACGATTGTTCCTCTTTTGATAAAAATTGTTTTGATTATAAAACTGTTGTTGTTGAGGAACAACACGTCTGTGTGGTGGAACATAATGATCAATCGGTTTCCTCATGGAATTCCTCACTTCAACTTCGTGCCTTTTATGCCTTACATACGGGCATTGAGCAAGTAAATGCCCTCTCTCCCCGCATTTAAAGCATGCACGGTACTCTTCAAAAACATTTGGAGCATTCGGTTGAGCAAATGATCGAACAGGATATTGATCATTATACTGTTGATTCCTCAAACTCTCAGGGAGTGGCCCTTTTGAGTAAGCAGGCTCATGAAAACCGTTAGCTCTGTTTTTGGGTCTAATGAACTCTGTGACATGGACCTTTGGTTCTTGAGGAACATCCAAAAATAATTTCTTTAAAATGGCAGGTGGAATTTCATTTGTTCTCTCATGTTTTGGGAACCAAATGGTACTTTCTTGCCAGATTTTATCAATTTTAGCATAGTTAGCATTTTTGATTGGAAATTCCTCGTCAGAGATGATCTTATCGGATCCTTCCATCCGATAAAACACCTTGACTGGTTTGTCACACGGTTCATTCTTAACATCCTTTTTCTCAAATTCTTTCTTAACCACATTCTTTTCAGACTTTTTCTCACGATGAGCATTTGCCATCGGATGCACATGCTGAGATGGTGAAACTGGTTCATTAGTAATGATGTGATTTTCTTTTGGAATTTCACATGCATTAGCATTTTGAACATTACCAGAATCATCACTCTCAGCGTCTGAATCAACACTTTCAGCAGTAACACCCTCATCATTCAAACCTAAAATCGGCCTCACATCGGAATGTGGATCACCAATACTCGAGGTATTAGATTCAATTTCCGATGATGAGTCTGATTTTACCGAGCTCTCCGGTGTCACTTGATGACAATTATGGTTTTCAAAAAGCATCGGAGATGGCACAGACTTGTAATTAGTGGTTTGATCATCAATGATGTGGTCTACCACGTAAGCAATATGCTTATAACTTTCCAACTTTTTGTTTACTTTTTCAGCAAAGCACTTGATGGCGGCCATTTCCAATTTAGTGTTCTCAATTTCATTTATATAGTTATTTATTGCAAGCTGTTTTAATGAAAGAGTATTTTTGAGATCAGAAATGTCCTTTTTATAGCCATCTAGTACTTTGTTGAAAGCATTCAACTCTTTGCGAGTAGATTGACAGTTCATGATAGCACTATCACGTTGAACATGGAGTTCTTTGTTCTCCTCTGTCAATCTATCACAAGTACCACAATATTTATCACTAGTTATATCAGTGCTACACTCAGAACTTACAGGTTTTGGCGGATCTGTCATGGCCATCAAAGCAAAATGAGCTTCCTTTCCAGCGAAAAACTTGGAATAATCAATCCTGGTGAAAGCATCATCAGCAATGCACGACTTCCTCGTCTTCAGAAAATCAGCTTCTGCTAGCAACTGATCAATATCATCATCCAGGGATGTAACACTTGCTTCTATATCCGATTCACTGTCTGAATCTGAGTAAACTGATTCACACTCCTCAGGAACATCAGAAATAGTGTCAATCACCACTCCAGGATTAGCATCCTCAGCCTTAACCTCAACAGGCTCATTCTCCATTTTCACTTCAGCCTCAGATACATCAACTTCAACCTCAGTTTCTTTCTTCTCATCAACTATCACCGACTTCTCCAAATCAACCTTTTGGGCAACACAAGCCACATTGCCACCAGTTGTAATCTCCTCAACACCTATTTGCAATCCCGACCAATCAAACCGTTCATCCTGTTGAATCACCAATGCTTGATTCTGATTGGTGTTCTGTTGTGTCTCATTCGGTGTGGTAATCGGTATGACTGTTCGGTTAGTGTTGTTTGGTGATTGGTTTTGAGACTGGTTTGGTGTGTTTGGTTGTCTATTCTGGTTGTTGTTAGAGTTGTTTTGTCGGTTTTGGTAGTTGTTTTGGTTTTGATAGTTGTTGTTATTTTGGTATGAAACTTGGTTTTGGTTTTGTTGTTGACGGTTCTGGTAGCTTGCATTGAAAGGGTTTCTGTTACCTTGCTTTGGTGGCTGGGTGCATTCCCGTTTGAAGTGACCTTTACCTCCACAAATAAAACAAGTAACCTTCTCCTTGTTGAACCCGTAGGTTGTGTTATGAGAAGTTCCCAAATCTGTTCTACCCGTCTTCTCAATAAACTCCGTTGCCCTTCTCATAATACTCGCAAAAGCCCACTGAATATCAATCAATTCCATCTCTTCTTTATCAATCTGTGCATAGTCTTCATTGGTTAAGTTGTTATTCCCAATTTGACTAGCAACTAACCCATTGTAAGATGAAACCATTGCAGAGACTAGTGCAATGTGTTGCTGAGCAACTTCAACCGTCACATTTCCCAAGTTAGAAGTCTCCAAAACCACTGGTTGTTGATTAGGTTGAGTAATTTGGTTCATTGGGTTCATGTATTGTGTTTGTTGAGGTGGTTGTTGAGATTGGCTAGCAGTATAGAAAGCTGCTTGTTGCATTGGTGAGAATGGTGAAATGTAGGAATTGTTGTATTGTTGTTGTGGTGGTGGTGGTGTGTATGATGGTTGTGAGTAGGATGAAGTTTGTGCAATGTAGTTAATGGTAGGTTTTGGTGATTCCATAACATTGGAAATGCAAGCAACATGTGGTGCCACTAATCCCTCTGAACTTGAGTTACTAACTGGAACTGAAGTGCCTCCAAAATATAAGCTAGGATTCTGAGGAATCTGTGATCTTTTAGCTTTCCTCTTCTCTTCAAGCTCTTTGTTCTCCAGCTTCTGCACAAACTCATTAATAGTCCAGAATTTATATGCATCCTTCTCCTTGAGAACTTCCACATGCTGATCCCAGTATGGTGGTAGAGCATCTGCAAACTTGTCCACCAAATCTGTCATAGGAATCTGTATACCATAACTAGACAATTCAGTTAGCAAATGACAATATCTAGGAGTTAATTCTTTTAAAGTTTCATTGCCAATGTAAGTAAAATTCTCAAACTCCTTTCGTAACTCTTCCATCCTCAATCTTCTAGTCTTCTCATTCCCATCATGCCTAATTTTAAGCACATCCCACAGTTGCTTAGATGTAGTGCATGTCCCAAACTGATGCAGCAGATCGTTTGTGATCGCCTGAGTCAACTGGGAATAGGCTTTCTTCTCCACAGCAAACTTCTTTTTCTCCTCCTCAGACATACTCTCCAATGGAACTGGTTCACCGGTGTTCTCCAAAACCGGTGCAGTGTAACCTCTAGCAATCATACTCCATGCCTCTGCACCCTCCACTCCCATGCCTTCCAAGTGGATCTTGAACTTTTTCAGCCACTGATTATATTCTTGCATCTCCATGAGCTTAGGTGGCCGATTCCCGCTACCTGAAGATAAGTCATTAATCAGTGTGGAAATAGCATTTGTGGTTTGAGTATTTACCACCGCTGCTGCTACTCCCCAGTAGTCAGGTTGTGGTGCTGGAGGTGCCACACTTTGAGGCATCGAGCTAGTCATCGCGATGTAATTAATCGGTTGCGAAGACTGTGTGCTCGTCTTTTGTGCTGCCACTGTCCATGGGTCCATCACTTGCTATTGTGGTTGTGTCGTTGCTGGTCTCGGGGTAGTCGGAAAATTCCACATGATGTTCACGAACTTCGAAAAATTCAACACTTAGAAAATTTTCCAAAAACAGTTCTAGGTTCGCCCGAATCCTTCTACTTTCGTCCCTTTTATCTACTTTCGTCCAAACTCAATTCACCCGAATGTAGAACTTCAACAGAAAGTAAAATATCCCAACACACTTTCCACTTTGCCCGCCCGACGAATCGAATGTGGAAATTCTTACCCGAAAGTGAAAAATTCAAACAGAAATTTCCAGGTTCGCCCAGAAAAACTCTAAGTTCGACCAAAAACAACACACTTTCGCCCACTAAATGTCAGGTTCGCCCACTACAGTGCACTTTCGCCCATTTCAGATCTGAAAAACGGTTACACTTTGAAAAACGGTTATTTTGATCTCTGATTTTCAAAAGTTTATGGATTTGAATGATCTTTATCAGGTTTTGATTCGGAATTGATTTGGAACAACTTTAATTCTTGGAATTTTAGATTTTATCCACAAATTCAACTCTAAATCAATCAAAAACACTCAAAAACCATTTTCATTCAAAAACAGATGTATTTTGATCAAAATCATGTCCAAATCAGCTCTGAGTTTATCAAATTTGTTGTTGTATGATCCTTATGGCTCTGATACCACTTTGTGATTGAAAGATTTTAGCTAAAACAGGAATATATGATCATACAAGTAACAAAACCAGGTGCGGAAACCCTAGTTATGAACAAACTGATAAAACTCGGATCAAAACACAGTAAACATCATTTTCAAAGCTTTTTCATAGATTAACATTCATAAAAACTTGATACAATGAGTTTCCTAGTTAATCTATTCAGTACACACACTTTCTCAAAAACACCTAGAACCTGACACAAACACACACTTCAACTAAAACTCTCTGTAACTCAAAAACACACAAATTCTATTTATAATGTCTGCACATTCGCCCACTTAGGATGGTCGAATGTGGAATTCTTCCACATTCGCCCACACTAGGGTACGAATGTGTATCTTCTGTTCAGTCTCTTTCACCTTCGCCCAGTAATAATCTACCTTCGCCCCATTTCTTCTACATTCGCCCAGTTTGTTCCACTTTCAATCCATCAGCACTTCTAACATATGTTAACTTTTGTAGATCCAATCACTAGTCGCACTTCATGCATCTACAGGTCACAATACAGATGATTATTGGTCTTTAAAACAGGAAATAGATAAAGCTTGCAAAGCAGGAAAGCTGTCTCACTTAATCAGAGATTTGAAAGAAGGTAAACCAGCCGCGACACACATAGCTAACCCGAATAACCAAACGGGTATTCATATGATTCGGGTTGGTTCAGAGCAAGGCACTAAGAGAAGTCATGATCATATTGCTCCATGGATGGAACAGTTGTTATTTTTCCACCCATCAATCCAAGAGAGGCCATGGAAGCACCCATAGTGGTCTCTGGGGTAGTCGCGGGACATAAGGTTCGCCGCATCTATATTGACAATGGTAGTGCATCCGAAATAATGTACTATCAATGTTATCAACAGCTAGCTCCGGCCACTAAGGACAGACTCGTCTCTGTCCAAATGCCTTTAATCAGCTTTTCTGGAGAAGTAATACATTCGTTGGGACAGCTAAGTCTCCCAGTGACACTCGGAACGGAGGAAAAACAACGTACGGTTATCCTGACATTCCTGGTAGTCGGAGCACCTTCAGTTCATAATATAATCATGGGAAGGCCGGGAATGAAAGCATTTAACATGATCACGTCAACAGTTCACGGGGCCATCAAGTTTCCTACCGAAACTGGAGTAGCCACGTTATACACCGAATCTGAGTTATGTGTTGCAGAGGTCCGACAGTCCTTAGGACAGCCTCCACTGAAAGAAGCAGCGGCAGATGTCAAAACTACCGAAGAATGGTCCATTCACCCAACCTTCCCAGAACAGAAAATCACCGTCGGTGCCCAACTACCGGACCACACAAAAAGATCCTTATGGAGATTGTTGTCTACGTCACTAGATGTATTTGCTTGGCAACAGTCAGACATGACCGGAGTTCCGAGAACTTTGGCCGAACATAAGCTGAACATTAGTCCAGAGAAGAAGCCTGTAGCCCAAAAGAAACGAAGCATGGCCCCCGACAGGGTAAAAGCCATTGCTCATGACGTCAAGGTGCTGCTGGATGCAGACATCATCAGGGAGATAAATTATCATACCTGGGTATCCAACCCAGTCATGGTGCGGAAGCACGATGGATCCTGGAGGATGTGCATAGACTTCAAAGACCTGAATGACGCATGTCCCAAGGATTGTTATCCACTTCCAAAGATAGACTCCAAAGTTGATGCCGTGGCTAACTTCAAGCTGAAATGCTTTCTAGACGCCTATAAGGGCTATCACCAGATCCAAATGGCCGAAGCCGATGAAGATAAAACAACTTTTGTCACAAATCAAGGGTTGTATTGTTACAAGAAAATGCCATTTGGCGTTCAAGAATCAAATTGGACGAAACTTGAAAGTCTATGTTGATGATGTGGTGATAAAGAGCTCAAATGAAGAAACACTACTAAAAGACATCACTGAAACTTTTGACAAGCTCCGGCAGATCAATATGAAGCTCAATCCAAAGAAATGTTCCTTCGGCTTAGAAGAAGGGAAGTTCTTAGGATTCCTAATGTCCAAAGATGGTATTCGTCCAAACCCTGAGAAAGTCGAGGCTGTCCTCACCATGCAACCCCCGTCGAACTTAAAAGAGGTGCAAGCCCTTAACGGGCGGCTAGTTGCATTGCACCGATTCTTATCTAAAGCAGCCGAACGAACTTTGCCCTTCATGGTTGTGCTTAAAAAGTACTTAAGCACGAAAGAGTTTCATTGGACAACTGAAGCAGATATAGCTTTCAACGATTTAAAAAAGTGTTTGGCAGAACTACCAACATTGACTGCACCAGAACCAGGGGAAACCCTCATCAATTACTTGTCAGCTTCAGAAGCATCTATTAGCTCGGTATTAATGGTAACAAGATCAAAGGCACAGGTGCCTATCTTCTATATCAGCCGAGCCTTACGTGACTATGAGACGCGGTACCCAGCCTTAGAAAAATTGGCACTCTCCCTAGTACACGCATCACGTAGGCTCCGGCGCTACTTTCAAGCCTTTGAAATTGAAGTCCAGACGGATCAGCCGATCCTGGACGTATTGAGAAAACCTGAAGTTTCTAGAAGATTAGCCAAATGGGCCATCGAGCTCGGGGCCTTTGATATTTCGTACAAAAGAAGAGGTCCGGTAAAAGGACAAGTCGTAGCTGATTTCCTCACCGAACTAGCCATGAGACAGGTCGAAATACTCACACCCTCTAAGCCAGACGAATGGACTATCTTCACTGATGGAGCTTCCGGATCTGAAGGATCCGGAGCCGGGGTTGTTCTCAAAAATTCCGAAGGACAAGAACTTGTGTACTCAATTCGCCTCAATTTCAAAAGTTCCAACAACGAAGCTGAGTACGAAGCTTTTTTAGCTGGACTCCGACTGGCGAAAAAGGTCGGAGCTCAAAAGGTAAAAACCTTTACAACAAATAATTGTTCTTCTCCATAAGAAACCTTAAAAATCATAAGAAATCTAAAAAGTGCCATATCCCTGAAACAGGTAGTGGCACACGTGGATTCTATGTTGGTAGCACGTCAGATAAGCGGAGAGTATGAAGCTAAGGAGGCAAATATGGTTTTATACCTACAAAAGGTTTGACCTAAGCCCCATACTAAATATGCTCTAGCTCATAAGCTTAAAACACCATTCCTAATTCTGTTTTATTTAAGCAGGCGAAAAGCTTGATTTCAGAATTCGAAAAGTGTGAAGTAAAGCACGTGCCTGGATCAAAGAACAAACAAGCAGACGCTTTAAGCAAGCTCGAAGCAAACACACCGGATCACATGTCACAGGAAGTAAAGCTCGAGGTTATGAATGAACCATCAACAGCCGAAGCCGCAGTTTACATGATCCAAGGAAGTCCGACCTCATGGATGACTCCCATCCTAAACTACATCACAAAAGATGAACTTCCAACTGACAAAGCTCAAGCTCGAAAGCTTAAAGTAAAGTCTCTACAATATCAAGTCATAGATGGCATGTTATACCGGAAGACATTCTTAGGCCCCCTACTCCGATGCCTAGATCCGGTACAGGCCAAATATGTTATAGAAGAAGTTCATTGGGGGATCTGTGGCATTCATGCTGGACCAAGGATGATTGTAACCAAGGTAATGAATGCTGGGTATTTCTGGCCGGGCATGCATCAGGATGCAGTTGAAGAGCTTCAAAAATGCGAAAATTGCCAGAGGCATGCCCCAGTGAGTCTCAGAGCTAAAAACAAATTGATCCCAGTGTCAATAGCTTGGCCATTCCAGAAGTGGGGGATTGACATCGTAGGTCCCTTCCCCGTATCATCCGGACAAGCCAAATTTCTACTAGTCGCAGTAGACTACTTTACCAAGTGGGTAGAAGCCAAACCCTTGGCCAAGATCTCAGGAGCTGAAGTTAAGAAGTTCGTGTGGGAAAATGTGGTTTGTAGGTTCGGCCTACCAATGACCATAGTAAGTGATAATGGCAAGCAATTTGCTCATAACCCGTTCAAAAAATGGTGCACCAACCTCGGCATCGAACAAGCCTTTGCTTCCGTGGCACATCCTCAGGCCAACGGACAAGTTGAACGAGTGAACTGCAGCTTGGTCGAGGGCATCAAGAAGCGACTTGGAAAGAAAAGAAGTGGTTGGGTAGATGAGTTGCCAAATGTTCTTTGGGCCTATCGAACGATGAACAAGACCAGCACCGGTGAAACACCCTTCAGTCTCACATATGGGACGGAGGCGATGATCCCGGTAGAGATCGGAATGCCAACCCATCGGGTTGCAGGGCAAGGTGACAATGAAAAAGAGCTGCGGTCGAACCTGGACCTTTTAGAAGAACGAAGAGAGACCGCAGCCATAAAAGAAGCAAAGTATAAACAAACCTTGGAGAAGTACTACAACTCCAAGGTTCGAGAGAAGAAATTCAAAGTCGGGGAATACGTCATGCGGAGTAACGAAGCTAGTGGTATGGAAAAGCCTGAAAAAATGAGTCCTAAATGGGAGGGACCACACATCGTTACTTCAGCAGGAGAAAAAGGAGCTTATAGGCTCGCAACTCTTGGCGGGGATGAAGTTCCCCGAACATGGAATGGGATCCACCTCAAAAAATGCTTCATCTAGAAAGGAAGATCGAGGAATAAAATAGTTCTTTTTATTTTTTAATGTAAAAGTGGGATGTGAATGCCCCACCCTTTTATTTCCTTTTATTTGTACTACGGAATGGATAAATTCTCCGTGCCTAATAGATGAGACGCGGCCGGTCTCTTATCATAATAAAGTTCGATCTTTAAAAAACCCATTCTCATGACATTCATTATACGTATATTGAAAAAGAAAAAACAATATGCAAGCTTTGGTGAAAGAAGCAAAAATACTTCGTCACTAGAAAAGGGGATAAGAATTAGGGCATGGGGGTATCGAAGGCCCTTTCGTCCGGACTTCTTGATCATACAGGTTCGAGGAACAAAAAATGCCGAACCTAAAAGATACCCCACAAAAAGACTACGTAGCATCTTTTAATTTTACAAAACGCGAAAAACGAACGTTCTACTTCGAATGTCATAAAGCAGTTAAAGATAGAAAATCTTGAAACACTTAAGGCATATCTTCTGACCGAAACTTAGCGAATCATGGACGCATGATCAAGTTTCAATAACATAAGCTGAAGCCTACATAAACTTCAGCACTCACATAAACAAGTCCATACTTAAAAAAGGTAAAACAATAAGCATCCGAAACACAAGGATAATTTACCAAAAAATTCCCATTAACTATAAAACCGCTCGATAAAAGAGCTTCGGTTGTACAAATTTCATACAAAAAACCGGTGCAACCCTAAACTGCAACCAAGTAAAACTCCGACCCTATAATAAGAGACGGAGGATACAACTATCTGAAAAAGATTCAACCAAAAGACAATCAACTAAAAAACACCGAACCTATATGTAGGAGCGGGTAGTACAACGGTTAGTAAAAAGCTTCACAAAGTTTTTAAGGCAAAGTAGACCTCCGAACCTATGTGGAGGAACCAAGTTGCACGTCTACTTCGCCTAGAAGAAGGACCGATCACTTCACGAGCCCTTGAGACGCATCATCAGAAACAGATAAGTCTTTGAAGGCTTGCACGACAGCATCTGAAGGCTCGGAAATTAGATCTTGGAGTTTGGAGATGGACGGAAGAACAACCTCGTCATAAGACTTCACTGCTTCCAGTAACTGCTGCTTAGCATTTGGGATCAGCTTGGGGGTCTCATTCATAGGCACTCCTTTCGAGGCCGCAGCATAACCAGCCCTCACCCCAGCATTGTACCCAATGCCGTTCATAGCATTATTCACCCCAGCAACAGCAGTCTTCATCTGAGGACAGTTCCGAATGTAGTTGGAAACTAACTCCATCCCCTCTGACAAAATGAACTGCTTCAGCCCAAACAAAGACTCCACCTCCTTCAGCAGTCCACTCTTCTCACCATTCAATCTCTCCACCTCAACTTTCAATTCTTTCACAAGCTTTAGGGCTTCCTTCTCACCCGCCAGAGCTACATCCTTATCTGTGCAAAAAAGAAAGTTGCCAAAAAATCATAAGTGTCAAAACTAAAAGAAGCACAAAGAAAGCAAAGAACGGACCTTTCACCAAAACGGCCGCAACATCCTTAGTCTTCTCCAACAACTTCTCCAGCTCCTCAATAGATTGGATGTACTTTCGCTTGGAAGTCTCATGAGCCTGCTCAGCGAGTTGCAGCTTCTCTTTCAAGACTGCAGTCTCCTTCTGATAGCTGTCCCGATCCTCACCGGCAACAGCAAGAGAAGCCTGAGTCGATCGCAGCTGCTCCACCACATTTCCGTGACCACAATCCGTTGCACGTTTGGCCAATTTCCCCCTCTGAAGCTCTGAGTCCACCCACCGCTGATAAACCTCGGAAACCAAGAAATTGGACTGGGCCTGGTTCACCATAAGAGCATCGCCCAACTCATTGTCTTTCATCCTCCGATAAAAAGCATGATCAGCAGGAGTATGCAAGTTGAAAAGCATCATTTTTGAAGACAAGGCATCAATTACCCTAGACCCATTATTCAAATCCCAGTCCGGGACAAACACATCCTCCGCAGTTGAGGGATCCACGTCCATCACATCGTCCAACGGATCTACAAGGTTAAAAATAGTCACTGTCTCTGTCACGAACCAACAAGGAGAATAAGATGCACCATACTCATTCTCCTCACTAGCACGAAAGACAGAGATGCGACCTGGAAACTTACCCGGAGAAGACAAAGAAAAACCACCAGCATCCTCCGTTCCCAAGGTTTGGTCCGGAATTTCAACCATCTCCGGAAGAATGTTAGACTTCCCTATATCAACCCCACCTTGCTCACTTCCTGGAACATCCATATAAATTGGGTCACTGTCGCGAGAAGATTTACCCCCAGAAATATGAAGATCAAATTCGTCCATGATATTACCTTTGGGGGAGGGGAGGACCCCAGTCTGAGCAAACTTCACCTTCTTTGGGCTCTTCTTAGCCTTTGAAGACTCGGATTTCCTCTTACGAGCGTGGACGTTCAGATCAAGGGACGCATCCTCCACACCTTCGTCCTCCGTAACATACATGCCAGACGAATCGACAGACCGAATAGGAACCGACTTTGAGAATATATGACCAACAGTCGCCCCCTCCAAACCAACATCCTTCTTATCACCACCACTTCCACCTTCTCCAATAACACCACCAGTCTCGTCACCACCAACACTGCCTTCGTCCTTGTTTTGGTTCGCACCTTCAGTTTCTTCCACATTCTCCTCCGAACCTGGAGGACGAATGGGAAACTGCAGCTTTGAGGTCTGCTCCAGCACAGGTTTATTCGAACCTATAGGCTCGCTCGACGGTTGAAAATCATCATCCTCATAGTCATCAAATTTTAAAGCAGACAGCAACGACATTTCTACACCAAAACAAAAGCAACAAGGGTTAGATTTTATATAACATAAATCAGAACGAAGGATAACAAGCAATGCTCACCCTTATTCTTATACAACAGAATCGGCCAACGGTCCGGCTCATCCCATATCCTACTTACCCCACCCAGCACCAAGACATGCTCCGGATACTTCTTTATGTTGGACCTATGAGTCACAAGTTTGTTGTATAAAGCCGCATCACAACCAAAATCCTGCGGCAACTCCCACTCTGTGGACTCGAAGTCCTTCCTCCACAAAGACACCATCTCCCTAGGCAAGCAGCGGTCATCCAGCCAAAAGAACTGCGTCTTCCAGTTCTTTAAGCTGGAAGTATCCTTGAGATGGCACTCCGGCTTCTTCCTCTTCTTCTCAAAGGTAAACCAATCCCCGGCTTGGTTTAACTTATAAAAAGCTCGAAAAACATCAAGATCAGGCTTCGATCGTAAGGCTCTGCACTTCAGTTCAAAGTGGCAGACCCTCCCCAAACTGAAAGGGTTCATCTGGGAAAAATGAACCCCATGAAAAAGAAGAACTTTGAAAAGAAACTTTGTCATAGGAATCCGGCAGTTTGCAAAATCACACACACGAGTGTAAAATGCAAACTTGCCGGGTAGAGGAGGGTAAATAGCACGATCAGGAGCAGGCAACTCTGGATTCAGGTCAAGAGGGATTCTATAATCCCTCAAAAACTTGTTCAGTTTATCTTGGGTTAGGGTGGAGAAACTGGCATTCATGTTGTCCTTCCCCATTTTAAAATCAAATAAAACGCTTGAAAAGGAAGAAAGAAGAGGACGAACCTGAAACGGTGAAGGAATGAAGAAGAAGAACGAACGACCTGGTGAGGCTTCTCAAATAACAGTGGAAGTGAAAGAGTTTTTGGGGAAAAGTAAAAAGTAAAAAGTTAATGGAAACCGCCTTATATAGTGAAAAAGAGAAAACCCTAGTGCTGACACGTGTCGTAATCCCAACAAAGTAAAAAAGCAATCAACGGTCGACAAAATCTCGAGATAACCGCCACGTCCCATCCCAAAAGACATGGCCTGGGACACCTCCACGTGTCGCGACCATAAAAAACAGCTGTCAGGCAACAGAAAGTACGACCGAACTCCACTAAGTTACAAATTAACTTAGGGACTTAAGGGAACATGAAGAGGTATAGAACCTCGCTCCCTTCAATAGACGCGGCTCATATTAATAAGACGCGACTTAACATGACACGAATGTACTAAAGTCATCGAACCAGAGGTCACAAATTCCGAGGGTTAGTACAACTAGGACGGAACAAAGTACAAACATTCTGACTAGTATAAATACCCCCTCAAAAGTACAGGTAACACACGTCCACATACACTCCGAACCTCCCTCTCTCTCTAAACTCTCTTTATCTCACTAAACAAATACTTATCCTCACGCCGGAGGGTGGTCACAGAGAGGCCCTCCCTGCCCCCCTGTGACGAGCCTAACGGTCTGCTAGTTTTGCAGGTCCAATCCATACAAGATCTTATCAAGTTAGCCGTCTTCTTCCTCATTAACGAGATACGGTCTAACTTTTGGATCTTCAACACCGGAGTAAGAAGATGATGCAACTTGCTTAACACGACATTGTGCGTCGTCATCTAGACGGATATTTCCTTCCCACCAAAGCAGTCAAAGTTTGAAAGGTTACTTTGTAGGGACCGTAACAATGAATGCACCCTGCCAGTGGCGAAGTTCTTTAGGGCCTGAGGGGCCCCCCGCCCCCACCGATTTTTGGCGCAGCAGAATTTTATGATTTTCATAGGTAAATTGAGTCCGGGTTGAGTTCGGCCCCCACCGATTTGCTCTTCCGGCCACTAACAAATCGAAAAAAATTGAGTTCGGCCCCCACCGATTCGAAAACCAAGCTTCGCCACTGTAACCTGCCACTACCACCAATAACTTTCATAATAATGAAAAATCTTAACTCACATACAATAAACATATCGTTATGGATTTATGCAAAATTAAATATTTTCCAAATTATATCATTTCTCAAAGCACCAATATAAAGGAATTTTATTTCTATAAAATTCTTCAATTTTAATATAGTAAAAACTTAGTCGAATATCAAAAGGGCAGTGTTATAGCGGCATAAGGATGACTTTCTATATGGTAGGCCCTGATTGAAATCTTGTTTGTAACAAAATGTCATGCACGAGGCAGGGGTTTCACCATTTATACTAGGTCTTCAGGCCGTGGATTTCCTTGGAATTGGTGATGGGTCAGAGTGCCCTTTTGCCTAGGGGTGCAAACGAGCCGAGCCCAAGCTCGACTGGGCTCGAGCTCGAGCCCATTGAGGTTATTAAAGCTCGAGCCCGACTTGATTCGAGTTTTGTTTCGAAAACTTGAGCTAAGCTTGTAGGTAGTTTTTCAAGTTCGTGTTCGGATCGTTTATTATTTATTTATTAATTAATCTTATTTATATACAATATAGCTACTTTTATAATTTTATATATAGTAATTATAATTTAAATATATAGTGGGCTTGTTTAGGCTCGTGAGACGGCTTGAGCTCAATAACCGAAGCTCGGGCTTGGGCTCGAGATCGGTTAGGCTCGGCTCATTTGGTGTTCAGCTCAAGTAGTTTGGCGCGTTTGCACCCATGCTTTTGTCTATGGGTGTACCCAGATGACCATGTTTTGTTGCACATTAAAAAAAAAGAAAAAAAAAAAAGACTTTTCTAATATAGTTATTTCGTTAGATGGACCCGACCACTTTATTATTGGAAGTCAAGTTGAGAGCGTCATACTCGTAGATATTTTTTTCACACCATAACATTAATATTGCAAATCTAGTTCAGTGTCTCAAAGATTTTCACACGTTAGGTCTCTTTAGTAATATTTATTGAATGAAAACAAAGATTCTATTAGAAGTCATGAGAGAGGCTATTGTACAAAGCCTCCTTAAAATACAAAGTTTAAGAAGCCATCCTGACCCTCCATTGCGTTTTGATCAAGATCATCGTCAATTAAAAACCCACGAGTGTTTTAAGGAGCAGTTAACAAGGGGAAGGGTAAATTAGACAAATTGCCGCAATTCATCTCATTTAATGACGATTACTTAATCAAAACCTATACTCGTCGAATTCACAAACAAAAATCATCCAAAATCAAAATCCCTGAAAACCAAAAAAAACAGAGCAGTTCTAGAACGACGAAAAATAACAGCTGATCAAGGAAGGATTATGGCTCCAAAACGCAAATCAAGTAAATGAATGTTCATATTATGATTTTCATTTTGATCGTATAACGAAAATCAATTGATAAACCCTAAAAAAACATGACAGTTGATGAAGGAAGAGAACAAAGAAGCAAACTGAATCATGACAGGCCTTTGTCGGGGACTAATACAGGTATGTTTTAGATCAGATTTATGAAATTAGTAGAGGCATTTTTTATGATTTGAATGATGAACATCATGATTTAATTAATATTTTTTATGAACTTAGTAAAGGCGTTTTATATGTTTTAATGAAAGTAATAAAGGCGTTTTAATGAATGTTATGAACAATGAGAATTTGTAAGTGCGTTTTGGTAAATAGTAAAGGCGTTTTATGATGTTAATGATGAATGAGATGATTTATTGGTTTGTTGCATTGAAAAATTGGTCGAATGTGATTATAAATGCGTTTTGTATATTTATAAAGATCAGTATAATGGGCCCATTGCCATGCTAACTGTAAGTTTCTGATTCAATAAAACGCATTTGATATATCATAAAACGCATGCACATTTTTTAAGTTTTTTTTTTAAATTGAGTTGTTCTTATTTGCAGGTTATTTACACTCATGAGTACAACAAAAGGCACAACCATAAATTTGTGAAAACATCTGCAATTAGTTACATTACATCGACTTCATTGCAGGAAATGGAAACTCATATATATAATAACGAGCCTTTGACTGATATCGAAGAGGATGAGGATGATGCATGAGATGAAGAAACTGGAAAAAGAAGCCCTGAAAATGGTCTGAGTGAAACAGTGAAGGATGTTGTGGATGTTTTGGTGGGTTTGCATGAAAGAGAGTTAAACCTCAACGAAAATGAAAACGAGGTTGATGAGGAGGAACCGGATTATGACAATTTAGACTGGTGAGATTTTGACATGGGGACTCAAACACAGCAAATGTTTGAATATTGTGCAACACCACAACAGCTTTGCGGGGTGGAATATGAAAAAGAACAGTTCGAGGCGACTATGAAAGCTAAAAAGGTATGTACAAAACTTGACCTCAAAAAATCTGACATTAATGTGACATGTACAAAACTTTATGACTATAATCTGACATAATTGGGAGTATTTGTTTATAAAACGCATTTGAAAAATATAAAACACGTTTGTTTATATAGTGCATGCTGAGTACTACATGTATGTCATTGGAAAAATGTAAAACGCAAGCTGTAACTATTAAAACGCATGTTGTGTTTTTTTGCAGATATGGATGAAAAAAATGGACAGGAACATTAACAAATATCTACACATCCAGGAGGAAATGGATGAAATGGTTTCACAGGCAAGAGATAAGTATTTTTTGGTCTAGAGAGTTGATAGAGAGGTGTCAGAGATGGGAAGAAGTTAGAAGTAAATCTTACAAAGGAAAGGATGTTGATCAACAAAGAAAGGGTGAGAATGTTACAAACTTCATCTTTTTTAGATATGCCTTCGTGGGCATTGTTCAAATCATTCATCAAAACACTTTCCGAAGAATGATCCTTGATGATTTGTTCCTCAATCCTCTTAATAAAAAGAGATCTTGCAGATGATAATGGTGGAGAAGACATTGTTAGTGTAAATTATGTTTGTGGTGTAAAATAAGAATGTACATATTGATGATAATATAGGAAAAATAATATACCACATGACAAAATACAATCACATGTGTTACTATATAAGCAGTTGTTTTATTTTTGAAAAGAAAGTAGTAAAACACGTCATATAATAGGATAAAACGCATGTGTTAATATCAAATAATCATTGGTTGGGACAAACACTAAATGACATTACAGATTCACATATTTTACTGTTTTTTAGCATTTTTAATAATAAAAAATTAAATTTTGGGCAAAGAAATAAAAAAGGTATTAAGACATTGTAAAAAGTAGAAAATTATTGTCAAATAGGTGAAATTATGTCAGAACTCTGTATGAACTTTAATCACAATAAATGAAAAAAATTATTGTATTTTACAAATTGTTGTGATTTGATTGACATAGAGTAAAAATTAAATACTTGTTATAATATTCAACTACCAAATCTATCCATGATTGATTATTTTTAATCTCTACATATAAAGCAAAATCTTAAATACAAAACGCATTGAAGTCGATTAGAAAAATGTCAGATAAGTTTGAACATATTGGGTACTCTTCCTAGCTGTAAATCCAGAAGCCTTCGCATATCGCTCATAAAACTCAAAGGCATGATCTATACTTGGAAAAACCATTCCAACTTCTGGTTTCATTGAAGATGCAACAGCAGGTTTGTATAATGGAGTTTGATCATCAATGGGAACATCTTTGTTAGATAGATCTGTCATAAAACACATAACATACAACTATAAAATCTAATTTTAAATGACAAATTGACATGGCCATACTATAAAAACGTACCTAATAGTAACCATTCACATGCACATGAAAAATGATTTATCTAACAAATCTCAAAACGCATGTTAAAACATCATAAAACGCCATTTTACTAAAAATCAATTACATAAAAACAACCAGTTACCTCAAAACGCATGTTAAACGTAATAAAACGCATTTGACCATTATCAATTACATAAAAACCACCAGTTACCTCAAAACGCATGTTAAACATAATAAAACGCATTTGACCATTATCAATTACATAAAAACCACCAGTTACCTCAAAACGCATGTTAAACATAATAAAACGCATTTGACCATTATCAATTACATAACAACCACCAGTTACATCAAAACGCATGTTAAAAATCCTAAAATGCACTTGCTTATTATCATATACAGAAAACAATAATTACCTTGCATCCTTTTGTGTTCAACCATGAAATCAAACTTCTCACCACCTTGTTCATCAGTGTTGTTAACATCTTCCTGTATAATATCTACATACAAAATTAAACACTTATCGATCAACCTCTGTTCATCTCTGATTTTTGTGATCTGCTAATATACATCAAAACTGTAAAAAATAACCTTCAAAATTCAGAGTATGAGCATCGACAACATCATCTTCTTCTCCGATTAAGATTACAGGTTCGTTGTTTAGGTCTGATAAACAATTAAAAATCAAAATAAGATTACGATTAAGTGAAATTAAAAAAACAGAGTAACCTACCAAACATGATGATGAACTCTGCAGTTGAGTATGATTCTGGTGAAATTTTGATCGACAGATGCAAAGTGATTAGAGTTTTTGAATAAGGTAAGAATTGATGATCTATGATTGTGCAATCAGTTATAAAAATTTGAATTCTGATTTAACTATAAAACAGGGATTGTGAAATCATAATTATGAACGTGATTAATTGAATGATGTAAAAGTCTATAATACCACTCTCATTATTGACATTAAGTTGTTATGTTATAACCGACATATTACACGTGGCAGATTTTTGTGGTTTCCTACACTTTGTAGGTTAAGGGACTTTGTACCCAATACTTTCTCTAGAAGTTATTTTAACATTGTTAGTCACTGAAGTATTAATTGTATAACAAAAGTTACAAAAAAAAACTAAAAATAGATACAATTGTAGAGAGAGGCTATTGTACAAAACCTCCTTAAAATACAAAGTGTAAGAAGCCATCCTGACCATCCATCTGTGTTTTAATCAAGATCATCGTACATTAATTACAATCGCGTGTTTTTAATGGCAGTTAAGAAGAGGAGGGCAAATTAGACAAATTGCCACTATAATAATTTGAATTGTTTTAATAATAGCGCCCAAATCATCTCATTTATGGACGGTTACATAATCAAACACTATAATCGTGGAATTCACACACATAAAACACACACAAAATCAATCTCTCTGTAACAAAAAAAAAACAGAGCATTCCATCAACGAAGAAATAACAATCGATCAATGCAGGATTATGGCTCCAAAACGCAAATCAAGTAAGTAAATGTTCATATTGTTATTTTCATTTTGATCGTATGCGAAAATAAATTAAACAATTATGCCAGTTAATTCTAAAACCCTAAAAAACGAACCAGGTGAAGGAAGAGAACGAAGAAGCAAACTGAATCATGACAGGCCTTCGAAGGGAACTAATACAGGTATGGTTTAGATCTGTTTTATGAAATTAGTAAAGGCGTTTTTGATGTTTTGAACGATGAACATCACAATTTAATGATTTTTTTATGATATTAGTAAATGCGTTTTAGATGTTTTGATGAAAGTTGTAAAGGCGTTTTAATGATTCTAATGTAACACCCTAATTCTGATATACAGAAAAGTCGCAGCGGAAAAATACCAACCGAAAAATTCATTTATAAAACAATCTTAATTGTTTAGAAAACCGGTTCTACTGAGGATTTTGGTGTTACATCTTAGATTATTTCATAATACATTCAATGTGACTCAACTCTATTGGTTATGTATCCGTGACCGCGTACAATCCGCCTCCTCGCTCGATCTCCATCCTTCCCTTGAAGAAGTTAGGTAAACCAGACAACCTGCATCCACCACATAACCAGTCCGTTAGTTCAATGAGTGACCTCATATAATCTACTCGTGATCCTGTCTAAAATCCTTCTCTCAAGTTCAGGTGGGTAACCCCGATCCGAACCTCCATGCCTCTTGCAATCGTATTTACATACCTGCATCTCTTATCATTCTCATAACAAGGGTTATTAACCTCGCAATATATACATTTATACATATATATACAAGGATATAATCCCCTACATGCACTTCTACAATACATACAAGTATAAACTCCCACATGTATTACTACAATACATACAAGTATAGAACTCCCACATGTGTTACTACAATACATACAATACTTACAAGTATAGAACTTCCACATGTGTTACTACAATGCATACAATACATACAAGTATAGAACTTCCACATGTGTTACTACAATACATACAATACTTACAAGTATAGAACTTCCACATGTGTTACTACAATATATACAATACTTAAAAGTATAGAACTTCCACATGTGTTACTACAATGCATATAATACATACAAGTATAGAACTTCCACATGTGTTACTACAATGCATACAAGTATAGAACTTCCACATGTGTTACTACAATACATACAATACGTACAAGTATAGAACTTCCACATGTATTACTACAATACATACAATACGTACAAGTATAGAACTCTCACATGTGTTACTACAAAACGTACAATACGTACAAGTATAACTCCCACATGTATTGCTACAATACATACAATACATACAAGTATAACTCCCACATGTAATGCTACAATTCATACAAGCATATACCTCCACCTACAATACCATAATACATACTAGCATAAACTCCTACATGTAATACTACAATGCATACAAGCATACAATTCTTTCGCATAATTCTGCAATACATACGAGTATACAACTTCCACCTATAATACCACCATTCGCACAAGAAACTCTCTCCCTCTAACCCGAGCATGAGAACACATATGTACATCACATCTACAATCTACATAATCATGGTAACCTACTTACCGTATTTGATGCCGTCGACCAATGCATCAATTAAACTACACGCACTCGTACCATTTCGTACTATGATCATGTTTACAACCAACATTACTATTACATGCTACACACTTACAAAGTCCCACACAAGGTCCAACAATGTTAATTGGTGCATTAAACGCAATTACGGGTCGCACACATAAGCAAAACATCAAAATTGCTAGAAATTAACATTTCTTTCCAGGGGCCACCGTAAGGGTACGGTGGCCACCGTACCCTTACGGTGGGCCTCAAAACCCCTACGGTGGGATAACCACTGCCATACGGTGGAAAATTGGTGCAGGGGCTACCGTAAGGGAACGGTGCCACCGTACCCTTACGGTGGACTCTGCACATTCCCATTTTGTTTCTCCTTTCGACCCCTTCTAGACCCGTCCACGCCGATCCATTCGAAGCCACGTTTATTCCATTATAAACTCCAATTCAAGCCTTAACCTCGTTATTTACGTTCCATCATCTCACGGTCCTCATACTACTTACAAACACATATACATGTTAAGATTCATTATCCTAAGTGGAATAAGAACCACTTACCTTATGTCCTCCAAGTTGATGCTTGCTACTTACCTCCACTTGACCCATTAGCCACTTGTGCTTGAGCCCATGTTGCCTACGCATTCATGTTATCATTCCCACCATTCCGTTAGTATACACAACTACGCATACTATCAATCGTCTTACACTTACTTGTTCCCATGACTTTCATTGGTCAACTACTAATATGCATATCACATGATTAACTACCACATTGTTTATCAATCAAGCAATCCAACATATCATCAAGTATGTCACCTAGATAATCTAACATATATCACATGATTTCCTTAATCCCCCAATCATATTAGCAAACATAACCGTGTTAGTCATCCATTGTTGACTTTTCAGAAAGTCAACTTCCAACTATACAAACTTCCTACTTAGAACATATGTCCATATTGATGACTAGATCACATAAAACACACCATAAACATCACATTCCTATCTCATTAACATGCAAGATTATTCATCATTCCAATCATAGTATTTAAGCATTAGTGTACACACTACTAATGCATACTTCCTACCATATCACACAATCAACCAAGTCCCCACATGATTACTCTTTAAGATGCAATCCTTATGTTAACCTACTACCAATTGCACCAATTATCACATTACTCTCATACTTTGTCGAGTTTTGCATACAATCCATACATCATACTTATTTAGGCATTTCATCAAACACATGGTGTGCGTACAACATTTAAAACACAATGTACAAGTATTTCATGCATACTTCCATAGCTCATAACACAATTCATCATATTTCTTCCCTACATTACATACCATTCATATCAATAGTTATCAACATAGCAAATCATCACATTCCTTTTCAATACATTCAATAATTAACTAAGAATGGTCTTGGATTACCCCAAGACCAACACCCACTTCCAACATAGGTGTAAAACAACCTAATTAGCACATAAATCAAGCATAGTCTTTATGTAGTATCACAAATTATGGCTCCTTTAGTGTCTATAAACCTCTAGACACCTTCATCCATCCTTGATTCACGTTTTCACATAAACCCTATATTTTCACCACATTCAAAAACAAACATAACCTCATAATAAGCCAAATTAAAGGTACCTTGATGTATATAAACCTTAGATGACCCATAATTAGCTTCATGCATCATCTTGGCTTTCTTCTTTCTCTTGATTTGGGGTAGAAGCACACACACACACATACACACACAAAGACAAAATCTCCTGAAGTGTGTGTGTGTGTGTGTCGTACATATCAACCCACCACAAGTGGGTTTTTTGGGTTTTTCACAATTTCAACCCTTCATGTTTGATACTCATCCAATTTTGACTAAAACCTTATTATATTTCCATTTACTTGTGCACCTACTAAATTAGATACTTAGTTATTTCACCCCATGCCATAACACCTTAAAACATGCTACTAAAGTTACAAATTCAGGTGATGGGGCGTTACAAGTCTACCCCCCTTAAAGAAGGTTTCGTCCCCGAAACCGCTTTCATTCAAGATTTATGCCACATCACAAGCTTACATTATAGGCTACACTACCACTTTGATCGTGACTAGACATAATTATATGTCCACACCTCCTAATATTAACACAAGCCTTCTCGAAACTATCAGGTATACCATATTACTACTACCCAGCTACTGCTTCACCCTCCCTTATTCGTACTCGACCTGGGAGTCCGACATCGTCCTATAGTCCCTACAGGACAAATATATTTTCCATACTCACCCCACCCCTTCCTGGCAGGTTTTAGAGTCATTCTGTTCATACCTATTCGGTTGTTAGTCCATTTCGTACACTATCTACTGTAGACACGTATGTCCCTTGCTTAACAACACCGAGTCCAATGCTAAGACTCATTTATTTTCTTGACCTTTAAAGGTCAAACATTCCAAGTACAACATACGTAAGATATCATACATTCCTACGTGGGTACTATTCGTCATATCAATTCTCTACTTGACAATCATAAAACAACCGAATTCACTAACCTTCCTTTCGGAATGTTAACCGATCATCTCGTCGTCGGCTTGACTTTCTCCCTAATAATTCCATGCCATATTTATTCTGCTTTAATTCATTCACAATTAGTTCCAACTCATTATCTTCATATCATCTATCTTGTAGATTTCGTCAAATCCATAATCTTGACCATTCGCATCTACAAAATCATTGGTCAAGCATATACCTTTCATTCATGAAAATCGACCTTCAATGGTCTATGCAAGTTTTTCCTCCTCTTGTAATGTCTAATCATGTGCTTTCTTTCCTTACAATCTATTTCTATCTTAACTACCGTATATTATTACCCATCCTTACACATCAAGGTCCTTCCAACCTTGCCCCATTAGGGTTCTCCTACCTATCATACATGATTTCCACCCTAAGAACCGTTAAGGTCCTCCCACCCTTATGACCCGCTAAGGTCTTTCCATCCAATTTGACCCACAAGGGTACTTCTACAATTTTGACCCACCATGGTCATTCTACCATCCTAACCCATAAGGGCTTTTCCACCATTTTGACCCATCATGGTCATTCTACTATTTTAACCCACAAGGGCTTTTCCACCATTTGACCTTTAAGGTCAATTCTACTATTTTAACCCACACGGGCTTTTCCACCATTTGACCTTTTAAGGTCAATTCTACTATTTTAACCCACACGGGCTTTTCTACTATTTTGACCTGTTAGGGTCAATTCTACCAATTTAACCCATAAAGGGTAATTCTACCACTTGACCCATTAAGGTCATTCACCACTTAAACCCACAAAGGGTATTTCTATTATTTTGATTTGATCCGTACTTGTCTACGGACTCAAACTTTTCATTCCAACTACTCACCCACACGACTACTTACTTTCCAATTCCACCGGGCATAACTGTAATGATTCCCATGGTCTCACGTGTGTCGCATGTTTCTTGTGCACTGGCCAGGTGTACAGTCCACATGTTGTCCACGCGCCTTCATGTAATCATTACCTTATGCCTGGGGACTGGTTTTCAGCTTCGTGCCACATTTCAATTTCCTTCTATGTTTTACCATCCCTGAGGATTTTCCTCCCCCCAGTATAAATAGTCAATTATCGCGTACCTGTGATTGTCCCATCTTATCTACAACTTCCGCGATCTATCTTGGATCGTGTCCTTAAGACCTCTTCATTATCCACAAAAGTTCTCCTCAACATAAGCACCACAATTAGTTTTTAACATGTCATGTGGGTTAATATTAAATTCTACCTTCGGGTCTTGATCGAGCCTTGGATTGTACGGGTCATTTCCTTCAGGAGCACACAAGTTTGAGTTCGAGTACATACTTCCTTGTACTAGATTTCACTCAAACCAGGGCTCTGATACCAACTTGTAACACCCTAATTCTGATCTACAGAAAAGTCGCAGCGGAAAAATACCAACCGAAAAATTCATTTATAAAACAATCTTAATTGTTTAGAAAACCGGTTCTACTGAGGATTTTGGTGTTACATCTTATATTATTTCATAATACATTCAATGTGACTCAACTCTATTGGTTATGTATCCGTGACCGCGTACAATCCGCCTCCTCGCTTGATCTCCATCCTTCCCTTGAGGAAGTTAGGTAAACCAGACAACCTGCATCCACCACATAACCAGTCCGTTAGTTCAATGAGTGACCTCATATAATCTACTCGTGATTCTGTCTAAAATCCTTCTCTCAAGTTCAGGTGGGTAACCCCGATCCGAACCTCCATGCCTCTTGCAATCGTATTTACACACCTGCATCTCTTATCATTCTCATAACAAGGGTTATTAACCTCGCAATATATACACTTATACATATATATACAAGGATATAATCCCCTACATGCACTTCTACAATACATACAAGTATAAACTCCCACATGTATTACTACAATACATACAAGTATAGAACTCCCACATGTGTTACTACAATACATACAATACTTACAAGTATAGAACTTCCACATGTGTTACTACAATGCATACAATACATACAAGTATAGAACTTCCACATGTGTTACTACAATACATACAATACTTACAAGTATAGAACTTCCACATGTGTTACTACAATATATACAATACTTACAAGTATAGAACTTCCACATGTGTTACTACAATGCATATAATACATACAAGTATAGAACTTCCACATGTGTTACTACAATGCATACAAGTATAGAACTTCCACATGTGTTACTACAATACATACAATACATACAATACGTACAAGTATAGAACTTCCACATGTGTTACTACAATACATACAATACGTACAAGTATAGAACTCTCACATGTGTTACTACAAAACGTACAATACGTACAAGTATAACTCCCACATGTATTGCTACAATACATACAATACATACAAGTATAACTCCCACATGTAATGCTACAATTCATACAAGCATATACCTCCACCTACAATACCATAATACATACTAGCATAAACTCCTACATGTAATACTACAATGCATACAAGCATACAATTCTTTCGCATAATTCTGCAATACATACGAGTATACAACTTCCACCTATAATACCACCATTCGCACAAGAAACTCTCTCCCTCTAACCCGAGCATGAGAACACATATGTACATCACATCTACAATCTACATAATCATGGTAACCTACTTACCGTATTTGATGCCGTCGACCAATGCATCAATTAAACTACACGCACTCGTACCATTTCGTACTATGATCATGTTTACAACCAACATTACTATTACATGCTACACACTTACAAAGTCCCACACAAGGTCCAACAATGTTAATTGGTGCATTAAACGCAATTACGGGTCGCACACATAAGCAAAACATCAAAATTGCTAGAAATTAACATTTCTTTCCAGGGGCCACCGTAAGGGTACGGTGGCCACCGTACCCTTACGGTGGGCCTCAAAACCCCTACGGTGGGATAACCACTGCCATACGGTGGAAAATTGGTGCAGGGGCTACCGTAAGGGAACGGTGCCACCGTACCCTTACGGTGGACTCTGCACATTCCCATTTTGTTTCTCCTTTCCACCCCTTCTAGACCCGTCCACGCCGATCCATTCGAAGCCACGTTTATTCCATTATAAACTCCAATTCAAGCCTTAACCTCGTTATTTACGTTCCATCATCTCACGGTCCTCATACTACTTACAAACACATATACATGTTAAGATTCATTATCCTAAGTGGAATAAGAACCACTTACCTTATGTCCTCCAAGTTGATGCTTGCTACTTGCCTCCACTTGACCCATTAGCCACTTGTGCTTGAGCCCATGTTGCCTACGCATTCATGTTATCATTCCCACCATTCCGTTAGTATACACAACTACGCATACTATCAATCGTCTTACACTTACTTGTTCCCATGACTTTCATTGGTCAACTACTAATATGCATATCACATGATTAACTACCACATTGTTTATCAATCAAGCAATCCAACATATCATCAAGTATGTCACCTAGATAATCTAACATATATCACATGATTTCCTTAATCCCCCAATCATATTAGCAAACATAACCGTGTTAGTCATCCATTGTTGACTTTTCAGAAAGTCAACTTCCAACTATACAAACTTCCTACTTAGAACATATGTCCATATTGATGACTAGATCACATAAAACACACCATAAACATCACATTCCTATCTCATTAACATGCAAGATTATTCATCATTCCAATCATAGTATTTAAGCATTAGTGTACACACTACTAATGCATACTTCCTACCATATCACACAATCAACCAAGTCCCCACATGATTACTCTTTAAGATGCAATCCTTATGTTAACCTACTACCAATTGCACCAATTATCACATTACTCTCATACTTTGTCGAGTTTTGCATACAATCCATACATCATACTTATTTAGGCATTTCATCAAACACATGGTGTGCGTACAACATTTAAAACACAATGTACAAGTATTTCATGCATACTTCCATAGCTCATAACACAATTCATCATATTTCTTCCCTACATTACATACCATTCATATCAATAGTTATCAACATAGCAAATCATCACATTCCTTTTCAATACATTCAATAATTAACTAAGAATGGTCTTGGATTACCCCAAGACCAACACCCACTTCCAACATAGGTGTAAAACAACCTAATTAGCACATAAATCAAGCATAGTCTTTATGTAGTATCACAAATTATGGCTCCTTTAGTGTCTATAAACCTCTAGACACCTTCATCCATCCTTGATTCACGTTTTCACATAAACCCTAGATTTTCACCACATTCAAAAACAAACATAACCTCATAATAAGCCAAATTAAAGGTACCTTGATGTATATAAACCTTAGATGACCCATAATTAGCTTCATGCATCATCTTGGCTTTCTTCTTTCTCTTGATTTGGGGTAGAAGCACACACACACACATACACACACAAAGACAAAATCTCCTGAAGTGTGTGTGTGTGTGTGTCGTACATATCAACCCACCACAAGTGGGTTTTTGGGTTTTTCACAATTTCAACCCTTCATGTTTGATACTCATCCAATTTTGACTAAAACCTTATTATATTTCCATTTACTTGTGCACCTACTAAATTAGATACTTAGTTATTTCACCCCATGCCATAACACCTTAAAACATGCTACTAAAGTTACAAATTCGGGTGATGGGGCGTTACATCTAATGATTAATAAGAATTTGTAAGTGCGTTTGTGGTAAATAATAAAGGCGTTTTATTGATTTTAATGATGAATGAGATGATTTGTTTATAATAAATTTGTTTATAAAAATCAGTGTAAAATATAGTAAAACGCATGCATAATGAGTAAAACGCATGTTATGTTTTCTGCAGGTTTGGATGAAAAAAATGGACAAAAACATTAAGAAGTATCTACATATACAGGAGGAAATGGATGAAATAGTTTGCTCATCAGAAGTTAGGCCATCAGTGGTTTGTTCATCAGGAAAAAGTAAAACGCATGTGTATCAATGTTCAAAAAAAGCAAAACGCATTTGTAAACCCATAAAACGCATGTGTATCAATGTTCATCAGTAGTTTCCTCATCAGAAGTTAGGCCATCAGTGGTTTAATTCAGCAGTAGTTATTAACTTCTTCTTCAGTAGTTACAAACACTTCATCAGAAGTTATCAATCAACAGTAATCAGTAGTTTCATTAATCAGATAAAACGCATTTGTTATACTTAAAACGCATTTGTTTATCCATAAAACGCATTTGTTAATACTTAAAACGCATGTATTTATTTTTTGACAGTGTGTAAATGTCGAAGATGCTACATCAAACATACTTGATGAGGATGTTGTTGGGGACAATGTTATTAATGAAATTGTTGGAGACAATACATCAAATAGGGATGACGAGAATGTTGCAGGGGATACATCAAGGTTGGTAAAGATGATGGAAAATGCGTACACGAAGGTGCTAAAGTGAGTAGATAATATGAGCTGAAAGTTTTAAGATTGATAAGTTTGTTAATTTTGCATCTTTACATTGTTGAATGTTATAGTGTTAGACCTGAATGTCTCTTTTGGTATTAAAAATGCATGTTTCATTTGATGTTTTGTATGAATCATATTAAAACGCATTCAATAAATACTAAAACGCATTTGATATATGGAAGTATATTTAACTGGTGATAAAAAACCAATACATAAAACGTATTTAATATCACTTAAAACGCATGTACATTATTACTCATGCCACATTTTTACATCATGAAAAACAAACAATACAATCACTACTTAAAACAAAATGATAATAAAGTAGCATAGAACATAGACACCAAAGACATTATGAAGGCTAGAAGGTTTAAAGTGATTTGAGAAACTTAATCTTCATTTCCATTGAGCACCTTAAAAGAGCTATGGATTTAGTAAGCTCTTCAACAAGATTCATATCTCTTTGTTTTGAATCAATCATGAACATCAATGCCAATTCATGAAGACTAGAATCTGGCATCGTCTTGAGAATGTTACAAACTTCATCTTTTCTAGAAATGCCTTCATGGACATTGTTCAAATCATTCATCAAAACACTCTCCAAAGAATGATCCTTGATGATTTGTTCCTCAATCCTCTTAATAATGTTTGACTCTGTCAAAACACATTGACATTGACATCTAACAGAAATAACAACATAAAACATCTGCCCCATTACAAAAAACTGTTACATTGAAAACTCTGTTTACTAAACCTCTGATTTGTAAACTACTGATATGTAATAGCTGATGGAATAAACTCTGATTGCTTGAATCATATGTTGGATCCTAAGTGCTGTTGACTCCAACAGTCCTTTGTTACATTGAAAACTCTGATGACTAAACCTCTGATTTATAACTGAATTTTCATTTGATGTTTTGTATGAAGAATATTAAAACACATTCAAATAAAAACTAAAACGCATTTAATATATGGACACCTATTTAACTGGTGATATAAAACCAACACATAACACGCATTTAAATATTTTGTTAAAAATTTATTTAACAAAATATCAGAACGCACTTTAAAATATCATAAAACGTATTTGACCATTATCAATTACCTAAAAACCACCAGTTACCTCAAAACGCATGTTACATATCATAAAACGCATTTGACCATTATTAGGTCTGTAAACGAACCGAACTTTCAGCGAACAGTTCATGAACCGTTCGGCGGGAAGTCCGTTTGTGTTCGTTCGTTTAACAAATGAACGAACGCGAACAAGAAATTTCGTTCGTTAAGTTAAACGAACGAACATGAACATAGGTCGCGTTTGTTCGTTTATGTTCGTGAACGTTCGGTAACGTGTTCGTTTATGTCCGTTTATACTTGTTCGTTTGTGTTCATTTGGTTTTTAAATTTTATATTTAAAATTTTAATATTATATATATATATATAAAGAAACTTACAATATCAATGTTTTAAATTTTATATTCGTTTGTCCGTTTGTGTTCGTTTGTGTCCGTTTGTGTCCATTAGTGTGTGTTTGTTTGTGTTCGCAGACAATGTTCACGAATAGTTCGTGAACAACCAAATTACAAACGAACACGAACACGGACAAAATTTTATGTTCGAAAATTGTCCACGAATAGTTCATGAACAGATTTAAAGCTTAACAAACGAACACAGACAAGCTCCGTCCGTATCCGTCCGGTTCGTTTACAGCCCTAACCATTATCAATTACCTAAAAACCACCAGTTACCTCAAAAAGCATGTTACACATCATAAAACGCATTTGCTTATTATCATATACAGAAAACAACAAAATTACCTTGCATCCTTCTGTGTTCAACCATGAAATCAAACCTCTCGCCACCATGTTCATCAGTGTTATTAAACATCTTCCTGTATAATATCTACATTCATAATTAAACACTTATTGATCAACCTCTGTTCATCTCTGACTTTTGTGATCTGCAAAAATACATCAAAACAGTAAAAACTAACCTTCAAAATGTAGATTATGAGCATCGGCGACATCATCTTCTTCTTCTCCGATTATGATTTCAGGTTCGTTGTTTAGGTCGGATAAACAATTAAAAATCAAAATAAGATTACGATTATGTGAAATTAAAAAAAACAGAGTAACGTACCAAACATGATGATCAACTCTGCAATTGAGTATGATTTTGGTGAAAATTTTGATCGAGTGATGCAATGTGTATAGAGTTTTTGAATAAGGTAAGAATTGATGATGAAGATCGTGAAATCAGTTATAAAAATTTGAATTTTGATTGAACAATAAAACAGGGATTGTGAAAATCATAATTATGAACGTGATTAATTGATGGATGCAAATGTCTATAATACCCCTCTCATAATTGAAAATCAGATTTTTTGTTTTAACAGACATCTTACACGTGGCATATTTTTCTGGCTTTCTACACTTTGTAAGTTAAAGGACTTTGTACCCAATACTTTCTCTACAATTGTATTATTATAATACAGGACAATGTAAAATAAATGAATCTTTTTTTTTTGTTGATATTAAAATAAATGAGAAGTATTGGTGATGATATGCTAACTTCCTTCTATTCACTTAACTGTTTTGTTTTGGTTCTTCTCTCAGATTTGTTAATGAGTGTATTGGTGATGATTGTAGGTTGAGAGTGTACCTTACTAGGATCGAACCTTGTAAATATTTTTAGGTGAAATCAAAGTTGAAATTTGCAGATAAAAAAAAAAGTCCCAAATCATGAAATTGGGAACTAATTATGAGTGGTGGTTTTTTTTTTTTTTTTTTTTTTTTTGTTAATGATAACTTTCATTAACAAACTGGGCGGACCTCAAAGCAAGGACCCCTAAGAACCACTAATTACAACATGTATAAAGGCGACTCAACCTAATTGCTCTAAACTACATTTTTTTAAGTTAGACCTACATTTCAACCACAAAAACAAAAAAGACATGAGTGGTGGTTAATTGTGATATATAACACCTCCATTATTTTCTAGTGACCATTTCTCAAGGATACATTATCGATTTATCGTACATTTCTCTAGGATACATGTACCGTACATTGAAGAGGTGATTAATGATGATATGAGAACATAAAGTAAATACGTTAAATATTCACCTATATACTATGGTGTGGTCAACTTCAAAGGATGCATACATGGATAAGAAAATAGCGTAGATATACAAACTTCACATATTACATAACTAGCCGATTACCCCGGGAAGGTCCCGGGGTTGAAAAATTTAATATGATTTAATAAAAAATGATAAAAAAAAAAAAGAAAACTCAAATCACGAAAAGAGTAAATAACTTAAACATAATCAATCTTAGTTAAAAAACATTTATTTAAAAAGTTAAAAAAATAAAAAGCATAAACCATATTAAACATAATAAAGTATTAAAAGGATAACCTTCAACTTATAATCATCTTCACGTAAATTAAAATATGTTACAATTTGACTTATACTTATATATATAGATGTAGAATTCATGATGGGGGTTGAAAAATATAACCATTCTAATAATACTAATACTAATAGTAATAATTATTACTCTTGTAATTAAATAAATAAAAAAATAACCTTGCTATAAGGTGACACCATGTGTTGCAGTGTTGGACGAATCTTTCTCCTAGCTTCTCTTGATGAAGTATACCTATCGATCTTTAGAAGAGTAAAATTCCAATGATAACATGGCGATTGGGCTGAATTTCAACATCGTAGATAAGAACCTGGTTTAAAAGAAAAAACATGATTAATGAATAACCTGAACACTTTGTGTTTTTTTCTGTATGAATATAACCCCACAAAAAATAGTCATTTTTTTTTTCGTTTTTATATAGCACTATGGTACTCGTTGGAAAGATAATAAAACGCTCGTTAATTTGGTGTAATTTTTTTATTTAAAAAATCTCGAATATAAAAGATATTTATGTTTAAAAATTATGGGAGGAAGATAAGATAGAAAAATTTAAATTTGTTTTTAAATTCTTTTTTCCTAAAATAACTCAATTTAATTTTAGTAATTGAGAATTGAGAGATAGAGAGATAAATTTAGAAAAATACTCAAAAACACCAAAAACACTCAATTATTAAGTCACGTGGCACTCTCAAGGGGCATATATGCTTTCTTTTATATATATATATATATAGATTTTAAAGAGGTAAAATTTTAGTCTAACATGTATAGTAGCGTATATATTACATAATTTTATAGTAGCGGTTATTGCTAACATAGAGTCGTTGATGAGGCATTTTTTATGGGCGGGATCTAGTGCGGATAAGAAGATTTCTTGGGTGGCTTGGGATATCATTTCTACTCCTAAAAAGGATGGAGGCCTCGGGGTTTCGAAGTTACAGGTTATAAATGAAGCTTTACTCTTAAAGTGGTCTTGGCGTTTCAAGAAAGAGGGTAACAGTCTCTGGAAAAAGATTGTCGTGGAATGCAATGGGTCGGCTCGAACCTGGTCGTCTATGCCTTGTTCGTCCGCGGCTAGTGGAAGCTGGAAAAACATTGTGAAAATTGGGGAAAAGATGCTTTCTAACGGATGTTCTCTGCAGAGTTATTTCGTTGGTTCGGTTGGTAATGGGGCGTCCATTTCTTTTTGGGGAGATACTTGGTTGCGTGATCGTCCTCTGCGCTTTATTTACCCAAATCTGTTCAGGTTGGAGTCAGATAAATGGGCTGCTGTTAATAAACGTTTGAAGGTGTCGAATGGGGTTAAAACTATCACTTGGGGTTGGAAGACAGAGCCATCCTCTGAGGTGGCTATCTCGGAGTTATTTATGCTGTTAGAGGACCTTTTTGCTTTTAATTGGAGAGGGGGTACTGACGAATGGTTGTGGAAGGGGGACGCTTCCGGCGTTTTTTCTGTTCGATCGGCAAAAGATCTCATTTCAGCTGCAGCAAACCCGGGTATGTCTCAGATTATTGACTGGAAAGGATGGGTGCCGCTAAAGTGTAAGATATTGGTTTGGAGAGCAGTCCGTGATCGGTTACCTACTTGCATTGAACTGTTGAAAAGAGGCGTCAATCTGCAGCATGACTGGTGTGTTTTGTGCCAAACGGGTCAGGAAACGGCGCTGCATCTGTTCACCGGGTGCAGCTTCTCTTCAGAACTGTGGAGTAGGCTAAGCGCTTGGTGTCGTCTAAGTCCTTTGTTTGCGTTTGATATTCGGGACTTAGTGCAAGTCACTGATTCTCTCGCACTGTCGAAGGAGAAAAAATACGTCTTAAGAGGTATCATCTTTACAACTTTGTGGATGATCTGGCTGGAGAGGAACGCTCGTATCTTTAACAAGTCCCGAAGACCAGTTGAGTTGATGGAAAGTATAAAGATGACTTCGTTTTTTTGGTTTAAACATAGAACTAGAATTAAAAATGTCGATTGGAGAACTTGGTGTAAGTTTCCTTTGGATTCGATGTAATCGGTTGTTTGCCCGGGGATCCTTGCTTTGAGGTCCGCCGTGGCGTTGTTTGAATGAAAGTTACTTTACAAAAAAAATAGTAGCGTATATATCCGTAAAACATTTCTAAATTTGATTTTATTTGTATTTATTAATTCGTTTATATACATCGAAAATATGGAAATTAAAGAGGTAGATGAGTCATTTACATCCTTTCCCACCTACCCTTGAGTTATTTGGGGCAAACACAACGAGAATCATTAAATCTCCAACATGTTTATACTTTTTAGCGGTTAACAAATCAAACCCGAGTACATTTGATGCATCCTTTTGACAAATTCAAGTACTCCGATAGTACCCGAGTTGTCAAACATCAATTCCGGGGAAAACCCGGTGATCTACTCACCCGTAGGCACGACGATGAAATTACCGGTAAAATCCGGCTGGCTCAAGAATCAAACTCAGGATCCCCCAGGTCTTCTATCATTGCCCACTAATATCTCTACCACTACATTGTAATGGTATTGACTCCAACATGTTTATGCTAGTTGCTCTAATAAATGGAATGACCTACATAGTTATTTCTCTTTATACCACTACAAAAGAATAATAATTTGTACCATTTATTTTCAAGTCATATTACATTGTAAGTATGTTCCTCCGTTAATATTTACTTTTCAAATATATGATATGTCATACATTGTTGCTACAACAAATAATTGCCTAACGTTGGTTCTGAGTCACAAGGGGGGTTCAGAGGTTTAAGGGTTCCATTCTGCCTAACGCAGGTCGTGGTGTTTTTCTACGTTGCAAACGTAGAAGGAGGTTCAAGGTTATTTTTGTTGCTTTAGATGCTTTGAATTTCTGGTTTGAGATGTACTCGAAACCAGAAGTAGATATTCTTGAGATCCGAGTGAAGAGAGTTATTCTCTCCACGTGCAAGACCAAAAGAATGAGAAGAATTAAGTGGAAGTGATTGTGATGGTGTGTTCAGAGCTGTGGAATCAGCCTCTGATTTATAGAGAAAGGAGAGCTCTATTAGAAGAAAGCATCTTGCCTTGAGCCTTGTTGCAACTAAAGGACAATCCACAAATAGTAAGTGGCTGCTATGGACCTGCGGTCTGTTTGCTGATGTTACTCCATCAGCAGCTGTCTGTTTTGCTCGATGAAAAGATGACGGGACAAGTCACCTTTTTGACTTAGGATGCTCCTGGCTTTTGAACCTTTGTAGGCTCCAACCCTTTAAGCATTGTTCAGTAATGTTGTTTATTTATTTTTGCTTTAAGCTACCCACGTCATCAGCCCCCCAAGTCAGAAGGTTTGGTGAGATAGCTCGAAAGCTTCTGACTGTTTGCTTAGTTTAGCCTTTGCTTGAAGGGTTCGAGGGTTTGCTGTGTTTTGGGCGGTTATTACTCAGCAGTTTAATTTTGATTAGACTGCTGATGTGACATGTGGCAGTTCGTACAGAGGTGTTTACTGCATGTCATTATTGCAGTTTTTAAATAAAATAACCGTTTCTTTTTCTTTTTTAACCCTTCTAAATTTTATTATTCACTTTACTCTTTTCTTTCTTCATCATCTTCCTCTCAACCGTTCATCCATTTTAGGGTTTCGTGATTTTCACCATAGCAGGTTTGTCTTTCCCTCTTTTTGTTTTGTTCACTGATCATCCTTTGAAGCACAATGGGCGCTAAAAAGGACATGGCCATCACTGTTTCCTCTCTTTCTCAGAAAGAGGTGGAATCATTTTGTGCCGAATGGGATATAGATTTATCGTTTAATCCCATTGCTCCCGGTAAAAAACTTGTTGTATCTGACTGTCCATCTGGGTCTATTGCTTTGTATTGTCGTCATTTCGAGTTTGCGAACCTTCGTCATCCATTTTCTATGTTTTTGTTGAATGTTCTTGAGTACTATAGAGTTTCTCTTGGTCAAATCCATCCTCATGGTGTTGGCCGTGTTCTGCACTTTGAATGTCTATGTAGAGCGTTAGGGTATGATCCCACTCTGTTGATGTTCAGGCGATTCTTTCGTCTTGCAAAGAATGGTGACTGGTTCACCTTCGAGGGGTCATCAGTAGAGACTAACCTTCTTTCCTCCCATGTTACAACTGTTGGGCAGTGGAAGACTAGGTTCTTTTGGGTTTCTGATTCTATTTTTCCCTTTAAGCCTGTGTGGAGGCATCCTGAGGCCGTCCTTAATGAAGGGGAACCTTCAGAGTCTGAATTAGATCATAACTTTCTGACAGCTCTTAGAGCATGTCCTTCAAGGCTTCGTCCGTTTGCTGAACCTTTCTTAGTATTATCTGGTAACAGCACTCGTTGGGACAAGCCGGGTAGAGAGCCTGTAGTGATGAAGGATGATCAGGGTATGAATCTTTTGTTTGTTGATTTCTTTCATTTTTGGCTTTTTTCCTTATGTGTTGTATTTTCTTTTGTAGTTATGTCGGCTCTTGACTTTATCAAAGGGGATGATGCTTCGGGTGTTGTCTTCAAGGATGCTGAGGCAGCAGATGGTGAGGATGCATTGACCAAGTATGAGAAAGGAAGGTATGATGGGACCAATTATGTTGTTGTCCCTAATGTGAAGGGTTTCGCTAAGGCTAGTTCTTCCAAGGCTTCAACAAGAAGATCTAGCAGACGGCTTTTGAAGGCTGCCAAGTCTACTGATGCTTCTGAAGCAGTGACAGTCAGTGATGATATTGAAGAGTCTGATGATGAGAAGGATCAAACTGTGGATGATACTGTGGTTGATGTCGTTGTCAAGAAGAGCAAGGGTAAGAAGGTGAAGGTTGGGGTGGTGAAGGAAACTGATGGTTCAGCGAGTTTTGATGAGGAGGGTTTGTATGTTCCTAGTTAGAACGTGAAGTCAAGTGACAACTTCAAGTCTTCGGCAGTTTGTGAGGAGGTTCTGGCACATTTTGCTACTCCTGGTGCCAAGGCTTGTCTTGAAGGGTTGGATGATGATGCCTTGTTGACAAAGATGATGGTTGGTACCTGCAACCTTGCTGCTATGCTGCCGGAGGGGATTAGCAGGTTCAGGAAGGTTATGGGTGAGTATAGTGAATTTGCCAAGAGATGAAACAATCGATTGCTGACATGAAGAAATATGCTAAGGAGTATGCTTAGAAGGAGATTACCCTGATTGCTTTAATTGATGAACTGAAGAGAGGGCATGAGGCTGAAATGGCAAAGCATGAAGCTGCTAGGCTTAAGGTGGAGGCAGATCAGTTGGCTTTGGAAGCAGAGAAAAACGCATTCGAAAGTGAGAAGAAAGAGTTGGAGGGTTCCCTTGCTGCTGCTCAAAGTGATAACAAGTGGTTAATAGAAGAGGGCTTTCAGCAAGTCGTTACTTACCTCCTTCATTCTGCTGAATTCAACTCTGCCCTTGGAGAGGTGTATACCAAGCTTCTAACCCATGGTAAGCATGCTGGTTTCGTTGCAGGGTTTAAAGCTCACGAGTCCGGCCAAGTCTTGGAAGAGTCTCCTTTCTATCAGCCTAACTCCTTAGATGTGTTCAAGGAAACCGTCCTCAAGATGGAACACTCCAGCTATTCTTATGTTGCTCAAGTTTCTTCCCTTTATGGGACACCTTTGAAGGAGCTGAGAGAATTGAAGCCTGCTGGTCTAAACGAAGCTGTATTTGCTAAGGTGCTTCAATCTGTTTCAAGGAAGAGGGCGCATTCTGGTGATAGTGAAGAGACTTTGGATGTGGGTGAAACACTTTCCAAGGATGCTAGCGTTGAGGCCTCCGAAGCTGGTGGTCTTGTGGAGAAGCTACCAAAGAAAGGGAAAAAAGCAAAGAAGGCAAAAGTGATCAAGGCTGGGAATGAGGATGAAGCCTCCAAGCCTTCAGGATCTGGTAACGATGCCTGAACTCCCCTATTCGTAGCTTTCTTAGCATCCGGTCTGTAAAACAATTAACTTTGTGGTTATGTTTCAAAACACTTTTATCTTTTGTGGGAACCCTTAGTGGTTCTCTGATGGTTGTGGGCTGTTGCCCTTTGAACAATTATGCTACTATCTGCCTTTGTTAAAAGCCTTGAAATGTTGAGCCCTTTGGGCTGTTGTTTAAGTTTTTATGGTTGTTCATCTTTTGTTCATTTCTGTTATTATGTGTGTTTGTCTTTGTTATTGTTTGGGAATGTTTATCCGGTAGCACCTTCAAAGGTTGAATGCTGCAGTCATTCATCCTTAAGGTAGTCTAGGCAAACATATCACCACCTATCCTATATACACTTATATAAGTGTTTTAATTTGTTTTTCGTAAGTTTGTTTTTTTTTTAAACTTAAGGAACGATTGGTGTAGGTTGTTCAAGCCTGTCAATGAGATTTGTAAAATTATTTTTTGTTTATCTCATGGAGTCGGATTGATTTAGGAACTCACCCCTTATATAGGTCCGTTCAACCCTCGAACCTATTGAGCGAAATGGCCTGGGAGCTCATCCCCTTACATGGCCCTTGCCATGGAGTTTCTTGCAAGGTTCTCAACCTGATCATAGGATAGAAAGACAAAGTTTCCAAAAGAGGATTCAGTGATCCTTTCATTCATTCGATAAGTTAACATTACATCGCTTTTAAAAGAGAACAACATTTTCTTACAACTTAAACAAAGAACCTTTTAAGGTTCTTGCCATTCCAATGTCGAGGGAGCTTCTTGCCTTCCATGTTGGCAAGCTTGTAAGACCCTCCTCTGTGGGATTCGAGGATGGTGTAGGGACCTTCCCATTTGGGTCCTAGTTTTCCTTGGTTTTCCTTTTTACTTGCTTCGTTGTTTCTTAGAACCAGATCACCTGGCTTGAAGCGTTCATGCTTGACTTTGGCATTGTAGTAGGACTCCATCTTTTGTTTGTACTTGGCTTCTCTTATTGCTGCCAAGTCTCTGGCTTCCTCTAGGAGATCAAGATTGAGTGACGTTTCTCGTTCATTTGCCTGGATGTCAACATGAAGGGTTCTAGGTGTGGTGACCCCAATTTCAGCAGGTATGACTGCTTCAGATCCAAAGGTAAGGCTGTAAGGGGTTTTCTTGTTGCTTGTTTTCTCAGTGGTTCGAATTGCCCAAAGAACGCTTGGCAATTCTTCCAACCAATTTCCTCCTTGACGACCCAACCTAGCCTTGATCCCTTCAACCACACTTCTATTCATCCTTTCAACCTGGCCATTGGATTGAGGGTATGCTACAGAGCTAAAGACTTGTGTTATTTGATACTCCTTGCACCAAACACTGAACGGTCTTTCTGCAAACTGTTTGCCATTATCTGTCACAAGCACCCCAGGCAAGCCGTATCGACAGATGATATTTCCCCAGACAAATTCGATTATCTTCTTCCCAGATATTTTTCCCAAAGGCTTCACTTCTGGCCATTTCGTGAAGTAATCAACTGCCACCAACAAGAATTTGACCCCTCCTTTTGCTGGTGGGAAGGGTCCAAC
The DNA here is from genome assembly GCA_032199755.1 of Ambrosia artemisiifolia. Lineage (NCBI taxonomy): Eukaryota > Viridiplantae > Streptophyta > Magnoliopsida > Asterales > Asteraceae > Ambrosia > Ambrosia artemisiifolia. Next base: position 23,466,944 of record CM063524.1, on the reverse strand, counting down.
GATATCCATTCCCCATTTGTAGAATGGCCATGCCGAATTAATGGGCACTAGATCATGCTTGGGACTTTTTGGGACAGGAGCATGAATTTGGCAGGCTTCACATTTCTTCAATTGTTCGGATGCATCACGATGCATGGAAGGCCAGAAATAGCCTAGGTTCATGAGTTTTGCCACGACTGACCTTGGACCACAATGAGCTTCACATATTCCTTCATGAACCTCCTTGATCAAGTACTTGCTTTGTTCAGGACCTTCACATCGAAGCAATGGGGCCAAGTACCTTTTTTTATAGAGTATCTTGTCCTAGATGGTGTATTGCTTGGACTTGATCCGAATCCTTTCAGCTTCAACAGGATCTTGGGGCAGTTCACCTTTTTCTAGGAACCTTACAAATGGAGTCATCCAATTTGGTTCATTTTCAGTGATGACGTCTTGAACCTCAAGTTCAGATATTGCAGGATGTTTAATCACTTCAACCAACACCTTTTTGGTAAGATGGGCAAAATTCAACGAAGCAAGCTTGCTAAGGGCGTCAGCCTTCTTGTTATGAGACCTTGGAACCTGTTTGATCTTGCAACACTGGAAGGTGTTCATGATCTCCTTGGCCTTCTCTCTGTACTTTTTCATATTAGGTTCCTTGGCGATGTAGCTATCGTTCACTTGATTGGAAACCAGTAGTGAGTCAGTGAACACTTGAAGCTTGTGAACCATCATCTTTTTTGCAAGCTTGAGTCCTGCTATCAGGGCTTCGTATTCTGCTTCGTTGTTAGTTGTCTGAAATTCCAAACGAAGGGCATATGTGAATTCTAACCCTTCAGGGTTGATTAGTACAAGACCGGCCCCTGAACCTTCAACACTGGAAGCCCCATCTGTGTAAAGCTTCCAGGCTTCCGGATCAACGGGTTCGTCTATGGTAATATTAACTTCGGCAGTTTCCACCCTTGGAATCGGCAATGAAATCAGCGAGTATTTGTGCCTTTATTGCTTTCCTCGGGACGTAGGTGATTTTGTGTTCACCTAGTTCAACAGCCCATTTGGCTAGTCGTCCCGAGGTTTCAGGTCTTTCAAGCACATTCTTGATTGGTTGGTCAGTGATTACTTGTATGGGATGTGCTTGAAAGTACCTTCGAAGCCTTCTGGCTGTTTGCACCAAGGCTAAGGCCAATTTTTCCAAAGGAGGGTACTTGACCTCTGCTAACTTTAATGTTTTACTGAAGAAATAGACGGGTACCTGAGCTTTGTCTCTTTCTATGGTGAGAACAGCGCTGAAGGCTTCATCAGTAACTGAAAGATAGACAGAGATCATTTCCCCTGCTTCAGGTGTTGCAATGGTGGGAAGGGAAGCCAGGTAATGCTTCATGCTGTTGAAGGCTTCCTCTGCTTCTTCTGTCCACCAGAAGTCTTTCTTGTCAGTGCAACCTTTGAGGGTCTTGAAGAAAGGTAGGGATTTCTCAGCTAGTTTTGACACGAAACGCTTCAAGGCAGCAAGTTTGCCGTTCAGGCTTTCTACCTTTTTCTTGGTTTGGGGTGACTTCATGTTGAGGATGGCTCGAACCTTGTTCGGGTTAGCCTTTATGCTTTGTTTTCCTACAACGTGACCCAAGAACTTTCCTTCTTCGAAACCAAAGGAACACTTAACAGGATTTAGCTTCATGTTGATTTCTCTGAGGTTGTTGAAGGTTTCTTGTATGTCAGTGAGCATTTGATCTTCAGTTTTGCTCTTGATGACCAAGTCATCCACATAAGCTTCCATGTTTTTGCCAATTTGCTTGGCAAAGGCCTTATCAACCAACCTTTGGTAAGTAGCACCTGCATTTTTTAAACCAAAGGGCATTTTTCTATAACAGAAAATACCCTTGTCAGTATGAAAGGCAGTTTTTTCTTCGTCTTCCTCCTTCATTTGTATCTGGTGATAACCTTTATAGGCATCCAGAAAACACTTGAAGGGGAAGCCTGTAAGCGAGTCAATTTTCAGATCAACCTCCGGTAAAGGATAACAATCCTTGGGACAGGCTTTGTTGAGGTCTTTAAAGTCGATGCACATCCTCCATGAATCATCAGGTTTTCGAACCATCACAGGGTTTGCAACCCATGATTGGTATTTTACCTCTCGGAGGATCCCAGCTTCAACCAGTTTGTCTACCTCTTGACATGCAGCCTTGCTTCGTTCTGGAGCAAGACTCCTTTTCTTCTGAACTATGGGTTTGATGTTTGGGGGAATCCTGAGTTCATGCTCAGCAACTTCTCGTGGGATCCCAGTCATGTCACTTGGGCACCAAGCAAAAACATCAACATTGTCTTTCAGCAATGCTTCAAGCTTTGAGAGAGTGTCCCTGGGAAGGGTTGTGTTGACCCGTATCCTTTGATCAGGGTATTTGGGGTTGATGCTGAGACCAAGCTTGCTTTGATCTTCATCAATTGTTAACACCGAAGTGGATGGTTGGAGGGTTGCGACACCTTCTTTGGTGGGGAACTTTGCACTTTTTCGGCTAATGGAAACCGTCATATCAAAGATTACCACTCCTGGCCTTCCAATGATGACATCGTAGCTAGATGGTAGGTCTAGGACAACGAAGGTTAGTGGTTTAGTCCTTCGCATTTGTCCATCAGAGAAGGTTACATCAAGCGTTATTTCGCCCAAGGGCTTGATGGGTATGTCGGCAATGCCTTTAATGGCAGCCTCAGCAGGCCGCAGCATGGAGCGTTCTTCAGAGCTTAAAAGGTTGAAATATTTGGCAAACATTATTTCAGTAGCAGCTCCGGTGTCTATGTAGGCCTTTTGGGTTTTGAGTGAACCCACGAAGGCTTCAAGGACAAGTGGATCACAATGCTTTTCTTCCTTGGTACAAGGGAAGTAGATGCCTTGTCGTTCCCAATCCTCCAACCTTTGTCGCTTGCTGGGGGTTTCATTTTCAACAAACACCATGGCAACGTCTTTCTTCTTGCCGTCTGCCATGTTTTCTTTAACACCTTTGACCAGATGGGCTAGTTCCCCAGATTTGACGGCTTCTTCGATTCTTTTCTTGAGCTGGAAGCAGTCGTTGGTGTGATGTCCCTTCTCTTCGTGAAACTCGCAATATTGGTTGGAGTTTTCATTTCTTTTGCTTTTTGGTAAGGGACGAGGAGGTCTGAAGGTGTGCTTAACTTCTTCGGTTGCTAGGATTTCTTGAGGAGTTTTGGTGAGAGCTGTGAAGTTGACATTTCTGTCCCTGCTTGGAGGGTTCCTGCTTTCAGACCTTCGTGACTCAGACCCTCTGGGTCTTTTGTCATAGGTACCATAGTTGCCTCTTTTTCTAGTGGGACTGTTGCTTCTCCAGCTGGAAGCCCTTTTCCTTTGTTCTTTGATGTCTACAGCCTCCTCTCCTCGAATATGAGCTTCAGCTCTTTCTAAGGCCTCTTCAAGGGTTCTAGGGAGACTTTTGTTAAACTCCCTGGTAAGGTACTTTGAGTTGATGGCGTTCATGAACCCTGCAACCTTCATCTTCTCGTCTGCACCAACGTAAGTAAGGCCTTCTTTCTTGTATCTTTCAATGAAGTTCTTCAGGCTTTCATCATCCTTCTGTTTTATCTAAAAGATGACGGTTGCATCCTTGACACAACGCCTCAGTTGTGAGAAGTTGGCTAGAAATCCTTTACCAAGTTCGTCAAAGGTACGGATGCTTCCTGTCGTCAAGCCGTTGAACCAAATTCGTGCAGATCCAACGAGGGTCTGCATGAACATGAGACAGCACTCGGGATCACTCCATTTCTCGATCCGAGCAGCCCCTGAGAAGATCTGAAGGTGATCTTCTGGATCATCAGTGCCATCATACGTTCTTATATGAGCTGGCATCTTTAGCTTGTTGGGAAAATCATAGTCTGCTATCTCTGGTGAGAAGCAAGACGAGCTGTTTGGCTTGTAGGGTTGGTTAACAGTGTGTTCCACCCTGTTATTGGTTACTCCTCTGGGATTTCCTTGTTGGGCAGCGATGGCTTGACTGATGAGTTGTTGCCAAGGAAAGTTAGCCATCATTTGAGATATCATGTAGGGCATAAGCTTGAAGCCTTGAACGCCTTCGGTAGCCACATTGCTGGTTGTCATGGGGATGCTCATAGAAGCGTTTCTGGCCATGGGGAGTGAAGCCATGGCCTGATCCCATGAAGTGGCCGTTGGTGGTGGGATACTGGTTACAGGTGACTGCAAGAGTTGATCCAGAGTAACTTCATGTCCAAGTGGCATACCAGAGGTGGTAGCTTGGGTGGTAAATAGTGGGAAAGCAGTAGGACTGGATCTTGCTTCGTAGTGAGAAGCAGTATGGGTGTTGCTGGGACCAGCATTGTTGTTTCTGGGTGAAGGTCTGCGTCCATAAGTGGCAGTGAGAGGGGGAGGAGGTCCAGGAGAGAGTGATATCTCTTCCTCCTCGTCATAGTCTAGCCGGAGACGGACTCCTTTGTCCCTTTCCTTCATAACGTACTGGTTCAAAAGGGATCTAAGCTGCAAGAAGTTCCTCTCCACTCCTTCAGGGGTGAGATCTATGCGATGGGGAGTTTGTGCAAGATCAGGGAGAGGAGACATCACTCCTGAGCGAGTGGGAGGTGGAGTTTGCAAGTTTGTTGACACATGATGAGTAGGTGGGGACTGTGTCCCAGCTGGAGTACCTCCTGGAGTGGAGAAAGACACAGATCTAGCCGGAGAGGTCTGATCTGTGCTAGGGGAGATCTGGTTGACCTCTTCTTGGGACTCAGGGTCAGACATGGAGAGAGTCGGAGCTACACAACTGATTTCTAGTAAAGAAAATGGCGCAGCCCCACGGTGGGCGCCAACTTGTTGCTACAACAAATAATTGCCTAACGTTGGTTCTGAGTCACAAGGGGGGTTCAGAGGTTCAAGGGTTCCATTCTGCCTAACGCAGGTCGTGGTGTCCTTCTACGTTGCAAACGTAGAAGGAGGTTCAAGGTTATTTTTGTTGCTTTAGATGCTTTGAATTTCTGGTTTGAGATGTACTCGAAACCAGAAGTAGATATTCTTGAGATCCGAGTGAAGAGAGTTATTCTCTCCACGTGCAAGACCAAAAGAATGAGAAGAATTAAGTGGAAGTGATTGTGATGGTGTGTTCAGAGCTGTGGAATCAGCCTCTGATTTATAGAGAAAGGAGATCTCTATTAGAAGAAAGCATCTTGCCTTGAGCCTTGTTGCAACTAAAGGACAATCCACAAATAGTAAGTGGCTGCTATGGACCTGCGGTCTGTTTGCTGATGTTACTCCATCAGCAGCTGTTTGTTTTGCTCGATGAAAAGATGACGGGACAAGTCACCTTTTTGACTTAGGATGCTCCTGGCTTTTGAACCTTTGTAGGCTCCAACCCTTTAAGCATTGTTCAGTAATGTTGTTTATTTATTTTTGCTTTAAGCTACCCACGTCGTCATACATAAACAGTAATTTTGACTTCGTAAGGATAGTTTAAATTTATTTATAGTTTTACACTTACCCAATATGAATGATATGGCCACTTTTCTTTATTTAACATTAATAAGAAGAATATATACGGGATTACATGTTAATTCCTTCAAGTGTTATCCATTCATGTTTTTGGGTTTGCAATTATACTATGTATAATTTAAAAGCTAAGATGAATAGTTGTTTAAGATGAATAGTTACAAAACCAATCATATGTTTCCATTTGTCTAGCTACGTGTTTTCCTTTCAGTTGTTTTGCTTGCCACGCGTAGGATAACATCACCAGCTATTAATCTCTTTTTTTGTCTTTATTATTTCATCTACTTATTTGTTTCTTCTTGCATCTCTTCCTCTGTTGACATACCATCGAAGAAGGCAGCAATGGTGAGCTAATTTCAAGACAGATCAACAGGTAAGCTTCCATTTTCTTTGATATTCAGGAAACCTAGACGTGGATTCCATCACTGCTTTCTTTATTCAATATACCATACTGCCCATTGTCACCGATCTCATCATCCCGATTTCCACCTTCACTTCATCTTCAATCATTTTAACCCTAATTTATTGTGGGTTTAGGTATCCAGCTTCTTTTCGGTGATTGGGTTATGATTTTAGCATTGTAGTTATTATATATTACTGTTGCATGATAAAGTAAAAGACTTAATAACAAAATATTTATTTTATTTGGCTAATGTTTTATCTCACTCAATTGGTTTTTTTGGTACTTATTTTCGTTAATTATCCTTCTGTTTACAGGGTGCCTTTGATTTACTCTGCAACAGGAACAATTTAGGTTATTTACTTTCTACTATTAGATTGAATGGTATTTTGGGGGTTTTCAGATGTTGACAAATGAAAAAGATTGTATATTTGTGGTTTTTATCTTTCCCATGTTTATCATTAAGGGTTATGATGGCATCAATGTTGGAGTGCTAAGCCAGTTGAATCATTCCAAGGTAATGTTGTGTTAATTGCTTGATTGAAATTTTTTTTTTTTGGATTTGCTTTGGTTTTATGTTGCAACAATTTGAAAATTGAAGTCCAAACAGCTGCGTAAGTTTACTTAAATTTGGTTTTCTTTACTATGTTTGTGTTTAAGATATATTTATGAGTTTAAGTTTAGATTAACTTATTTTCTTAGAATGGTTTTGAACTTTGTTAATTTAATTTCAATTAATTAGTGTTAAAAAGAAAAGAAAATTTATAACAGTTCTTAAACAATTTGTGGGTGATGTATCATATCCGTCAATAAAGGTTTGCATTAAAAGAATAATGGGTTTACAAAATATTAGTACTTATATATTATAAAAGTCTACATTTTTTGTGTGTGAGAACTGATCAGTTGCTTCATGTGTTGCTGAATTATGTGTCCTCATTGCCTCCTTAATTAGTTGATGTTAACAGTTATGGTTCTGGTTGTTCGTGGTGCTTATGTTAGAGTTATGTAGAGGCTTCAAAAACTTCAACTAAAGCATGGATAGTCTATTGATTGTTGAGTTATTGTTGACTTGATTTGTTTTTTATTTTTCTGCGTCAATTATGGTGGTCATACTAGATTCATATCTATGTATTGTTTAGAGTTAGGTGTTCATGATTGTTCAATTAGTTTAATTTACTATTAAGGTTGTTTGAATTTATTTTAGTTCTGGTCAAATCGAAGCCTGAATAAGGAAGTCCCCGTTAGTCTGTGTGAAGATGAGGTTTCCTTTTTTGTTGATGATATGTAAATCGTGTTTAGATAATTTGCATGAACATGCTTTAATCGCTATGGGTTAACAAAAGTAATAACATTTTTTTCTCCCTTTTTTTATCTTTTCTGGAACCACTTCAGTTGGAACTGAGTTAACTTAAGTCAAATAATTGAGTTTGACCGGTTTGGGTCGGGTTTAGTTTAGTTTGAAAGTATAATTATAACTCAAGCGGTCACAAAATGTCAGGGCCAACATGGGCGTGTCATAACATGTAAGCATTTGTGAACACTAGCAAAGGAAAATAAAACTGTAGTGGTATGTTTGACCCATTATAACCTTTAAAATTCAACCCGGATGGGATAACTATAGGTCACTTTATTAATTTATTTTGTTTTTATTTATGTAGATTTGGGCTTTATGAGTCTATATAAAAGGTCTTGACTATAGCTTTCATTGAATAAAATAGAAATTCTTTCTTCATTGTGGTTTAATTCTTATTAGGAAGAACTGATGTAATATAACTATTGCTATGCTTTTTGTCTGTATCAAGTTTGTTGGCTCACTCAACACATAACTTAGAATTTTATATTTGGTACCTGCAAATATATATAGTATTGTTCAAGGCTATTGAGATCCGTTAACTTCCTAACAAAAAAGATATTGAAGAAAGAATGGAGGTTTATTATTATGTGGTCTTTTTGTATAACGGGTCAAACATACCACTGCAGTTTTATTGACTCATTCTGGCTACGCTTTGTTTCCTTTTCCCAGTCTCTTGCCCTGGTAGTAGCGGCACCTATATCTTTCTTATACATCGACAGTTGATTTCCCCTTTTGCGTGTCTTTTGTTTCTTAGTAATATTTACAAAGTATTGATACATATTTTCTCCGCTTTTTTATATTAAAACATTTTAATTAGATGGTTCACTATAAAGCGCTTCATATCGAATGACAAGATTCGTGTTGTTATCGTTATCTTCACCTGCGTTGATGTCCATTATCTGATGTTTATTGTGTTTCTTTGCAGCCTGCAATGCTCTTCTTCGTCTACGTACTCAACCGTATTTACTTAGGTTTGTTTCTGTTGTTTATGTCATTATTGTTTTGTCTTTTCATATGGTCAATCATTGCTCTTTTGTAGCCGTTGTTTTTGTCTTTATCTGAACCTTTATTGTTATAAGTTATGCCTCCAAGAAAGCGAAAATCAACCTCAAACCATGATTGTGATCAGGCGTCATCAAACGCCGGTGCTACCGGTGGTTGTCAAACTACGGGTCAAGTAGCAAAACGACCAGCGATGTTAAGAGATGCCTCTGCCCATGGTGTTGGTATGGCATCAGCCGAGCAACACCATTTTGCGAACTGCATTGTTTTGCTAGCATTTGAAGTGCACAAACTGCACTATGTGTCCGATAAATATAATGCATATGTTGCTCTTTGACAAACCTCATGCAACAATATAACTAATTTCAACCACCTGTGGAAATGTAGGCTATGAAGAAACAAGCAAGAGCCCGAAAAAAATAGCACTTGAACCATTTTCGAAAAAAGAAAGCAACCGTCAACACGACAGGATTTTTTTTATGATCAAGACAAACCTAAGAAGGTCGTATTTTGCATAGTATAACGTTTGTAAGAAGTCGTATTTTGCATAGTATGACGTTTGTAAGAAGTTGTGTATGCCACGTGACTTTTAGTACCCAAATAATGTGACCATGCGTTGATGTTTTGCTATGACACAACTACTAATTGGGTCTATGCAAAAGGAAGTCTGTCGCGAATTGTCGCCGCAAAGCGCGACGAGAGAATTCCTAGTTATATATAAACTGAAATTAGTTGCTGAAAAGTGAGAAAATACAAAATAGGGCAGCATCAGTCATGTACATGGTTAAGTCAACAGAAATAGGCACCTAATTAGAATTACAACTAGAACTGTATACGTCTCAACTAGGGGTGTGGATCAAATCAGCTCCGAATTAGAATTACAACTAGAACTGTATAGCTGAATCAAGATTTCTTTTTAAGTGAACTTGAATTCAAATCGAATAGAACTAAAATTAGAATTACAACTAGAACTAGGATTTAAAATAGTAAAGAAAACACATTAGTTAAATCAAATTAAATTAAATGAAAAAAAAGTGTAAATTTGTAACTTGATTTGGGTTTAATTTGTCAGCGCGTGCTATTTCTTTTATAAACGTTTCTGTCTATCACTTTTTTTTTATTAAAACGCAATACGAAAGTTACATCACAATGAAAAAAATATCTATGCATATAATCAGAATTTGGATTTTCCAGTCGGTTTGGTTTGAAAATCATATATTTGCAACTTGATTCAATAACCGAAATCTAAATGCGAATTGTTCTCTTAACCGAATTGAAAAACCAAGAAGTTAGTTTGAATTCGATTCAATTTTCGGTTTTTCAAATTTCGTTGAGGACACAATGATGAATTGGATGTTAGCCCACTTGGTAGAAGTTTAATCTCTTAGGAGGAGATCATGTATTTGGTGTAAAATATAGTAGTGATAACATTAGCCGTTTATAAAGAAAAGTAAAAAACTGACATGAACAAATTAGCAACTTCTTTGAATTGTATAAAGTATCCTTTGCAAATAAAAGGGACCTTGTAGCGAAATCAGACCAGGAAATTAGGAGCACAAATGAAGGCCATCTATAAATAAATAGCAAAGAAGGCCAGACCAGGAGAGCTTCAAAGATCTCAGCCCAATAACACGAAACCTACATAGGCCCAAATAATAAAAAGAAAAAGAAAGGAATTTTGTTAGATCAATTGATATTTTAACATCTGTAAATATGAAAATAGAATTTGTATCAATACAAATACGAGAGGGACAAAAACGTTAACTCCTTTCTTCGAACACATACCCAAAACCACTCAAAGTATCAGGGGCACTCCACGAGTAAGGCTTCTCGACAATGGTTGTCGCACGGCAATACCGCCATCACCCCTGAAGAAACACAAATCTTAGATCATCGGGTCAGCGCTGATCTTGGTAGTGATTCTACGGGTTGTTTATAAAAAGGTGTATTTATAAAACGTGATAGGTATGAGGACCAGACCAAGGATGTTTAGAGACAACAAATTAGAAGAGCCGAGCCTCTAAATGTTAGTAAATAAACAGGGGTTGGAAAAGTACGATGTGCTCGTAGTCTTTTCAACGAAAGTATTTGTGAATATCGGATGCCAATAAAAGGAGAAGGGACTCCTCCTTTTATAGTACCTCGACATGCAACTTTCTCAACCCGTCATCTACCCTTAACGGGGCCCGGCCCAGGTACAGGTGTCTCTAGGTCTCAGGCCCAAGTCCCTAAGCCCAATGGTACAAGTGGGTTTGGTAAAAATAGGGAAGGGGGGATGTTACATTCCTGACAAAAACACACGTGGCGTCCGTTGAGTGGACGTCGGTGGGCGGCGAACACGTGGCGTCCGCTTACTGGCTACTCCATGGCGGTGGGTAATCATCCTTCTTCTAGAACCTAAGACCAGCTGGAGGGTTGCAAAAGTCTTCTGTCAAAGAGATATCTTGGCTGGGAAGCTGCCACGTCATCGTCCTTTCTGGATGTCAGGTTGAGCGCAGCCATTGATTGGCTGAGAACTCTAACGGGTAGTCTGCAGCGTCAAGAACAGTTGCCTGGGGCAGGAGTGTATGTCTCGAGGGTGCCCCAGAAGGCATCTTTTAGGTGTGTTGACGAAGCTTTGTTTATCTTGCTGAAGAAGCTTCGTAGTGTGTCTGTCCCGCTGACGTAAAACGGGCGGGATATTGTGCGTCGGACGCTAGCCATTCCGCTGACGTAGAACGGGCGGGTGAGTCTGCGTCCTCTATCTGATGGACGCTAACTGTTCCGCTGACGTAAAACGGGCGGATTATGTTTAGCTAGGCACGGATTGTAGGTTTTTGATATGGTATTGCTGGTGTTTTGGTACCATATCCCTTCAAGTCCCCCCAGTGCTGTCGTGTTGCTCTGACAAGGGAGTGCTGGACTTATTTATAGATTTTAAAGGAGTGGAGTTTTACATGTGTAATTTGAGTTACATCCAGTCGTCACTGGGTTTTCATGTAACAAAGTGTACATGTAAGTTTATGACGTCGTCGACTAGTGCACGCGGAGTGATCAATCTGCGGGCGTATGACAGAATGAGAATTTCAGTTCTTGCATGTATAGAGCTTGAAGCCTGATGTCTGTTGGTAATAAGAGGACATAGTTTCTGTAAAGAAGAAAAAATGTTGGAGCTGTTCTTCCGGATGTTGTCGTAATTACTGCGTAGGCGTCTGGCGTTATAGCGCATCTCGAAGAGGAAGCTGAGAAAATGTTGGAAGTTTTTCATCCGTGCGCGGGCGTCATGCCTGACGAGGCGTCGGACGTTATAGCGCATCTGTGAGATAAAAAAGAGACAACTTGAATTTTTTCATCCGGACGCTGGCGTGATCCCTGAGGAGGCGTCGGGCCTTGTAGCGCATCTGTAAGATGAAAAAGAGAAAACTTGATTTTTTTCATCCGAACGCTGGTGTGATGCCTGAGGAGGCGTCGGGCCTTGTAGCGCATCTATAAGATGAAAAAGAGAAAACTTGATTTTTTTTCATCCGGACGCTAGCGTGATGCCTGAGGAGGCGTCGGGCCTTGTTGCGCATCTGTAAGATGAAAAAGAGAAAACTTAATTTTTTTCATCCGGACGCTGCCGTGGTGCCTGAGGAGGCGTCGGGCCTTGTAGCGCATCTGTAAGATGAAAAAGTAGTTTTTTGTCTAGTTCTGCGCATGCTAAAGTGTAGTTAATGCGCATTGAATTTGTCTCTTTGAATTCTGTGTAAATTTAATGGCGGGAATGTTTGTTTGTGAAAGGACGTGTCTGACGGTTCATACATTGTGCTCGGAGAACGTGTCTGACAAGTGCTATAGCTGGTAAGTTGATAGGCCGCCACGTGTCATGCATCGGTGATGTGTGGACAGCTGGTGGTGGTGTGTTTGAACGTGGGCGTACATGTGTCGATCATCGGTGGCGTGTGACAGTTGTTCGGGTATTGCAACCGTCAGGCGAGTGTGCCACACGCGGCGCGTGAACCGTCTATCACGTGGTCCGCTGACGTGTCATATCCTGATTGGACCTCTATCTGAAAAGGTGCTTTTGTCATGATGACCTTCTATTCCATCGCAATTAATGCGATGGATATAAATAGGGGCTTCCTCCTTGAGTTTTCTTTTACCACTTCGAATTTCTTTCTTCTTTCTCTCCGGTGATCCTCTCCGCTTACGATTAATAGTTATTGAAATCATAAAAATTTTCTTTCATTTTCTTCTTCTGGTCTTTCTCCAAGATGTCTGAGGATAAGAGTTCCAAGCCTAAATTGGCTATGGTGGAGGCTCGGGTAGCCTAGTCCAAAGATAAATATAGATCCCTTCTTGAGAAATATAAGATTCTCCGGGAATGGGAGCCCGAATTTCCGGCGAAGGGTAAAACTCTTATGGATGCTACTGAGGGGAAGATATGCCTGTATGACGCTTTTTTCCAGAAGGCGTTATTCCGAATTCCGACCAGTCGTTTCTTGATTGATGTTCTTAAGAGGTACGGCGTTCATATTTCTCAGATGAGCCCGTTCGGAGTTATGAGGGTGATGCATTTCGAGGGAACTTGCAGGGCTTTGAGAATGGAGCCGGTGTTTGAGCAGTTCAACGTTTTTTACAAGCTGGAGGTGAAGGAGAGTGGTTGGGTGTCTTTTGTGGAACGGTCGAAGGCTGTGTCGATCGTGTGACGAAGAGTTCTCCTAAGAGTCTTCGTGATTGGAAGAGGTGTTTTTTCTATGTGAGGAATGAGGTGATTCCGGAGGCGATGGAGTGGTTGACCCTTCGTGCTGGGCAGAAGCCTCCGTCCTTTGACGTTAATAAGGATTTCCAGGAGTAGTATTGGTTCAAGATATTGTTGTCCCATCTGACTCGGTTGGATAATTTGGACCACTGTGATGAAGGCATGTTGCGGTTGGTGGGTCTTAGCCGTCTAGGCATGAGGGAAGGGATGGATGTGCTTCCCTATGGTGACGGAGGTATGGATCTGGCGGCAGGTAAGTCCCTATTGGTTGGTTATGCTTCATCTAAGTTTGTTGATCTTTGGGTGATGTATGTTTGTATGTTTATATACAGGTGAATGCTTGTTTGATTTCTGGGCGCAGAGGGTGTCGCGCACTATGTTTAGGCCAGTCTCTGACTCCCTGCTGGTGAGGTAGCTGGCGTGGAGCAGAAGCGGGTGAATTTCCTGTTCCCTGCGCGTATATAAGCTGAGCCTGAGAATCCTTTAGCAGTTGGTTTCTTTATTAATCCTGAACCCTTGTCTGCGCGTACTGCGCACGGGGTTGACTTGGTTGTTTTATCTGACGATGAGTCTAGCGGGTCGTCTTCTAACTTAATAGCTCGTTCGCGTCGCTCTGTAGGTGGTGGATCTAGTGGAACCGTGTCTGCGCCACAAGGTGTGGGCGCCACTAGTAGTGGGTCGGGAACGACGGAGGGTGCCAAGGGCAAGAGAAAAGTGATGATGTGGTTCATCCTAGGGGTGGGTCTGTTGAACTGGAGTTTGAGCCGCCACCAAGACGCCAACCTTTGAGCAAGAAGATTGTGAAGAAGCTGACTTGTAAGTATAATTGTTCTCTGAGTTGCTTCTTTGCTTCTCTTTTCTGATATTTGCTTTATGTTTTGTTCCAGCATCCACTCCGCCTGCGGTTCAGCAGTATAAGGCGGAGAGGTAGAGGAAGAAAAAAGCTAAACAGGAAGAGAAGGCTCGTGTTGAGGCCGAGCTGAGGAAGAAAGCTGGAGAAGATAAGGCTCGTGCTGAGGCCGAGTTGAAGAAGGCAGAGGAGGAGCGGCGCCTGGCCGCTGCTGCTAAGGAAGCTTAGGATGCGCGGGCGCATGAATTGTTGTTGAAGCAGCATGCTGATATGGCTGCTGTGAAGCAGGAGAAGGCTAAGGCCTTGGCTTCCTAGAGCCAAGGTGGTGTTCAAAAGGAGGTAGTGATAATTGATGTGGAGATGGTTGGGACTCCACTGGTTGGTGAAGGGACTGGGGGTATTATTGAGCCTCAGTCCAAAAATGTTGAAGGTGCTGGGGCGTCCTCTAGTGGCCCCGCGTTCAAATTGGACGCTCCGGTTTTCGTCCGCCAGTGGCGTATTACCGAGAGCTGTCGATTCCTTAGCCCTTTTGTGGCTGAGGAGTTTGTGGATTGTGCCTTGCCGCTAGCAGAGCGACTTCACCAAAAGAGCCAGGACCGAGGTTCCCTGCTTTCGAAGTTGTGTTCGAATTTAACTGCGGCGTTAAGCAATGTTTATGGGGTGAGGCGGGCTGAGGATGAACTTGTGGATGATCAAGCTGCCTTTGCGCAAGAGGTAGAGCGCTTTGAGCGTGAGAAGGAGGTTTTTGAGACGGCTAAACGTCGTCTCGTTGAGCAGGTGAAGAAACTGGAGGCGGATATCCGTCAAAAGGATGTTGAAGCCGCCGAGAAGCAGAAATCTTGGATTGATTTTTCCGCCAAGATTAATAAGGAACCTGAGCGCCGTCGTTTAGCGACGCAGAAAGTAGAATATGATCTTGTTGCTTCAAGGCACGGGGAGGCTGCCAAGGCTAAGGAGTTGGAAGAGTTAACTTCCAAATATTCCACGGCCCTGCCCCGACCTTAAGACGAAGGATGAGGATGTTGTGCGGGCGACCACCCGTGTTTCTAAACTAGAATCACAGGTGGGACCCTTATGAAGGAGCGGGAGGCGTGGGCTCAGGAAAAGGAAGCTCTTGTTGGCGCACAGAAGGCTGCTGAAGAAAAAGCTGTGTGGATAATGTGTGATGGAGTTGCTGGTGTAAGTCTCTTTCTTATGCTTTTCTTTTTCCTTTGTATCCATTATTGCTTTTTTGCCTTAACTGCTTTGTGTTTGTAGATTTTGATCGTATTTGGAATGAACCTAAGATGGGCGACCAGGTAACAGCCATTGTGGAGGCCGCGCGAGTTGCCGGTCTTCATGCTGGTTGGTTGGAAGGGTATTTGGCGGCCAAGGATGGGGCCTCCGTTGAAGATGAGCCGTTCCAAGATGTGGAAACCGAGGCGGAGATTTTGGACCAATTGGAGAAACTTGATACTATGGAATTTCCCATACTGTTGACGGTCCAAAAGTGTCTTGGTGACGCAGATCCGCTTGGTCGATTTAAGAGCTGGATGCAGGAATCGGATCGTCTTGGACGTGAGCGTGCTGATAAGCTGAGGCCGCCAAAGCGGATGGGTAGTTCTGGGACGGCTCATGAGCCTCCCAAGTAGGGTATTTTGTTGTAATCTCTTCCGTTTTTGTGTTTGTAAATATTTTGACTATGGTATGAAGTTGATGTTTTTCCTTTCGTTCATAGTTGTCTTGAGTGTTGTTATAACTATCTTGCTTTTGTTGTCGTGAAGTAGTCGACTGATTGCAGAAGTAGTTATGTCATCGGTCTGGAAGAGATTGATTGATTTTGAGTTCATTGTTTATCATGAAGAGTGAATTAGCTTCATAAGTTAGGAGTGACTTTGGCGTCTAACATGAAGAGTAAATTAGCTTCATAAGTTAGGAGTGACTTTGGCGTCTAACATGAAGAGTAAATTAGCTTCATAAGTTGGGAGTGATTTTGGCGTCTAACATGAAGAGTAAATTAGCTTCATAAGTTAGGAGTGATTTTGCGCAGCTATGAACAAAATGTGGAATAATAATATATATTTGAAGATGACATTTTACAAGTAACAGGGGCGCAGCTGCGCTACATTCCATGATCTTGGTATGGGCGTTCCGTCTAGTTTTTCCAATGCGTATGCCCCCTTTCCCAGGACTTGTTGAACTTTATAGGGCCTTCCAATTAGGCGCTAGTTTGCCTGGGCGCTCTGAGTGAGAAGCGTTATTATCTCTTAGGATGTAGTCCCCGATGTCGAATGCGCATGCTTTGACTTTGGAGTTGTAGTAGTGCTCTAGCTGTTTCATGTAGTTTGCTTCGTGTATGGCTACCATTTCACGTCTTTCGTCCAGGAGGTCTAAGTTGAGGCGCAATTCTCTGTCGTTGTCTGTCTGTGCCACATGAAGGACTCGTGGACATGGAAAGCTTATTTCGGCGGGGATTATGGCCTCAGAGCCGTAAGTTAGGCTGAACGGTGTTTCACCCGTGCTGGTCTTTATTAGGGTGCGATGCGCCCATAAGACGTGCGGGAGTTCGTCCACTCAGCCTGTTCGTTTTGAACCCAGGCGTGTCTTGATCCCTTCAACCAGTGATCTATTATTGCGTTCTACCTGTTCGTTTCCTTGGGGGTGGGCAACGGACGTGAAGATCTGGTTGACGCCCATTTGCGTTAGCCATGCCTTGATTTTGTTGTCGGCGAACTGGGTCCCGTTGTCGGTGATGATTTCCATAGGTAGCCAAAATCGGCAGATGATAAATTCTCAGATGAATTTTTTCACGTGCTCCGCGTCCCTTGTTTTTGGCAGGAAGAGTTTCAGCCTTTGTTACTAAGGGCTTAGCTTCGACCCATTTTGTGAAATAGTCGACGGCGACTATTAAATATTGTATCTTGCCTGGGGAAATTGGGAATGGGCCGACAAGATCGATGGCCCATTTCTGGAACGGCCAGGCTGCTGTGACTGGGACCAGGTCGTTTTTTGGACGCAATGTATTGGGCGCATGTTGTTGACAGTTGAAGCAAGTGCGCAGAATCTTTACGGCGTCCTGATGCATTCCTGGCCAGTAGTATCCGGCGTTCATGATTTTTGCGACGACCATTCTTGGGCTTGCGTGTATGCCGCATATGCCTTCATGGATTTCTTTGATAAGGAAAGAGGCATTTGCGGAGTCAACGCACCTTAGAAGGGGGCCCAGGTAGGAGCTTCAGTATAAGATACTATTCATGAGTTGATAGTGCTCGGATTTGTACTGAATCTTTCTGGCATCCGCTTTTTGTGTTGGTAGAGTGCCTGTTGCTAGGTATGCGCGAATAGGGGTCATCCATGACCCGACGCCTGTTTGTGTTACATTAACCTGCCTAATAGGCACTGATGGTTGAGCCAGAGTTTCGATACGTACCTCTTTGGCCATATGCGACCAAGCTGTGGATGCCATTTTGCTGAGGGCGTCCGCTTCTTTGTTTCCACTTCGGTTGATGTGGACGACCGTACAGGTTGCAAATTTTCTGATTAGGAGCTTAGCCTGGTCGAAGTACTGTGCCATAACTTGGTCTTTGGCGTCGTAGATGCCGTTGATGTGTCATGCTATGAGCATTGAATCTGTGTGGGCGTTAAGATGTCTTGCGCCCATCTTGTCTGCCAGGCGCAGTCCTACTAGGAAAGCCTCGTACTCTGCCTCGTTGTTTGTACTCGAAAATTCAAGACGTACGACATATGTGAACTCTGTGTTATCAGGGCTGACCAATCTGAGCCCTGCGCCCGTGCCTTGATCGTTTGAAGCTCCGTCGGTGAACAGCGACCATGTGACGCGGGAATCTGGGATGGGTTTTGGGTCTTGTTCATTTCGGCATTCTTCTATTTTTTCCATTGGAATTTCAGCGATGAAGTTTGCGAGAACCTGTCCTTTGATTACTGGTCTTGGTTTGTAGATGATGGTGTGGACGCCGAGTTCGATTGCCCATTTTGCTAGGCGCCCAGATAATTCTGGTTTTGAGAGCACGGTGTTGATTCTGTAGTCTGTTAGGACGATGATTTGGTGTCCTTGAAAGTATCGCATGAGACGCCTGGATGTGTGAACGATTGCTAGGACCAGCTTTTCCATTGTGGAGTATCTGGCTTCTGCGTCTGCCAGGGTACGACTGATGTAGTAGATTGGTGTTTGGATTTTGTTGCGCTCTACCAGCAACACTGCGCCTATCGCCCTTTCGGATGCGGATAGGTAAAGCGTCAAAGGTTCTTCTGGTAGAGGCGCTGTAAGAGTTGGTAAGTAGGTCAAACATTGTTTCATTTCACGAAAAGCCACTTCCGCCTCTAGGTCCAGCGGAACTGTGTCTTTTTTAGTACATTGCGCAGTGTATGAACAAAAGGAAAAGACTTGGACGCATAGTTTGATAAGAAGCGGTTTAGGGCCACTAGGCACCCCATTAGCGTCTGAACGTCTTTGATTGAGTTGGGCGATGGCATGCGTTGGATGGCTTGAACGTTTTCTGGGTTTGGCTTGAAGCCACAGTTGGTGACGATTACGCCCAAAAATTTCCCTTCTTCGGCTCCGAATGAGCACTTTCCTGGATTGAGTTTTATCTTGATTTTGCGCAGCTGTTCAAAGGTGCGTTGTATATCCAGTAGCATTGTGTCTTCCTGCCGGCTTTTTATCACCAGATCGTCGACGTACACTTCTAGATTAACGTCGATATGGTTTATGAAAACCTGATCCATCAGGTGCTGGTAAGTTGTGTCTGCATTCTTTAGGCCGAAGGGCATTTCGGTGTAGTAGTAGACCCCTCTGTCAGTTCGGAAGGCGGTTGTGTCTTCGTCTTCATAGGCCATTTGTATTTGGTGATATTCTTGGCAAGCGTCGAGGAAACACTTAAATTTAAATGGCGCTAGAGAGTCTACCTTCAGGTCAATTTCCGTTAGTGGATAGTGGTCCTTTGGGCATGCTTTGTTTAGATCCTTGTAATCAACGCACATGCGCCAGTGATATACGTTAAATTACACATATAAAAGTCCCCATTTAACTCCCATTTTCGTATGTTTTTGACCTTATACACAGGAGTTGGTACTTATTTGGGTATCTTTACAGTTTCAGGTCTTAAACGATGTCCCGGAAGCATAACAGAAGGAAAAACGAGGATTTCGGCGCGAAAACAAGATGCTTGGTCCTGTGAGCGGGGCGTTCACAGGCACCGAGCGGGGCGCTCACAGGCACTACGCGGCCGCTCGCTCCTCCGGATATTATTGGTTGCCTTCTAGAAGCCCTACGTCAGCACACGGGTCATTTTTCTCACTTTATGCAAAGTGAGCAGCCGCTCACAGGCTCCGAGCGGCTGCTCACAGCCCTCTGTTTTGTATAAAACTCCCATTCAGCCTCTGTTCGAAGCATTAGGTGTTTCCAGGCGATTTGGGGCGATTTCCAGGGCTGAAATACTGCTGTAAAGGCAAGGAACAAGCTCGGGAAGCTATCCGATTCATCTATCACCATCCAATCCATCACAGTTGCATCTTTATGGTTTGATCTTTAAAGCTTATAACTTGTTCAAATCTGATTTTGTTGTAATCTGTGATGTTCTATCTTAGTTTATGTATGTTTACGGATAATATTTAGTAATCTTTAGTAGTAAAAGCAATCATTTGTATGTTTAATCTAGTCTTGTAAGATATTGGTGTTTTTCATGTTGAATCTTGATGATCATAATGCAAACTTGTTTTGTTGTTAATGGATTTTTAGTTATGTTTGATTGACTTTGATGATTATCGTGTGTGTTAGGCGGATACATGTTGAAAAACTGTTCGTTTAATCACCCGGTAGTAGACTAGTTAACTTGTTAATAATGAGTTTACACCATGAAACTGTAACCGGGTATTGGTTTGGTTAAATTCAGTCGAATAATGATTATAAATGCTTACCGGCACGTAAAAGGGTTTAAAAAGCTTAATGGTGTTGTTACTAATCTTTGACGCGGTTAATGATCTTTGGTAGTTATTTTGGTTGAAATGGCGATCTTAGTAGATTTGTGTTCAAAGTTAGTAAAATGGAATAGGTTGTGAAATGATCTACTTTATGCTAGTCTCGGTGGTTGTATTGTGTATTCGGTAGTGCTTTCCTTGATTAGTGCGGTTAGAAAACTCTTAACGGATGACTAACTTATCTTTAGAAGATTCTCATGAGATCATATCAGCTGCTCGCTAATGAACAATTTGAGGTGGTTAACGTGTGTTTATCGTGTTAGCTTTCCGTATAGTTGTCATGTTAGGATTCCCGAAAGGGATACTAATTGTCTGAAAATGGGAATGTTGATCACACGCCTTGTATCATATGATATGTAGATGACATGCTAGGATTGGTATATTATAGTTTATATAGTTATATTATGTATTTGGATTCTTACTTATGTTAATTATATGTTTTTAGAATTAATGTAGTTTAAACAAAACATCAAAATATCTTTTCTTACTAGTAAATTGTGGATAGAGTTTTAGTACTATTGCTCCGCCCGCGTCGATGGATCAATACTTGGTTGTTATCTGTACGTCTCCGGGCGTGTATGAATCCCATCGTCAAGGGTGACAGTGAAGTCAAACTTGCCGAGGGGATGAATGACCTCGTTGAAGAAACCGGCAATGGGTGCGCCTGGCTGGAGGCGCGCTTTAAACTCATCATCAAGTTGGTCGACGCAATGTTGGTACATGATGTCGAAGCTGCTTCCGCTGTCGCACATCATTTTGTATGTGCAATAGTGACGAAACAGGACTGTGATGATGAGTGGTGTTTTTGAGTTTGCTCCTCCGGGTATTGTTGGGAGGATGACTTGGGCTTCTTTCCAATGAGTGTTGTTTTCAGCGTCTGGTGCTTGAGACGTTGTCGCGA
Organism: Ambrosia artemisiifolia; assembly: GCA_032199755.1. Taxonomy (NCBI): domain Eukaryota; kingdom Viridiplantae; phylum Streptophyta; class Magnoliopsida; order Asterales; family Asteraceae; genus Ambrosia; species Ambrosia artemisiifolia. The sequence goes on along the minus strand of CM063524.1, from coordinate 23,446,265 downwards.
CGCTAGCTGGGTTGAGTTTGCGCTTGTTTCGTTGTGTCATATGACACCGTCTTGAGTAGGCGCCTCGTACATGATGTGTTTTGATGTCCTTGATTGGTTTTGGAGGTTCTTCAGTTCTGAGGGGCGCCCGCACACACGTTTTTGACAAGGTTGGTTAGTTTGCAGGAACGGAGGGCAGCCTCTATCTCCATTTTGAGGCTGTAGCAATTGTCAGTGTCGTGACCCACGTCTTTGTGGAAGTCACAAAATCTAGTATTGTCAACATTTTTGCGTTTATTTCCCATGGGTTTTTGGAGTTTAAACGCTACCTCTCCGGTTGATAGGACTTGAGCTAATACCTGGGATGGTGTTTTGGTGAGGAGCGTCCAGTCTTGGTTTCTTCGGCCGCTGTTGCGCTGATCGCGCGTTTGTTTGCTGCCTATTATATTTCTGGCGTCGCCAGAAGGTGAGTATCTTCCTTCGTCAGTGGTGCCGGAGATGCGGCTCCAAACGGAGGATCGGTTATTGTTGCGATTCCGGTTGTTGCTTGAGCTTCCACGCTGGTTCTGACGGTTTGTTTTTTGGTTTCTAGCGTAGAGTTTGGAGATTCGGAAGACCTCTTCCCAGGAGTCTGGGATACCATCTTTACCCTGAAGGGTGTTTTGTAGGTTGTCGTCATTGACGTTTGCTAGGAAGGAGGTGCGAGTTGCCTCGTCTCCGGTTCCTAGTTGGAGTGATTCTTTGTTGAACCGCCCGATGAAGTCTTCGAGCGGTTCGGTGTCTCTGCGCTTGCAGTGGTGGATTTGGCTTTTGTCGCGCTTATGGCGACGCTGTTGGTTGAAATGGATTGAGAATTTTTCGATCATCTGTTCGTAGCTGTCGATGCTTCCTATGGGGAGGTTGTTGAACCATACCCGGGTTGCGCCTGAGAGTGCTTGCGGGAACATATGGCACCAGACGGGTATGGTCCATCCGATGACTGCCCGATCTTGATTAAAAATGCCGATGTGGTAGTCGGGGTCTATGAGGCCGTCGTATAACTTGACGTTGGCCGGGAGGCGTTGCCTTGGTGGTATTGGTGCTTGAGAGATACGTCTGGTGAACTTGGATTTGTCGGCGAATGCCGTTGGCCTGTATGGTAGTGACATGTCGGTGGTTGTGTAGTTATTGAAATGGTTGAGACGTTCTCTGCGATAATATGGGGCGCGACGGTAGTCCCTTGAGGCGTCGTCCTCCCAGGAACTTTTGTCGTAATCATCTTCGTCGAACCGGTTGTGCTCTACATAGGCCTAGTCTATAATGGGTTTCCCCTTACCTACCCCATGATGTGTAGCAACCAGTTTTTTGACACTTTTAGAGGTTGAAGCCATGATGGCTTTTTCCTGTTATTCGTCGACGCTCAAGTTGGGCGTCTAACATCTTTTTTTGTCTTTCGTACCAATCGTTGTTGAGTGCGTCTATTTCCTCCTGAGTGGGAGGTGGTGCGTTGGCAGCATCAAAATCGATTGCACGGGGGCTGATGACGGTGTTATTTTGGTCATCATCATCATGGCCTTCGGGTGAATTTGGCTCATGGGTGATGTCTTGGACGACCCCTGAGGGAGAGTGGACTTTGGCTGGTGAGATAGTCATTTTGCTATATATAAGAAAATTGGCTAGCTAAAGCTTTTGTTTAGAGTATTGTGGTAAGGCCACGGATGGCGCCAATGAAGAAACACGAATCCTAAATCACTGGGTCAGCGCTGATCTTGGTAGAGATTCTACGGGGTGTTTTATAAAAAGGTGTATTTATAAAACGTGATAGGTCTAAGGACAAGACCAAGGATGTTTAGAGACAACAAATTAGAAGAGCCTTGCCTCTAAATGTTAGTAAATAAACAGGGGTTGGAAAAGTACGATGTGCTCGTAGTCTTTTCAATGAAAGTATTGGTGAATATCAGATGCCAATAAAAGGAGAAGGGACTCCTCCTTTTATAGTACCTCGACATGCAACTTTCTCAACCCGTCCTCTACCCTTAACGGGGCCCAGCCCAGGCAGAGGTGTCTCTAGGTCTCCGGCCCAAGTCCCTAAGCCCAATGGTGCAAGTGGGTTTGGTAAAAAAGAGGGTATAAAGGGGATGTTACCGTCCTGACGAAAACACACGTGGCGTCCGTTGAGTGGACGCCGGTGGGCGGCGGACACGTGGCGTCCGCCTATTGGCTACTCCAGGGCGGTGGGTAATCATTCTTCTTCTAGAACCTGAGATCAGTTGGAGGGTTGCAAAAGTCTTCCATCAAAGAGATATCATGGCTGGGAAGCTGCCACGTCATCGTCCTTTCTGGATGTCAGGTTGAGCGCAGCCATTGATTGGCTAAGAACTCTGATGGGCAGTCTGCAGCGTCAAGAACAGTTGCCTGGGGCAGGAGTGTGTGTCTCGAGGCTGCCCCAGAAGGCATCTTTTAGTTGTGTTGACGAAGCTTTGTTTATCTTGCTGAAGAAGGTTCGTAGGGTGTCTGTCCCGCTGACGTAAAACGGGCGGGATATTGTGCGTCGGACGCTAGCCATTCCGCTGACGTAGAACGGGCGGGTGAGTCTACGTCGTCTGTCTGATGGACGCTAACTGTTTCACTAACGTAAAATGAGCAGAGTATGTTTAGCTAGGTGCAGATTGTAGGTTTGTGATATGGTATTGCTGGTGTTTTGGTACCCTATCCCTTCAACCCCCTCAACAACGGATAAAATGGATGCTTTTGAGCAAAATGCAACCGTCTACAAATTGATGAATCCCATGCTTTTTTGACCGTTGGCAACGATCAAAACCTTGCCAACGGTTACCTTTTAAAAAAGTATTTTTAAATTGTTTATTTTAAAACCGAATCAAACCATCTATATATATATATTTCAAAGGGCTAAATCCTACATGGCACTCATATAGTCATTCTCCTCTTTGTGAGTGCCATGTAAGATGCTATGTGGCATTGAGATATTTTAGTAAAAAAAGAATTTAAAAACAAAATTAGATTTAAAAAAAATACCAAATTAACGAGCATTTTATTATCTTTCAAACGAGTACCATAGTGCTATATAAAAAACGGAGAAAAAACGACCAAATTAACGAGTGTTTTATTATTTTTCCAACGAGTACGACAGTGCTATACAAAAACGGAGAAAAAAATAACTATTTTTTGTGGGATTTTGTTCATACAGGAAAAAAAACACAAAGTGTTCAGGTTATTCATTAATCATGTATAGGCAAGTTATTACTTATGTTCAAACCGGAAAATATGAATTCTATTTACAACAGGTATTAGCATTGGAGTTGTACGTCGTTTTAGGTTAGGTTTTAATATTAGAGTTATACATTGTTTAAGATTAGACGTTAACATTGGAGATACATTGTTAATTGTTTTAGGTTAGGTGCTACCCGAAGCTTTCCTGCATGTAACTATAAAGCGCATCAGTCTATTTTGTATGTAAAATTGATATGTCATGTTAGATTTCTCAACCCGGGACGCTCCTGGGATATAAATCTAGTATTCTCTAAAACAAAATCAAAAAGTCTACTCCACCATTGCACTCAAACTTTCACCATACACTATGGCTTTTATTAATTTTTTGAATGATGATCTCGGGATATTCTTATCGCCGACAATTCCAATGACGATATTTTTACAAATGATAGTTTCATAAACTTTTTTAAAGATATCATCGAGCAAGCCGAAGTGGAAGACACGACAATATCGTCACGCAATCTTAAAAGGTAACGAAACTCTTATAAATAATTATTTTGTTGATGAACCAAAGTGCAATGCAGAACATTTCCGTTACCATTTACGTATGTCAAAACGGTTGTTTTTCTAATTTGTTGGTGATTTGGAGGCACCAATATCCATTGTTTAGATAGGGATATCACAGGAGGTATAAAAAGAATTTGATGGCAATACAAAAGTTGCATCCGCCATGAAACAACTCATGTCCGGTAGTACTCCTAGCGAGAATGACGAGTATTTACAAATTTCCGAAAGGACTTCGTGAGAATCCATACAATTTTTCAACAACACCGCTAATCAAATGTACAATAAGTTCTTGCGTAAGCATACATGCCATGATGTAGCGATTTTGTATCAACGACACAAAGAAAGACACCACATTCCAAGGATGTTAGGTGGTATCGATTGTACACATTTGGTTTGGAGGATGTGTCCCACACACTTACGATGCTAATTTATGAGAGGTGATCACGAATATCCAACGGTCATGCTCGAAATAATTGCGTCACAAGATTTATGGTTCTGGCATGCCTATTGTGGTCCTCCCGGTTCACTCAACGACATCAACGTTCTCCAGACATCTACAATATTTCTCGCAGAACAGAATGGAACCGTACCTAAGTGTCTGTTTCAAGTGAATAGACATACATACAAACGTGGATCTTATCTAACCGACAGGATATACCCCTTGGTCAACGTTTGTGAAAACATTTCAATACCCAACCAATTCGAATGAAAAGAAGTTCAAGAGATTGCAAGGGGCAAGAAAATATATGAAAACGTGGCATACTTAGGCGTACCATGCGTGCTATGACTGTATGTAAGATTATGAGCTTGAGATATACATGCATGATATTGTACAACATGATCTTAAAGGACGAGGGAAAAGCTTTCTCACCGGTGCACATCCCCGATCCTTTCATGCAACCTGTTTTTGATAATGACGCCATCCGCGAGTTGATGGATTGATATACGCATTTTCGACTTTGATTTGATCTTATGGCACATATTGCAACTCAAGATCTACCATACCTTGAAGACGAGCAACCACAGCAACATGAGCAAAACGAAGACCAAGAAGACGAAAATGAAATTTAAAATTGAATTACGTTTTTTTAATTTATTTGAATTATGTTTTTTTAACTTATTTGAATTGCGTCTTTTAATTTAGGTTTTTTTTTACAATTACATTATATTCTTTTTAATTTTAATGAATTTTTTTATTTTAATTAGATTAATTTTTTAATTTATTTAAAATAAAAAAAATTCTAGGCAAAGCACCTTAAAATGTCACCAGTGTTTTCGTGGTTCTAACTTCTAAGATACTTTGGGGTTATTTTTACGTGGTGAGGTGAGAGTGGTCAAGTCTAGGAATACTTATCCTAGAGTGCTCCTTACCCCTAAATATATAAAAAAATAAATAATTTATCTTTTTAGATACTCTTCCGTAGCTTAAGGGGTTGCCCAGGTGATCACTTAAAAATTGTGTGTTTCTTGAACAAAATCTTATCAACCATAGCCACAAGAAACAATTTACATTCGCCAGAGCTCAATGATCACTGATGACAAGTGTTAGGCTCTTACTCACACTATATGCTAGCTTTGTTGGATTATGCTCCATGAGCTCCGGATTACATTACCCAGCCACCTACTTTGTGGTGTGACAATTTTGGTTTGAGATACCTAGCGGTTAATCATGTTTTTTACTATCATACCTGTTGCTACAACAAGGAAAATGACCGGTATTAGGTTAGGAGATGTTTAGGATTATAGGTTAATGGTATGTTACGTTTGGACTTAGGTTTCAAGTTTAGTTTAAGCTTTAGGTATAGATTTGGTTGAAGGATTGGGGGGTCTTCAAGCTCCTGGAAGGACCTGCACAAGGGTAGCAGACACCGTTAGCCTTAACGCAGGAGGGGGCCTCCTGCGTTTGGACTCCGGCGTGAGAATAAGTGTCTATTCTTTAGGAGTTGGGAATAATGAAATAGAGAGAGTAATAGAGTAGAGAGAATGAGTAAGAGTGTGTGTGGAATGTTACCCCAAGAGTCTCCTTATATAGGCAATGAGATTCTGCCCAGGAGCTCCCTCAGGGTAGCCTCCTTTCTATACCTGGTGTTGTTTGACTCTCTATCGGCTCCCTGCAGTGAGACTTTGCCCTTTTTGGGTGTTTTCAGCTTTTATCATTTCCTAGGCAAGTTATGGAGCTGTGTGTTGTTTTTGTTTCTTGCATGATAATAAGCCAAAACCCACTTTTGTCATTTCCAAGACTTTTACTGTTTGCTTTTGCCCAGAGGCTTCCGCCTGGCAGGTATGCTGCCCTGTATCAGCTCCAATAAGTCAGGCTACCTCCTAATCAACTCGGTTTTGCTTATCTTTTTTGACGAGGGGTTTGAACGTCGTCGTTTTAGGACCCACGTCATCAGCCCCCCAGTCATAAGCATTTGTAAAGAAGTTAGAAGTGCTTGTGACTTGTTTATTGTCTTTTCTTCCCCGGTTGCAAACTCGTGTTTGTATCGGGTAGCTTTTTAGACCCCAAGCTCCCTCATGGGAGCGTTGGTGTCATGTCCTGTCCTTCCTTGAGTCTCGTGAAAATTCCTGGCCGTGCAATTGCCATGATGGTAATATTTTTTAAATAATATAGCTTATCCATCATTGCTTCCTTGGGAGTAGGCATGTGTCCCATCAGCTGCCCTTAATGACTGTTGATTTGACAAGGAGCAGGCTGACATCATCCTAGTGGCTAGCTGAGGGTCAGTTTGCCTTGGTAACCGCCTTATATTAATTATTTTGAATTTGAAATTGTTTATAAAGGTGTAACTCCCTCTTTTATCCTTTAATCACTTCCCAATTTAGAAAACCGCCTTCTCTCTCTCCCACGATCCTCTCCAACCGGCGATCCTTTCTTCTTCCTATAAAGTTTGGTAAGCACACTCTCCCTTCTTCACACTTTGCTTTTTGTTTTCATTATGTCAAAAACCGATCTTGCTTCTCAGTTTACACGGTTATCCAAGTCGGATGCCGAGAAATTTTGTACTGAATTTGGTATTCCTTTGTCTTTTGAGCCTTCCGTTCCGAAGGGGAAAACCCCTGTTTCCTCTGTTCCGACCGGTAAGGTGGCTGTGTATACTCGTCAGTTCGATCAGGGGAACCTGAGGTACCCTTTTTCCAAGTTTTTTCTAAATGTTTTAGAGTATCATCAGCTTTCACTCGATCAGTTATGTCCTTCTGGGGTCGCTAGGGTTTTACATTTTGAGATTGTGTGTCGTTGTCTTGGTTATGAGCCGTCCATGTCCATGTACCGGAGGTTTTTTAGATTGGCCAAAAACGGTAACTGGTTTACCATCGAGAAGACCCAATGTGAACCGGCTCTGATCTCTAGTGTCATTGGCCTTGTCTCTCCGTGGAAGGACAAGTTCTTCTTTTTGAATGCTGATTTCCTTCCCTTCAAGGCCCCTAGAAGGGCTTCGGATGCTCCTTTGAACGAGAAAGAGCCTGATCCTGACACCCTTGATCAGGAACTCTTGGAGAAGCTTCGTAGCTTTCCTACTCGTCTTCGAACTTTTCCTAAAGACTTCTTGGTGATGATGGGACTGAGTAAGAACTGGGATGACCCTGAGACAGACCCGGTGATTTATCATGGTGGGGAGGGTATGTGTCTCCCTGGCTCCTTCTTGGTATCTTGTTTATTAACTGTTTGTCTAACCACTTGTTTTCTTTGTGCAGAGATGAGTACCTTGGATTTTCTGGCCCTGGACGATATCACAGATGTGAAATTCAAGGTGAAAAGTGTTGCTGAGGGTCAGAATGTGGTTGTGAGGACTGAGCACATCCGTTTTCAAGGGGAATACACAAGTGTGGTTACTTGTCTGTTACTGTTCGCCGCTCCAGTAAGCGACTGCAGACTGCTTCCTCAGGTCAGGGGAGCTCTTCTGCCATCCCCTTGGTCCTAGAAGACGAAGATCAGGATTCTAGTCTGATAGCTTCAGCTCTGGGGTTTTCCCCTGCCCCAGGGAAGGGGAAGCTTACTTTGTCTTCTCCCAAGAAGGATGATGCTGTGTTCAAGAAGCCGAAAGATGTGGTGGTTAAGGGTGCTGGTTCGAAGCTGCTGTTGTCTGAGGGAGGTGAGAGTTCGAAGGCTGTTGTTAAGGAGGTTGCTGAGGCTCCTTCCCAAAAGGAGCCTGGTGAAGGAGTGTTTGTGCCAGATTGGGACATCAAGGCTTCTGATGTGCTGAAGAAAGCCTCTGTATGCCGTGATCTTATCGATCATTGTGTTCCTGATGCTGAGAGGGAACTGCACAAGGAGTGGATGGACAAGGATGTGATGAAAAAGATGTACTATCACTTTGGTCAGTTTTTATCTTTGTTTCCTGACGGTATGGCGAGATGGGGAGAGTTGATGTTGAGGAGAGAGCAGGTTGAGAAGGTTTATGATGAGCACGAAGTGGAGTTGGTGAAGGCCAAAGAGGATTTGGCTAAGTATGTTGCACGAGAGAAGGACTTGGTGCATGAGCTGGCTGTGTCTAGGACCCAGCTTGGTTTGGAGAAAGAAAAGTTTGACAAAATGTTCAAAGGTTTGAATGATGAGAAGGCGAAGGTGGCAGAGGAGAGGGCAGGTCTGGCCCGGGCAAGGGAGGCGGTTAAGCAAGAGCAGATGGCTGTGGAAAAAGTTGGGATGGAGCTCCGGGTCCAGGTGGACCGCTTGACCGAGGAGAAAGAATGGTTGATCTCCAAGGGTGTCGCCCGTTTTGTTACCAACCTCCTGCACTCCCAAGAGTTTAATGCCCCTCTGGCAGACATTTATGCTAAAGCGATATCTTTTGGTCGCCATGGAGGGGTTCAAGCTGGGTTCAAAGCAGCTCAAGAGGGTCAGGTGCTAGAGGAGCTGCCGTCCTTCAAGCCTTCATCAGGGGAAGAGTTTGTGAACACCGTTAAGGCCATGGAGTTGGCCACTTATCCTTACATCTCGGCCATTGCTAAATCTGCTGAGCAGCCCCTCTCCTTTCTGCAAAACTTGGAGCCAGAGGGTCTGAAGAAGGATGTGGCCGACGGGGTGTTCAACTCTTATGTGTCTAAGAGGCCCTTGAAGATCATGCTGGATGGTGCTGACGGCGGGGAGGGTAGTTCGAAACGTTCAAAGCCTGCTGAACCTTCAAAGACTCCTATCTTGGAGCAGGTATTTGAGAATCCCTCCCCCCTTCAAGCCTTGGAGGTCGAGTCACTCCCTCCCTCCAGTGAGGATGATCTATTTGAAGGTCTTGACACTGATTCTCTCTATGATGATGTTGGTAACAAAACCCTGGCTTCCACCGGTGAGGACGATTCCACCCCTGAAGCCACAGATTTAGCTACTCCTTGATCTGCCTTTGTTTAGTTCTTTGTTTAGTTGTTCATGGATGTCATCTTGTTCCTTTTGATGTACTCAGCCCTTGTGGCTTTTTAATGTTTTTAATGGAATGCTCCCCCTGTTAGGGGTGATGCCTTTATTATGCTTAATGTTTGGTTGTGTTTGCTCCGTTGCTTGTCGTTTATAGTGTTTGCAATGTCTTTAACTTTTTTCCTAAAGGTGGATGCAGCAGTCACCCAACTTAGGATACTTAGCTAAGGAACCGATGCAATGCTTACCCTATCAGCTTTTGAAACCTTTTCTTTAAATGGTTTCTAAGTGTTATGTTCGTTCTTTGTGCTTTATGAACATGTGGGAGCTGTCTTGGTGTGAGGAGCTCACCCTCTTTCATGGGTCTAGGTTTTCCTCCTAAGGACTTGTCCCATGGAGTCGTGGATTGTATTAGGGACTCACCCTGTATACAGGAAGGTTACTTAGCCTTGTTACCTGTTGAGCAGTTGTGGCCTAGGAGCTCATCCCCGTTTCATGGGTAGGTATAGCGCCGGATCCCATGGAGCCTGGTTAGGAGGGGCTCACCCTTTGATAAGATAAGCGACAAGTTTAATAAAAAGAAACATAGTTCATCCATTCATTGATCATAATTTTTTGGATACAAAGAGACGTTTACAACCATCAAACATAAAAACGTTTTAGGTGCTTGTCACTCCAATGTCTTGGAATCATCTTGCCGTTTGGGTCAGCTAGCTTATAGGATCCTCCCTTGTGGGCTTCCTTGATGACATAAGGACCTTCCCATCGGGGACCTAGCTTCCCTACATCCTGCTGCCTGCTGGCTTCGTTGCATCTTAACACGAGATCCCCTGGCTTGAAGGACTCCTTCTTCACTCTTGTGTTATAGTAAGCCTCGAGCTTCTTTTTGTATCTTGCCTCCCTGATTGAGGCTTGATCTCTTGACTCTTCAAGGAGGTCCAGGTTGAGCAGGATCTCGTTTTGGTTGCGTTGAGCATCTTGGCGAGCACTTCTCCCTGAGCTTACCCCTATTTCGGCAGGTATCACAGCTTCGCTTCCAAAGACCAGGCTATAGGGTGTCTTTTGGTGACTCGTTTTCTCCATGGTTCTAATAGCCCATAGAACGCTTGGGAGCTCATCAACCCACTTCTTGTCGTATCTTCCCAGCCTTGCTTTGATGCCTTCGACAATACTTCTATTCATACGTTCTACCTGCCCATTAGACTGGGGGTAAGCTACAGAGCTGAATACTTGTTTGATGCCTAGTTCGGAGCACCAGCTGCTGAAGGGCTTGTTGGCAAATTGCTTCCCATTGTCGGTTACCATCTCTCCTGGCAGCCCATATCTGCAAACTATTTGTTCCCATACGAAGCTTATCACATGCCTCCCAGATATGGGTGCCAATGGCCTCACTTCCGGCCATTTGGTGAAATAGTCGACGGCTACGAGGAGAAACTTTAACTTCCCAGGAGCTTGTGGAAAGGGACCCACGATGTCCATTCCCCACTTGTGAAAGGGCCATGCTGAGATGATGGGAACAAGATCGTGCTTGGGGTTAGTCTTCACCGGTGTTTGTAGCTGACAAGCTTCACATCTTCTGATTGTTTCGAAGGCATCTCTGTGCATGGTGGGCCAATAGTAGCCCAAATTCATGAGCTTGGATACCACTGAGCGAGGCCCGGCGTGCATGCCACATATGCCCTCATGTACCTCCCTGATAAGGTAGTTGCTTTGGTTAGGACCAACACACCTTAGTAAGGGTGCCAAGTACCCCTTCTTGTAAAGCTTGTCATCTTCGATCACGTACTGCTTTGCCTTGATGGTTAACCGCTTAGCTTCTTGTTCGTTCTCAGGGAGCTTCCCTTCTTTTAGGTAGGACATAAGGGGTGTCATCCATGTGGATTCGGTTTCAGTGACAACATCTTGTACCTCTTTGTCGTCAATGGAGGGTTCTTTCAGCACCTCAACGAGAACCTTCTTGGTTAGGTGAGCAAATGTCAGGGAGGCCAGTTTGCTGAGAGCATCTGCCTGCTTGTTCTTGGTCCTTGACACTTGTTCCAAGGTGAAGACTTTGAACTCTTTGATGAGCTCCTTGACTTTGTCTTTGTACCTAATCATGGAGGGTTCCTTGGCTGTGTATCCCCCATTCACTTGCTTGACCACTAGATTCGAATCAACAAAGACCTTTAGCTCCTGGATCTTCATTCTTTTTGCCAATCTCAACCCGGCTAGGAGGGCCTCATATTCAGCAACATTGTTGGTGCAGGGGAAGTCCAGACGGAGGGCATAAGTGTACTCGGTTCCGTGGGGGTCCTTGATGACGAGACCAGCCCCGGAACCTTCTACACTTGAGGCTCCATCGGTGAAGAGACACCATTTCCCCTTGAGGTCAGGTTGTTCTTCAACCTCATTCATTTCTTCCTCGTTTTGCAGGATGGGCAGCTCAGTAAGGAAGTCAGCAAACACTTGCCCTTTGTAAGCTCTCCTTGGCAGGTATTCTATCTTGTGCTCCCCTAGGCCAATGGCCCATTTTGCCAATCTTCCTGAATCTTCTGGTTTCTCCAAGACGGATCGTATGGGTTGTTCTGTGATGACCTTCACTGGGTGAGCTTGGAAATACCTCCTTAGCCTCTTGGCAGTGTGCACAAGGGCTAGCACTAGCTTTTCTATGGGAGTGTAGTTAACTTCAGCGTCCTTGAGAGCTCTGCTAACGAAGTAGACAGGGATTTGCTCCTTGCCTCGATCAACTAGGAGGACTGAGCTCACTGCCTCCATCCCTGCAGACAGATAAACTGTTATTACTTCCCCTTCCTCAGGGGCTGCCATTTCGGGCAGGGAAGCTATGTGTTTTTTGAGTTCCAAGAAGGCAGCCTCTGCCTCAGCTGTCCAACGGAAGTCCTTCTTGTCAACACAATTTTTAAGTGTTTTAAAGAAAGGTAAGGACTTTTCCGCGGACTTGGGCAAGAAACGTTTTAGGGCAGCAATTTTACCGTTCAGGCTTTGCACTTCCTTCTTGGTAGCCGGTGACTTCATTTCAAGTACAGCTTGGACCTTGCTTGGGTTTGCCTTGATGCTTTGTTTCCCAACTATATGGCCAAGAAACTTCCCCTCCTCGAACCCAAAAGAACATTTGACAGGATTGAGCTTCATATTTATCTTTCGAAGATTCTTGAATGTTTCTTGGATGTCTTTGATCATGGCCTCCCCGGATTTGCTTTTGATGACAAGGTCGTCAACATAGGCCTCCATATTTTTCCCAATTTGTTCCGAGAAAGCTTGGTCCACCAACCGTTGGTAGGTGGCTCCGGCATTCTTCAACCCGAAGGGCATCTTCTTGTAACAAAAGATTCCCTTGTCAGTGTGGAAGGCCGTTTTCTCTTCATCTTCCTGCTTCATTTGAATTTGATGATACCCCTTGTAGGCATCTAAGAAGCACTTGTATTGGAAACCAGTGAGAGAGTCTACCTTCCAATCGATCTCGGGCAAGGGATAGCAATCCTTGGGGCAGGCTTTGTTGAGATCTTTGAAGTCGACACACATTCTCCATGATCCGTCTTGTTTGGCAACCATGACCGGATTGGCCACCCATGTGTGATACTGAACCTCCCTAAGGATACCTGCTTCGACGAGCTTCTCTACCTCTTGGCAAGCAGCCTGGCTCCTGGCTGGGGCCAGGCTCCTTTTCTTTTGAACCACGGGCTTGTATGAGGGAGCTATGTTAAGGGAGTGTTCAGCCAAATCTCTAGGGACGCCGGTCATGTCCCCAGGGCACCAAGCAAATACGTCCTTATTTTCCTGCAAAAGGTTAATTAGTTCGGACATAATCTTACCAGGGAGCAGATTGTTTACTTTGATGGTCTGCTCCTGATAGGCAGGGTTTATGCAGATCTCCCGGATGGGACCAGTGCTTGACGTCTCAGGTGCTCTGGGATCACTTGCCTCCTCTACAGAGGCTATCAGAAGAGCCTCAGCTGTTGGCTTTAGGGTTGCAATTCCGTTGGGAGTGGGGAGCTTCATCAAACCATGTGTTGTTGAGACTACAGCGCCGAAAGTAGCAATCCCCATCCTTCCAATGAGGACATTATAACTTGAAGGGTACCGGATAACAGAGAAAGTTAACTCTTCCGTTCTTGATAAATCTCCATCCCTGAAACAGACGTTAAGTGTGAGCTTCCCCAGGGGATGTACTCGTTCCCCAGAGAAGCCTACTAGAGAAGCGTCTGTGTGCTTGAGCTTAGACTTGATTTCTGGGCTTAGGGATTCGAAGCACCGTTCATACATCACCTCCGTGGAGGCTCCACAGTCCATGTACACCCTGTCTATAGGGAAGCCATCTAGTTCAGCCTCCACTATCACAGGAGTGACGATCAGCTCATCAGGAGCAGGGGGAAGACAAATGTACTGCTTGTTCCAGGGCTCAGTGCGAGCCTTTTTGGCCTGCTGGGACCCTTCGAGACTAACCATGTTGACCTCCTTATCTTTCCGTCCTTCATCTTTTCTTCCTTTAATGTCTTTGATCAGGTGAGCTAGCTCCCCTGTCTTGACAGCCTCTTCAATTCTTTTCTTCAGCTGGTAGCAATCGTTTGTGTGATGCCCTGTGTCATTGTGAAAGGCACAATGTTTGCTGGTATCCCTCTTGTTAGCTGGTTTGGATAAAGGTCGGGGAGGTCGGAATGTGTACTTGACTTCTTCTGTGGAGAGTATCTCCTGAGGGGTCTTGGTGAGAACAGTGAAGACTTGTCTTTCTTTCTCCTGGTACCTCCCTGATCTCGGGGATCGTCTCCTTTCTTCGCTTCTTTGATTGTCATAGGATCTCCCTGACCGTTTCTCGTGGTAGGGTTGAAAGTGAGGTCTTCGGGAGCCGGTTGAACTGTCTCTCCAGCTCCCTCGATCCCTCTTCCTGGTGTCTTGCCGAGTTAATGCTTCCTCTCCTCGGAGGAAAGCTTCGGCCCTTTCGAATGCCTCCTCCATGGTTTGGGGAACATCTTCATGGAACCTTCTTAACAACTTTTTGGGACGGATGCCCCCATAAAACCTGACACTCGAATCTTCTCGGTAGCACCACTGTATTGCAGACCTTCTCTTTTGTACCTTTCAATGAAGCTACGAAGGTTTTCATGCTCACCCTGTTGGATTTGGTGCAGTATGGCAGCATCCTTGGTGCATTTCCTCAAGGGGTTAAAGTTGGAGACAAAACTCCTCCTTAAATCGTCAAAGGAGGAAATACTTCGAGCTGGTAGCCCACAGAACCACAGACGAGCTGGTCCCACCAGGGTTTGCATGAACATGTGGCAACATTCAGCGTTGTTCCATTTTTCTACGGTTGCTGCCCCAGAGAAGACATTCAAATGGTCATCAGGGTCTTCCGTACCGTCATACGTTTTCACATTGGCTGGCATTTTGATCTTATTGGGGAAATCAAAATGAGCGATGTGTTCGGCGAAACATTCTAGCGACTTGGGTCGGTAAGGCTCCGAAAGTACAGCCTCCCCCCTTGTTTCGGTCGCTGAGGTCTGAACCATGGGTTGAGAGGTCTCCGGACCCTGCCCTCCTGCAAGGGAGGTCATAGGCATTTGGTTCAGAGGTGGGGGGTATTGCCAAGGATACCCTCCCGGCCACGAGGGGAAGTAAGGGGGTACATAGGGCGAGTACTGAGGCTGTGAGTAGCTGGGATACACTATTTCTGGAGGGATGACAGATCCTCCAGCAAGACTCGCTGCTGCCGCAAGGGAGGCAGCCACAGCGCTGCTGGCCAGAGGTAATGACCTCAAGGCTTCTTCATAAGGGAGTAATGTTGAGGTCCCCGGGGAGAGCACAGAGTTGCTAGGACCTCCTCCTCCTGAGTAAATACCTCCCCGACTGTTCAAGTATGGGTGAGGATTTGTGTGAGGATTTGTAGTGGCACGTTGGGTGGCTGGGGAAGTAGTGGTTCCCAACAACGGAGGACCAGGTGAGAGGGTGACAACATGTTCTTCGTCGTAGGACAACCTGACCCTAACTCCTCTGGATCTTTCCTCTCGTACGTAGCCATTCAGGAGGTCTCGGAGTTGCAAGAAATTCCTTCGTACTCCCTCCGGGGTAATATCCATTCGTTCAACTGGGAACAACACGTCGTCCCTAGGAGACGAGTTGACAGCCCTTGAGGACGGTGGCGTTCGGTAGTTGAGCATGTCTCCTAGAGACGGTTCGACTTGTTGTCCGTCCGTTCCAGGTGTTTCATGGCCGGAAACGTCACCGGAGGTGTGACTATTGGCCGGAGTATCTGAAGGACCCCCTCCTGGGTGGTTATCTCCACCAGTCATCACAAAAGGAGGTTACTTAGGAACAAACGGGACTGTAGAAACTCTCAACAGCTTTGTTCAAAGTAGCGACAGCCCCACGGTGGGCGCCACTTGTTGCTACAACAAGGAAAATGACCGGTATTAGGTTAGGAGATGTTTAGGATTATAGGTTAATGGTATGTTACGTTTGGACTTAGGTTTCAAGTTTAGTTTAAGCTTTAGGTATAGATTTGGTTGAAGGATTGGGGGGTCTTCAAGCTCCTGGAAGGACCTGCACAAGGGTAGCAGACACCGTTAGCCTTCACGCAGGAGGGGGCCTCCTGCGTTTGGACTCCGGCGTGAGAATAAGTGTCTATTCTTTAGGAGTTGGGAATAATGAAATAGAGAGAGTAATAGAGTAGAGAGAATGAGTAAGAGTGTGTGTGGAATGTTACCCCAAGAGTCTCCTTATATAGGCAATGAGATTCTGCCCAGGAGCTCCCTCAGGGTAGCCTCCTTTCTATACCTGGTGTTGTTTGACTCTCTATCGGCTCCCTGCAGTGAGACTTTGCCCTTTTTGGGTGTTTTCAGCTTTTATCATTTCCTAGGCAAGTTATGGAGCTGTGTGTTGTTTTTGTTTCTTGCATGATAATAAGCCAAAACCCACTTTTGTCATTTCCAAGACTTTTACTGTTTGCTTTTGCCCAGAGGCTTCCGCCTGGCAGGTATGCTGCCCTGTATCAGCTCCAATAAGTCAGGCTACCTCCTAATCAACTCGGTTTTGCTTATCTTTTTTGACGAGGGGTTTGAACGTCGTCGTTTTAGGACCCACGTCATCAATACCAAACATCTAGAGATTAATCCTACTGATACAAGACGTGGTTGTCTAGATTCTTCGTGTTCACTACGTACATACTACTCTCTAGAATTGTTAATATATTGACCAAAGGACTGTCCGCGACACGCTTTGATTCTCTTCTATCCGAAATTTACATTTAAGGTCAAAGTTCAAGCCATATAACACGCATATATCTATCTGATGGGTATATTTATTTGTTGTTTATTGTTGTTTGATCTATAACACATAATATTAACCTGTTATAATGTGTAATAGAAAATTTTTAAACAACCCCATTGTTTTTTATTGACTCTATTAGTTTTATTTAAAAAAATTGGCCCCACTAGCATGAAAAAAACTCTACATATTTTTAATCAATAAAGAATTATTCAAACGTTTTTCCTATATATATATATGAAGTTCTATTTTTAAGATTCCTGACTCCTTCACTAATCTCAATTCAAACTCAAAGGTTATTAGGAATTGTTGGCATTCTTAGCATTACCAATTTAAGGGCTTTTCCTCAGTTGATGAAAATCACAAGTTCTTCAAATGTTCAAACATTGTTTATGATTTTGGTGATTACCTCTGGATAAGCGCTTAGTTTATATAAGCACATTAAACCGAATTAACGAATGATACAAACACTTAAAGGAATTTATTATACTTGTCTGAATTTGTGTGTTAATAAAATGAACGTGTTCGTGTTCTTTTATATCCGTCTGTCCACATTCAAGTGAGAGTAAATAAATGAACAAACATAACTATTCTCATTCGGCTTTTCATTCATTAGTTCTTTACCCAAGACTTGGATCTAAAGTTTGATTGTACATCTATGCATTATGCCTCACTTGGTATTTCTAATAAATGATAATTAAATTTAAAAGAACATAAATGAATGAACGCAAATGAGCATAGAAAAGCGAACATAAACGACTTTCACGAACGAGAGATGTATTCATGATTGTTTGGTTACAATGAACAAAAATGTGTGCTTATGTCTTCTGATTATTGAATGTATCCTTCACCGTCAGCCATCCTTGTTCAAGATTTTTTTGATCCAAAATACTGAGTTGCACACCTGCAACTATCGGAATCTTCACCGGTTGTGGTTAGACACCCCACGGAATCACTTTTTGAACTCTCAAACAGATATTATATCGCCTATACACTCTGATACCAATTGTTGGTGACAACAATCGGATTACGAAACAAACTCAGAAACACGCACGGTTGAGAAACAATCTCAACACTTTTCTGTTGTTAAAAAACTGACATTTACAAGAAAACCTATCACTATATATAGGACTATCACATGAGAAATAAGCTAAACAATAACAATTAAACTCAAACTAGGACTCCTAATAATTTGAAATTTAAACATATGTAATTACTATCTTCAATAATTATCCGTAGACAATTTTATATCAACTCCTTGCTTCCTAACAACATGGATTAATTATTTCACAACTCGAATTTGGAATTAGAAAAACCAGATATAGTTCAGTATGACCCAAACAAACTGAACTAGGTAGAAAAAAAGGTAAACTCGTAGCTCGATTCAGGTTAATTCAGCAAAAAAACTGTTTTTTTATAGACATTATTTAAATTCGGACTTTGGGCCGGTTCAGGTAATAGCCCAATTTAGAAACAGAATCTAAACTCATTTCGGCCTCTAAACCAATTCAATCAATATTCAACAATTAAATAGTCTCAACAGACAACATCCATATCTTTTAAATCCCACAAATAACAAAACTATTGTTAGAATCTGGATCCCACAATGAAGCAAGCACGCGCTTTTTTTTATTTAGAATTTGTCCTATTATGAAAAAATATACCAAAAGAATAACATGCGCATATGGTAAAACAATCAATATAACAATGTTAGAAATAACATGAATGAATCAGCTTTTTTGGAATGTTTAAACCAAAAAAGGGGCATTGTGGAGATATAAAAAATCAACACTGCTTATTTCTTTGTGATCTGACACGATTCGTTTTTGAGTATAGTTTGTATACAATTATGAGCAAAGCAAGAGCGTACGATCAAGCCTCCCATCCTCTTAAGACGGTAGAGCGTGCAACTCGATTGACTCCCAATGTGAAGGCGCCCATCCGAAGGTTACACTCGTGGGTGCGACACATGTTCTTTATGCTATGAAAAGCTTTTGTCATGTATTTCTTCAACTCTTCGTTCACCTTCTCTTCGTTCCACATAAACGCTTGCATGTTCTGCAAATTCAAACACCAAAATGAGAACCGGTACTGCTACAAAAATGTTATTGTCTTGATCAGATTAATACCTGAACCCACTCAAAGTAGCTGACAGTCACCCCTCCAGCATTTGCATATATATCAGGGAGAACTATTACTCCTTTCTTTGACAGAATCTATAGCAGTAAAATATACATGTACGTATAAGAAATAAATAATATTTTTTTAGATTCGACGATTTTATCATAACTGTACGTAGGTACCTCGTCTGCTTCAGGATCTGTAGGGTGATTTGCTGCTTCTATGATGAACTTCGCTTTGACATCTCCTGCATTTTCTCTTCAATCGACAATTTGAATAAGAACAAAATTGAATCAGAATTAGAATAACGAAAATCACAACATAAGAATGTTTAAGCTGGCTTTCAACAGATTCGACACACCTAGCAAATCATATATCAAGTTTGATGTCTAAAATCACTGTTTTTACCTAAAAAGTCAACTAATCTACCTATAGAAAAATGGGAATGAATCTGTTGGATAAGTAACCAAATATAACATTTAAACGGGTTTTTCAAGAGACTCAACACAACCGGCAGATCAGATATTAAAGAATTCGTATCACAATTGATATCTGAAATCACTATTTTGACCTAAAAAGTCAACCTATAGAAACATGGGATGAATCTGTTGAATAACCAAGCAAATATAGAATTTTCATGGGTTGAGACGTGTATTAGCTTGTTGACACAAACATGACCCATTTAACGAAATAGTTGTTTTCAAAACATACCAATTTGATTTTGAACTTTTTAATTTTTTTGCATCAAAAACATCCAAATATTTTGAATTATTCCATAGGAACATTTAAAAAAATAACTAGGTTAAACAGGGCAATCCACGAACCCGTCAAGTTGAAATGAGGATGACCCGTTTAGCTAAACATTTGCGCTAATTTAACCCTAAACCTACGAATTTCGTGTTAGGTCATATCATGTAAGAAATTCAGACCCTTAAGTTATAGTAACTCTCTTTTCTAAGCTCGTCATCTAAAATATAACTCCGTAACAAACTTTATATTAAACCAGATAGCGTTACGACGCAAGCATTGAAAGATAAATTTCACAGAAAAATAAGAAAATACCTGTTGAGAACACCACCTAAGGCACATGGTATGAGTACATCACATTCATGAACAAGCAATTCATCTGCATCCATGATATCTCCACCATCAAAACTACTTAAGCTCCCACTTTTTTCTTTATGCTCAAGCAATGCAAGTATATCAATGCCGTTTGGGTTCTTTACAGCTCCGGTAACATCACTCACTGCAACGATCTTACCGCCCCTTTCATGAATCAGCCTAGCTACCCAAGATCCCACATTGCCAAACCCCTAAAAAAGTCAACTCTGGTCAATACAATAAAAGTATAAAACTTAGAAAATATAAAGCATAACTCTGGACAATAAAACTGTTTCCGTAAACAATCGTGTACCTGAATAGCAAAAGTCAGACCATTGATTGACTTGCCATATTCGCCAAGTAACGCTTCTGTGGCATAAACAACTCCACGACCCGTTGCAGCCTCTCTTCCTAGTGATCCACCAAGATCCTAGTAATCAAAGACATGTTATAATAATCCAGATAGCCCAATGTAGTTATAACATGCTCCATATTGATATCATAAATACTTACTAATGGCTTTCCTGTAACAATAGCTGGCGAGTAACCATGGAATTTCGAGTACTCATCCAAAATCCAAGCCATGGTCTGTCAATAAAGTTCATAATATTTAAATTTCTATATTGAGCAATTGCGATTGCGTGTAATCATTGATCACAACAGTACAAACCTGGCCATTGGTACCCATATCCGGTGCTGGAATGTCGGTATTTACTCCAATAAGATCATGAATCTTTTGTGTAAAGACACGGGTAAGTCGTTCAAGCTCACTCGTAGACAATTCCTTTGGCGAGCATCCAATTCCACCTTTCGCTCCACCATACGGAACATTGACCACCGCAGTCTTCCATGTCATTAGTTGAGCCAAGGCATTCACCTCACCATGTTCAACCTTATTAAAACCAATATACCAAGCATATCAAACAACTTTCACAGAGTTTTTTCATTGCCAAAACAGAATTTTCCCTTTACTTTTAACAAGAAAATCCAGTCCGAATCTGTCACGCTTCCTAATTATAAAAAATAAGCAAAGAAACATACTAAAAATGATAGTTAGGCCATTGACTAATAAAAGATACAATTCATACTTTCTAATTTCCAATTACACAACTGGATCAATGGATACAATCCCCCAAATCAAGCAAAATTTACCCAACACTAAACCTGCAGTTCAAGTGCAGACATCATTTACAGGTACGCAGTCGCCTGGGACCCGATCAAACAGGACCGAAACTCCAAAACTAACAAATCTGATTTTGGTTTAGACCATCGTTCACTAACGAAGCAGGCAACATCCATATATTTACTTCTATATACGCGGTACATAAATAGCAAGGTTTTAAAACAAAATACCCAAAAAATAGTTTAATAACAGTCAATTTTGTGATTAAGGACCAAGTTTGGCACGCCTAATTAAAAATAAATGAGTGTGGGACCAAATCAACCAATCAACAAATTGCATTACACAAATACAGATTCTCTCCAAAATCTACCAAAAACAGCAAAATATTAATCAAAATTTTAAAACTCTAAACAATAATCAAAACAACACATACACACTACACATAACCATAGATTTAAAAAAAAAAACAAAAAAAAAACAAAATTACCTCTGGATGATATCTAATCCCTCCTTTCATGGGGCCACGAGAATTATCATGTTGAACTCTAAACCCAACAAATGACGTCAACGTTCCGTCATCTTTGGGTATCGTACACTCCACCTGAATGACCGATTACAAACCGATCAAAACATTACAAATCAAAAACTAGTTACAATCAACAATCGAGGCAACTAAAGAATACGAACAAACCTTGACTTCTCTATAAGGAATCAACAAACTAGTTTCAAGTCTAGAGTCTAAACTCAGAAGACGTGCAGCAAGACGGAAGTTTCGGTTTGTTGCAGCCAAAGCGTTCATGGTGTCAAAACGCAGATTATTATTATTATTGTTGTTATAAATTTATGAATGTAAAATAATAAATGTTTATAGTGAATGAATGTGTAATACGGATATCTATGAAGATTTTGAGGGGAGAATAAATGAAGAAACAGAATTTCAAGGCATATATATATATGAATATGATGCGTGTGAATTTGAGTTGGCTATAACTCCTCGTGACTTAAAAAGAGGTTTTTTGTTTTTATATTACTTTATTTTCTTTTATTTTATATATATAATATTTTCTTTTATTTTATATATAGAATATATTATATTTTTTTGTATTTGTAAATGGTATGATTATGACTAGATTCGTAGCTGGTTGGAAGATCAGCATAGACTTTTTTGTGATGTGATTATTCTTTTTTTTAGAAACGTGACGTGAACCCGATGTACATTTAAACATGTAACGGGTTGAATGTTTGACAGGTTGTTTAAATGGGTTGGGTGAGTCAATCTTGAAAGATTTGCGGATGACATGTTTAATTTTGTGTTTTGGAAAATATATATATTTTTATTTATGTTGTATTTTTTTAGATAAATTGACAAAGGTTGTTTTATAATGTAAGATGTAATTGTTATATATGTTTTTTTTTTATTTTGTTGTAAATTCTTAATTTAAGATAACTAGTTGTATAACATCACGCGCGTTGCGCATTTTACAATCGAGATTTAAATAAGGTGTTGATCAATAAATGAATTATACAATCGAGATTCCATTTTGGTTGTAAATATTAAAAAAATAAAGAAATCTACACATGAAATTTGTAACGAACTTATATAATATTATGTTATTTATATTAATAGTATATAATATAATAAAGTTTTTGAATAAAATAATATGAATAAAATAATAATGAAATTACATAATATTATGTTATTTATATTAATAGTATATAATATAATAAAGTTTTTGAATAAAATAATAATATAGTTAAAAAAAGTTTTTAAATAAAATAATATGAATAAAATAATACATAGTTACTATTAATTCATTTTGTTTATTAATATTATAGTTGTATAAAATCACGCGCGTTGCGCGTTTTACAATCGAGATTTAGATGAGGTGTTGATCAATCAATGAATTATACAATCAAGATTCCATTTTGGTTGTAAACGTTAAAAAAATAAAGAAATCTACACATAAGGTAATACATGAAATTTATAACGAAATTAAATAATATTATGTTATTTATATTAATATAATAAAGTTTTTGAATAAAATAATATGAATAAAATAATAATATAGTTAATTGAATAAAATAATATGAATAAAATAAAATTAATAATAATATAGTTAATTGAATACAATATTATTATAATTACTATTCATTTTGATCACTATTCATTCATTTTAAGTTATTATTCATTTATTTTGTTTATTAATATTATAGTTGTATAAAATCACGTGCGTTGCGCGTTTTACAATCGAGATTTAGATGAGGTGTTGATCAATTAATGAATTATACAATTGAGATTCCATTTTGGTTGTAAAAGTTAAAAAAAATAAAGAAATCTACACATAAGGTAACACATGAAATTTATAACGAAATTAGATAATATTATCTTATTTATATTAATAGAATATAATATAATAAAGTTTTTGAATAAAATAATATGAATAAAATAATAATATAGTTAATTGAATAAAATAATATTAATAAAATAATATTAATAATAATATAGTTAATTGAATACAATATTATTATAATTACTATTCATTTTGATCACTATTCATTCATTTTAAGTTATTATTCATTTATTTTGTTTATTAATATTATAGTTGTATAAAATCACGCGCGTTGCGCGTTTTACAATCAAGATTTAGATGAGGTGTTGATCAATCAATGAATTATACAATCGAGATTCCACTTTGGTTGTAAAAGTTAAAAAAAAATAAAGAAATCTACACATAAGGTAACACATGAAATTTGTAACGAAATTAGATAATATTATCTTATTTATATTAATAGTATATAATATAATAAAGTTTTTGAATAAAATAATATGAATAAAATAATAATATAGTTAATTGAATAAAATAATATTAATAATAATATAGTTAATTGAATAAAATATTATTATAATTACTATTCATTTTGATCACTATTCATTCATTTTAAGTTATTATTCATTTATTTTGTTTATTAATATTATAGTTGTATAAAATCACGCGCGTTGCGCGTTTTACAATCGAGATTTAGATGAGGTGTTGATCAATCAATGAATTATACAATCAAGATTCCATTTTGGTTGTAAAAGTTAAAAAAAATAAAGAAATCTACACATAAGGTAACATATGAAATTTGTAACAAAATTAGATAATATTATCTTATTTATATTAATAGTATATAATATAATAAAGTTTTTGAATAAAATAATATGAATAAAATAATAATATAGTTAATTGAATAAAATAATATTAATAATAATATAGTTAATTGAATAAAATATTATTATAATTACTATTCATTTTGATCACTATTCATTTAAGTTTGTTTATTAATATATTGTAATTGTAACTAGATTATACCCCGGGAACGTCCCGGGGTTGAAAAATCTAATATGACATATTAATTTTACATATTAAAATGAAAAATCTAATATGACATATTAATTTTACATATTAAATAGAATGATGCGCTTTACAGTTACATGCATGAAAGCTTCGGGTAGCTGCTAACCTAAAACAATAAAAAATATATCTCCAATGTTAACGCGTAACTTTAAACAATGTATAACTCTAATATTAATATCTAACCTAAAACAATGTATAACTCCAATGCTAACGCATGTTGAAAATAGAATTCATATTTTCTGATTTGAACATAATTAGTGATTTGCCTGTACATGATTAATGATTTAACTGAACACTTTGTGTTTTTTTTTCCTGTTTGAACAAAACCCAACAAAAAATAGTCGTTTTTTTCTCCGTTTTTTATATAGCACTATGGTACTCGTTGGAAAGATAATAAAACGCTCGTTAATTTGGTGTAATTTTTTTCTTTAAAAAATCTCGTATATATAAGATATTAACGTTTAAAAATTATGGGAGGAAACATAAGAGAAAAAAATCTAATTTTGTTTTTAAATTATTTTTTTCCTAAATTATCTCAATGCCACATGGGATGACACATGACACACTCAAGGAGGAGAATGCCTCTTTGAGTGTCATGTCATTAAAATGGCTTTGGTTTATTATATGTATAGATTATATAATTGTTATGTAAAGAGTAGAGTGAAGTTATCTTACACGGTGTAATAAAAATAAAAAGAGTGAGAATGATACAAAAAACAAAATGAATCAACAAATATAACACAATGAGTCATAAAATATAACTCAATGTCAATAAATATAACACAATACCAAAGAAAACAGATACAATGGATCGTAGAAATGTCACAATGATTAAATTAAAGAAAAGACATAATGCAATATAGAAGACACAATGATATAATACAAATTCTAAAAACTACAAACCAAAAATCCAAAAACCCAAAAAACTAATATTGTAGGGTTTGATGAGACGGTTCCAATACCGCTTGAATGTGTTTAATCGGACTCTGTTTGATACAGTTTCTATGACTTTCTATTTGTGTTTTACTGTGTATTTAATCCTATGAAGCCCCTTCTATTACTTTATACTATTTTATTCTCCATAAAGCCCCCCCCCCCTTCCTACTACACATGCCCTAACAGCTAACTAAAAGGATAAGTTTGACCTATTTATCAAATAATTTATGCTGACACGTTTAATAGAAACGGTAATCATGACCTGCTTACTTTGAGCTCAAGCTCGCTGCATACATCACCCTTCAAACGTTTATAAGAAGAGTAAGGGGTGACGACCTGGCGTGAGCCCCTTGGGCGGGGAAAAGACCACTGGTGTGGGGCGATTGGAGGTGGACGACGGTGATTGGTTTCTTTTTTTTTAATCTAACACACAAATAATAATAATGATAATACCCCATCCTTTCACTCCCCACAATTTTTACCCTTAAAAAATGGTCCTCACATGACGCATCCCACCCCTCTTTCCCCCCTCCACTCCCAACAGTCTAAAACAGGGGAATCAATGAGAAAAGTTGCATACAAAATAACTAAAAAAGTAAATGAACGAAAACTTAGTTAAAATGGTATATTTCATAAGAACATAGATTGTAGAACAGTCATTGAAAAAACATACTAAATAAGAATTAGAAAACAATAACATAAATTCAAATCATTGAAAACAATAACACAAATTCTAATTATTGACAAAAAAGACATACATATCAATAGAACATAATATCAAAGGTATTAGAACGGTTACTATTACAAAACATGGATCAAATACCAGAAACTTTTATTTAAGAACCCAACCCAAATGTTTGTTACACCCTAAACAAAAGAAGACCAACAAACGATTACAAACTCAGAACCCTAACCTAAACAGAGATTATCAACATAATAATCTCAACATTCAATCTACAATCTAACTATCTAGGGATGATTCAAGATTAATCAACTAAACAACAAATCCTAACACGAGAGAGACTATCAGAGAGAATACCCCTTCACCCCCAACTACACCATCCCTAGGGGGACCTGGCATGAGCCCCTTGGGCAGGGGAAAAGACCACTGGCATGGGGCGGGGGTTAGTTGGAGGTGGACGACGGTGATTAGTTTCTTTTTTACATATGCCACATGGCGCATCACGCCCCCCTTTCCCCCCTCCACTCCCCAGAGTCTAAAATAGGGGAATCAATGAGAAAAGTTACATACAAAATAACTGAAAAATAAATGAACGAAAACTTAGTTAAAATGGTATATTTCATAAGAACATAGATCGCAGAACAGTCATTGAAAAAACATACAACATAAGAATTAGAAAACAATAACATAAATTCAAATTCAAATCATTGAAAACAAAACACAAATTCTAATTATTGACAAAAAAGGACATACATATCAATAGAACATAATACCAAAGGTATTAGAATGGTTACTGTTATAAAACGTGGATCAAATACGAGAAACTTTTATTTAAGAACCCAACCCAAATGTGTGTTACACCCTAAACAAAAGAAGACCAACAAACGATTACAAACTCAGAACCCAAACCTAAACAGAGATTATCAACATAATAATCTAAACATTCAATCTACGATATAACTCTCTAGGGATGATTCAAGATGAATCAACTAAACAACAAACCCTAACACGAGAGAAAATATCAGAGAGAATACAAAGAACAATTATGAGAGATGAAATATATGATATGAATCAATAATAGAAAGAGAGAATAAGTATTTATATTCTCTTCTGGAAGGTTCTTCTCATCTCTCAGTCAACGGCCACAAACATTCTGATCCAACGGCTGATTAAGAAACATCGACTATATCACACGGATTGCCACGTAGACTATGTCAAGATGGGCTTTAGACTTCTAAACTTGAACTTGGACTTGTTTTGTTGTTATAATCAGTTGGACTCTACACCGAACCCCTGGACTTGGACTTTTTCAACCAGCTAGCCCAGTACCTGAAAACAAGTCTTATGCAACATATTAAAGCAAATGTCTAAAGAGAATAACAAAAAATGTGATAATGTATCAAATGGACACTTATTATTTTAACGATTACAATAGTAGAAATTAAATAAACACACTCAACTTAAAAGTGTTATGCATTTGTAGATACTATAAAAACAATTCTTCATCATATGAAAATATGAAATTAAGTATACTTCCACAATAACCTAAATCATGTCCTCTTATGCATATGGCAATTGGATGGTTCACTACCAGATACTTTATTTTGCAAACTATGTATAGTAGTTATATAATAGCAGGGCATTTGCGTAATCAAGCGAGAAAAAAAAGACATTTTTAAAGGTGTGCATGGTTCAGTGCGGTTCAGTTTGATTATTAGCATCAACCAAAACCGAAGTAACCAACTAACAGATCTTATTAACCAGTTGGTTAATTACTTTGGTTTAATTGTTTAGATTGTCATTTTTCAATATGGTTTAGTTAATTTTGGTTGATAACCAAAACCGAACTTTAGCTAAAATTTTTCTAATAAGTACATGAAAATGATGTACAAATACATAAAATGAATTCAATTTCGGTTTGGTTAATTTCGGTTAACTAAGAGTTAAAAACCGACAACTAACTTTTATTTATTCAGTTTTCGGTTGATTTCGGTTAACTTTTGTCTGTTTCTGTAAGACCCAACCCATTTTAAAATAATTCATTAACGACTAATTTAGTTTTGGTCCCAGTTTAACATAAAAAAAAATTGTTCTTAAACCATATTTACACATCCGGATCCTAGGAAGATCCGCACGTGTTATTTATAATTCAACATCTCTAAGCTTGACTACCATAGACGTTACTTATACATAACATCATTGTTATTTTCGAAAATGTCCCACACGGCGTGTGCAGATGAAATCATAACTTTATTCGCAATAGTGATCTTGGTCTTGAGTGTGTTTGGTTTCATGCTTGGTCTATTTTGCGTCTGGTTCTGCTCCTTAGATGTGCCTACCACAAATACACACGATAAACGATTAGTATTTGAGATTAACGAGTCAAATAATTTCAAAACAACAAACTAATTTATTTCTTTTTCAGAATAATCCTGCCGTAAGCTACGGTATGAGAACCGTAGCTTTTGGTTCAGATAACCTGATCAGTTTGCTCATTATGAACCGTAGCCTACGGTTCTGAAACCGTAAGCTACGGTTTGAAGCTGTTGAATACTCCGAATCGCCTGCATAAACGATCACAATTCCTCATTATTTACCAAACCTTTGGTTGGACTTTTACTTAGGTTCTCGACCATCCCCAAGGGTCGGACCATCCCCAAGGACCCTTGGGGACTCATTTAACATTGCTATAACATGTTCTAATGGTACCAAGTCTCATATTTGGGTACCCTTTCGGTGCTTTAAACATTAATGTTATTTTAATCGTTTGACCCATTAAGGGTTTTAAGTTAGTATGCATATAAGTAAACCAACCTTCTTGCTGTCAATAACAATTTACTAACAAAACAGTCGCCAGAACCAAATCAGACATGTTTAGAAAAATCTATAAAAAATACCAAATGTCCTTTATGTTGTAAGACAACTTGTGACCAAATTTCGTGTCAAAACGCAATGGTTAAGACCTCGAAACAGGTTCTGTAAGTTACGGATCTGTTGCTGTCAACAACTAATTTATTGACAAAAACATCCGCGAAAACCACATCAAACGGCTTTAGAAAAATCTATAAAAATTATCAAATATCCTTTATGTTGTAAGACAACTTCTGACCGAATTTCGTGTCGAAAAGCAATGGTCAAGACCTCGAAACAGGTTCTGCAAGTTGCGGATCTGCTGTTGTCAACAACTAATTTATTGACAAAACATCCGCGAAAACCACATCAAACGGCTTTAGAAAAATCTATAAAAATTACCAAATATCCTTTATGTTGTAAGACAACTTTTGACCGAATTTCGTATCGAAACTCAATGGTTAAAACCTCGAAACAGGTTCTGCAAGTTGCGGATCTGCTGCTGTCAACAACTAATTTACTGACAAAACATCCACGAAAACCACATCAAACGGCTTTAGAAAAATCTATAAAAATTACCCAATATCTTTAATGTTATAAAACAGCTTCTGACCGAATTTCGTGTCAAAACTCAATGGTTAAGACATCGAAATAGCCTCTAACTCATTTGACCCGTTTATTTCAATTCTCAATTATAATCTTACTAATCTTGGGCTCAAGTGACATCCACCTCACTTGACCCATTTGTCCCATTTCTAAATATACTCGTTTATCTATATTTGGGCGTCCTATCCCGGACTAAACAATTTTTCTTTCATTTGGAAGATTCTAACCCATGTTGAGTTAGAATCCCACATTCCCACAATCCATTTTATGCAAAGCTTACCGGTTCTTAACCAACATCATAGAATCCATATTTTCTTGCATTTACATAATCATTTAGTTACTAAGAGACTTATTTAAGATAAGTCACTTACCTTGGCCTCATTTATTCATTCCATGGTCCGTTTATCCGTTTGATCCTTTCCTCCTCAGGCTTCCACCTAGCTTGACAAGATCCACTTCTCTATACTCAAGATAAATCAATTTAGTCATTATTTCAAATAACTAACTTACATCATGGGTTTTCACACTTTAATTTATTAAAACTCATATTCGGGTCAGTTTGACTTTTTATTAGTCAAACTAACCTTTTACATGTTGTGTACACTAATCATAAGGCAATAGTCTTAATTATGAACTATCCATTCTATTTACCATATCAATTCATTAAGTTTAGTGCACATTTAACTTCCTAATTATCATTAGGCAACTCATTTCATCATAAAGTGTGTTTTCAACATAATATTCATTCAACATTGCTAACTAGGCATTTTCACAAACACTTAGTATGCATAACTATACCATCCTTGGTTATTCCAATTACTAGTTACCTAGTAAGTAACCAATTCATGAACTGATCATCATGAAAACACCATACTAGCCATTATGTTTAGCTATCCTTTCGATTCAACTTGCAATCAACCTAGCACATAAGTATCATGCAATACACATAGGATGGAATTTTTACACAACCCATGCTAGAAACATAGATTTACAACTATTTTAGCAACTTCAAAGCTACTAATGAAAACCTAAAATCATTATCTTTTATAACCAAGCAATTTCAAGTAATTAAATCATCTCTATGTTATTAGAAATGATCAATATCACTTATAATCAAGCAATCATATGAATTTAACCCTATTAACCAAAACCCACTTAAGGGCTTCGATTATAGACAAAATGGATGCTAGGTTCTTACCATAAGCTTAAATCTTAAGGATAAACTCTCTAGAAAACACCCTTCATCTTGTTCTTCGATTTCCTTGCATAATCTCTTCAATTTAGTGATTTTAGGGTTTGATTTGGCTCAAGAATGCCCCATTTGGGGCTGAATTCGTTTTTGACCCAAGTGGGTGTCCTTTAGACCTTGTTTTAACCTCAAAATTACACTATTGGCCCTTCAACTTAGCCCCCATGAACCCTTATAGGTATTTAACCCAAAATTTAACTTAGTTAGGTTCTTTTGTGTTACCTACATCGCATTCTAGATAACAATATTAAAGGTTATTTCGATATTAGAACATAACCCTCATCCTTACCATCTAAATCTCGTTTCGTTTAAAAATCATGGGATAGTTGGCTTAAAATAAGGGAAAAATATAACTATTATTTAAATAAATAAAAGTTTAGTAAAGTTAAGGAAATGAAGAAATAATTAAGATGAGTGGATTAAAGTGTAATTAGTGTTTGAAAGACTAATTGCTTTTATTTTAAGGTTGTACCTTATGTAAGTGCAACATTTAATGACGAAGACTAGATAGATCAATTGATCTTTATTTGTCATTTGTAACATTGTCATCATGAAAAATGTCTAAGTGTCGGCGTGAATGTTCATCCACGACTTAGGTTCGCGTGGATAGATTAGAAGGCAAGGATGGTAGACAGCGTGGATGTGGGGATCAGGAGTGGATGACTAGTTAATCTATAAATGTGTTTGTAGGTTACTTTTTGTGCAAGTTTTTAAGAGTTCATATCCGGAGAGATGATTTGTTTAATCATTAGTTTCTTATGATGTGAATAGAAGGTATTTGATTGACTTGTGTTTGTTCTTACTTATTCATTAAACACATTGACATAACACACATGTATGGATTCCACGGGTGGAGTGTTAGAGATATAACTTTACCCATGGGCGGATCCACCTCTCTAGTAAGGTGGGCAAGTGCCTACCGTAGCCAACTAAGAAGTTTAGTGTATATCCCATATAATATCTTTCATCATGTTAAAAAGAAAGATAAAATAGTTGCTAGTTAAAAAGAAAGATAAAATAGTTGCAAGTAGGGCTGGCAATTTTGTATACGAACACGATTACCTGACACGAACCTGAACGATCTTAACAGGTACATGTATAGCTTTAACAGGTTTCGTGTCCTAAACAAGTAGACACGAATTTACCTGTTAATTTTCGTGTCGTGTACAGGTAGTCATGTTTCGTGTATCGTGTCTTAACAGGTTCGTTTATTAACAGGTCATGTATACACGATTTGTCATCCCTAAATATAATGTTCACAAATATGTACTAACAGGTACGCAAACAGGTATTAACAGGTACACAAACACGTATTAACAGGTACGCAAACAGGTATTATCTAGGTCCTTGGTGAACTTTTGGAAATTTTCTCTTACTAAATAGGTTCGTAAACATGCGATTAATATAATGGTCACAAACAGGTATTAACAGGTACTTTTCGTGTATACCTGTTAAGAAATTAACAGGTTCATGTATCAAAAAATAGACACGAAAAATTTTCGTGTCGTGTACAGGTAGTCAGGTTTCGTGTATCGTGTCTTAACAGGTTCGTGTCTTAACAGGTCAGGTATACACGATTTGCCAGCCCTAGTTGCAAGGCCCATATGGATTTAGACACAAGTAAGATTAAATTCAAACATGGCACAAGAATTTAATACTTCCATGTTTGAATACGTTTCGAGTATTTAATTCATAAACTCAATTCCGAAAGTTGTATACTTTAAAATTGATTGTAACTCATTTGTTAATTTTTTTTGAACAAGTGGTGTAACCGGTAGAGTTCCGGCTAACACCCTGACCCAGCCTGTACTGATTACCCATTCCACCTCACAGGAAATTAAACTAGAATAAAGGTTAAGATTCTTGGAACAACTAAATAGATAATGAATTAAATTTAGTTTATAGTTTATTAAATAAATCTTTAATAATTCTTTGGATCACTATGAGTTCAAGGCACTTAAGACTTCAGGGAGTGGGGCGGTGAAAGGGGGGCGGCTTTGGGTTCCCGGGCGGGAACACCGGCCCGTGGGGCGGGAAGTGGAGGGCGGGGAGGTGGGGGCGGTGGGGGAAAGCCGGGCGGTGGGGGGTTTGGGTGGGTGACGTGGCTTCTTTTGGTTGGTTGATTTTTTTTCTTTTTTTTTATTTAACTTTAACACAATATAATATTATTCCTTTCACCCCCTTCCACTCCCCACAATTTTTCCCCCCCACATGGGTCCCACAAGTGCCACATGGCGCTTCACCCCCCTCATTCCCGCCCCTCCACTCCATATAGTCTAATTGATTAATGTGGTTTTTAACCTATTTTGACCCGCCACAATTTTTACCTCATCCATTTGTGCCCCCTGTAACATAAATTCCTGGATTCGTCACTGGCTTTACCGTTCCTTATTGTGTCACCGAGACATACACCTTATGCAATTTTAAAAACTTTTGATTATCCTAAAATATCTCTCTCAAATGTATTATAATACAGGATATAGATTATGTAACAAATTGACACAACATTTCAAATTAAACAGCTACAAGCATCCTAATGCATATTCAAGCTACATAGTACATATACAATCAATCATGGGAAGAATCACCTTAGAGATGTCACAGGTCCTAGAAGTAGCAACCACCTAAACATATACAACAATAAGTACATTTAGTGTTATCCTACTAAAAAAACCCCGAGTCATACAAAACCCTAATTTGTTTATTTTCTAAACTTAATAACATCAATTACAATCAATCTCAAGAAGATCCTACTACTCGGGACGATAAAATTGCAGTCAAAGTTACCGAATTCAAAATGATACAACACGCGAATCACCACTATAGCCCCACGACAGTGTTGGTGGCTTCGATGGGCTTTACACCACCCTCCAGGCCCCCACACCGTGCACTCTTGGGGAGGTCACATGTTCACACCTGAATAATGGGGGTAGCTTAAAATAATTTGGTGTAAAATAGAATAGCAGTAACATTTTACGTTCAAAAAAATATAAAATCATTATTAAATTATTTAATATTAATAAAGTTATAATAACTTAATTAATATCCTTTGGGCATTCTTATTCCATATCCATAAAAATGATCACATGCGTACAAACCAGAAAGTTTTCATTCGGATCATGTGGTCATCGTGGGGAATTTGAGTTGCACTATTTTATAGAACTTGTTAACTACGTGAGGGAAATCTTGATATCGACTACTTGACTAGAGAATATAAGCAGCTTACAGGGAATAACATTTTAAGATGGTGCGTGGCCACGTCGGATTATACTACTAAGTTATTGTGATCATTTAAAGTTCGAAAGTTTATTTGCTTTTTAAAAAGTTTATTTACAACCCTACATTATATCTCAAATTCTCCAATCGATGCTAATACGTGCGCTCTCTCTCTCAAGTCAGGTCTACAGGTTCAAGATGTCATCTAACTCATACAAATTTGATTCTTGAGAGTCTTCCAAAACCTTGAAGGTATAAGAGCATTTACATTCCATTCTTGATTCTTTAAACACTTCCCAGTCTTTAAAATTTAAATAAAAAATACAAAAAAAAAAACTCCCTATTTACTATCCACCATTTCTCTACACCCCCTTATATTATGAAAAATTTCTATAGTAGCATTTTACATATAAAAGCGAGAAATACAATAAAAATAAGTATTCATGGGTAAGATAAATATAAAAAATAGGGGATGGGATGAGGCTGGTTTTTAATTGAAAGATAAATAAAAAGCAGTATGATTTTTAGTTAAGTTATAAAGTAAAAAACGATAGAGAGAATATCATGCTCTAAGAAGCCACTATATAATGACATGTGTCTAACGAGGGGTCAAGTGGGAAATGTGTTTGTCCAAGTAGAAAAAAAAAAATATGCTCATGCATCTCACATGCCAAGAAATATGACTATGCAAGTAACATGTTATTTCACGCATTTTTAAATGTTCGTAACTTTTTATACGCCATTTTAATAAATATTAATCCATAAAATCGAGCGTTTTTTATCTTTAATATGAATAAGGTATCATTATACTTTTGAAACAGCTAAAACACGCTACTTGACACTTAAAACAAATTGCTTAATATTTTTGACATGATGTTTTAAGTTTTAAGCTTAAAATACATTGGTTTCAGTTTTTAATTGTTATTTTGGTGTTTTTTAGGCAAAACAATATAAAAGATGCTTAAGTCCAAAAATGACATACATATCAATTTTTAATCCTTCTCACTTTAACCATCAAAACATAACAAACTTAAAATACAACTATACAAGCCTATAACGGAGTAAAATGATTCAAAACTATACACATAATTATACAATTACAAAGGATAAAAGCATGTATTTTGCAACACATTACCAAAAAAATAAGATTAAAAATTGGTCAACTACATGACATATGTTTGTACTTATTTTACTATATATGTTTAAGCTTTATATAATTCAGGATTTGAGTTATTCTTACAACATTTGTCATTGGAACCAACTTGTGTTATTCATGATTATCTATTTACCAATTCAAGGCTTACATACTTTTAACCAACTAGTAAGAGACAACGAATAACTATATCCATTAGTATACGTTTCATGCTTGCTATAGATCGTAATGCATGTAACATTTAAATTATTCAAAAATGTTAATAGAAATTTCACACGAATTACTTTAATCTTAAGTACAAAATATCATTTAAATATTTGTTCATACAAATAGAAAAAACTAGAAATAAATCTATTCTAGACAATTTTAATATAATCGTCTCTAGAAACAAAATCATTGAGATCTCTACTGCAAAGTGATCTTCAATTTATTAAATCCATAATTCTTCTATTTGTTGCTTCTCATAAAAATCGATTAAGCCCTATTAAGGGATTATTGAGGTAAGTTCCCCAAATAATTTGTTCATTTTCTTTGCTAGTAGGAAAAACTAGCAAATATTTAACAGGAATATAATTTGTTCATTTTCATTAAAACTTCTGTTTTTATCGAAACGCTCTTGCTTTCCTTTCAATAATTGAGGTTAAATAATGAAACACATTGTACTTGATAGTTCATATTGGTCATTCATTATATATTTTTCTATGAAGCAACTTCACATGATGATCTTGAAGTAACCCAAAATATTATCGTTGTGTACATTTAGAAACTTTATATTCAGGGTGAGAAATGAATGTACGAAAAATTTAGTTAGTTGTTCATTGATTTAGTATTTAAACTTTTTATATGCAGCTTGATTTGTGTGTTTGAGAATGTTGAATTAAATGGCTGAATTTCATTTGGATTTTACTTTTTGCACTTCATGACTTTGATTTTATTACTTATAATGCTAATTATATGAGTTGGATTTGTTTATTAGCTCATTTTCATCCCATCAACCTATTTACAGCTCGTCAACCTATTTATCTCTTTAGAAAAATAGGTTAAATAGATCGTGTTCGGGTTATATGATTTAATATGTGTCTGGGTTAGGGTTGAAAACTTTGACTCAAGTGTAACTTTGGATATGACTTGAATGTAACTATGGATCGTGTTTGGGGTTCAAGAATTCAACCCACCAATGACCAACCCTTTAAGATTAACACCTCTACTTGCAACTAAAAGATTAGGTGGTATTTGGATTAAAAATAGTAGTAGTTTAAATATAAAAAAAAAATCTAGATCAAGGTCGAAGGAAAATAAAAGTATGGGTCATTTACATATTTCACATTGCTAAACTTTTAGATTCATAGGATCGTTGCATATAAAAATTAATGCATTCCTTAAGTTTCAACAAAATGATAATAAATATGAATTTAATTAAATTTATTACATACATATTCCATTTTCCTCCAAACGTCGGTGATATAGAATGTATCGATCAGGTATAGTATTTGGCCAAAGACATTATAGCTTTTTTTTTTTTGGAAGGTGTGCTTCAGCTCAGCGGTAAGCCCAATCGACAGACAACCCCTCGACCCGAGTTCGAATCTCTACCCACGCACCGATGTCCACTTTGAAGTTATATCAAACCGTTATAGGGAATTTTTTCGTGATGTGCAGGATTCGAACTCGAGACCAAGCCCGGGCGGGAACCCTCCGAAGAGGTAAACCCTCCCACCTCTCCCCAGCTGGACTGGAGGTCATTGGCCAAAGACATTATAGCTAAGCGACATTTTGGTGGTAGGAAGACTTACGGACTATAAGGTCTTGGGTTCGAATCTCACAAGGGGGTTTTCTCATAATTATGAGTTTCCTCCTAAATTGATGATTTGGTGGTGGAATATGATCACGTGGTAACACTGATGGAACGATGATACTCCAATAATCCGTAAGTGATTCCAATTGACCGTTAAAAAAAGGTATAGTATTTGGATAAACTTGTCAAGTATGTGATTAATGCTCTTAATTGTTCGATCAATACGGTAAGATAAAGATGACCTTGATGGTTCATTGATTGATTAAAAATAAATAAAGTAATAAACATTTTCTTATAACCGGATAGTTGGTGCTAAGCACCTTCTGGTGGAGTGGTAGCCCCATAATCTTCCAATATAGAGGTTATGAGTTGGAGTCTCACCTAAAGGCTAAAGCAAATTTATTCTAGGTTGAGCGATAGGTTTTACCACAGTGGATCGGAAACTATTTCTTTTTTTAGAAGGAGAAAATTGCTCGAATAGTCCCTGTGGTTTGCTCAGATTTCACCTTTAGTCCCTAACTTTTAAAAATTACAGGTATAGTCCCGAAACAGTGGACTTTTTGCACTCGGATAGTTCCTGGAGCTATCTGACGTTAGATAATCCAGTTAAGTGGGTGTGAAATTACTAAAATACCCTTACTTTAATAAAAATAAAAAAATCAATTAAATAATAAGTCTCTGGGGCCCACAATCCTTCATCTTCCCCACCCCAATCACCTTCATCTTCCCCATCCCACCACCACCACCACCACCTCTGCACACCATCTATCTCTGCCCTTCAGCACCACCGAACCCTTTGACCCGTCTCTTTGACCCGACTCTTGACCCGAACCCTTGCATCAACAACCAACAAACCTAACCTTTGCCATCCCCTAATCGTCTTCACCCCCAAACCATTATCAATTCTAAACCACATGCATAACTCACTGACCTGAATCATCATCATCGTATGGCACCACAACCGTCACCATAATCTCATCCCAACCACTGATCGTCGCCATCTGTCACCGTCGGACTCCCAGACCCGAACCCCTGTCCGGACTGAACCTCAACCCCACTACCAGCTGGGTCTGCCACTGATTCAGTCACCCGGACGCCACCGCCGCCGTCGCTTCCTTCTTCCTCTACGACTTCTTCCTCTCTCTTTTCTCTTACTTTGCGTCTCCCTCTCTCTCTCTATCGAGTTCTCTCTCTCTCCTGAATAATAATTGGTAGATGTGGGGTGTTGAGGAGGTGAGGGGTGGGTGGTAGATATAGTTGTTTGGTTGTGGGCGGCCGGAGTTCCGCCATGGCCGGCGGTTGCAGGGGGTTCTCCGGTCTCCAACTCTCGGATCTCTCTCTCTCTCTATAAGGTAGCAGAATGTGTGGGTGTGTGTTATGTGAGAGTAGGAGGGGAGGAGGGGAAGATGAAGGTGATTGGGGTGGGGAAGATGAAGGATTGTGGGCCCAGAGACTTATTATTTAAGTGATTTTTTTATTTTTATTAAAGTAAGGGTATTTTAGTAATTTCACACCCACTTAACTGGATTATCTAACGTCAGTTAGCTCCAGGGACTATCCGAGTGCAAAAAGTCCACTGTTTCGGGACTATACCTGTAATTTTTAAAAGTTAGGGACTAAAGGTGAAATCTGAGCAAACCACAGGGACTATTCGAGCAATTTTCTCTTTTAGAGGTAAACACTATCTTTTTCCGGGATGAAGCTAGAAAAGGATATTAGTACATTACCTTGTGGCGGATCTACATACATCTTAAGGAGGGCGGACACCCTCTTTAAAATAAACAAAAAAACTAATGTAATTTGTAGGTAAAACCCCGACCGTATCCCGTAAAAATTTGGTTAAACCCCCCGATCAGTCACAGGATAATATTCCTGAGTCTGCCACTAAGTCATTACCATTTACTAGTTACCTATCTATTACCCAAGAATATCGTTTTAATTGAGTAAACTTGAACCGACTTTAACCAATTAGTTATTGGTCAGAGTAAACTTGAACCGACTTTATTTCAATTAGTTATTGGTCAGAGTAAACTTGAACCGACTTTATTTGAATTTGTTGTTGGTCCAAGTAACGGAGTCGGTGAACTGGCTCATTAGTTGCATCGAATTTTCAGATTTTGTTTAGTTATAAAAATAGGCATAAAATTGTAAATGTAGATTTCGATAATTGGCGTACTTTCACTTTCTTGTAATTTGCTTGTTGGGCGTTTTATTCGTGCCTTAGAAATAGAGTTGGTTAAACTTTGGCCGTTTAACGAAGTTCAATTTAAAAAAAAAAAGTTATATTATTTATTTATTTGAAATTCGAAAAGTTAATTATGACAACGATGTTTATAATAATTAATAACTTGTCAAAAGTCAAAGCTGAATACGTAAAACAATAAAAAAAAAATATTTGGGATATGAATACGTTTCTAATGGATCAAAATAGAGGCCATTCAA
This sequence comes from Ambrosia artemisiifolia, assembly GCA_032199755.1. Lineage (NCBI taxonomy): Eukaryota > Viridiplantae > Streptophyta > Magnoliopsida > Asterales > Asteraceae > Ambrosia > Ambrosia artemisiifolia. The sequence goes on along the minus strand of CM063524.1, from coordinate 23,407,236 downwards.
ACGTGCCTTTCTTTCGTGTATGAGTTACGTAAGAAGGTTGTAACTTCTTAATACGCTTTGCCCCGTCCACACACGTCAAGCCGTCAACACCGGCATCTTATTTCCCTTTCAACCGTTTTCTAACTTTTTATTTTATTTTTCTTTTTTGAACGGCGATTTTCTTTGTGTTAATCCACTACACTCCTCAAATTGGAGAGCCCTGTTGCTCACTTTGGTTAGACTATGTTAACTTAATCTGAGCCACGTTGACTTCAGAGTTTGGCTTGGGCGTTCCTCTGGAAAACCATATCGTCGCTGTCACTTGACAGTTGTTTTGTCTCCATAAGAGTAGAACTCTTTAACGTAATACATTGTCATTCTGACAACCTCACAAGGCCAAGCTAAAATTTTTTATCGCCATAATCCACCAAAGCGACACAAATAGGGATCGAACTTGGGTCTCCACTAAAGAATTCAATCATTTCTACCACTGTAGTGAGGAGTCTAAAATTTATTAAATTTGACTAGGTTTGAAACCCCGCGGGTTTCGTGGCGCGTAGGCAGGCTTGATAATTACCGTTTGTGAAAGTTTTCATTTTGTACAAAGCATGGATAATAAGGGTACAAAAAACTGGGATATGGACATTCAACTATTAGACCTTAAATGGTTAATAAAAAATGCAACTTAATTTTCACAAATAATGCACGACTTGAGGAAGCTAAATTCGGAAATAATGATGATCGTAAACCAAACGAAATTAGTAACTGCAAATAAGCTATTTCAATATCAAATTGCCTAAACTTTAGGTTCATGAAAAAAACAAGCCCCTTACACTATGTTCCAGAGTTTAAAAATAGAAGGAAAGGAAAGGAAGCGGAAAGAAAGGGGAACAATTTTGTGTTCCAGAGTTTCATTAAAGGAAAGAAGTAGAGGGAATAGGAAGGAAAATTCCTCCAAATAACAATCCTTCCAAATTGGAAGGAAGCGGAAGGAAGGGAGAGTAAGAAAAATTTAAAGTATATCATTTACCAATTTACCCTCTCATTTAACCTATAATAAAATCTTACAAGGGTATAATTGTAAAATATACGTTTCTTTTCTCTTCCTTTCAACTCGGGAACACATAAAATCTTTAGTTTCTTTTCTTTTCCTTTCAACTCGGGAACACGAAATAAAATTATACATTTTCCTTTCTTTTCTCTCCTAATATCCCTTTATCTTCTTTTCTTTTATTTAGTAACTCGGGAACACAGTGTTAGTCCAACATAAGATGGCAGTGGCAATAATAGTCAGCAAGGGATCAAATAAGCTTTGAGGTTTCAAGAATTGGTCCATTTAACTCATTTTATTTACTGCTTTGTTGAATAAAGTATTTCTTAATTCACAGCCAGAGCAACAGAAGTATAAGTTGGGCATAGAAACAAAACCAGCGTACATTAGCTAACACAACAAAGATAATGTGTAAATACCAATCACTATATTCGGTAACATAGCAAAAGATAATGTGTCAAATACCACTGAACAAAGCAGATGAAAACCATTGCCACCGCCCTGTATACAAAATTCATGAAAATCGGGTGGGAAAATAACAAATCAAATGAAGGGGAAGCGAAAACCTCACCTGGGCAACGATGTAAGACCACTGCCGCCGCTTGAGAAGATGGGGGAAGCGAAAACCTCACCTGGGCAACGATGTACGACCACCGCCACCGCTTAAGGAGATGGCGATTCACCGCCTAAAACCGTCACTTGAAAATGAAGTTTGGTAGGAAACGCAACCGGAGAAGGAGAAGAAACAAACTAGTTGTCGGATTCCCTGCTTCCCGAGCAGCTCTCTCTTTCTCCCGAAACTCTCATTCACATAGATGTATTGATGTGTGTGAAACGTGGCAAGAGAGAAAGTAAACTTTAAAAAAAGAAGAAAAGACAAAGGAAAGAAGCGAAATGGATGAGAAATGAGAAAGGGCAATTTAAAAAGGAGAAATGAGGGGGGGCTGTTTGAAAAGGATAAAAGAGTCACTATTCCTTTTCTAGATCTATTAATATATACTTAATTGCATGAATCCTAAATTAAAAAAAAACAGCTTTTAATAGATAAAAGTTTGATTTAGTTGAATTGATAAATCATTTTGATACATATATTTTACTACGTTACAATCTTGTGTATTACACGATTTGATAAATTTAACATTATATAATTAATAAAAAAGTTACCTTTAAAAACATATGCATTTCGCGGTTGAAAAACCAATGTAATATATTAGTTAGATAATACATAATATAATTTGTTAACATATACAGTCACAATATATGTATTTAAAAAAATTGCTAAGTTAATTTTTAAAATACTTTTTTTTCAAATGAGAATTAAATTTGATTTTCAATACCTACATTTTTTTATTTTTTAACATATTGTATTTTTATTATTATTTAACATCCAGCCATATCATGTATTTGAAAATTTTTAGATATTATTTATAAAAACAATAATCTTTATTATTTTTCATTTTTAGTATTTTAGCTAACATAAGTTTAAAAAGTTTTTAAGTTAAAAAAACTATACGTCTATTTAAAGTACTAATAATTAATTTTATATGTTAAATTAATTTGGTTAATAATATATACATATTTTTAATTGAAATAAATAATTATTCATAATTAAGTATGATAGAAATAAATAATATTTTTAATTAAAAATAATTGTCCTTAATTAAGTAGAAGAAATATATGTTTAATTAAAAGATAAATATTCATAATTAAATAGCACAAAGCGAAGGGAAAACTAAAAAACAGATGACTCCAGTAAACAACATGTGTCCAAACTTATATTGGTTTATAATAGATAATAGATATATATGACAATTATTGAACGGATGATGATTATTTAACCAAACCGAAAAAGAATGATTTACTTATACTCATTTTCTATACAGGATCAAGATACGCTGAAAAAATCACCATGAGTTGAGAGAATTGTAAGAACTTCTATCTCTCTCTCTCACTCACACACACACATATATACATATATATAACCTGAAACATTTATATATAAGTAATTAAGAAATGTGTAAAAAGAATTGCCAATAACATTACATTACTTTTATATATATATATATATATATATATATATATATATATATATAAATAAAGAAAAAAATGAATAGTAAACAACACGTTACGTAAAACAATTTATATATGTTTCCATGTTCCTCTTGACAATTTTTTTATATTTATTTTTTTGAAAAATTCCATTCTAATAATCCCAACTTTGAGACCAAGATTAATCTCAAATCGGAAAATGTTTACTAACAACCTCATCTTTAAGCATATATTCCTTTCTCAATCTCATACTAAATAAAAGTTAACCTAGTTAGTTTTTGCTAACACTGTCTTTTGCACATCACTTCTATGTAAACCATGGAAATGATCATTTCAAACATCCCTCAACTCTTCACTTTTGTAAGTCAGGGAGGGAGGGACGCTTCACTGAACTACCATGATTTCCATCAATCCTGCACTGTTGTTGAAAATATAATTCAAATGTTAAGTTATATTTGTGACAATATTATTGGGCTAATTATTTGTTTATATTTGTGGACTTTGTATGTTGGGCTTATTATTGTATCAGGTAAGCTGATTGGGCTGCTTTACTATTGGGCTTAAAAACCTGGCTTATTTGAGGATTGATCTTGGCCGTCTAAGTGTTGTGATCCGTGTGATGTATCATCGTGTGGCTGAGATTTGTTTATTTTGTGTTTTCTTCGTGGAAGGTTCCAAGCTCCAGTATATAAGGATAGCTTCTCTCTCATTGATCAGTTTAGCTCAGATTTTATTTCATCTTCGTCTTGTATTCTCTGTAATCGTCTAGGGTTTCGTCTGTGTATTCTGTAAAGTTTCTTTGTATTATTTCATTGTTAATAAGTGATCAACTGATCTTAACAATCAGTAGATCACAAACATTGTATCGTTTATTGATTTCTATATTTGTAGAGATCTAGGGTTTGGTTGGGAACTGTTTTAGGTTGGTAATAATAAGATTTTATCACCGTTTTCAGTCGCTATATCTTTGTGTTATTATTGTCTTGTATGGTTGTGGTTGTGAATCTTATATTAGATTAGATTTGTATGTTTTTAAAATTGTCAAATCACTTCATTGGTTTACTTAACTGAACAGGATTTTGGAGGTAGCACTACCATGAACTACCTAACACATAAAAAACAAAAAACCCACAAAAAAAATCCCACACACAATCCGTTAACTAGGACTCGTGGTTGCTTTACGAGACCACTACCCGTTCCATCGATGACGGTATTGTCATGAGAGTAGTGACCTACCTTTGAGCATTTCGTGAAGCACCCAACCTAATACGCTAAACTACTTGTACACATGTCATGCATATTTATTCTGATTCCCTCGGGAAGCTAACGTGACCGATCCCTATTCATATCCCTTTCCTAAATGAATGAGGTGGTGTTCCCACCTCCAAGGCGCTCACCATTCCTTCTCTTCAAACTAATCCAACTTTCAAAGGCTTTGTTAGCATGAACTGGGCTTGGTCCCAATATCTTCATAACTCAACAACAATCCTCTAAAATAATCCAGCCCAAGCCCAACCCAGCCCATAACAAAATTCCAAAAACACCCTCAATAATAAACAAAATCACAGTACTGCCCTTATCATTATCTGACATCAATCAACTACTCCCACCTTCACAACCCTAAAATCAAACAACCAGATCACTCACACATTCCTATTCCTATCCTTATTATGGATCAAGATCAAGATCAAGACCAAGAGCACGAAGTGTACGGAGGTGATATTCCAGATGAAGCAGAAATGGACGCCGATATCGACATGTCTCGGACTGAAATGGAAGCCGATGAAAACAATAACTCAAAGGTCTCTTATTATTATTATTATTATTATTTTTAAAGATTGAATGTGTATATGTGATGTGAGTTAAAGGTCAAAGTTGATTTTGTGTTTTAGGATCTGGAGGATATGAAGAAGAGGTTGAAGGAGATTGAAGAGGAAGCCGGTGCGCTTCGAGAAATGCAGGCTAAGGTTGAGAAGGAGATGGGATCAGTTCAAGGTTTGTTAGCGTTTTTTTTATTATTATTTTTTTGTTTGGAGTTAAGAAGAAATCTAATGCATCGAAATGAAAGTCAAACGGGCAACAAGCTGCGTCGTTAGCCATTTAGATTTTTAGAGTATGTGTGGTAGTTTAGTTTAGGGCCACGGTTGTAAACTCGCTAGGAGCTAGTCGGCTGGTGGGGTACCGGCGTTTAATCGGGATTGATTGGATTGAGATTTTTATATGTAATTTTCGGTTTATATATACACATTTTTATATGTAATTTTTTTAAGTAGACAGGTTTTGGCCGGAATCTGGTTGGAATCGCCGATTTTTTTTCCCATTTTTACCAATTATAGCCGATTACGATTTTTCCCATTTTTTTGGTTATTATTTCCGATTAAGGCTAGCGACTAATGGACCAATAAGCAAAAACTTAATCAGTTGCCGGCCTACTAGTGACTAATCGCCGACTAGTCCTGATTTTCCAACACTGGTTAGGGCTTTGTTATTGTTATTAACTATGAGTCTATGACATGATGTGAACTATAAACTAGTGGCAAGCAAAGTTTAAAAGAACGGAATCGAGCTTTGAGGCGTTTTCCCTTCGCCTCATGAGGCGTAAGCCTCGAGGCGAACCGAGGCGGGATTAAAAAATAAATATAAAAATTATGTATCGTATAGAAAACAAAATAAGTGACGAAGAAAGTCTAAAACATCAAAAACACAAAAAACAAAAAAATAATTGACATAGAAAGTCGAAAACATCAAAATCACATATAAAAAACACACAGCCCCATGAGGCGCACTTGGGGCGCAAGTTTTCTTAGCGCCTCAGCCATTCAAGGCGCACGTACAAAATAACCTCATGAGGCGCTGCCTCAGAAACGCTTTCTCAGCGCCTCGCCTCAAGGCGCGCCTTGAGGCGCACACCTCACCCGTTTTTTTAAACCATGGTGGCAAGCTATCACAACAGATATTAGTAACAGTGGAGAAGATTCTGGAATTATTGAAGTTGTAACATTGATATATTAGATTATTAGGTGTATAGAACAAACTTGTGGCGGTTGTGGGAGGGCTTATAATGTCGACCGGAAGTGTTTGATTTGAATGAATACTTGAAACTAGCTTTAAGTGTCAAATAGCAGTGAGAAGCAACTGTAGGTAGACTGGACACATAGTTTACTGTTTATATGAACGGTTTGAATACTTATTTGTGTAACAAGATGAAAAGTATCTCTAGTGAAAGATTTTAAATGTTGAACAATGTTTGTTACTAGTTGAACTCTTTGTAAGCAAAAACCGTTGCAATTAGGTGACTAGGTCTCCATTAAACAACATATCAGTATAGCACTAATTCATAGTCACCTAAATCGCGGTTCGCTCCGGTACGGGAACGCGGTAGAATACGCAGTTCACTAGGCTAGACGAATTCGGTCGGAGGGGGGTAGGTTCATTTCGGTACGAACCGGTAGGGTGTACCATTTAGTCCGGTTCGATGTACCCATTTTGTATTCATTGTATGTCTTATCACTTATGCCTACTGTAATACAATTTAGGAATATATTCTGCATTAGTCATTTATATGTCTTGTATTAAAAAACAGCAGCAAAACATAATTAACAGATTACTAAACAGCTTTACAGCAGCAAAACAGATTAAAAAACAGCTTCAAACAGATTAATTGATTACTAAACAGCTTCAAACAGATTAACAGATATTACAAACAGATTACTAAAAGCTTCAAACAGATTAACGGATTCAGTGTTGTAAAAAGCGGCCTAGGCGGCCGCCTAGGCGGCGCCTAGGCGCTAGGCGGACACAAATATAGGAATTTAGCCCTAGTCGGTTTCCTGGGCGTTTTGGCCTTTAGGCGGAGCCTAGGCGGGCCTAGGCGGTGGTATTTTTTATTTATTTTTTATTTTTTTTATTTTTTTTAATTAAATTTCTAAGTATTTCTAGGTATTTCTTAGTATTATGTGTATATATCTAAGTATTTCTAAGTATTATGTGTATATATCTTAACATATTTTCAAAAAACACCTAAATTTGTGTATATATATAAAAAATACGTATAAAATACCAAAACGCCTAATTCCGCCTAATTTTCGCCTAGTCCCGACTAGTCTCGACTAGTCCCTAGGCTGGACCTCACCGCCTGCCTAGCGCCTAGCGCCTTTTGCAACCTTGAACGGATTACTAATCAGCTTCAAATAGATTAACAGATTACTAAACAGCTAACAGATTACTAAAACCTGTTCAAAACAGAAACAGTGACCCAACACAGAACAGGAAGAACAACGTAGGTTTTTTTTTGGTATGATTTTTGTTGGGATGAAAATGGAGATGGTATAAGAATGAATTTATACACGATAAATTTAGAGAGAAATCAGATATGATAACCTGTGATTGAAGAGCCTACGAGTCGTTATTTGTGATTGATGGTATGTCCTTTCCTCCTACTTCCCGCCAATTTTTTTAGTGCCAAAAACAGAACCTAATTCACTTATCAGGAACAATGTGATCTATGGAAATCGCGAATTACTTGTCAATTGCAGCGATTTACTTGTCAATTGCAGCAATTTACTTGTCAACTGAAACACGAATTACTTATCTGGGGGATCGGTGAACCATCGGTGTCCGGTACGACGTACCACCAGTGTAATCTATGAGCAGTATATTATTGTTTTGGGATTTTTAAAACTTTTATTGTTTGGACTTGGGACGATGCTTATTACGTTGCTTTTCTCTTTAACCTACCAATGTAATGTAACTGATAGCTGTAGCCTGTAACTCTTGTTATGATGGATTAGGATATCTGTTAACAACATCGTCTCCATGGTGGAACCGTGGAATTGCTATTACTATTCTTTGAAAAATCTAGTTAGATGAACAGCAAGATTTAGGAGGATATTTCTAGTCTGTTTGTTGTTCCTGCAACAGTTTCTGCCTGCTAGCTGAATGTCGGGATTCGGGAAGTCGAGATAAGTACTGTTTGACCTGATTTCGGGGGATACAGTGCAGTCATGTTTAAGCAGAACTCTATATGTTATCCAAATTGTTACTGTCAGGTCGATGTTATGGACTATGTATTTAATCAGCTGCTCTTTTTTGTAATTTTACAGTTGAAGAAAACATATTTTTTACCATCAGTTAATGTCACCTAACCGTAGGTAGATCATGGAATTAAAATTTCATTTTTCATCTTTTGCGGATCCCTTTAACGATCACAAAAGCAGGAAGGGTGTATATAGTTCACAAGAGGGGATGCTTTGTCTGTGTGCGTATATACATATAATTGTTTTTATAAATTGTGCTGAAGGAAGAAAATTTTGAAATATGCCACTCGCTTATGCATTTTGCAATTTTACTTTGGATAATAATTTGAATATTGTTAAAAACTGTTATCAACAAAATATAAGTTCATGATTAAGTGATTTAGCGACTTAACGTAGTGATATCTTTTGTTGGAAAAAACACAAATTTTCTTGTGGCCCATTCTTAATTTAGTAGTTACAACATACAATTTCTGGCTTTGAATCAAGCTATATTCAGTAATTGAACATACGACAATAGGGCTTTATAGTTGCTTCGTTTATTGTTTTTATCAACTTTTATTGGATAATAAGACAACTAGCCCTGCACTGCTTTTTCTCTATGTTTGCAAGCGTTTACTGTTCTGTTCAGTAAAATTAGAATCATAATAATGTTTTAGTTAGATTACCTTTTGTATACCTAACATTGGTACTCTTCTTTTGATTATGGGCATGATTAGACGATTCTTCTGGTGCTTCTGCAACCCAGGCTGAAAAAGAGGAGGCGGATGCCCGTTCAATATATGTTGGTAATGTGAGGTTCTATTACCTTTCACCTTATTTTATATTAATGTATTTTAACTTTAGATCTAAATTTATAATGCTTTTGGCTTATATTTATTTGCTACAAGTAGTTAAAGTTGTTCAGGAACCTTAACCTACAAAGCAATTTATGCCAAATTGTTGAAGTTGTTCAAGTAACATTATATTATTATTTGACATTATCATTATTCGTGTGAACTGCAGGTAGATTATGCATGTACGCCTGAGGAGGTTCAACAACATTTTCAATCATGTGGAACTGTAAACAGGGTGACAATATTAACAGACAAATTTGGACAACCAAAAGGTTTTGCATATGTGGAATTCTTGGAACTCGAAGCTGTTCAGAATGCTATCCTTTTGAATGAATCGGAGTTGCACGGTCGTCAACTCAAGGTGTTAACATTATTACAATATTTACTTTGCGATAGTATCAAATCTAGGCTTCAAATTTTAATTAGTTGATTTCGTACCTGTTCAGGTTGCTGCTAAACGAACCAATGTTCCTGGGATGAAACAATTTAGAGGGAGGCGGCCTAGCCCATTTTTTGGTTCACGAAGGCCTTTCATGCCTGGCCCACCAATGTACTCTCCGTATGGCTATGGCTATGGGTATGTATCTAAATTCATCCTCCTTTTTCAATAACAATTTAGTGGTGGCAATTTCGACCCGTTGACTTATGAATGAGTCAATTTTGGTCAAACGATTTAGATAGGTTGAGATGCTCCAAAGTTTAATGATTAACCATAAAGCCCCTTTTTTTAATTATTATTAATATTGACATAATATAATGTTTGTAATCAACTTGGTTTTAATCACTTTGCAGAAGGATTCCGAGAGCTAGGAGGCCAATGAGGTACCGGCCATATTAATCACGCTATTCTGCTTGTGGCCAAAAAGGGCAATGCTCATACCAGGTCACACTAATACAATTTCTCTAGTCTTAGATCTTGTATCATTATGTACTATTGCTTCCATTTGCCAAATGCCCCAACTTTCTTCATTAGATTTATCTTCCAGATTGTAAGCACTTTAACATGCGTTTGAACATGGAACCCTTAGTCTTTAATTGTCAAAAAAAAAAAAAAAAAAAAAAAAAAAAATCCCATGTAATCCAAAGCATAGTTAAACAACATTGTGATAAAAAGCCGATGCAAGCATTATGTTTGATATTGTATTTTTTATTCTGTACCTTAGATACCACACCACACCACTTGTCCTATTATTTTCTTCTTTTGGGATACAACACATGTCTGGTTAACACTAGTACATTACATAAGTTGTGTGCAACAAAGACAAAAAGACAGAAAATTATGGGAAAATTAAAAGTTTTGCCCTTCAAGTATTTCTTGAATTAACATAATCAGCCCCTAATTTACCCTTACTACTACACTTACCTTTTGTGAAGTTTGTGCACACATCACATCCCCGTTGTATCTTTCCTAATGCGTATGAGTTAAGGAAACACATCTAATGTGTTTGTACCCTCTTTATTCTTACATTTGCGTATGAATAAAACAAAAAACAATGTACATATATACTCTCCCTCCTATTTATATATGTTACATCAGTATTCTCTTGATCTTTAATGTTTGAGGTGGTTTTGGAGGGGGAAGAAGCCATCTAGAACCCTCAATGTAGGAAAGGCTGATAAAAGGCTTAACCTCCTCATATTGAAGCTTTTTTACAAATGATGCTCTCTCATTCATTTCCGAGCCTTGTCCTGTGTTACCAAATTCTCCAAAGTATAGATTCCTACAGAAACATCAACGAGACCACTATTACTTTGCATTAAAAACGAGATGAGAGATTTTTTACAAGATGAACAGGTTGGACACCGTTCAAATATTTTCGGATTGAAACATGTCAAGTCATGTTGAACCAAGGACATGTTTTTGACACGTTTTCGTTCCATTTTTGGTCTTTTTCTGATCTAATCCGGTTAATTTAAATCGACAACCACATGCAGCAGAACCTGACTACAAGATAGGGGTGTTCAGAATTCGACTCGGATTCGAAAAATTCGAAATTCGATTTAATTCGATTCGATTACCAAGAATTCGATTCGATTATTAAGAATTCGAATTCGATTCAATTCGAATTCGAGTCCAGTAAATCGAATACGAATCGAATACGAATTTATGATTTTAAATTCGATTCGAAATTCGAATAAAAACTGTACATGTATATTTTTTAAATATATATACACACATACACATTGTTATATACACAAATATACAGATTGAAAAATATAACTTTTAAATTTTGGTCAAACTCTAAGAACCCATAGTCTCTACAACCTTTACCATAACCATATTTTATATTTTTACCTTATACATCACAAAACTCTAACGAACTATACTCTCTATTATTTTTACTATTCCCGTATTTGACATATTGTTGTTTATCAATTTTGTAGATTTGTATTTTATATGTTAAAAATAATGAGTTTGTATTAGTTTTTAAAACTAAAATTAAAACAATTTATTATTTATGGTAAATTTGAACTAAATCGAATTTATTCAAATTCGATTCGAATTCGAGTTTCTTATTCGAATCGAATACGAATCGAATAAATTAAATTTTAAACGAATACGAATCGAATACGAATTCAGGTAAAAATATTAAAAATTCGAGAAATTCGATTCGAATAATTCGAAAATTCGTTATTCGATTCGATGAACACCCCTACTACAAGAGTTGATTTTGTGAACTTACTCATTAGGTGAAGGTTGTTTATTGGGCTCCCATCCTTTAGGATCAACAATTGGGCCCAAATCTGAGTAAACAAACACCACTTTTGAAAACTTCTTCCATGCTCTTCCTAAGAAATACCCTTTCCCGAGTCCAGTCACTCGACAATGCACGAAAATGAACCCCGTTTCTGATTCCGGCATTTCACGAGCATTTGCGGTTATCCATGATTGTAGTTCTCCAGGAATGCAGTGCACTTCAGTGTTCTGCAAACCCCAAAACATTTTTCTTTTGTTTTTATTTTAAAATATAAAATGAAAGAAAACTACAGAACTTGTTACAATATGACTGTTTTCTTACCAGATAGATAGATTTTGCGTTACCGAAGATAAAATCAGCAGTGCCTTCAATGTAACAATCTTTGAAGAAATGCCTACCGCGGTCATCGCAAAATGTATCTTGAAACCCGTAAAATCTAACATTGTAAAATGTAGCCATGTCCCCTCCAATCCTCATTGCCGCTGCTTGACCTCCTTTTATTTTACGATCAGGTCTTGGGCTCGAATTCTATACGTTACAAGCACCATGTCGTAAAAGAATGAGAATAGCATGCTAAAAGTCGCAAAATAAGCATGTTGGTTGGGTTAAACCCAAATCACCTTCTACTCAACTTTTTCAGAATAGTTGTGCAAAATATTATAAAAATCATATTACGTCAATAACTAAGCAGTCAATATCGGTGATATCTCGGTGCTATCTCGGTTATCGGTCATAGGGGCTTATCTCGGTCACAAATATCGGTCCCTATCTCGGTTTCGATAATCTCGGCCGATATCAGTGAGATATCGGCCGATATATCGGCCGATATCGGTGATATATCGGTTGTATCGGTGATAATATCGGTTTGGTGTTTTTTTTGGCCTATTTTGATTATATATATATATATTTATATATTCTTTAATTACCGATATCTCACCGATATCTCACCGCGATAACCGATATCTCAAATATCGGTGCTTGACCGATAACCGATATTTTACCGCATTAACTGCTTAGGTCAATAATAATATAAGTTTTCAAGCCTTAGCTCTGCACAGAAGTGTCCGATTGTGTTAGGTTGGTTGGTTGATTGTTTAACCTAAACACTATCCTTAAAGTTATTTGTGTCATAACTATCAACCCATACTAGGCGGCACCCAAAATTGTGTGAACTGAACACGACACATTTAACCAAAATTACTTTTAACGTGTCAACCGGGTTGTCATCAAGTTGGAATAATGTTAATCGGGTTGTCATGTTGTAAACATGAAAATTGGGCTAGAGGGTTGTTACAAATGGATTATAGGGTTAGGATCAAATACACAGTGAAAGGAAAATAGGAAGTCGTAGGAAGGGTATCAAACGGATTCCGATTGAACTCATTCAAGCGGCATTGGAATCGTCTTATCGAACCCTACGACGTTAGTTTTTAGGTCTTCGTTTTTGGGGGTTTTAGCTTGTAGTTTTTAGAATATGCGTTATATCATTGTGTCTTTTATGTACCATTGTGTCTTTTTCTTATTTTCATCATTGTGTCATTTTTTCAATTCATTGTGTCTTTTTTCTTCAGCATTGTGTTATATTTTTTGACACTGTCTTATATTTTGTGGCTTATTGTGTCATATTTAATGATCTATTGTGTTTTTTGTATCATTCTCACCCTTCTCAATTTTTATAGCCTTTGTAGAATAACTCAACCCATGGATTATATGGGTTGTAAACGGTTTGACTTGTTTAAGTCAACCTGAACAAGACTCATTGAATTGAACAGGCCAATCGGGACATGAAATGTCTATTGAATATGCTAGATGTGACAACCTAAAATTTGCTTTTTTTTTTCTTTCTTGTTTTGGTTGTTGTTGGGTAGTGCCAGCCCAAGGTTTGCTAGCATAACACAAAGAGACTAATTTATGAATATTTGGGTTGTAACTGGCACCTTTATTATGCATTCATGAACGCATAGCAAGTATGTAAGATGCCGTTTCTTACCTTAATATGCAAATTTGCAGCCACAAAATAATCGCCATCGACCGTTAATGTACCGCTTTCCACCGTGGTATACTTTGCAGCACATCCGTTGAAGATCAAGGTCGGCATGTTTTTCGGATCTCCCATGAACGTAACGAATTTCTTACTCCTCTCCATCTTAATCTTTTCGGTGTATTCTCCTGGCCCGATAAACACTATAACCCTCTTATCATTTTTTATCGGAATGCTTTGGACGGCTTCATTAATCGTTTTAAAATCACCACCACCGGATTTCATGACTCTTATGACTTTTGGGGGCTCTGCCTCTGCGGCCTCTAGCGCCGGTTCAAGAGTCCCTTTTCGGGTTTGTAAAGGTTCTATATTTTCGTCAAACCAACTTTGAACGCGGTCCTCCTCTCGTGGGATCGGTATGTTATCGTCCGATATGACTTGATGAAAAGTTATCAAGAATGTGTTCAAAACGACCAGAAATATAAATCTTACCATTTCACCTGATATATGTGTTCCCTTGTTGCTATCTTTGAATGATGCAAATTGATAATTTGTTGATATATAGGGAAATGACTTTTAAGGGTGTCAAAGAGTGGGTTAGGGTATTTGTTTCTCCAAATAAATTTATGGATCAGATATTCATATATTTAAGCTATAATCTCTCCCCATCTCTAAAAAATGATAGATAAAAAAAGAGATGGCTATTAATCCTTTAAGGAGTTATGAATACATTTGAACGTTTTACTGAAATTTTATAATAAATGATATTCGGTTTTGCTTTGCGTAGCACATTTTTTAAAGTGGATGTGTTTATTATTGTTTTACTTTGGGTACATTACCTGGTTAATGCTATTGTTATAGATGTTTTATATTGTTAGGATAAAAATGCAGGTAGATTTAACGTTAGGGGTGTTAAACGAATCGAATAACGAATTTTCGAATTATTCGAATCGAATTTCTCGAATTTTTAATATTTTTACCTTAATTCGAATTTGATTCGAATAAGAAACTCGAATTCGAATAAATTCGATTTAGTTTAAATTTACCATAAATAATAAATTGTTTTACTTTTAGTTTTAAAACTAATATAAACTCATTATTTTTAACATATAAAATACAAATCTACAAAATTGATACACAACAATATGTCAAAAACGGGAATAGTAAAAATAGTAGAGAGTATAGTTTGTTATAGTTTTATGATGTATAAGCTAAATATGTAAAATATGGTTATGGTAAAAGTTGTAGAGACTTTAGATTCTTAGATTTTGACCAAAATTTAGAAGTTTTTTTCAATGCGTATATATATTTAAAAAAATAAACATGTGCAGTTTTTATTCGAATTTCGAATCGAATCGAATTTAAAATCAGAAATTCGTATTCGATTTACTGAACTCGAATTCGAATTGAATAGAATTCGAATTCTTAATAATCGAATCGAATTCTTGGTAATCGAATCGAACTAGTCGAATTTCGAATTTTTCGAATCCGAATCAAATTCTGAACACCCCTATTTAACGTGCTAAGCGTACAAATAAGTAATTATGCTAACAGTAAAAAAATTATTGTTACTCAATTACTCTATAGTTTTTATAGTGATTATTATTACTCTATTCGATTTTTAGTGTAAATACTTTACTTCAAAATTGTAGAGTAATTTATCATCATCATCATACTCAGTTAATCCCACCAATAGCAAAAGCTAAAGTAGGGTCTGAGAAGGGTAAGATGTAGACAGCCCTAATTATAATTATTTATATGTTTAGTAGGTTAATTAATTTGTACCGGATCCCAGTGATAATAGAATACATTACAATAAAAAACTTCTCTTAGGAATTCCCTAATTAGACATGAAAGAAAACCAAAACCCTGTCTAGGACATAATTGCCTAGTAGCTCAATTTTTATTTTCTTTTTCGCGTCACAAATAATGTTTAGAGAATAGCACGTGTTTATTCCGTTTGCTTTCGACACATTTAGATCCCTATCTTCTGAGGCTGTTCGCTTTTTGAAGCGGGTATAGAAGATAGTTCACCGTGACTCGCAGAGTCCAAAAAACCCAAGATTTGTATTTAGTAGAATACTAGGTTAATCAATTGTATGAATATTAATCTATAATCTATAACTTATAATAAAAGAATTGAACTATGATGATGTGACAATCAATGGAGGCCTCAACCCCTTCTTGAATGTGCCACGTGACATCATGTAGGATTTTTTAATTTTTGAGTTTTTTTAATAAATCTATATATATTATAATTATTTTAGGAAAAGATAAGAATTTAAAAAAAAAATTAAATTTTCTCCCTAATGTTTCCTCCCATAACTTTTAAACGTTAATATTTTTTGTATACGAGATTTTTTAAAGAAAAAAATTACACCAAATTAACGAGCGTTTTATTATCTTTTCAACGAGTACCATAGTGCTATATAAAAAACGGAGAAAAAAAAACAACTATTTTTGTGGGGTTTTGTTTTCAAATATATTTTACTCTACTAATAAATCACAAACGATAAACATAACTTCATAGGAAGAGATTCTTTTTTTTTATATTTAAATATGATAACTTATGGCAGAAATTTGTTTAAAATAAATAATAATAATATTATTTTATTATTATTATTATTATTCATTAATCATGTAGTGGCAAATCATTAATTATGTTGTCATATTAAATATTTTATTATGTTATATTAGATATTTCAACCCCGGGACACTCCCGGGATAAAAGCTAGTATATTATATTAATATTAAACAGAATATATAATTCACTAGTAGCTCAATTCAATTGGATAAACATTATTAACTAAACACATAATTTTGTGGCAATCAAATATATAAAGAAATCAATTATAAGAATAATTTATGTGGTATGTACCGATTATTGCTTTTGTTCTTATGTTTGCATTTGAACTTACATTATTGGATTTAGATTCTGCACGAACATAACATGTTTGGCCTTTGGTATTTTCGACGGAATTTTTTTTGTATGTTTTTGTAGAAAACACGTCGAAATAGTTTCCCACAAGTTTTTTTTTCCTACAAACCTCATTTTGTTAGAAATGTGTTAGATTGGTGGTTTCCTATGCATTTCTTACGGAATTTGACATTGGAACTCTAGTAGTGACGAAACCTGACTAAGTCCTCTCGTTATGTAGACCCTTTTTTGAAAATATCAGGTCCTCCTTTAAGTGCAAAATATCCTATAAGCCGTTTTTTTTAAACCGGAACATATCTACTTCTTTGATACATCTATAATTTATAACTTATAATAAAAGAATTGAACTTTGATGATGTGGCATTCAATGGAGGCCTCAACCCCTCCTTGAATGTGCTACATGGCATCATGTAGGATTTTTTAATTTTTGAGTTTTTTTAATAAACCTATATATATTATAATTATTATTTTAGGAAAAGATAAAAATTTAAAAACAAAATTAAATTTTCTCTCTAATGTTTCCTTCCATAACTTTTAAACGTTAATATCTTTTATATACGAGATTTTTTAAAGAAAAAAATTACACCAAATTAACGAACGTTTTATTATCTTTCCAACGGGTACCATAGTGCTATATAAAAAACGGAGAAAAAAAAAACAACTATTTTTGTGGGGATTTGTTTTCAAATATATTTTACTCTACTAATAAATCACAAATGATAAACATAACTTCATAGGCAGATATTCCTTTTTTTTATATTTGAATATGATAACTTAGGGCAGAAATTTGTTTAAAATAAATATTATTATTATTATTATTATTATTATTATTATTATTATTATTATTCATGTATTTGCAAAGCATTAATTATGTTGTCATATTAGATATTTTATTATGTTATATTAGATATTTCAACCTCGGGACACTCCCAAGATAAAAGCTAGTATATAGATATACAAGTTAACGTGAATTGGACAAGTGTTTCATTTTTTATATATGTTCCATTGTCTTCAACAACGTATTGAAATTGAATTATGATTTGAAATCTATCTTACTAAAATGTAACCTTTTTAATTAAACTAGGTGTATTAATACGCGCGTTGCGCGTTTTTCACATGACGTGTTAATGTGGATTTTGGTAACAGACAAAGACATACAGACTAACCTTGGACAATGAGAAAATACAAAAGTGGCAGCGGCTACGCGGAGAATACTGGGAATCTCCCGCGGTCCACGGCAGATGGTGGAGATGGCGCACGGTAGATGTGGTCAGTGGCCGGCTGCGTACGTTAGAGTGAAACAACTATTCATTTCGTGGTCGTTAAATATATAGATAATAAACGAACAAAAACCGGACCCGTGTGAAATCGGGTAAAAAACGCATTATGTCGGGGGCCAAGATGAAAAAAAAAACTTAATAAAAAAGTTGGTGACCAAAACGGGAAAAAAAAAACTTAAACAAAAAGTAAAAAAACATTGTGTGGCCAAAATGAGGAAAAAAAACTTAAAAAAAAAATTGGTGGTCAAAATGGAAAAAAAAAGTTAACAAAAAGAGAAAAAAAAAGTGGCCAAAGTTAAAAAATAAAACCATAACTATTTAAATAAATTTGCTAATTACTAATATATTCTAATTTAGTTTGTGAACTATTTATACCCCTTGATTAATTTATACATTCTCCAATCTCAAAACATTTTATACCAGAACACGTAAATTTGCTCAAAAGTAGGGCTGTGCAAAGGGTCCTGAACTGACGCGACCCGACTCGGACCCACCAGAACCGCATACCCTTTTATTGTGAAAATTAGGAACCATGAACCGAACCTTAAAAGAATATGTGGTTCCGGTTCCTAAAGGTTCTGATAGGTCGGATAAAGGGTCTGACCCTCTAGAACCTTTTAATGTAATAACCACTTTTATATGATTACATATTCCTATTCTTTTACTATGCTTGTAAAAGAATTCCTCCATATGGTTCTAACAATAGCTCATGAGTTTCTAAGTCACTTTTCGTTTCTCGACTTATGTTTTCGTAACAATTTTGTCATTCTCATCACTCGAAACATTATCTGAATTTGTTATGTATACATCATAAATACACACATATCAAAGCGACATACATAAACATTTCTTTCAAATTTGGATATAATATACATTATATAATATATCATATAATATATCACATATATATATACATATATTATATAACATATCACATATATGTATATACATCAAGCCGAAAATAATTTCAAGAAAAATAAATTATTATTCTTATAATAATATTTTTAATATTGTATTAACATTACATGAAATCGATTGCAATAACACGTAAAAACGAATAGTAAAAAGACTAAAAAAGATTTTGTTTATTTTTTAATATAAATAAAAACGGTTCTTGTGGTTCTTATATTAGAACAGTGGGTTTGGAACCGACCCGACCCGGAACCGATAATTCATATAAATCTAGAACCGAAAACCGACCCATATATTTAAAAAGGTTCGGGTCCAAGGTTCTCACGGATCGGGTCCAAGGTTCCTGTGGGTCCGAACCACGAAATGCTCACCCCTACTCAAAAGGGCTTGTAGTCCAATCGTACTAATATGTTTGTTAAGGTGTTGTCCTCGTAAGTAGTGAGAGTCCGTTCAACTCCCATTATGCTAAAAGTCAAAACTCTAAGACCCTAAAAATATTGATATGCTCTGAGCAGTTAATGTGGTGGGAAATCAAATATCGGTCAAGGGCCGTTATTTGAGATATAGGTTATCACGGTGCGATATCGGTGAGATATCGGTATTTTAATATCATGCAAAATTTAATATATACACATATATCCTAAAACATAATCATATATAATACTAAATGACTAATAGTAATATCAAAAATCAAGACTCTAATTCGCAGCCTAGAAGTGTTTGACTGTTCGGTTTAGGGTTCTGGAAGTGTTTTTGGGCAGTTGGGCTCTTAATGTTTATGGGCTTATTCTAAAAAATGATTTTTATGGACTTCTAGTTAAATTGGCCTGAAAAAAGGGAAATACGACGCTATGACCGATATTTGAGAATCAAAATATCAGCGGGATATCGGTAAATATCACCGATAATATCAGTTTCGATTTTTGCCACCGATATTTGACTGCTTAGGATATGCTAAACACATCTTCTATACTATATAAATAAAAGCAATTGTGGGACACGTGTCCTTATCTTAGAGCATCTAAAATTTGTTTTCCCGCTCATTTTCTCAACCTTTATTTTCGGCTAGACCTTTTAATCTATTTACTAACTTTTCTTTTCTTTTGCTTCTTTATTCCTTTTATTCTATTAACTAACTTTCCTTTTCTTTTGTTTCTTTCCATATCCATCCTCAAACTTTAACAACTATATCACCCCACACATCATTCCATCCGTAGCCTCAAGTGATCCTCCTCTCGAAGGTGAGTGTATCCGAAAGTTTATTCTTCATGTTAACTTTATTTGTTCGATTTCATCACACACCTGTATATATATTTTATTAGGGATTTTGTTATAGTCTTCTCGCTATCTCTCTGCACAAGGTTAGTATACACGTTCGTGAGTTATATTTTATATAATTGTCTAACTTTAATTCAAGTCTGGAGCATTTTGTTATACGTTTTCAATTACCAAACCCTAATGGCGAACGACAAAATGTTAACCATTTATGTATTGTTTGATTAGGGTTTTGTTATCCTATTCTCGATTTGGCCCCTGTCAAGGTTAGCGTACGGTTTTCATTCATATATGTGATGTTTAGTATTTAAACTAATCCATTTCAGCATTTCATATGTATTGGATGTATTGTGGTTTTGGTTTTTTTAAAGTCCTTGATTTTAGTAGTAATGAATGCTATAATTTTGACTAACTGTACCAAACTTTTTCATGATTTCTGATTGAATATTTTGAAATCACGATTACAGACCTTCACTTCATGGATTATAGTTTTTTTTTTTTAAAATCTGGATTCAACATTCCTTAGATGCTTGTCAATCATATCTTTTTAAATTGTGATTCATGATTCACAGACTCTCTTTGATTTCAATATTTTAATTTTGATATTTATAACTATTATATTATTATGGGTTTCGATTCTATGTGGCAGTGAGATAGACAGATTACAACCATAAGGTATTCAATCAATACCGACTTGCAGATTATTTATTCATTTGTTTTTTATTAGTTGTCTAATGAATTTAAACTAGATATCATAAATTTTGTTCAGTTTTGATTTAGTTGATGATCCTGTCTAGGTTGTTAGTTTAAGTGTTTTTGATGTGTTTGACCTTTGTTTGTGTCTCATATTTAGAGCTACCCGTGTAGCACACGGGATCTAACCTAGTGCTAATATATAGTCAATTGTACAAAACTTTATTTGTTTGATTCGTTCACTAGGTAACTTTACATTACAAGTTTCTTTAGAGAAAACACATAAGTTAGAAAGTGTCATTCTTTCCATGACTCACTACATGCAGAATGATTTGACCATGCAAATTGCAAAGTTTCATCGATTGGTGACGCCTTAAACCTCTGCCAATCATGCATTATCCTCGTCAAATCTTGCACTTTGGCTGTGATACTACGACAACAATTCGCATGGACAGTTACAACAGCTCTACTATCTTCACAAATTCCACTAAAAAAACTATGTCCAAGAACCTAACTTTAAGGCCTAACCGTCTAAAAGCACCTTTCCTCATTAGTTCAACAAGAACATCTTGTTCTTTCATATCGTTGAGTTGTCCTTTCTAGCGTACCATTCTTCGAACAATGCAATCGTTTTGTTATTTGATTTGATCATGTAGAAACCAATGTTGATCATCTGGCCTTCTTCAAATCATTGTTTGCCGTTTAACTCATCGACACTGATATGAAGATCTATATTATGGTTTATGTTTAGCCTTGGAAATGGATCTCTTAGCCATAACATATATGTATCCTG
This sequence comes from Ambrosia artemisiifolia, assembly GCA_032199755.1. NCBI lineage: Eukaryota > Viridiplantae > Streptophyta > Magnoliopsida > Asterales > Asteraceae > Ambrosia > Ambrosia artemisiifolia. The sequence continues at coordinate 23,385,717 of CM063524.1, read as the reverse complement.
TAACGAAGCCAACTTAAATATGTAAATCAGTATGATCTACTTATGAACAAAATAATTGTGTAAATGTCACTACAAAATGAACTTCAAATTTCATTTACAACCCTAAAATTAAGCATAAAGTATTAAGCATTTTCTCTATTAAATTTCGTATATGTAATTTGCTGTATGTACTTTAATACAAGTTCCTAATTATTGTAGATCACCTTAACCGTATTAAAAAAACCAAAAGTAAATTAGTTTTTGCTTTGAAAGATATACTTCATTAAACCAAACCAATGCGGAATATCTCCAAGATAGAGATAAGTTACATCAAATCAATTGAAAAATTACACCACCCTTTCCAATCTAGCGTACTATCCTTAAATTGACTCCTATACCAAAGATGCCCCAAAGCCTTGATATCGGACACTATATGAACCACATTCACCTCATTATTTGCAAAGGCCTTCTCGTTTCGAGCTTTCCAAATACGCCAAGCCATCAAAATGAGCACACCATAAACAATTTATTTCTTTGTCTTCGAGCCATTCATTTGTTTAACATTTAGGTGAACATCAATGATCGAGAAAAGGTAGAATGGAGGTAGCCTACACCAAGAGGCAATACCGGCCCAAACCCCATTCGCAAGCCTACAAGCCGTAAAGTTATGATCCGTTTTCTCGTCCGCTTCATCACAAAAGTAACATCCCTCATCTCCAACCACAATACTCCTCCTTCTAAGAGCATACAAAGTCGGAATCTGATCCATGATTGCCCTCGACATAAATATATTGCACTTATTCGGAATCCACTTGCACCATATAAACGTGTTACTTTCATCTCTAGAGCTAACTCCGAGCAACCACATTCTAGTTTCTTTAAACGAATAAGTATTATTAATCCCTTTATTTGACGCCCATTGATCGTTCTTGTTGTTGAGCCTAACATCAGAATCAATCGGTGACAAGCAACAACCTCAGCAACCTCAATAGCTGAACTAGGATACTTCTTCCAGCACCAAGCAATCACTCCCGAGTTGTTTTGAGACCCCATCCTTTCCGAGACTGTGCACCATTTATTATTTTCAAGCCAAAATATAGCCGAGAATGAAACTTTTAGCGGTTCATTTGTAATCCACGGATCAATCCAAAATTTAACATTCGTACCTTTACCCACAACACCCCGAATCATATTAACACAAGAAATGCCTTGACTCTTCAATCGATATCCAACTCTAACCAACTTGTTCCAAGTACGAGCAATCTTCTTGTTGGAAGGGTATGCATCCCATCTTCTTCCAGAAACGTGAATAGTATCAATCACTTTTCTCCACAGGTGGTCTCGTTCGATTTAATACCTCCATAACCATTTCAAAATTAACGTATTATTACTCACATCAAGCTTATTTAAACCCAATCCACCCTCGCTTTTCGCCTTTGTAACCTTTTCCCAAGCAACCCAATGGACCTTATGAACTTCATCATTTCTGCCCCAAAGAAAACGCTTAACAATGGACTCCAATTTATTCACCACAGCCACCAGAGCTTTGTTCAAGGAGAAGTAGTATGTGGTGAGGCTTTCTAACACAGACTTGATAAGCACCACCCTTCCGCCTATAGATAACACATTCGCCTTCCATTTCGACATTCTACTAGTGAACACCTTAACCACCGGATCCGAATTATTGATAAGATTCATATTAGCTCCCACTTGAATTCCCAAATACTTAAAAGGAGTAACACCCGGTCTACATCCCAAAACACTCGCCTCTAAAATCACATTATCCTGGCTCTTCCCTACCGTAAAGAGAGTTGATTTCTCTATATTAACCCGAATACCTAAGCACAAATGAAAAATCTGCAATATGCTCCTTAATGCCTAAAAATTAAATCTAGACCATTCACCCATTACCATAGCGTCATCCGCGTATAGCAAATTGGAAACGGTAGCCCCCCCTTTCATTAATCTTCACCCCATCAAAGGATCCAATGTCACACGCCTTCCGAATAATGCTCGAAAATGCTTCCATAATAATAATAAATAAGAAAGGGGATATCGAGTCTCCTTGCCTAAGGCCTTTACCACAACCAAACTCGAACGTTGGCAATCTGTTAACAAGAACTGATGAGCGAACTGAAGACAAAACTCCAAAAATCCACACACCATACTTCGGAAAAGTTCATTTGACGCATCACGGACAACAAAAATTCCCAATGTACATTGTCGTAGGCTTTCTCAAAATCAATTTTGAACATAAATAATTCTTTCCCCATACGCTTCGCCAAGATAATATCTCACTAATGATCATAGGACCATCTAAAATACACCTCCCCGTTAGGAAAGCTGATTGCTTCTCGTGTGTAAGGGAGCCCATAACTTTCTTCAGTCTTTCCCCAAGATCATCCGGGTCGCTAACTTTAGGTATCAATGTAATAAACGAAAAACCAACTCCCCGATCAATGATACCCGAATCAATTTTTTTTTTTTTTTTTGTAAAATCAGCATGAAATCCAGAGCAAAAGACAACCAAAACTTCTTAATAAACCGAAAGTTGAAACCATCGGGTCCCGGAGCTTTGTCGCTGCCACATTTAAACATGGCTTCTTTAATTTCACATTCTGAAAAGGGGCTTATTGGGGGGGTTTTTGGGATTGATTATTCAAAACAGATTATGCGTTTTGGAAAAGCAAGGGTGGAGCTGCTTATAGATTATTGCGTTTTGGTAGTTTAAAAAACTGATTATCTGTGTTTTCAAAATGCAATCCAAACACTAAAAATTGATTATCTGCGTTTTCAAAATGCAATAATCTAAAAATCATATTCAAAACGCAATCCCAAACACCCTCATAATGTCCATCGCATCATGCTCACTAATCTGTTTCAAGTCATAGCAAACGAAAGACGGCCGCTCGGTCATATCTTCAACAAATTTCTTGTTGAAAAAAACGAAAGACTTCTTTTTTTACTAGCGTTGGTTTAGTGACCCAAGTTCTGTTTATAATCAAACCCGACAAAGAAATCAACACTCTCCTTTTATTAACCACTCCATTAAAAAATCTAGTGTTTTCGTCACTTTCCTTAGCCCATCGAACTCCCGCTTTCTGTCTTAGATCTTTATCTTTAAATGCTTGTAATTCTTTTATCTTCGACTTAGCTTCCTCGTACACCCACCGTTCCGCCTCTGTAAGATCTCTGTCTTCAATAATAGTATCCAAAACATTAATCTCTTGCTCTAGATTAACTCCTCCTCACATTCAGAAGCCATGACCCGTTCCTTCCATTTAGTAATAGCTTGCCTTACAAACTTGAACTTGTTCATAAGGACCACATCCGACGCCCCACTACTTTTAAAATTCGATAACGCCTTTGTCACAGTATCATCAAAGCCATCCCGATAAAGCCATGAGTTAATGAATCAAAATGGTTTTGCACCATAGTTCCTGTACACAACTTTTAAAAGAAGTGGACTATAATTCGAACTCTCCCTAGCAAGAGCTCTATATTCAGCACTTGGCCAATCACTTAGGTAATTCCACAACATGAACATTCTATCTATTCGGCTACATTTATTTCCGAAAACAAAAGTGAATTTTCGGCCTCTCAACCCATACTCATGTGAGCCCACTCCCTCTATAAAATAACTAAATCATTAGTTGCGGACACATTGAATTTAGAGTTCCTTCGTTCACCTCGGTCTCTAACACAATTGAAGTCGCCACCCACAATCCAATACTTATCATATTGCATAATCACCCTCTCTAGTTCGGCCCACAACTCCCTTTTATCCACCAATTTCTGCGGCACATAAACATTGATAATAGTTATACTCTTGCCACTGTCTTTAGCCGTCCCATGCACAACTAGGAAATTTCTATGTTTCACAACCGAATTCTTCATAAATTTCTTAGGATCCCATAACGAGAGCAAGCCAACCAAACGTCCCGTGCCATCAACATGCTCACTAATGAACTCACCATAACCCCAAAATCTACTCAAATCCATACCATCTAAAGAAGCAAATTGCGTTTCTTGTAACATCATGTCACACCCCACCAAGGCGGAAATACGGGGATGTGATTCAAAAGGTTTTCAAGCACAAGGTTCGAGCAACACAAAAGATGTAATTTAAATAGATACCATCAAAAGATATTTGATGTCATAAATTATTGAAAATAACATAACATTGTCAAATGAAATATTGTCTGAAATTCCATGATTCAAATACCACAACAAAACATGACCCACATATCCCAACAAATGATGGTACCACAGTATGCAAGCTCATACCCCTCCCTCAAGTCTCTGCCCCGCATGATCAATTACCTGAAAAACATGCATAAAATATTTGTCAACATAATGTCGGTGAGTTCACATGTTTTAATGTATTATGTAAAGTGCTCGTGAAATTCGTGTATGACCAATCATAGGCTAGCAAAGCGAATGATTACTGTGCAAACCATGAGTCCCATAACCAAACCTCTTGACTGTTATGCCTCAAGTATTGTACAATAAAGACAACATATGTATAGTAGAATACTAATACTCTTTCGTATGTCACCGGTTAGAGCGACTAACCAAGAGTGGGGGTGTCAACCCAATAGATCTATTAAAGTGTTCCATGGCTACTGATAGCTAATGGTTACAGTGTAATGTATATATGAAGATTGTTGAGATCTCATGAACCGAATGTCTCATGTTCCACATGGTAGTCATGATAGAATAACACACCAAAATGAAATGTACTAGAATGTAGCATGTTTATCCCCCAAAAATGGAAACTGTAAAATGGGGCCGTGAAACTCACCTGATGACTTAGGATAAGGTATGGTAAAGTAGGAAGGTGAAATAGCTACTGTCCCGACAAATGATACCGTATGATTATCACAGACTTAGTAATTTGTACGTTCTCGATGTTTATCATACAAGTTGCTCACCCGACTTGTGGACCCTTGTGTTAGTTAAATGTGGGCCATGTTTCGTGCACGTGAAATTATTACTCGGTTCATTTGTACTTTGTAAAACGTACGGTTTCAAGAAATCCGGGCGTTTTTATTGTAGGATTGAATCCATTGTGAACAAAGTGGACCTCACATGTCATCATGGGTTATGAATTGTTCCCACTCTAACATGTTTGGTCGTTTCATGGCAAAACGAGGATTTTTAACACATGTTTATGTCCAAAAATAGCACTAACACATGTTATGGTTATCTTTAAATATGTTATTATGGCTTAGCCGAATTCTTTCATTAATCATGAACTATACCCGATCGTTTTAAGTACCTAACACAACTTGTTTGAGTTTATCCGTGCATGATTTGATGATTTTGAATGTGTGCTAGTGTGTTGTTAAGGAAATCGAGTGTATTTATTCTCAAATCGGTTTTTATTCCCAAACTGGTCCGGTTTTTAAACCAGTTCGGTTTTTTTCATAAACATTAAAATTGGTTTTAGGTAAAACCGATCCGGTTTTCAAACTGGTTTCTAGGTTTGAACAACACCCGTGATCAGCATCGATTGGGACCGGGTCTTGGATTGGTTTTTTAAAAAACTGGTATAAAAAACCTGTAAAAAAACAAAAAAAAACCCGGTTTTTTTCTGCACTACAGCTGCAGTTCTGTGTAGCCTGTTGATGCTGTTCTGTTTAAAAAATTTGTTTTTGAACATGGATTCAACAAACCAAAATAATACCAACACAATATAACTTAAAAATACGATTTCATTGATTCAAAACAACGAAAATAACATCAAAACACAATAGAATCCAACGATAACATTGAAACAAAATAGAAAACATAATCTTAATTGTTAATAGAAAACATAGTCTCAAACGAAATAAATCTGCAAACTTCAAAGTGGACGTCAAATCTTCACCCGAATCGGAGTTGCTTCTTATCTATTCATCGATTTCGGCTTCGTATTCGGACATTGGTTAGGTTAAGTCCGTGTTAACCTTGTCCTCGTACACTTCGCCTTCATATTCAAGTTCTCCCTCAAGTGAGTGTATGCCTTGCACCCTCTCCGCCGCATCCAAATAATCCTTCAAGCAAATGGCCATCTATACCGAAAGTGGAGTTAGTCACGTCCTATGTATCGATATGACCCTGCCACTAATAGAGAAACCGGACTCCGAAGCTACCGTGGAAGCTTGGACGTTTAGTATGTAACGCCCATCGTTTCTCGAATAATATAACAACAATGTTTTATCCATAAAACGACTCGTTAATTCGTTAACAATATTATCTCATTAACAAGAAATACATTCTTATTGCATTCATAAATTCAAATACCTAAATTCGCCAAATAATGCGTTGTAAGTAATAACATACTAGTAAACCGACTCTTATCCTTGTAAATTTTATACGCGACTAAAAATATATATAACAAATATATAGTCCAAATGCTCGTTTTAATTCGGTCTACATTTATATAATTTATGAAATAATTATACTATTAGACTAAACGGGTCCAGTCCATAAACGAGACCCGAATCGATAACTGGTTCGTATACGAAATAATCTTCCACTTGACCTAGACCAAATACCCTAACTATATAAACACCTTAACTGGTTCGTATGTATTTAAAAGTGTAAACGAACCGAACCATAACAAAAGTTATTTTTATTGCTAGCTTAGACGAATCAAATAGCGACTATGAGTTAGTGGATATTATTACTAGAATTATCAAGGCGTCAAACCATATACATATTACTTAACAAATGTATAGTTTCTCGTTCTTTATAGTCTTAATAAATTGAATCTTTTGTCATGCTTAAAGACTTAGTTAAATTGTATTACATTTTTGTGAAATCGGACATTGAGTTTTGGGATAAAAATAGACGACTTGAGTTGTCTGGCTTCTTACAAAAACAGAGGAAACTCTGCCCAAATTTTTATAGAAAATAAGAAACAAATCGGGTTTTCAAGTTTGTAATTACGTGCAACGAAATTGTGTTTTTATAAATGATACTCTTAACTTCCAACCTCGCATCGTTAAATAAAGAAATATTTATAAATAAACACACAGGAACATATGTATATATTATCATATATATATATATATATATATATATATATATATATATAGGGAAAGTATAACTAGAAAACCCCTCCCAGTTAAAGAAACTTTGAAAACCAAATACATGGCCTATATTGTTCCACGTCTTTCTTCTTCCTCTCTCTTTAAAGGGTATTTTTGACCTTTGTAACATATTTTGCAGCTGTGTTTGCATAGTACTGACACATGACACACACATCACATCACATCTTTTCTATTTGTCTGACCAACTACTCTCCATCTCTCTCTCCAATTCATTTATACCAAGTATCATAATCTTTCTCTCTCTCCTAAAAGATTATTATTCTCAAAATCCATCACCACTGTTGCTTTTCAACTTTTTCCTCAAATCTAACTTTTTCCTTCATAAAATTCTTTTCAACTCTAGATCTCATATACCCATCTTCTTTCTTTATGTTTTTTTTTAATTTATTTCTTCCTGATCTAAATTTTTCCTCCATAAAACTTTGAAGTCTTGTACTCAATAATGGGTTCTAAATTAACAAACAATATGCGTGGGTGAGTTATGAATCAGATGTACGGTTCGTCACAACCATTCTCGTTGTAGGTGGTGACTATTACCGGTAGATGGTGACTTAGATCCGGTGAGTTGGCGGTAGGTTGTGGGTGTTTTGTTGATGTTTATTGATGCTTCAAATGGTTGTGGTGTTGGTTTTAATTAAAAACAATTTGAGGTCTCAAAAGATTTGGGAGTTGGAGCTTTCAAATTTGGGCAAAGAAGATGAAGATGCGTTCAAGGAGATGAAGTTGATGGATGAGGTGAACGGTTCAGATCTGTCACTTTTGTAACCATCACCATCTTTTAAATTGAGTATGATACAAAGCTTCAAGATCTTCGGTTAATATAAGTTTTTATATATTATTTTAATTTTTCTTGTTTTTTGTTTTCTTTTTTTACACCCTTCATTTACTCGATATAAACCTTTTCATAAGCAAAATTTTGGTTCATGTTTTGGTGGTTGTTTGAAACTAAGGTTTAAAAATTTGTTTTTAGAAGTTTTATATGTTATTATAATTTTTTTCTTATTCTTTTTAAGCGTAGGGTTTAAGGATGGATTATTTGTTGTTTTGGGAATTGAGTCTTTAGCCTCTGTTTTATATTGTTTATTTGTTCCTTTGTTTTTATTTCTTATCATTTTTTCATACTTTGTTTTTTTTTTTTTTTTTTTTTTGTAATAAAGTAAATTGAAACTCAAATTTCTATTCTAGTTTTTTTTAATCTTGTTACAATTTATCAAGCATTTGTAATTTCGTGTGTAAATTCTATTACTTTTTGTAATCTTTTGTTACAAATTAATAATGTTTGTAATCTCGTTTGACGATGTACCCATCCATTATAGTTATAGTTCTTTTTTGTAATACTGTTACAATTTATATAACATCATTTGTTAGATAATTGTTATTGTTAAAGTTATTTGCTTGATATCATAATGTAACATTTTTAAGTTACAGAAAATAATGTGGATTTTTTTAGTTATTATGTTTTTTTTGAAAGATCTTATTGTTTGTTACATAAGTGATCTGGTTTGTTATAGAAAATAAAGTAGATATTTGACTAGCAAAAATGATGTTACATATTTAACTTAGTTGTTACAAATGTGAAAAAAAGAAGAAGCTAAAGTAACAATGTAAATCTGTAACATTGTAACTACAAATAGTATTGTGTAACATCGTAGATCTGTAACGTTGTAAACAGTTAATACATTAGAAATGGTTGTTTTTACAGTTACATAAATACATACAATATGTTACTATGTAACACATACAGCAGGTTTAAATATGACAATGTCATAAAAAAAACAAAATTAACACAAACTTTCCATTTTACTGGATAATATATTAATATGATTTTAAAACTTTTAATTTATTGAAAGTGTGATTTTAATACTAATATAGTCAATGAGATACTTGTGACTTTTGATTTGATTGGTCTGTACATCACACAAATCCATATCCATAGATTTTTGGTTTTAAGTGTTGTGGCAAAATTACCTATTTATCCTTTTGGTACTTTTTGTTATTAAAATAATAGTTTGATGAAGTTCAAAAAGCTAGATTTAATCTAGACCATTGATGAAAACAAATGAATGGTTAAGATGTGGTTTTCAAAGTTTCTTTAACTGGGGAGGTTTTCAATTTATCCTCCCCATATATATATATATATATATATATATATATATATATATATATATATATATATACTATCCAAGATATGAGACGAATTAGCATTTGAGTCAAGCCACGTAAATATTATTTCGTTATACAAAATATGTCTTTAACAATAATTTCAAGACGCGACCTTGAATAATATAGCAAAGTATTTATTTCAAATAACTATACGTACGCATATATTTCCGAGAAACAAAACCAAGTTCCCATCGGTTCGTTAAGTTATACACATTAAGACACGTATTGTTTACAATACGAGTCTAGGTAGTTGAATCAACTATCTTTACAACCAAGAAACGAAACAAGCTTATTTGCATTAGATTTTAAGGCGTCCTTTACCTGAAATAGGACACAGGAGGATCTTTAATCCAGCTTCAGACATTGTTTTCTATTCTTTCATAGTGCACTCCATGTGAGTTCATACTTGTCCCCCTTTCATTCTTTATTCTTTGGGGCTCAACATGTATCACTATCAAAACTTAAAAACGATTTCATACTTTTAAACTATTATGCTCAATCTAAATGCTTATATGCTATGCCATGCTAGAATTCTAAGTCTTACATACAAATGTACGATTAGCCAACAACCCACCTTACATGTATAGCGCTATAGGTTGACACGCCGCCCCCTTTATGGGTCATGATAAGTATAAAGTCTTTTGTGTTATCAAGTGTTGTTGCCATTTGTATGGTTCTACGTGCATATGCCTATAACATGATGATTTGAGTAAAACTTTCTTATACTATGTACGCAAGTCAAAACTAGTATGCTCACCAATACTTTATGTGTTGACGGATATTTTATACATGTTGCAGGAAAAGCTTGATGATACGATACAAGAAACATCACTTAGGATTTGGCCTTAGAAACAAACGAAACAATCCTTATTTTACTTCATGTTGAGTTAATGTATTTTTCTCATGAACAAATTGTATACTTGTTGAATCTTAGATACGAATGAAATCTATTTTAATCTATTGTCACAATTTAGTGTTATGAAGTCTTTGAACAATCTACCATAAGTCTCATCTCGATGTTTCCGCCATCGGTTGGGGTGTGACATAGTAATCTTGGGCCATGGTGGCTAAGACCAGAACTTGATTTTCCTTACTTTTCCACCAAGCCAACACATCAAAACTTTTAAATTGTTTGTTGAATAAGCTTCGTCAAACGTGGGTTGTCGAAATGATTGAATGGCAAGCTTTCTTGTATCACATAATTCGCCATTCCTTTGCGAACCACTTCCAAATTGTAAACAAACAACTCGCCTTCTTCTATGATCGAAACTCCACCTTGAGAGTTTTTTTGTTCTTTCAAAACTTTGCAATACGGTTTTTCCACATGGTCTTTCAAGGTCGAGTTAGCATCGTGTTTAAGAGAAGTTGAACAATACTTGCATATCGCCTTGTTGGGACCGCTACTCATAACACATAAATCAAAGTGTTTCCAAACATTGGGGTTTCGTTTCGTTGGAAGCACCTTAACAACTGTTAGTTGGGATGAAGAAGCAGCAGCATTAACGGAACTGGTTTGACTTTGAGGTGTAGATAGAACTGTAGAAGATGCCATTTTATTTAGATTAGAAAGTGTTTGTGAGAATAGAGAGTTTTTGCTAGAAAGATTAGAGAGTGTTTATGAGTGTTTTTGATGATGTGATGAATCCTAAACATGAAGGGGGTATTTATACTATGATTGTGGGTGAAAAAATACATGAAGGCTAAAAAATGAAGGCCAAAAAATCGTCCCTTCCAAAACAACCGATTTCCAAATCGGTTTTCAAACCGGTTTTTTATATACTTAAGAATCGAACCGGTTTTCAAACCGGTTTTAAATCCACACCGGTTTCTAACCCACTCCAAGCCTAGAAACCCACATCGAACCACATACCAACCCATGGTACAAGGGTTTGTCTTATGTGTTAAAAAATTGTGTGGAGGTGGGGTGGCATCATCATCATCGGCCGAAGAGGGATGGAAGAATGGGTGATGGAGACTAGAGATGGACAAATCAATTTTATTACGAAACTGGTTTTTAGGTAAAACCGACCCAGTTTTCAAACCAGTTTCTAGGTTCGAACAACACCCAAGATCAGTATCGATATGACCCTGCCACTAATAGAGAAAGCAGATTTCGAAGCTACCGTGGAAGCTTGGACGGTTAGTAAATCTCGGGCATGGTGGCTAAGACAGGAAATTGATCTTCTTTACTTTTACACCAAGTCAACACATTAAAACTTTTAAATTGTTCGTTGAATAAGCTTCGTCAAACGTGGGTTTTCAAAATGATTGATTGGTAAGATTTCTTGTATCACATAATTCGCCATTCCTTCGCGAACCGCTTCCAAATTGTAAACAAACAACTCGCCATCTTGTATGATCGAAGCTCCACCTTGAGAGTTTTTTGTTCTTTCAAAACTTTGCAATACGGTTTTCCACATGGTCTTTCAAGGTCGAGTTAGCATCGTGTTTAAGAAAAGTTGAACAATACTTGCATATCGCCTTGTTGGCACCGCTCCTCATAACACATAAATCAAAGTGTTTCCAAACATTGGGGTTTCGTTTCGTTGGAAGCACCTTAACAACTGTTAGAAGATGCCATTTTTTTGAGATTAGAGTGTTTGTGAGAATAGAGAGTGTTTGCTAGAAAGATTAGAGAGTGTTTATGAGTGTTTTTGATGGTGTGATGAATCCTAAACATGAAAGGGATTTATACTATGATTGTGGGTGAAAAAAAAATACAAAAAAGACAAAAAAACGGCCAAAAAATCCCTAACGGCTATTTGACCGTTACCCAACGGTTAGATACATAAAAACCGATTTCCAAACCGGTTTTTTATATACTTAAGAACCGAACCGGTTTTTAAACCGGTTTTAAATCCAAACCGGTTTCCAACCCACTCCAAGCCTAGAAACCCACATCGAACCACGGACCGATCCATAGGTTCGGTTCGTAATCGGTTTTTCCAAAAACTGGTTTTTTCAAACCGGTTTACTAGTTTTTTGATCGGGTCAGTTTGGAGATCCGGTTTTTTTTTTACCATCTCTAATGGAGACTAGTCATTGAGGCAATGATTTGGTTTTTATATGGTGATGGTGATAGTTCCCTTCTTGTTCCTTGATTCCGATTGGTGTGGAGTATATGGAGGACATGTCATGATCTTAATAGGGTAGTTAAGTTGATTGTCCATTGCTATTTTGGTATAAGAACTTGACAACTATTTGAACGGGACTTGAGGTTGCCATTGTTTGGTGGTTTCGGCCGATGTAGAGATAAGTTGGAGGGTCCTTCATTTGAGTTAAATTCATATCATGGGAAGGTGTAGTGTCAAAGTGATAGGTGCCATTGTTTTCTATTCTTTCATAGTGCACTCCATGTGAGTTCATACTTGTCCCCCTTTCATTCTTTATTCTTTGGGGCTCAACATGTATCACTATCAAAACTTAAAAACGATTTCATACTTTTAAACTATTATGCTCAATCTAAATGCTTATATGCTATGCCATGCTAGAATTCTAAGTCTTACATACAAATGTACGATTAGCCAACAACCCACCTTACATGTATAGCGCTATAGGTTGACACGCCGCCCCCTTTATGGGTCATGATAAGTATAAAGTCTTTTGTGTTATCAAGTGTTGTTGCCATTTGTATGGTTCTACGTGCATATGCCTATAACATGATGATTTGAGTAAAACTTTCTTATACTATGTACGCAAGTCAAAACTAGTATGCTCACCAATACTTTATGTGTTGACGGATATTTTATACATGTTGCAGGAAAAGCTTGATGATACGATACAAGAAACATCACTTAGGATTTGGCCTTAGAAACAAACGAAACAATCCTTATTTTACTTCATGTTGAGTTAATGTATTTTTCTCATGAACAAATTGTATACTTGTTGAATCTTAGATACGAATGAAATCTATTTTAATCTATTGTCACAATTTAGTGTTATGAAGTCTTTGAACAATCTACCATAAGTCTCATCTCGATGTTTCCGCCATCGGTTGGGGTGTGACATAGTAATCTTGGGCCATGGTGGCTAAGACCAGAACTTGATTTTCCTTACTTTTCCACCAAGCCAACACATCAAAACTTTTAAATTGTTTGTTGAATAAGCTTCGTCAAACGTGGGTTGTCGAAATGATTGAATGGCAAGCTTTCTTGTATCACATAATTCGCCATTCCTTTGCGAACCACTTCCAAATTGTAAACAAACAACTCGCCTTCTTCTATGATCGAAACTCCACCTTGAGAGTTTTTTTGTTCTTTCAAAACTTTGCAATACGGTTTTTCCACATGGTCTTTCAAGGTCGAGTTAGCATCGTGTTTAAGAGAAGTTGAACAATACTTGCATATCGCCTTGTTGGGACCGCTACTCATAACACATAAATCAAAGTGTTTCCAAACATTGGGGTTTCGTTTCGTTGGAAGCACCTTAACAACTGTTAGTTGGGATGAAGAAGCAGCAGCATTAACGGAACTGGTTTGACTTTGAGGTGTAGATAGAACTGTAGAAGATGCCATTTTATTTAGATTAGAAAGTGTTTGTGAGAATAGAGAGTTTTTGCTAGAAAGATTAGAGAGTGTTTATGAGTGTTTTTGATGATGTGATGAATCCTAAACATGAAGGGGGTATTTATACTATGATTGTGGGTGAAAAAATACATGAAGGCTAAAAAATGAAGGCCAAAAAATCGTCCCTTCCAAAACAACCGATTTCCAAATCGGTTTTCAAACCGGTTTTTTATATACTTAAGAATCGAACCGGTTTTCAAACCGGTTTTAAATCCACACCGGTTTCCAACCCACTCCAAGCCTAGAAACCCACATCGAACCACATACCAACCCATGGTACAAGGGTTTGTCTTATGTGTTAAAAAATTGTGTGGAGGTGGGGTGGCATCATCATCATCGGCCGAAGAGGGATGGAAGAATGGGTGATGGAGACTAGAGATGGACAAATCAATTTTATTACGAAACTGGTTTTTAGGTAAAACCGACCCAGTTTTCAAACCAGTTTCTAGGTTCGAACAACACCCAAGATCAGTATCGATATGACCCTGCCACTAATAGAGAAAGCAGATTTCGAAGCTACCGTGGAAGCTTGGACGGTTAGTAAATCTCGGGCATGGTGGCTAAGACAGGAAATTGATCTTCTTTACTTTTACACCAAGTCAACACATTAAAACTTTTAAATTGTTCGTTGAATAAGCTTCGTCAAACGTGGGTTTTCAAAATGATTGATTGGTAAGATTTCTTGTATCACATAATTCGCCATTCCTTCGCGAACCGCTTCCAAATTGTAAACAAACAACTCGCCATCTTGTATGATCGAAGCTCCACCTTGAGAGTTTTTTGTTCTTTCAAAACTTTGCAATACGGTTTTCCACATGGTCTTTCAAGGTCGAGTTAGCATCGTGTTTAAGAAAAGTTGAACAATACTTGCATATCGCCTTGTTGGCACCGCTCCTCATAACACATAAATCAAAGTGTTTCCAAACATTGGGGTTTCGTTTCGTTGGAAGCACCTTAACAACTGTTAGAAGATGCCATTTTTTTGAGATTAGAGTGTTTGTGAGAATAGAGAGTGTTTGCTAGAAAGATTAGAGAGTGTTTATGAGTGTTTTTGATGGTGTGATGAATCCTAAACATGAAAGGGATTTATACTATGATTGTGGGTGAAAAAAAAATACAAAAAAGACAAAAAAACGGCCAAAAAATCCCTAACGGCTATTTGACCGTTACCCAACGGTTAGATACATAAAAACCGATTTCCAAACCGGTTTTTTATATACTTAAGAACCGAACCGGTTTTTAAACCGGTTTTAAATCCAAACCGGTTTCCAACCCACTCCAAGCCTAGAAACCCACATCGAACCACGGACCGATCCATAGGTTCGGTTCGTAATCGGTTTTTCCAAAAACTGGTTTTTTCAAACCGGTTTACTAGTTTTTTGATCGGGTCAGTTTGGAGATCCGGTTTTTTTTACCATCTCTAATGGAGACTAGTCATTGAGGCAATGATTTGGTTTTTATATGGTGATGGTGATAGTTCCCTTCTTGTTCCTTGATTCCGATTGGTGTGGAGTATATGGAGGACATGTCATGATCTTAATAGGGTAGTTAAGTTGATTGTCCATTGCTATTTTGGTATAAGAACTTGACAACTATTTGAACGGGACTTGAGGTTGCCATTGTTTGGTGGTTTCGGCCGATGTAGAGATAAGTTGGAGGGTCCTTCATTTGAGTTAAATTCATATCATGGGAATGTGTAGTGTCAAAGTGATAGGTGCCATTTTTGTATAAGAGAAAGACAAGACAATCAAGGTATGTATGTATGTATTCATTGTGTTGTCCAAATCAATGATAAGTTTACTTGGTTATCTAGATATAGATCATTCCATTTATCATCATGTGTTTGTTTAGGGCCTTGGTTATATTAGATAGTTTTTTTTTGACCATCGGTTATATTAGATAGTTAGTCGTGTGATTGTGCAATTATATATATGTCTGTATATAGTCGAATTGTGCAAGAGATGTTATCGAGACCCATAAATTGTCTAGAGTGATAGATTCTTGGATGTTAACATGTGTGTGTTTTGATGACGATATTAACATGTATCACATGTTATGGAATGATAATATTGGTTATTCACCAAGATGCGTATACATATGTTAGTGAGTAGTTATGTGTTGTGGAATATCAATATCTTGTGATAACACATGCTTGTTCTTTGGTAGTGTTTCATGTTTTGTGTGAGCATTAACCTCATAAAACACATGGTAATCATTTGGGTTTGAGTGGATTGAATAGCTTTCCACTCGGGCATTGTCACGTGTATTGTTGTTTTGTTCATGTGTGGTAATCGGGTAATCGGTTGCTCTCTGTTGAGTGTGTGATTGGCTTGACTGTTCAACGCCAATTGTCTTGTATGTTCCAGGTGTGGTGTGAGTAAACGGATAACCTATTGCATTTCTACAATATTTCAGGCTTTACTAGACCGGGGGGGGGGTATAATGTGTGCAAAAGTGTCTAATTATGCACATGAAATGACAGTAATAAGCAAAATGCGTACGGATGTTTGACCGGGATCGTTGACTGGTGTCACACATCACGAACCCAATATCATTATACGCACGTAATTTTCGGAATTAGTCACTTTTACAATCATTACCCAGCCCTCGAATATTAACGGACAGAAAATTCGTATCTCAACCATTTGAAAACCATCATCGTTTACCACCTTTACAATCAATTGTTCGACCTATCCATGTTCTCTGCTCCTAAAGCCTTTGCCAATGTAATCATATCATTTACTTCACTAGCAATATCCTGCTCGTTCACATTCTCCCCGTTGAAATTATCTACAGCCTCGGTACTTATCTCAGTAGGTCCAATATCGCAATTCCCAACCTCCCTATTTAAATCCGGAGTTAAAATCACCACTGGGCTCACCTTCCTATCTCGGCTATCCTTGTTCACCATTGAGCTTCCATTAACAACAAATATGAATCAATCCAAGTCAAATGGGTCTTCACCATCCCTTTTCCTTTTTTGGGCCTCTCTTGGTCCATAGAAGAAGGAGACTTGATGTTGTTGCATTTTTTCCTAACAATTTTCCTCCTCTTTTTTTTTGAATCCAAACCTTTATTGCCTTCATTTCAATGTTGGTTAAAGACCTCATTAATAGTAGGATTGTTTCACTGTATGCTATCATTCAAACCGAAAAGTTGACTAGAATCATTAAAATCCCCTCCTTCCATATTAACATCATCCCTGCCAACATTCCGATCACCGGAAACAAAATCTGTCGCCTCAACATCAAGATTCCACGAGTCGTCTTCAACCTCCTCCAAATCGACCAAACAATCGGGGATCCATTCACTAACCTCATCCTCAACCAAAACTATTGTTCTTCCAAGTGAACTTGCACTTTTGATTCACACGTTCCACCGACATAGACAAAATCGCCACACACACGAAAGATAAATCACCATCTTGTTCATTGAGATGAGCCAATTGAATAACCGTACCAAATTTAGATGCAATCTCATCAAACATTTGCATGCACAATAAACTCAACGGGTGTCCATGCAGTTTTAACCGAAGAATCCTTTCCATCTCAGTCAATTGCCCACTCCAAAACTCAACCTGATTAAAAACAAAAGTCCAAGTCTCTTTGTCTTCAGAAAACCTAACTTTCTCATCCTGACTCCCAAACAACAATAGAACATAGAACCCACCAACATACCTGATGTTTACCTTTACTTCAGTTATCTCCTTGACACGGTTCCTTAAAGATCTTCGCAAGCCGAAATCCTTAACCCTTGCAATTAGGCCACAATCAAACCAATCACTAAACGCTTGAACGTTTGGATCCACCATTACCTCCTGTAACCAATAATCTTCTTCCTTGTTTAATAGTTTGTCTCCAAAAGAACTCTGACCACACCGTTTACAGCTGGTTGTTCCACCACTATTACCTTTTCTTTGGCCTCTGTTAACTCATTATTACGATTCTCTTGCCCTTTAACCGGTTTGCACTCTCTTTCCTTCACCCTCAGAATCCTCTGACCATCAACAAACCTTGCTAAAACTATTAATAGTTTTTAACTCCCAATCACACATCTTTAAGATTACTCTCCAACTCCAAAGGATTTCTCACATTCCTAAACGAGACAAACCCAATTACTAGGGATATAATGAGAAAACTATAACTACTAGGGATCAAAAGTAAGAACATTTAACACTTATGAAACTTGATTATATCTTGTGTCACATGATAAAAGTTACTAGGGATGCAATGAGCAAACTATAACTACTATTACCGTGAAGATGAAGTTGTATCCACACCTAAGAACGTCTCTAAGAATACGCATTCTTCGCCACATCATTTTGATGAAATCGTCCGACATGAACATCTTCTCACCCACGAAATCAACACCACCCGTCTTTGTTTTGTAACAATGTAATCTAAGAAACATGCATCATACGCGGTTTGATCAACTACAATGATCAAAAGAGGTTAACAAGTGGCCGTGTACCTTCTCCCATCCAAAGACCAATCAAAAATATGTCGAGCATTGCTTTAACTCCCTCAACATAGGCTTTATTCACCATTGTAAATATCAATATTTTGTATCGTGTTGATTTGATCATGTACGGTGTTAGTGGCGAACCTATGTACATCCCAAGGGTTGCGGGGGAGGTGCCAAAACTTTGGTAAAAAGGGAATTAAGTCGGAAAGCAGTGGTACGATTTCAACGTTCTAGATCCCACACAACAGGCAAGTGTACTTATCGTGAGTAGTACAAAAATGTGCTAGTACTGAGTATCGAATCCAAGGACACGAATTTCACTACTCTGCTTCCTAAAAATTACTAAAAGTGTTTTTAAAATTCAAGAATAAAAGTGGAAGAGGGTTGTAAAATGTGCGAGAAATCAATAACAAAACAATGGTGTTGCTTCGGGATCAGATGGAGCCTGGTATGAATAAATAATAGATTTTTATTAAAGTGGTGTGTCTAAGTTGTGCACTTGTGCTTAACTTTGAGTTGCATTAACACATTCTCTAGAGGTGACTGTTTTCATGTAACTGTATAAACGACTTGTGTTCTTAAAGTTTTTATGACGGTCTCCCAAACCGGGTAGCTCACATCTCAACAATGGAAAGAAAATGACTCGAGACTATGTCGACCCAACACCGAATTACCCACTTCACAGTGTTGCGATATAGACATCTAACTATTCTAAACTTTTATGAATAACTTTTCGGTGGCCGGAGCGTGACCGGACAAGTTACCACTTAATATCATAGAGGAGTCTTGACTAACCAGAACACGTGCATCCCCTACTTGATTTAATTAATTCATCAAAATGTGAGTGGTCTATTACTTATTGTGTGGCAGTATAGTAATGAAAGAAAATAAAGACCGTTTTCTTTCAACACGGGTTAACCAGCCCTTAACTTGCGCCAAAGCTTTCACATAGACAATGAAGCTAAGTCACAGAATTAAGTGTTGGCTTATCATCAGGATCGAGTATAAAGACCGTACCGACCCTAAATGAGATCTTGATAGTAGAGAATTAGGCCACTAAGTATGTGTATTTCTACCCACAAATGGGCTAATCACTACTCGCGGGATTAGGTTAGCTCACAAGTGCATGGGTTGTTACACACCATGGGTACACTCATGAGTCCTCCCACTTCCTATCAAGACACCCACAAGACCAAAGACTAAGTGATTTATTAATTAGCTCATTAAACAAAGTTTAGAATAAAAAGAATTATTAAGAAAACAAAACACCACTTTTAAATAAAAGATAAACTATTTAATTCATACTAAGTTTCCATCATCACCCTAGCAACACCAACAGAAATCTAGCCTAGCATGGTTGATACAACAAGCTCACAAAGTTGGGTTTGTGTACAAGACATGGTGAAGGGTTGTCTGAATATTTCTAGTGGTTTTGGTGATTTCAGGTTGTTTCTCTCTTGAATGTGGTGTTTATGGAGTGATCCCAGGCTCCAAAGGACACTTACAATCCTAAAAGAGGGCAGAAACTTCGTGGAGAAGTGTTGGTTTTCGAAGTGGGAAGGGATGCTCAAAATGTGGAGTGGAGGCCTCTATTTATAGGCAAATCAGACAAAGCACGGTCGTGCTTGATGTTGTGGCACGCCCATGCTCGACAACAGGTACTATTGCAGAGTCCTTTCGTGCAGAATTGTTCCCCTGCAGGCCTTTTACGGCCGTGCCACATGTAGTGGCATGCCCGTGCTTGATGGTACGAATAACCATCTTGTCAGTGTGGTCGGTTTTTAGCCTTGGGGAACACGTTTCAAAAGGCACGGCCATGCCTAGGGACTTGGCACGCCTGTGCTTTGTCTAGAAGTTGACTTTTTGGCCTTTGTTGACCTGTAAATGTTGACCTGGGACAGTTGCACGACGGTGCACGGCTGTACGCACGGCTGTGCTGCACCTGGTAGAGCTTCAAAGTCTTCAATTCTTCACTTGTTAATGTCGTTTTGTGCCGTTTTTCACTCCTTTTCACCTCCTGACCTCTGATCCTGCAATTATCAACAAAAAGAGATAAATCGTGATAAAACCGAGATAAAAGCATGACTTTAGGTATAAGATAGGTGATAATATGTGTGGAAAACATATCAATTTCTTGACACATCACCCAACAATTCTGAATTGTTTTTTCCCTACTACACAGTACTAACTGGGCCTAACCCGACCCAGTTAGAACCTGGCTCATTATTGGGTTCGTATCAATACTTTCGGCCCAGACAAACAACTTATCCTCAATTCGAAAACAAGGGAAGTACTGTGCCAAGCAATAAGCCATTCGATTGCAGTCTGATAGGACTTTTCCTTGTGTTTGAAAGCTTCAAACGACCCTACCAAATTAGCATCAGCAACCTCTTAAAGTGCAGCCATCACACCGCTTTTAAACTTCAGATGTGTTTTAAATTCTGGAGTGGTTGTTGTTGCCAATTGCTTCTTGAGAGTGGTACCATCAGTCGATTTGTGAGCACTTTGTATGTTGCATGTCATATCCCTTGGATATACATTCACAACCGGTTCAAATCACCAAACCTTTTGAATTTGAGATTCTGGACAGGCTATAGTCACCAATTCTACAGCATCCAAAACAGGTTCTTTTGGTATCACTAAAACTGATGCTAGAAGGTTCATCATCAAGCTCCTTGTCATCCATCCAAGCCTTGATCTCTGTAACATCACCCTCAAAGAACAATAAATTCCCGTGTTTTGATTCTACGGGTACATCCTTGGCTTCCTTGTCCTTGACCAGATTTGCCAATGGACCTTGAGGTTCAGCCTCAGTATTCTTTTCAGCCATCCAAGGCCTAATTGTTGCAACATCATCAACCAGGGAATCTAATCGGGCTGCAATTGTGGTTAATTGAGCAACAAGTGCCTCTGATTCAGTGATAGTGAACCCTGAATCATCTTCTCTTTGAAATCTTCCCGGCAATGGAACCAAATGATAGAATCCAGAAAATCAATTTCTGGACTTTCCAATCCGCCACTTCGATTGGCTCCTCAATAAAGTGGAGTTGGTCAACGATGTGAATTTTTTTAGGAGGAATGATCAAGGATTTATCGGATAAACACCTCTTTAGATTGGATACATGGAACATGTCATGAACTTCACTGAGCTCTTCCGGTAGCTTGAGTTTGTATACCACGCGACCAATCGTAGCAAGTATTTCGAAAGGACCTATGTATCGGGGGTTAAACTTCCCATGTATGCCAAACCGTCGTATACCCTTCTAGGGTGAGACTTTTAAGAGTACCTTATCGCCAACCTGAAATTTGAGTGGTTTGCGACGGCGATCGGCATAGCTCTTCTGACGAACACAAGCATCCTTCAAACGATCACGGATCTGAAAGATCTTATCGGTTGTTTCTTGAATTAGCTCGGGGCCAGTCAAATATTTGTCTCCAACTTCCGCCCAACACAAAGGAGATCTACACTTACGTCCATATAAGGCTTCAAATGAGGCAGCCTTTATGCTGGTGTGGTAACTGTTGTTGTAAGAGAACTCAACCAAAGGTAAATGAGAATCCCAACTTCCACTGAAATCAATTACGCAAGAACAGAGCATGTATTCCAGAGTTTGGATAGTCCATTCGCTCTAGCCTTTGGTTTGAGGGTGATAGGTTGTACTCATGAACAAACGAATGCCTAAGGCCTCCATAAGGGTTTACCAGAACCGGGAAGTGAATCGTCTGTCACGGTCAGAAATGATTGAGACAAGCACACCATGCCTACTCACAATCTCCTTGATATACAGCTTGGCAAGCTTCTCCAACTTGTCGGTTTCCTTAATTGGTAGGAAATACGCAGACTTGTGCAATTGGTCAACAATTACCCAAATCATGTCGTTACCACTGGACGTCTTAGGCAACTTGGTGATGAAATCCATAGAGATTTGTTCCCCTTTCCAGACGGGAAAATCGGGTTGCTGCAGCACACCGGACGGCTTTTGATACTCAGCTTTGACCTTTGAACAGGTAAGGAATCGACTGACATATGATACAATTTCACCCTTAAGGTTGGGCCACCAATAGAATTCCCTCACGTCTTTGTACATTTTTTCGGCTCCAGGATGAACCGAGTACTTAGACTTGTGGTCCTCCTCAATAAGGAAACCGCCAAATTGTGGCACCCATATCCAATTGGCAAAATAAGCCATGCGGTCAGATCTTGGTTCTAAAAGATCAGCCATCTTGAAGAAGGACTCATTCTTCAGATTTTTCACCTTTCAGAGCTTCCTGTTGAGCTTCACGAATATGGGTAGTGAGGTTCGTGTGGATGGTCAAACCTAGCGTATGCACACACATAGTCTTGACTCGTTCCTTCCAGCTCAAGGCGTCCGCCACCACGTTGGCCTTTTCTGGATGGTATTTGATCTCACAATTGTAGTCATTCAGCAATTCAACCAATTTGCGTTGCTGCATGTTCAGATCCTTCTGATTGAAGATGTGTTGTAAGCTCTTGTGATCGTTGAAGATGGTGCACTTGGTAACATAAAGATAGTGTCTCCAAATCTTGAGGGCAAAGATTACTGCACCTATCTCTAGGTCGTGAGTGGTGTAATTCTTCTCATGAACTTTGAGTTGTCGAGATGCATAAGCGATAACCTTATTCCTCTGCATGAGTACACATCCAAGGCCTTGATGACAAGCATCGCAATAAACCACGAAATCATCGGCACCTTCAAGAAGAGAAAGAATCAGAGCATTACACAACCGGTTCTTCAAAGCTTGAAATGCTTCTTCTTGCTTGACTCCCCGATCTAACTTTTTGTCTTTTTTTGTCAAAAGTGGCTGGGCGATCTTAGATATTTTCGATGAACCGACCGTAATAACCACCTAAACCCAGAAATTGTCGCACTTTGGTTGGGATTTTGGGTGCATCCCTATCTTTGATTGCTTCAATTTTGGTAGGGTCAACTTGAATGCCCTTCTCGTTCACAACGTGACCGAGGAAATGAACTTCTCGAATACAAAACTCGCATTTAGAGAACTTGGCAAACAACTTCTCATTTTGAGCAACTCCAATATCAATCTAAGATGATGTTCGTGCTTGTCTTTGGTTTGCGAGTGGATGAAGATGCCATCGATGAAAACAATCACGAATTTGTCCAAGTAGGGATTACAGACACGATTCATAAGATACATAAAAACAACAGGAGCATTTGTCAAACCGAATGGCATAACCATATATACTCATAGTGCCCATAACGAGTCCGGAAAGCAGTCTTTGGTATGTCTTCCTCTTGGATCCGCAACTGATGATACCCCGAACGCAGGTCCATCTATAGGTGGAACCCTGCAACTGGTCAAACAGATCGTCGATCCTCGGTAGCGGGTACTTGTTCTTTATGGTTAGCTTGTTCAACTCCCGGTAGTCAATGCACATGCGAAAACTTCCGCCCTTCTTCTTCACGAATGAAATAGGTGCTCCCCACGAAGAAAGATTCGGACGAATAAAACCAGTGGCGGATACGATTTTTTTTTTGTAGGGTGGGCACATTTCAGGTCGAATGTAAATGGGGCGGAAGAAAAAGAAATAATGATAAAATATCATAGTTCATTAAATAGTTAAACATAGTTCATTAAATACTTAAACATAATACAAAAATACCTCAATTGCGGTTGTCCTCTACATGTTTTCATCTTTTGGAAACGCTTGATTACCTCTTCATCAGTAACATTCGTAAGTTTGTCAACTTCTACAGCACAAATTACGTAAGCGTTTAAGGCATCATCAATTTGATTGCGTAAACTTGACTTTACACGTTTCATCGCCAAAAAACATCTCTTAACAGATGTGGTTGCAACAGGCAAAACCAATGATAGCTTCAATAGTCGATAGACTAAATGATAAGATAGATGTTTCCTAGTCTCCACCATCACTTTAGAAAGTTCTGCGACACCATTCAAGTTAGCAAACTTTTTGGCTTTTAAAACACTATGATGATACAAGGGAAGTTGATGCTCAAGCTTAATCTTTGCTTCGTCATCAAAATCATTTGGATAGAACTCACTCAACCGAAGTAACTTTGATGTATCGAATTGAGAGAAACAGTCACGCAGACTCAAAGCCGCCATATTTTCAAGTAATTCCATGTTTATTTCATTAAAATGATCACTAGATTCTTGAAGCAACATATCCACAATAGCGTTAAAGCAGTCAAACTTAAAATGATGCTTATTGGTGATTTTGTTCCTTTGTCTCCGAGATGCAACATAATCTTCCATCATGTTCAAATTTTGAATATCATGTTTTCTACAAAAGCTAGATGCTTTCTTTTGAAGTCCTCTTGATAAACTATCTGTGAGCCCTAAAATGTGCAACATCAAATGCAGATAAAACACAAATTCAAAAGTTTCGAAATACTGTCAAATACCATGTACTTGACTTCTGCTAGAATCATTAGGGCATTAGTTTACGATATATGCAAGCAACTTAACAATGGTTGGAAACAAATCAATCAAACGCATTAGTGTTTTGTAGTGAGAATTCCATCGTGTATCTCCTGGTCGCGCTAGAGAAAGCTCTTGATTTAACCCGGTTCCAGTTTTAATTAACCCACCGTTAATGGCTTTTGCTATTCTCTCTCTCTCAATTTCTCGAATAATATCACTTCTTTTACAAGAAGCACAAACCATATTCATCAAAGTGACCACCTTCTCAAAAAAAACTAGTAACTCCCAATTGTTTTTTTGCTACCTTCACAACCACCAACTGAAGCTGATGAGCAAAACAATGCACATAATACGCCGATTTATTTTCGTCACATTGTTATGGACTATGTATTTAACAAGTTGCTCATTTTTTTTTAATTTTTCAGTTGTAGAAAACATTTTCTACTACCAGTTAATCACCTAACCGTAGGCAAATCATGGAATTTAGATTTCAATTTTTCATCTTTTGCAGATCTCTTCAATGTTCACAAAAGCAGGAAGGGTAAATATAGTTCACAAGAGGGGATGCTTTGTCTGTGTGCGTATACACATATAATTGTTTTTATAAATTGTGCTGAAGGAATAAAATTTTGAAATATGTCACTCGTTTATGCATTTTGCAATTTTACTTTGGATAATAATTTGAACATTGTTAAAAATTGTTATGAACAACACATTTAAGTTCATGATTAAGTGATTTAGTGACTTAACGTAGAGATATCTTTGTTGGAAAATGCACAAATTGTCTTGTGGCCCATTCTTAATTAAGTAGTTACAACATACAATTTCAAGGTTTGAAATCAAGCTATAGTCGAAAATTGAACATACTACAATAGGGCTTGATACTTGCTTAGTTTATTGGTTTTATTGGATAATAAGACAACTAGCCTTGCACTGCTTTTTCTCTATGTTTGCAAGAGTTTACTGTTATGTGCAGTAAAATTAGAATCATTATAATTTTTTAGTTAGATACCTTTTCTATACCTAACATTAATACTCTTCTTTCGATTATGGGTATGATTAAACGATTCTTCTGGTGATTCTGCAACCCAGGCTGTAACATCCGGCAAAAATCGTTGTGTTTCCGTACATAATTAATATATGTAATTAACGGTTTAAGTGCATATTTAAATTAATTGGATTAATTTAGCCTTTAGAGAATAGCAAATTCCCCATAAGATGCATAGGAATGCATTTCTTTAATTGAAAGCACGGCGAAATCGCGTGCGAATAAACTTGTCCGGAACGGATGTTGGCGATTACCCGGTAAAAATTAAATAAACGAAAGGGATCCCGGACACCCAGGATATAAAATAAAGGGTATTTTCATGAAATATAATGTGTTTTGGAACTCCAAAACCATAAGTGAAAACTTTACATACAAATCTCCCGATAACGAAGGAAGTGCGCGTACCGCACCCGATACGCGTATAACTTCTAATTTCACCCAAGTAAACCCAAAATAACTTACCAATACTTGAACTAGGCTATGTTTGAGGGTTATTAAGGGATATTTTAATTTCCGGATAGCTCGTAATTAAAATCCGATTAAGACCCGATTAAACCCGATAACTATATAATCAAACTAAAAAAAAAACAATGCTAGATATTTTCCCAACAAGTGGACCCCACAAATCCACCCAAAAATCCAGCCAAATCTCTAAATATTTTTGGTACAAGATTAGTAGATTTGTTGTAGATTTTGGGATGGCATGAAGGATTTTATAAATAACTAGTGTTTTAGTTACCCGCGCTTCGCCGCGGGAGCTTCTGTTTTGTTGCGGGTTTGTTGGACAGCAGAGATAACATTAAGGTGACTGTTATTCTCGCGTGAGCTTCACAAAAATACTCGCGGCTCATTAACTTCCAAACCTCGTACCGCTATCTAGCAAATTTCGTCAAGTACGTAGGCCACTAATCTTCAATTACGTTAGCAATAACCTTCAATTACGTGTGGTGGACAATAACATTGGGGTGACTGTTATTCTCGCGTGGGCTTCACAAAAATATTCACAGTCCATTAAGTTCTAGACCAACCTTAAGATTACAACACTTGGGTTGCATTTATTGAGCCCACAATTTGCCGATGTAGGCTGGTGGTTTTTGTGATGTTTCAAATTCTCACATTAAGCAAAAATAAAGCATATTGAAAGGAATTTGAAAGTAAGAGGCATAATGTATGTGGGCTTTTATGGCCAATAATTTTTGGGCCGGTTTAATAATTTTTTTGGCCCATTTTTCTGGGCGGATGTTTGGCATTTATTTGGGCGGTTAACTTTAAAATAAGCAAACACGTGGCTGCAATCTATTGAAGCCGCCGCCATTCGAAACGAATCCTATTCAAGCCGCCACCGTTTCAAACGAATCACAATTTGGAACTGTTGATGTTTTCCTTCTTTCATAGATACATATAATGGTAAGTTATGCTTACAGTTTAGTCCTTGGAGTCATAGGGCCTTATTTTTTATGGTCTATCTTTGATGTTCGAGTTATCTTGGTTGACAGAGTTGCATCAATTGGCGTCTCTGAACCTCGCCATCATCTTTGTCGTCAAGTAACCTCCATGACCGATGACCCGTTCGTAATGGTGTTACGGGCGCTGGCGGTTGTGTGGTGATGGAGGTGTTTTGTCGGGGGCTTGGTCGCAGATGCTGTGAAGATGAAGATGCGTAGAGTTGGAGGTGATAGGATTAGGAGGATAAAGATTGGTGGCAGCTGTAGGTAAAAAGAAGAAAATAAAAGATCTAAACATGGATTAAGTGAGCAAATATTAATCTATAATGGGAGTCGAACGTGGGTTTAGACAGAAGGAAACATCATAGCAAACCACCACACCAGTGTTTAACATGTTGGTTAGAAGTAAACAAAAACGTATATAAGGACAATAAATGGGTAAGGTGGGTACTATTCAAATGAGTTTGTCTATTAATATATAATAATAATTTTGTGTACTTGATAAAATCCTTATAAGATATCAAATTTTCTTTCACTTTTAACTTCAAAACTTGTTTCTTTTTTTTCTTGAAGCCGTAGGATAGCACACACACATACATTCTCATTTTAAGTTTCCTACATCAAAACCATCCATAAACAAACTTTTTTTTTCATCAAATACAAGTGTGTTTACTTAATAGGAAAGTAAATATACGGTATGGTGAGTCGAACGTAGAAAAACATATTATCGAACGACAAGACCTTAGTATATTTATTTGAATGGGAAAATAAATATACAGTAAAGTGAGTCGTGTCGAGCGGTAAAAAAATATTATATCGAACGACACGGTCTTAAGTATAATTATTTAATGGGAAAATAATTATACGTTAAGTGAAGTTGAGTCGAGAATAATATTATACAAGTTAATTAATATTCATGAAAGTATAGATGTAATCCATCACCAACGGACCTAGGACATATGTTTAAATAAACGGGGAATTATACGTAAATGATGGTGTTGGGAGTTGGGTGTACAACTTGCCGGAAAAACACACGCTATAGACTTAGTGACTTACACCCACTAGGACGTTCGTAGGTGTTTGACCCCGGACTTGCTATTCTCTGCTTTGATTGCACGCTATACTTCAGGTGAGTTTCACGGCCCCATTTTACTGTTTTTAACTGGGGGAAAGATATGTTTGTCAAATGTTGTCACATATTGAAATGTTTTCAAAGGTTAAAATGTGATGAGTGGCATGATGAGTACTTGAGTTTTGTTCGCCACTCGGGGTTGAGTCCTCGCTACTGTAACCATTAATTCAGGGAAATGAAACCGAAGGAATATTTGGGTAGTACTATTGGTGCCTGGCAAGGCCCACCCCTAATCGATAGCGTCGATTATGCATCATCGTATGCAAGGGGTGCACGTATTCTGAACTTAAGTTGTTGGGTTCCGAGAAACGACTTGGAGCGGGGCATATTTATTAGTCTTGGTTTGGTTATGGGACTCAGGGGATTGCTCATCATCATAGTTTTGTAGGAGCTAGCTACTCCTTACAAAGGCCACAGGTTGTGCAGGTTTCGCACATGTTGTAAAAACGAAATATCGATCGACAAGATCCTAGTATACTTATTTAATGGGAAAATAATTATACGGTAAAGTGAGTCGAGCCGATGGTTGTGAAAATGTTGTTGTTATGAAACTAAAACCTGTGAACTCACCAATATTTTATATATTGACGTCTTTTTAAACATATCTTTCAGGTAACTAAGTGCTGAATAGATATGGGCTAGTGCGGTAGAATTCGGGATGTCGGATACTTGTCGGGGTTTCATCAATTGTTACCAAAGGGTAGGAACAAACGGAAATACCCCACATTGAAACTTAATGTTCGTCGTTTTATGTAATATTGGAAATGTGATTCTCTGTTTCGACATCTTAATAAATTGATTCTGTTCTAATTAAATATAGTTTGTGTTAATCTTGATTTTGATATACTTTTGAGCGTTGCGCCACGTGTTTCCGCCATTGGCGTGGTGTGACACAGGCTGAAAAAGAGGAGGCAGATGCCCGTTCAATATATGTTGGTAATGTGAGGTTCTATTACCTTTAACCTTATTTTATATTAATGTATTTTAACTTTAGATTTAAATTTATAATGCTTTTGTCTTTTATTTTTTGCTACAAGTTGCTAAAGTTTTTCAGGAACCCCAACCTACAAAGGAATTTAAGCCATATTGTTGAGGTTGTAAAAGTAACATTATATTATTATTTGACATTATCATTAATCGTGTGAACTGCAGGTAGATTATGATTGTACGCCTGAGGAGGTTAAACAGCATTTTCAATCATGTGGAACTGTAAACAGGGTGACAATATTAACAGACAAATTTGGACAACCAAAAGGTTTTGCGTATGTGGAATTCTTGGAACTCGAAGCTGTTCAGTATGTTGTCCTTTTGAATGAATTGGAGTTCCACGGACGTCAACTCAATGTGTTAACATTATTACAATGTTTACTTTGCGATAGTATCAAATCTAGGCTTCAAATTTTAATTACTTGATTTCGTCCCTGTTCAGTTTGCTGCTAAAAGAACCAATGTTCCTGGGATGAAACAATTTAGAGGGAGGCAGCCAGACCCATTTTTTTGTTCACGAAGGCCTTTCCTGTCTGGCCCACCAATGTATTCTTCGCATGGCTATGGCTATATGTATGCATTTGAATTCATCCTCCTTTATCAATAAAAATTTAGAGATGGCAATTTCGATCCGTTGACTTATGAATGAGTCAACTTTGGTCAAACGAGTTAGATAGGTTGAGATGCCACAAAAATGATGAATCATAAGACCCCCTTTTATTAATTATTATTTTTAATATTGACATAATATAATGCTTGTAGTCAACTTGGTTTTTATCACTTTGCAGAAGGATTCCGAGAGCTAGGAGGCCAATGTGGTACCGGCCATATTAATCACGCTATTCTGCACGAGGCCAAAAAGGGCAGTGCTCATACCAGGTCACACTAATACAATTTCTCTAGTCTTAGATCTTGTATCATTATGTACTATTGCTTCCATTTACCAAATGCCCGAACTTTCTTCATTAGATTTATCTTCCAGATTGTAAGCACTTTAACATGCGTTTGAACACCCTTAGTCTTTAATTGTCCCAAAAATACAACAATTTCCATGTAATTTTAATGACATGTCAAACAATATTGTGATAAGAAGGCTGATGCAAGCATTATGTTTGATACTGTATTTTTTAGTCTATACCTTAGATACCACATCACTTGTTCTTTTGTTTTTCCCTTTTTGGGATACAACGTGTGTGCGGTTGACACTAGTACATTACATAAGTTATGTGAAACAAAGACAAAAAGACGAAAAGTTATGTGAAAATTAAAAGTTTTGTCTTACAAGTATTTCTTGTATTAACATAATCAGCCCCTAGTTCACCCTTACATCATATCCCTTGTCGTATCTTTCCTAATGCGTATGAGTTAAGGAAAGACATCTAATGTGTTTGTACCCTCTTTAAGGAAAAACCAATGTACACGTATACTCTCCCTCCTATGTATATATTTACATCAATATTCTATTGATCTTTAATGTTTGTGACATTGAGGTGGTTTTGGGAGGGGAAGAAGCCATCTTGAACCCTCAATGTAGGAAAGGCTGATAAAAGGTTTAACCTCCTCATATTGAAGCTTTTTTACAATTGATGCTCTCTCATCCATTTTCGAGCCTTGTCCTGTGTTACTAAATTCTCCAAAGTATAGATTCCTACAGAAACATCAACGAGACCACTATTACTATGCATTAAAAATGAGATGAGAGAATTTTTTGCAAGATGAACAAGTTGGGCACCGTTCAAAATATGTTCGGATCGAAACATGTCAGGTCATGTTGAACCAAGGACATGTTTTTGACACGTTTTCATTACTTTTTTTGTCTTTATTTCTGATCTGATCAGGTTAATTTAAATCCACACCCACATGCAGCAGAACCTGACTACAAGAGTTGATTTTGTGAACTTACTCATCAGGCGAAGGTTGGTTATTGGGGTCCCAGCCTTTTGGGTTAACACATGGACCCAAATCTGAGTAAACAAACACCACCTTTGAAAACATCTTCCATGCTCTTCCTAAGAAATACCCTTTCCCATTTCCAGTCACGCGACAATGGACGAAAATGTACCCAGTTTCTGATTCCGGCATGTTACGAGCGTTTGCGGTTATCCATGATTGTAGTTCTCCAGGAATGCAGTGCACTTCAGTGTTCTACAAATCCCAAAACATTTTTCTGTTGTTTTTTTAAAATATATAAAGTGAAAGAAAATTACAGAACTTGTTACAACACGACTACTTTCATACCAGATAGATAGATTTTGCGTTACCGAATATAAAATCAACAGTGCCTTCAATGTAACAATCTTTGAAGAAATGCCTACCGCGATCATCGCAAAATGTATCTTGAAACCCGTAAAATCTGACATTGTAAAATGCAGCCATGTCCCCTCCAATCCTCATTGCCGCTCCTTGACCTCCTATTGTTTTATGATCAGGTCTTGGGCTCGAATTCTATATTTACAAACATCATGTCATAAAAGAGTGAGAACATTGTACGTTAGCATGCTAAAATTCGTAAAATAAGAATGTTGGTGACCGTTAAAAATGAATTCGGGTCAAAATAAGTAAATGTTTCATTTGGGTTGAATCCAAATCACCTTCTACTCAACTTTTTCAGAACAGTTGGGTAAAATATTATAAAAATCATATTACATCAAGAATAATATAAGTTTTCAAGCCTTAGCTCTGCACAGAGGTGTCCAATTGTGTCAGTTTGGTTGGTAGATTGTTTAACCTAAACACTGTTCATATAGTTATTTGTGTCATAACTATCAACCCTTACTAGGCGACACCCAAAATTGTGTAAACCGAACACGACCCATTTAACCAATTACTTTTAACGTGTCAGCCGGGTTGTCATCAAGTTGAAAGAATGTTAATCAGGTTGTCATGTTGTAAAAATGAAAATTGGGTTAGAGGGTTGTAATAAATGCATTAGATGGGTTGTAAACGGGTTTGAATTTTTTAAGTCAACCTTAACATGACTCATTGAATTAAGCAGGTCAATCGGGACATGACATGTCTATTGATACGATCCATACGCTTGACTGACCCGTGAAGACTTGTCAACCGAACCCATGTTCATCTTTGAAATAGTCATACCCCTTGCATGTATTTAGGAGACCCACTTGCATTGTTACTTAGATTATTCACGCATTTTGTCCATGCTTTCCACGATCTCAGTAGCACTAGCATAGTCCATGCATTTTATTTCCTATAAATTGTACTTGCATCCTCAATAGAATTAAGCAAAAATATATTAAAGGAAACTTAAATTTTTGTCTCTCTTCTCCTTTTGTGTTCTCGGAAGTTTTGGAGATTTTTCTTTGTAAAACCTATCAATTGGTGCTTTCATTGAGTCTTAGCCTACATGGCTTTGGAAGACCTCAATGACTCCACTATTCTATCTTGCTTCAACGGTTTGAATCCGGTTCGTTGGCTTTTTGAGGTTGAGCAGTTCTTTTACTTGTATAGAATTTATGGGGAAGAACGGTTTACTTATGTGGTTGAGTACTTTGATGATGAACCTCTTGGATGTCTTTCACCGTTGCAATGCTTCATCGTTTCCATCCTACCACCGCCTCCAATAATGGAATCCCATTGTCCGCTCAACCACTACCCGTGACAACCCAAACCAAAAACGGCCCTAAAACCTCACTTCCGCCGGCACTGTCAAAAATCACTCCCATCCCGACCGCATCCTCTGCACCAAAAACAATACCGGTACCAAAACCGCCACAAAAACCTACGCCATCCCTGGATCCATTTGCACCACCTCCACCTTCACAGTCATAAACAAACTTACCCCACCAACTTGTCAATTCCAAAAGTCGCAGCGACACCGGAACTAAAACTTCAACTTCCACCATCAACACAACCTCCATCTATGCATCACAATATTCACAAGCACCGAATGATCCATTTTGACCCTGACAAAGTTGGAGATGTTTTATTAAGTGATTATCTATCAAAATTAGCAATTATTGTACAAAAGTGGGAAAAGTAACCAAACAAAACGGTGACAGAAGGCGTGCGACGCGAATGGAGGCCACCATGGCAACCACCTTGGCGCCCTGTTGAGACAACTCCAAATGTCTCCAGAAGAGTCGAATGGAGACCACCCCAATGAGACTAAACCGAAATCTAACGGAAAACACAAGTGGCGGCCGCCATGGAAAGACCATGACGTCCTTGAGGACAAGGACGTTTTTAGGGTGGGAGTATTGATACGATCTATACGCTTGACTGACCCGTGAAGACTTGTCAACATAACTGATGTTCATCTTTGAAATAGTCAATACCACTTGCATGTATTTAGGAGACCCACTTCCATTGTTAGTTAAATTATTCATGCGTTTTTTCCATGCATTCGACCATCTTAGTCATGCATTTTATTTCCTATAAATCGTACTTGCATCCTCAGTAGAATTAAGCAGAAAATATATTAAAGGAAACTTTAGTTTTTTTTCTCAATTCTCCTCTTGTGTTCTTGGAAGTTTTGTAGGTTTTTCTTTGTAAAACCTATCAATTGAATATGGTAGATGTGACAACCGAAAATTTGTTTCTTTTCTTGTTTCGGATGGCTACCGGGCAGTGCCACCCCAAGGTTTGTTAGCATAACACACACAAAGAGACTAATTTATGAATATTTGGGCTAACTGGCACCTATACATGCAAGAATGCATAGCAAGGATGTTAAATGCCGTTTCTTACCTTGATGTGCAAATTTGCAGCGACAAAATAGTCGCCATCGACCGTTAATGTACCGCTTTCTACCGTGGTATACTTTGCAGCACATCCATTGAAGATCAAGGTCGGCATGTTTTTCGGATCTCCCATGAACGTAACGAATTTCTTACTCCTCTCCATCTTAATCTTCTCGGTGTATTCTCCTGGCCCGATAAACACTATAACCCTCTTATCATTTTTTATCGGAATGCTTTGGACGGCTTCATTAATCGTTTTAAAGTCACCACCATCGGACTTCATGACTATTATGACTTTTGGGGGCTCCGCCTCTGCGGCCTCTAGCGCCGGTTCAAGAGTCCCTTTTCGGGTTTGTAAAGGTGTTATATTTTCATCAAACCAACTCTGAACGCGGTCTTCCTCTCGTGGGATCGGTATGTTATCGTCCGATATGACTTTATGAAAAGATATCAAGAATGTGTATAGAACGACCAGAAATACAAATGTTACCATTTCACCTGATATATGTGTTCCCTTGTTGCTATATATGATGATGCAAATTCAAAATTTGTTGATACATAGAGAATTAACTTTGAAGGGTATCAAAAGTGCCATAAACGTCCTAAACATATGTCAGTGTTAATCAAAATTTTACCAGGAGTATAAATAACTAGGTTAGAGTCCCGTGGGGACCCACGGTAAATGTCCAAGTCAAATAAAAAAAGTTTCTATAAAGATTGTAGTATACAAGTTTGATTTATTGAAAGTTACGTAATACAATTCGTATGGATTTTGGTTGCATGCAAAATATCATAAAAAGATTTAATGTTACCCAATAATAAATATAGGAATCAAAAAATATTTGATTTGACGTGATTTAAAAACAAATAATGAAATAATAACACATTTATTGCAAATGAACATTAAAATTTAAAGTAAATAGAGCTCGATTAAAAAACGTGTCTTTTCTTGTCATAAGAAATGCAAATGTCAAAAATATTGACTCAGTGCAACCAATATCTCCCTATTTCCATTTTCACTTGCATAATTATAAACAATTATTAATTATAATAAATGATAAGTTAAATTCTCTAAAGATGATGAGATGAACATGCATATTCATCTCATTACCATCAAAATCTAGAATTGTATGGATTACAAATAGATTCGTTAAATCTTTTTCCCCCAAGGCATATTTCTTGTCTGCACACACAAAATAATAATATCATCAAAAAATGATAATGATTTTACAACTTTTAATTATTATATATATCATGTTTTCCGCGTGCGTTGCGGCGCGAACGTGTGAAGTCACAAACGAAAATGAAAACGCCAACACTAAATTTCCAAATCATTTTACCGACAAATGACCAGGCATATCTGCAGACACTTTGAAGCCTGATGAATTGCTTGTCTTCATGAAAAATTGTTATCGTCATTCAATACAATGTTTAATGTACCTGAAAACTTTAAACAACTAAACATAAGTAGTGGTTCATATTCAATTCTTAATCTTTAAAGAGTTAGACATAAGTCGTACTACAGATTCAATGTTGTACAACGAAATTAGAATGACCTAAAATATTATAGT
This sequence comes from Ambrosia artemisiifolia, assembly GCA_032199755.1. Taxonomy (NCBI): domain Eukaryota; kingdom Viridiplantae; phylum Streptophyta; class Magnoliopsida; order Asterales; family Asteraceae; genus Ambrosia; species Ambrosia artemisiifolia. The sequence continues at coordinate 23,350,134 of CM063524.1, read as the reverse complement.
ATTTTTTTTACAACTAAAACCCCGAAAAACTTCTCTGCTATTTTACCTTCATTCTTCACGTCCATTTAATAGAAAGTAACATGCATCAAAGGTTTGTAACCTAGAAAAGCGTATCCAACATTAACAATATATTTCATTAAAAATATATTCTATATGCAACTGATGAGCAAGAAACATAAACCAATATACAGAAAATCAATCAAAGACTACAAAAGGTATATTGTGATGCTTCCAAGTAACAAAAGTAACTTGATACTCAAATTTAGTCATGTGCCTTAAAAGACCAAATCTAAAATTGTTGTGTTGTAGAAGTGGACAAATCACAATGAACTTTAGTTTGGGCAACTCTAATCATCAAGAAGAAACCAATAAGACATGATGGAGGTGCTAATATAAAGCTCGACACAATGGATATAACTGAAAAGACCTCTAGGATTCTAGATTACAAATGAGCGTGTGCATGTTGGCGTGCTGTCTCTTTTGACCACTTATTTTTTTCCTATTAGGTGGCTTAGGTCAGGCTAGTACGAAAGATGGTTTGTCTACAAATTATGATAAACGATATATGAATTAATGCAATGTTTGATTTGACGTCACTAAAAAACTAATATTGAAATGAAGATGCAGCCATATTTATTTAAACGGCATGCAAATGATACTAAATGAATAAAACAAAATCTTTTTTTCTAAGCTCAACGACTCTTTCTCCCTTGAAAGAAAGCTCTAAACAACCATATTGGTGCTTGATAAGCGGTTGCCATACTTGATAAGGATGGACATTCGTCTTTTAACAAATGGTGGTTATGGAAAGCAAAACAAATAAGTTGGAAAGAGAATGATGAAGTCAATGAACTATCTTCATTGGGCAATAGATCGAACACATGGTGCTCATTAAGCAAAACACTCATTAGTGATTAATTGAACACAAGGACCTTGAAATTATAAGATAACACATTGTGTTCACCCGGGAAAATTATTGAACACTAAGACGGATTTCGATTTCCTGGTACCATAAAATGAAAATTGAGCCCTAATCACTCCAAAATACATCTGAATTTCATATTAAACGATCAAGTAATGATAACGTGCCATCCAATCAGGTATTCGATAACTGACACAAATATAATTAACCACATCGTTTTCGATAGACAACCACTGGCACGTTACTATAAAAACCATCTATAACTTTAGGGTTAGAAGAACCGGAAGATGAATGGATAGAAGAACTGTACCTATTGAAAGCGATTGAAAATCCAAGCGCATAGGCAATCAAGGAAATGAACGCTGAAGGTTAACTGAGAGTTGGAGAGATAAATCAACGAATCGCTTTATCTTGTCTTCAATAAGCGATTTTATTAAAGGTTAACAATCCTGAAGAAGATGAAAACGAAGATAATTAATCATAAACAATGGAAAACAAAAACCGATTGTACATCAAAGATACAAAGAGCGAAACCTAGATCGTAATCGAATGAAAACCATAGAATCAAGGGTTAAGAATAGAGAATCATACTTTGGAGATGAACATTAGCACCAGATCAGCAAAGGATGGACGGGAGACAGAGAGCGATTGAGGTAGAAGAAACCCTAAAGTTGTTGCCATTGAAAGGTAGGGTTATGAGATTGCTGAAAAAGAAAGCGGCGTATATGATAGGGAAAAAAAGACAGAGCTGCGGCGTTGGAGGGTTACGTACATGATTGAAGAGAAAGATGGAGGAAGAGTGAAAGATGGTTAGAAAGAAAATGAAGAAGAGGATTGAAAGTGTGTTTAGGAAGATTGTTGAATAGGAAGAAATGAAAAAACAAAAACAAAAACATGTCGGTTTTTATAGTAAGAAAACTCGGAGCTCCATATTTAATATGGATATCTCAAACCCTCTCCAAGGCTTTGATTCAACCCAAGTGACCTCAATTATTATATAGATAGATGGTAAGACAATAATGTAAAGAAGGTGAGAATTTTGTTTATTCATGACTGGTAATTCATTCTCAATTTTGTTTATTCATGACACATAGTTAATCATAAACGATTAATTATTTATTTTAAATTTAGTAATTGGTGTTTAGAGTCCATCAAATCATAGGGTAATTGGTTTCCAAATAAATTTATTGATCAGATAGATAGATATTCGCATATTTATGCTATCATCTCTCCCCATCTCTAAAAAATGATAGATAAAAAAAAGAGGTGGCTATTAATCCTTTTAAGGAGTTATGAATACAGTTAGAACGTTTTTTTTTAACAGCCAATAAATTGGAATCACTTACAGAACACTGGAGTATCATCGTGCCACCAATGTTGTCACGTGATCATATTCCACTACCAAGTCACCAATACAGGAGGAAACTCATAATTATGAGAAAACCCCCTTTGTGAGATTCGAACCCAGTACCTTATGGTCCCTAAATCTTATTTCACCACCAAGATGGCGCTGAGCTATAATGCCTTTGACACAGTTGAACGTTTTACTGAAATTATAATAAATAAATGATATTCGGCTTTGCTTTCGTGTGACACATTTATTAAAGCGGATGTGTTTATTATTGTTTTTCTTTGGATACATTACCCGGTTAATGCTATTGTTATAGATGTTTTATATTGTTAGGATAAAAATGTACGTAGAATTAACGTGCTAAGCGTATAAATAAGTAGAGTAATTATGCTAACACTAAAAGAATTATTGTTAGTCTACAGTTTTTAAGTAGTGTGATATTATTAATATTGCAATATTCGTTTTCAGTGTAAATACTCTACTTCACCCAAGGCATTATAGCCTAGTGGTATCTTGGTGGTGAGATAAGACTTAGGGGCCATAAGGTCCTGGGTTCGAATCTCACAAAGGGGGTTTTCTCATAATTATGAGTTTCCTCCTGAATTGGTGACTTGGTGGTGGAATATGATCGCGTGGCAACACTGATGGCACGATGATACTCCAGTGTTCCGTGAGTGATTCCAATTTGTTGGCCGTTCAAAAAAAAAATACTCTACTTCAAAACTACAAAACTACAGATTAATTTATAGTTATTTATATGTTTAGTAGGTTAATTAATTTGTACTGGATCCCACCCTAGATAATAGAATACGTTACAATCAAAAACTTCTCTTATGAATTCCCTAGTTAGACGCCGAAGAAAACCAAAGTCCTGTCTGGGACATAATTGCCTAGTAGCTCAATCAATAATATTGTATGGTAGAGCAAGGATGTAAAATGCCGGTTTTTCCTTCAAACCTGTTTTTGTCGGAAATACGTCAAAATAGTATCCCACAAGATTTAGAAAAGAGAGGCGTTCATCTAAACGAGAAGTGTTGTATCTTTTGTCAATCAGGTATTGAATCGGCTATGCACCTATTCACGGGGTGTATTTTTTCATTCGAAATATGGAATAGAATCATGTCTTGGTGCCGCTTAAGTCCATTCTACGCTTTTGATGTTTCGGACGTGCTATCGATTGCCGAATCCCAGTCGATCCCTACTCAGAAAAAGTGTATTATCCGGGGAATCATGTTCACTGCCATGTGTTCAATTTGGAATGAAAGAAATTCGCGAATCTTTGCAAGGAAAACAAGAAGACCGGTGGAAGTGTTTGAGTGCATCAAGACGACTTCGTATTTTTTGTTTCGACATAGAACTAGAATTAAAGATTTCGATTGGAAAAAATGGTGTAATTATCCTTTGGATTTGATGTAATGTTTTTGTGGTGCTCGGGGGTCCTTGCTTTAAGGACCGCTTTTGGGCGTTTTTGAATGAAATTTACCTTACAAAAAAAAAAAAAAGTATCCCACAAGATTTTTTCCTACAAACTTGCTTTTGTCATAAATGTGTCAGATTGGTGGTTTCCTATGCATTTCCAACGGAATTTGACATTGGAAATCCAACATTATTGTAGTAGTGACGAAACCTGAGTTGGTATCCCAGACAAGTCCTCTCGTTATGTAGACTGTTTTTTGAAAATATCAGGTCCTCCTATGAGCTCTAAAAATTTCCTATAAGCCGTTTTTTTATAAAATCGGAACATATATACGTCTTTGATAAATATATAGATGTACAACTTAACGTTATTTGGATAAGTGTTTCATTTTTTATATATGTTCCATTGTCCAAGTGTTTCATTTTTTATAGATGTTCCACTAACGTATTGAAATTGAATTAGGACTTGAAAATTGAAATCTATCTTACTAAAATATAACTTCTTTAAATTCGGTTTGTGAGCTATTTATACGCTTTGATTAATTTATACATTCTCCAATCTCAAAACATTTTATAGTAGAACACAGAAATTTTCCCAAAAGGGCTTGTAGCCCAATCGTATCAATATGTTTATTAAGGGGTCGTCCTTCTAAGGAGTGAGGGTCCGTTCAACTCCTATTATGCTCAAAGTCAAAACCCTAAGACCCTAAAAATATTGATATGCTAAACAAATGCTAATATATAGTCAAATATACAAAACTTTATTTGTTTGATTCTTTCACTATGCAATTTTATAGTACAAGTTTCTTTAGATAAAACACAACTTAGAAAGTTTCATTCTTTCCATGACTCGCTACATGCTGAATGATTTGACCATGCAAATTGCGAAGTTTCATCGATTGGTGACGCCTTAAACCTCTGCCAATCATGCATTATCCTCGTCAAATCTCGCACTTTGGCTTTGATACTACGACAACAATTCGCATGAACAGTTACAACAGCTCTAACATCCCTACTATCTTCACAAATTCCACTAAAAAAAACTGTGTCCAAGAACCTAACTTTAAGGCCTAACCGTCTAAAAGCACCTTTCCTCATTAGTTCAACAAGAACATCTTGTTCTTTCATACCTGTTGAGTTGTCCTTTCTAGCGTACCATTTGTCGAACAATGCAATCGTTTTGTTATTTGATTTGATCATGTAGAAACCAGTGTTGATCATCTGGCCTTCTTCAGACCATTGTTTGCCGTTAAACTCATCGACACTGATCTGAAGATCTATATTATGGTTTATGTTTAGCCTTGGAAATGGATCTCTTAGCCATAACACATCTGTATCCTGTAACGAAGCCAACTTAGATATGTAAATCAGTATGATCTACATATGAACAAAAAAATTTATGTAAATGCCACTACAAAAGGATCTTCAAATTTCATATACAATCCTAAAATTAAGCATGAAGTATTAATGCAAGTTCGTTGTTTTTGTAGATCACCTTAACTATATTAAAAAAACCAGGAGTAATTAATGGTATGCTCGAAATGAGAGGATTTTTGATAACAAGAAGACCAATGTCACGGGGATATTATGGCGGACATGAAGGCGCTAGGTTTTTTGTGGTTTAAAAATAGGCACAAATTAAGCCATGTAGATTGGAGGATGTGGTGTAATTTTGACATTGTGTAAGGTTTTCTAGGTTGCATCTTTGTGTCTCGCCTTGAGAAAGAGCGTATACCTTGGTTTTTGTTTGTGAATGAAGTTAAAGTTAAAAAAAAATAGTAATTAATGGTAAGCTACAATGATCCGTAATTATTCATGCTTACTTTTGATATACTCAAAACAAATCTATTTCTCACTCTTTAACTAATTATTACGTTAGGAGCAACAAGACTTATTTTCATGATGTACCTTTAATTTGTTTAAAGTTTCAAGATAAACTATATAGCCATTAGCCATTTAAAAATTAAAGATTTTTTCAATATGTAATAAACATCTTTTATATTTGTTCAATTAAGTCTAACGAAAAAAAATGAAAATCGATAAACGATAACTCGGATTAAAATTATGATCTTAATTTTACAAAAAAAGGTTAACATTAATAAAAAAAATAAATAATTTCACAACATTTTGTTACTTAATAAAAGTAGAGTGACATTAGAAAAACAAATTGTTTTAGCAACACTTAACATTTATGAAACTTGGTTTTATCTTGTGTCACATGATAAAAGTTACTAGGGATGTAATGAGCAAACTATAACTACTATTACCGTGAAGATGAAGTTGTATCCGCGCCTAAGAACGTCTCCAAGAATACGCGTTCTTTGCCACATCATTTTGATGAAATCGTCCGACATGTACATCTTCTCACCCACGAAATCAACACCATCCGTCTTCATTTTGTAACAATGTAATCTAAGAAACATGCATCGTTCATACGCGGTTTGATCTACCGCGATGATCAAAAGATGATTAACAAGTGGCCGTGTACCTTCTCCCATCCAAAACCCATCCAAAAATATGTCGAGCATTGATTTATCTCCCTCAACATAGGCTTTATTCACCATTGTTAATATCACTGTTTTGTATCGTGTTGCAGCTCCAGCCAGTGCCTCTTCTAAAGCATCAACATGCCTCCCTCGCTGCATAAAGCAACCAATGATGCCAAATTTAAAAACATCATATGTGAAGAACTGTATGAAGTGTGCACCCTATAAAAAACTTTAAGTTTCCTACCCACATTTCTCTTTTAAATGTGTAGGATTAGACAATCGTTTGCGACCGATTCCAACAAAAAATAACCGTAGAAATGTCTAGTGGGAAGTCCATGAAATGGGATGTGTTGAAAATGTGTCGTAGAAAACTGTTATTTGTCATACGCTTTGTGGGAAAGTCTTTCCTAAGACAATTTATCCAACGAAATAAGTTTTGTAGGAAAAGTGACCATTTTGAATGCATTTTCGACGAATTTGTTATCGGAAGCAACCCAATTTTCTAGTAGAAATCAGTTTTGTTGGAAAAACGACCATTTTCAATAGAAATCAGTTTTGTAGGAAAAGTGACCATTTTCAATGCATGTTCCAAAAATTTTGCCATCATAAAACAACCCAGTTTTCTAGTAGTGCTACGTAAGATTACCATGACGAAATTTGCTAAACGAGAATCGAAATCGTGCGTTATCCTGGAAATTGATCCAAAAAAGGTGAAAAAAATGGATACAAACACAAAGATGAATAGGGCAAGAGGGAATCTAGCCCTATGTGGTTGAATCATTGATTTCATTTGAATTCAGAATGCCATAGCGTAGAGGACGGTTGTTGTGGGTGATGGTGCGGTTGAGGTGGTGGTTTCAGGGAAGTTTTCTGGTTAACGATAGATGGTAATCAATTTTAGGGATTAATTTAGAAAGACAAGATTTAGTGGTAATGATAAGAGGTAATGTGTTGGGGGTTGATTTTATATTTTATGGGCTTTTTATTTGGTTACTTCTGGTGGAATTCTTCATGTAGTTTCGTATTTCAAGCAAAGTGTCATGCAATAAATAAAGTACATCTTAGATCTTAATTATATATCTTTATTTACTACATATGATATTTTTAATTTCAATAAAGAAAGGAGTGTAAGATAATCGCCCTTTACTATTTTGTTTCCTATGTATTCTGTTAAATATTTTTTATTTTTAATTCTTGAAATAGCATTACCAAGCAAAATGGCATGCAATAAAATATATCACTTGATATTGTTATGCGGGAATGAAAGTATCTGATAAAAGAGGCATGAAGGATGCATATTAGATGCTTAATTAGGTGGCAATAACATATTTTTATTATATGCCACTAACTATGTCTTAGAAACTCGAATTCTAGGCTTAAAAGATGAAAACACACCATAAGATAAAATAGAAGCTTAATGACGATTAGGAAGGAAATGTGCACTAAACTTAATGATTTTAATATGATAAATAAAGGGGTAGTTCATGATTAGAACTATTGCCTTATGCTAGTGTAGATAATCATGTTAAGGACAATTTGACTTTTAATGACTCAAATATAAGTTATGGATAAATTGGTGTGTGAAAACTCATGATATGTGTTAGTTATTTGACATAATGACTAATCTGAATTATCTTGAGTATAGTTAAGGAATGAGATTTTTTTGCCAAAATAGTGACACAGTGCAAAAACTTTGTACATTTGGGGGCTGTCAGGATTCATTTTTTTACAAAGGGTGAAACCACAGGTTGAACCTGCGGTTTATGCATACGTGGATGAGTTGCCAATATGACTAGGAGGGAGAACATGGTGATTAGGAGGGAGGGTGTTGGTGAGTACGATAGAGGAAGGAGAAATCGTAACTTCAAGTTGCGGTTATACTGCAAAGAAATTGAAAGGCAACTGTCGTGTATATATCCCAGTTCCATCAATGAAGTCAGTGTGGCATGCATGTGTGTATATTAATACAATAGATTCAAAACAAGAAAACATGGAAACCGCAAGTTGAATGTGAGGTTTATGACTAATCTCTTACACCCCAACCACACATTCATGAAAGTGCAATTATGATATGAAAACAAAAATGCATCGAATCTCAGTTAAAGGAGGATGAATGCATGCAATAATACAAGACAACTAGAAAACAAAGAGTCATGCAAATGCATGCAAAATCCAATTGCTTAGAAATCAATACAAGTTTGCATTTCACATTTCACAAAGAGTCATCTGTTGTATTAACATTTCACAAACCTAACCTAGTTATATCACACACAAGTTTGCATTTGTAAAAGCATTTACTCACCAAAGTTTGAATTCATAAATTATGGCACATCTGAACCCTGGTCCTCGCAACAAATCACTTCTATGGGATCAATCACGACATCGTTCTGCGATGTTGTTTGAAGGAAATGGCGGGAAATTGGCAACAATCCGTTAGATGGATGTGTTAAATTTATGTTGCGGACAGCGGGTTTTCTTGGAGTTCTTGAGTGCGGATACCGCCAGTATGACTGAGGGTTGATAACTGCCCTTGTTGAAAGATGGCGTCCTGAGACCCACACGTTTAACCTACGATTCAGTGAGGTGACAATGACGTTAGAGGACGTTGCATGTCTAATGAGTCTTCTGATTAATGGTGAAGCGGTGACATGACCAGAAATTGGCATGGAGAATGATGACGAACGGGTACACCTTGTCTACAATTTGTTGGGTGTAGAAACCGAGGCTAAAGATTTCCACGGAAACGTTATTCGGACCTCCATAATTCTGGCAGAATAAAGGGTCCGTTGCCCGATGACCCGAGTGAGGCCGAGATCACACAACGCGCACGTTGTGTGATATTAATTCTTTTGTCATGTTGTCTGTTTAGTGACACCAACAACAGTAAGGTGTCGTCCTTTTTATCACATTTAGCGGACCTCAATGAATGTGGGAATTTGAGTTGGGGGAGTGTTGTGTTGACATGGTTGTATCGCAACTTGTATAAAGCAGCATTAGGGACCGGTGAAGCAATGGCAGGTCCTGTGTATTTGTTACAGTTGTGGGCCTGGACCAGAATCCTGGTATTAGCCCCCAGAATTGTACCGGAAGAAGAAGAAAGTGTCGGTAGACTCCCATTTGGTTCCATGTAAGTACTATGTTATGCCTGCATATTATTGTTTTTATTAAAACAGGTTAATTTTGCTAATTATTGTTTTTATAATTATATTTATAGATGTTGCGTAAAACACGATTTTACGGAGTCGGCGTCATACTCGTTGCGACAAATTCATTCGCAACTAGAAAATCTTCATGAGGATTCGGTAAGAGTTAAGATATATTAAATTACTGGTGAATTTCGTACAATGGCTTAATAATATTTTATTTTTGTGCACCAGTTTATTTGGCGTCCATATGAACAAGCGAGGGGGTCTCTGCCGGACTATTCTATACAAGGGGAGGATTCATGGTGTTGTGAGTGTTATATTTTGTGGATGCAGGTGGTTGAATACCACTCACCATCGAGGGTCCTTAGACAGTACGGGTTCTGTCAATGGAGACCTCTGGATCCTCCCCTTAGTCGTGAAGTCCACCGTAGATTGCATAAATTGAAGCGTAGCGGGCAAAGAGATACAAACTGGAGAAACACACATTCAACCTATGTCTCTTCCTGGGATAATCGCAGATCAAATACAGTGGTGGGGGAACACACGGTTGGATACGTCAACCTATGTCTCTTCCGTGTATCCAGATTACATGAGTTGGTATCTGGAACACACGGTTGGATACGTCACCAACCCGATGAATAACCGGTACCACAAACCGAGTTCCGAGATGATGGGTCGATTAGCCAACTAATGGTTTGTATATCACTTTAATAATTAACACATTAGTATATAATGCAAAACTAGTGGTAATCGAGGCGGCGCGTTGCGACTAAGTTAAACCGGTATCTAATTCTATTTATGTAACGCACAACAGTGGAAGGACGAGACAATTTCTTTTTGTATTACAAAAGCCTTTCTTTTAATTTTCCAGTGTTTGTTACTGGTGCATAAGTTGCAAGAATACTGGCTTTCAGATCTGATGTAGCGAACCAATAATTAACGAAGTTGAATAGTAACTTGCCGTCCTTGAATTGTTACTTGACGGAGTTGGATAGTAGTTGACGAAGTTGAGTTGAGTAGTAACATGACAGAATTGAGTAGTACCCTAATGGAGTTGAGTAAAGAAAATTAAAAAAACAGAGTTAAATAGTAACTTAACAGAGGAAAACACGGAGTTGCGGAAAAAATTTAATTAAAAGAACAGAGTAAATAGTAATTTGACGGAGTTCAATAGTAACGCCGTTAAGCTAACAGAATTGAATAGTAGTATAACGGAGTTGAGTAGTAACCTAACGACGTTGAGTGGTGTTGAATAGTGACTTGACGGCCTTTAATAGTAAATTGACGGCGTTGGATAGTAGTTGACGAAATTGAGTTGCCTTGAGTTGTACCATGACGGAACTGATTAGTAGCCTAACGGAGTTGAGTAAAGAAAATTAAAAAAAAAAACATAGCTAAATAGTACTTAACAGAGAAAAAAACGGAGTTGCGGAAAAAAAAAACAGAGCAAATAGTAACTTGACGAAGTTAAATACTTAACGTAGTTGAATAGTAACTCCGTTAAGCTAACGGAGTTGAACAGTAGCCTAACGGAGTTGAGTAGTAACCTAACGGCGTTGAGTGGTGTTGAATAGTAACTTGACGGCCTTGAATAGTAACTTTACGAAGTTGGATAGTAGTTGACAGAGTTGTGTTGACTAGTAGCATGACGGACTTGAGTAGTAGCCTAATAGAGTTGAGTGAAGAAAATTAAAAAAATAGAGTTAAATAGTAACTTAACGGAGGAAAAAAACGGATTTAGGTAAAAAAAATTAAAAAAGCAGAGTAAATAGTAACTTGACGGAGTTGAATAGTAACTCCGTTAAGCTAAATAACAACTAACTGAGTTAAATAGTAAGTTAAATAGTAACTAACGGGTTTCTTGATTTGTTGTGACATCCAAAGTGAAGCAAAATAACACCAGTTAGTCGTTTGAATCTCGTTGTTTGAGTACTGATCATCGATCTTCGTTGTTCCTTTAAGCGTCCGATGAGTGCAATAAAAAAAAAGCTGAATCTCTCTGTGTGTTTTTTTGTGTGTGGCTTCGATTGAATAATAATAATAATTAATAATGATGAGTACTTTAATAAAATGGAGTAAAAGAAGGAATGTAGTAACTGTAGTTGAGTGGATTAACAGGTGGATGTTTTTTTATGACCGTAAAAAAATAGGTCCTTTTTCAGGAGTCGAACCTCAGCAAAGCAGCAGCACAACAACAATGACACCATTTGAAGCAGAGAGTTTATTGTTCATATATTCAAACATCTCAATATAAGTAGCATTTTCAAATGATGGGGGGCACTATTCATGGAGCTTCAAAAATAAACATATAGGATAATACTATTTTAATATTCGTTATTTTAATATTAATGCAGCTGGAAGGGTATGCAAAGATTCATAGTCAAGCGGCTCGGTTTTATGGCAAACGCTCCTGAACAATTTGCAGAGATTCAAAACACTACCAGCGCAGTGTTGTCTTTAATTCGCGAAGGAGATCGTCTGAATTGACCTTCGCGTCTACAAAATCACCCGGTCGATTTTCAGGATGACAGAAGCCGACCTCTAAGGGTTTTAGGGCGCATTAACCATAGACGTGTCTGGGAGGACAAAGCAGGGCCTTCTACAACAATTCCAGACCCTCCCAGTGATGATGAGCAGTTAGACATTTCTGTTTTAAAAAGTTTGCTAAATGATGATGATGGTGGGAGTGGTAATTTTATAGGGGCTGGTTCGTCACAATACCCCGTTCATCAACAATAGTTGGGGGGGGGGGGGGGTCAATCCACACCACTCTAGGGGGTTCATACCTACTCCTAATGAGTTTATTATGTATACCCCCTACCCCCAAGTAACACTCGGGCGTCATCATTTTGGACACCAGATAACCCGATTAACACCCATCAATCTTCGTTCACTTACTGGCCACAAAATCAAAGTGAACAACCAACGGGTTATAATAATTTTTGGACGCCTGTATCCTTTCAAGAAGATGAACGTCGGAATCCACCTAGAAATCGACGTCGACCTCGATGTGGTACCGGTAGTAGATATTGTAATCAACCTAGTTGTGGTGGTCCTGGTTACTATAATAATGATGCATGAAGTATACATTTTAAATTTTTTATTGATGTAACATTTTGATGTTTTAGTGTTTTAATGTTTAATGTTAGTTTAGATAAACACATTATATAAAAATTAAATTAATACCATTACATAAACACATTACATGAACACATTATCCTAATTTACTTATTGCAAACACAGTACATAATCCTAAACTACTTATTAAAACATTAGATAATTAAACGGAAACCCCCCACTACGGAGAGTAATTATCCCAGTCCTCGAGTATGTACTCCGGCGAGGACACGTCACGATCGCTATCACGACCGTCGGACCTGCCGTCCCAGCGGATACGGCAGTACTCACGAGGAAGGGATAAATAGTATCATTCTTCAGCCCAAGTAGCCTTAGCTGCCTCGTAGTCCTCCTCAGTGGGCTCCCGAGCAGGAGGAGAGTTTGGGGTGGGGATGGGTTTGGGGTTCGGTTGGGTCTCCACCATTCCTAGGGCAGCCATAGTATACTCCAAAGCCCAGATGCATTCCTCATCAGTTGGCTCAGCATCTGGTGTTGGGCGAGTGTACCCTGTTAAAGGAGGAATGTCGGTGGAGACTAGTTGAGGACGAGGAAGAGGAGGAGAAAACATTGGTTGAGGTAGAGGAGAAGAGAACATTGGTTAGTAGTAGCAGGAGGAGAGAACATTGGTTGCGGAGGAGGAGAAGAGAACATTGGTTGAGGAGGAGGAGATTAAAGTGGTACACGATGATGTATCCGGCGAGAGTATCGCCGCAAATCGGAAGGTCCGGCAGCTTTGTAAGGATAACTTCCAGCCATATCTTTCGTTGGTTTGAGTGATAATTGTGACTGAGAATGAGGTTTTGGTCTTGTATTTATAGGTACTATTTCGCAAGTTCAAGTTGCGGTTTTGATGATGATTTTAAAGTCCGCATCATCAAGTTGCGGATATGTCAGTACCGTATTTACAAAATCAAAAACATTAATAAACTTTTTATTAAATAAACAAATAAAAATTATTTGGAATTCAATCCACGTTTTCTAGCGTTGGCAAAATGCCCCAGGGGCCACTTTCGGGTGCGTGATTCAATGTCCTGGCCCGGTTTTACCGGTCATCGAACCCGCCAACGCGCAGTTCTTAGGACATAGTTTACCGTTCATGCAAGTATAGGCCTTAAAAAATATGGCTCGGCATCATTAGCTGTGTCACAAAACGCTGAAAAGTCACATTTTCACAGTGCCCCCTTTGAGAGTTCATGAGGTGTTTTAATTTCAAACGTTTTTCTAGCGTTGCCAAATGCCCCGAAGGCCACTTTCAGGCGCGTGATTCTATGTCCTGGCCCGGTTTTACCGGTCACCGGCCCGCCAACGCGCAGCTCTTAGGACATAGTTTACCGTTTATGCAAGTTTAGACCTTAAAAATATGGCTCGGCATCATTAGCTGCGTCACAAAATGCTGAAAAGTCACATTTTCGCAGTGCCCCCTTTGAGAGTTCATGAGGTGTTTTAATTTCAAACGTTTTTCTAGCGTTGGCAAAATGCCCTGGGGACACTTTCGGGCGCGTGATTCGATGTCCTGGCCAGGTCTTACCAGTTACCGGACCCGCCAACGCGCAGTTCTTAGGATATAGTTTACCGTTCATACAAGTTTAGGCCTTAAAAAATATTGCTCGGCATCATTAGCTGCGTCACAAAATGCTGAAAAGTCACATTTTTGCAGTGCCCCCTTTGAGAGTTCATGAGGTGTTTTAATTTCAAACGTTTTTCTAGCGTTTTTCTTGCAGCAAGTGGCCAAAAATGGTAAACCCGCAAGTTCAAATTTCGGATTTAAATTCTAAAGGTAAACCCGCAAGTTCAAATTTCGGATTTAAATTCAAAAGGTAAAATCGCAACTTCAATTTTCGGATTTAAATGGTCTTGGAATGGTCTATAAAAGTACATGCATTTCCATCCTTTTACTACCACCAATTATGTTAGGATCTGAGTATTGGACTGTTTTGATTAACTATGAAATATGAATGAAGTATAAATGGAAAGTGCAGCGGAATAAAGAATAATCAAAACATAGAGAATAATTGTTTTCAATCGAATGCTTTCATTAAACTGAAAGATTACAATAGTACAATTAAAGCTCCCCCTCAGCCTGATCACTCAGAGTTTGTTTGTCTAAAGAGAATGACGAGTGACCAATAGAACAGTACAAGTACTGTTCTATTTATAGACAAGTACAAACCTCTGATGATCACTTAGCTGACGTCATCTAGAAAGCGACCCCTAACTGACTAACAACCTACAACATCTGTTAAACAATAAACTACTGTTACATAGAAACTACTGATAGAAAAACTCTGTTAAACTAAAGCTCTGATGTCTTCTTAACATCTGTTGAACCAAAGTGCTGTTGGTTCAACAGACCTTTGTTCTTCAGATCTTTGATCAGCACTTGTTCTTTATCAGACTTTTGCTCTTCAGACTTTATCCATCAGACCTTTCATCAGCAGTAGTTGTCTTGTATCAGTTGTTAAGTATCAGCAGTTTGGGAATCAGCAGTTCTTTGGAGGAAGCTTTCTTGTAACAACTGTTATTTATTCTTGATCAACATTTAGTATATTTTGGCTTTCTATCATCTGTTCTTCTCCAGGTCAGCAGACCCAACAATCTCCCCCTAGAACAGATGATGCCAAAACTCTGCTTTATTCTTGATCTTTATTCCTCATCAGACTTTCTCTAATCTGCCCTTTCAATTGTAATTCAAAGCTGAGAGAGAGGAGGTCTTCAGCATCTCTATCCAGTGTCAGATTCAAAAGGGTCTGGAGATCTTCTGCACTTAGGCCAGGTGTATCATCCATACTCAGCTTCTGAATACTACCATCTGACCTGATCAGTGTCAATTCATGGGTCTCTTTGTCAGACTTCCACTTTAGAATTTTAGAGTCAGAGGAGTGACTGGGATGCATCTTTATTTGAGATGAGTTGGGAGATGGAGGCCTGCCAATGAGTTCTCTGAACTTCTCTGTGACAGGGTCAGAGAAGTATCTAAGTTGGTTCAAGAGACCCTCTTTTACATAAGTTTCATTGAACTTCCTTGTATCTTCTTCAGACATTTCCTTCTGCTTCTTGTATTGCCTTTGAGCAGCAATAGAAAGATCAGAGGTTGCAAGCAAGCTATCTAATGTAAAGGCCTGAGAGGGTTTCTTGGGAGCATCATCATACACTGGTTTTCTTGGAAGATCAGGATTGGTCTTTCTTTCTTGTTCAAGTTTCTTGTATGTTTCAATCAATCTGACCTCTGACCATCTAGCAACAGATTTCATCTCTCCATACTTAGCTGCTACAAGCTCTTGTCTCATTCTTCTGAACTTCAAGGCTCTAGCTTCATCTCTCCCCTTTTTGAAATCAGGAGCAGAGGCCTTAGCAGGAGGATTCTTGGCCATGTTCTCTATTCTGATTAGTTCTTCCCTTAGAGCATGTGTGGTCCAGCCTGTAAATTGGTTCTTTGTTTCTTTATAAGGCTTGGATGCCAAGATCTGTTCCAGCAGTGAATCCCTTACTTCCATCTCCAAGTGTCTGCTGAGAGGCATGGTAGACATGGAATTGCTCAGGGTCTTAGCATAATCTTCAATCCTTCTGAGTTTGCTAAGCTCTGCTGAATGGATGCCCTGAGCAGTCCTGTCATCCTTCCCTTTGCATTTCTCTTTGATGACAGCATCAGTCTGTTCACCCTTGTATTTGAGATATGTGTCCATGTTGAGTGGAACAGGGAAGCCTTTAAGAGATGGGAAGGATCTTTCTGATGGCTGATCAGTATTGTAGAAGGATTGAAGTTCCCCCTTGATTAGATCTAACTCAAGGGGATACTTCTCAGCCAATGGGGTGATGGTTGGTGGTGGTCTATGTGATCTGAATTGGGCAGTGTGTGGTGAGTAAGATGTGAGTGGAATGGCATTGACTGGTGTGTATGAGATTGGGGTGTTAGGTGGTGTGTTGTGGATGTTTTCATCTTTTATAACAAAGGTGGATTTCCTTTTTCTGCTATACAAGATTTTGGGTGAAGGTGAGGATGAGGCAGTGGTTTGGGAAACATCTGTTGGTCCTTTTGTGGAACCAGCAGTTGTTTGGGTTTTGGGTTGTGTTGAAGTAGGTTTGGCAGTGGTTTGTGTTGAAGTAGGTTTGGGAGTTGGTTGAGTTGTGATTGGTTTAGTGATTGGTGTGGTGATTGGTTTGGTTACTGGTTTGGGTTGAACAGATGTTTTAGCAGTTGTTTTAGGTTCAGTTGTTTTAGGTTCAGTGGTTTGGGTAGCAGAGGTTGTGGTGGCAGTGGTTTGTGGAGCAGTGGTTGTGGTAACAGGTGTTTGTGCAGCAGAGGTTTCAGCAGTTAATTTGGAAGGTGGCTTTCTGGTGTGTTTTGCTGGCATCTTCTTTCTCTTTGAAGTGTTCACATCTTCCACTTCCTGCTGCTGTTCCTTTTTCTTTTGCACCAACATCTCTGCTTTTACTTCCAATGTATCAGCCCTTTTTCTTTTGTCTTGAGCAGCCTTTTCAGCTTTTTCATTAGCTGAAGTATCAACTTCTTTTGCCTTTGATGCTTTTGCTGGTTCAGAGACAGGGATCTGAACATTTGGTTGTTGAGTTTGTGGAGCTGATTTAGGTGACCCTGGTTTGTCAGCAGTTGGCTTCTTCCCTTTTTGTGAGGGTGGTGCACCAAATGGATCAAGTTTTGGTAGCCTATCTCTGCCACTCTCCCCCTTTTTGGCATCATCAGCAGTGAATTCATCATCCGCTTCATCTCTGAGAATTGTGGTAGGGGCAGAGCCAGTGGTCTTCAGCAAATGGTCTTTGATCACCTTGATGTCAGCCTTTGTGTCATTAAATCTGGCATCCACCATGTTTCTGATCAAAGTCATATAAGTCTCTTGTGTCTGATCTGCTAATTTTCTGTGAGCTATGATGATGGGGGAAACAGATTTCCATAGCTCATTAGCAACATCAGCAGTGGATGGTTGACTCTTTGTAAAGTTATTCAATGTTTCCAATATTGACTTGACATCAGATTTGATGTCAGCAACAGAGGATTCAAGGTTTTGAACTTTAACCGTCAATTCTTGAAGTTTTGACCCATCACCCAAGTTAATAGGATCATCTGAGTCCCTACCAGAGGTAGTTTTAGCTGGTTCAGTTCTAGGAGGTGAGTCCATAGAATAAGAACCTGCTGCCCCTTTGTCTTGGTACTGGGGACTTCCAACTGTTTTAGGAGACACAATTGTGTCTTCATCAGTTGTTGCCTTCAAGGAAGTGTTAGCAATGGAACCACTGTCCTGCTGTGAGACAATGGTCTCTACAGCAGTAGTAGCTGCTTCTCTTGAAACCTCATCAGAAGTGACATTGACTTCTGGGAGTATAACCTCCTCATCTGTTTGTGGGATGGCTGATTGACTTTCCTCAGCCCCAGTCACTGGTGGTGGCATACTCTCAGTGATAGGTGAAGGAGAGGAACTGAGGTTGTCCTGAGTTTTGTCAATAGCCTCAAACAGAGGTTGCATTGTTTGTGGGACATGTGGTGGTGATGTAGGTGGAGTGAGAAGCTGATTAGCCCTGGGAGATAGGCTTGTAAACATATGATCAAGTGACTCATATGCCTCAGTTTGAGGTTCCCTTTGGCTTACAACAAGATCCTTTTGTGAGGATGCTTGAGGAGTTTGCTTGGGTTGAGATATCTCCAACTGTTGTGAGGAAGTAACAACAGTGGTTTCATGTTGCTTTGGTGATGCAACAGGGTTAGCTTCTGGTATCTCATCTTCCAGAAGTCCCTTTTTGGTTTTGGTGGTTGTTTTGGAGGATGGACGGTTTCTTTTGGTGGCTGGTGTGGGTTTCACAGCACTGGATGAAGTGCCATGATCACCAGGAGCAGTGGGCTCACCAACAGAGGTTTCAACAACAGTTGTTGTCTTTGTCCTCTTTGGTTGTGTTTTGGAAACTTTTTGAACTTTTGTTGCTTTTTCATGGGTTGAAGAACCCAGCATTCTTGTAAAAGTTTCATCAGTTAGACTTTTCATTTTAAAAGACTCACCCTTTTGAAAATCCTTTTCAGGTAAAATCTTTTGTAGAATTACACTTAGAATTCTAGGGTAGAGCAGAAAAGCATTGTTTGAGCCAGATTTTATGGCTTTCACATTTGATACCAAGTCTAAAAACAATCCCTGAGATAGATTGAAGTCAGATTCTGACAACATAGCATATCCCAAGTACTGTATCCTCAATGGGATTTCATTAAAGGACGTAGTCTTGGCAGAGGCACAGAGGAGGAGGGTATGGAAGAAAAATTTTCATGACTGGTGGGAAAAACTTTTTGTATAGTGTTGAACCAGTCATTTGAGCATCATACCCTCGCTCTTGAAACTCAGTGTGAAGCTCTGTTTTTGGAAAAGTTTCCATACCTGACAAGTCATTCAGTGAGAAGGTAGTGGATATGATTTCAGGGGTTATGGCGATACTGGTGTCTCCAATTTTTGAAATTATGGACGTAGGCTTTTTGTCTTGGTATAAGACTTCAGCAGTTGCCCAGAATTCTTGGAGTGTTTCCAGGTATATGGGGGCATCAGCAATAAGAACATTTTTATATTTTGAGTTATTGATGATGTCAATGGTGGAATGGAATGGTGTGTTGTCTTCGGTTTTAACCAAATAAGGAAGGAAATTGTGAGTGGCTTTTGTTTGGAGTTCCATTTTAATGGATTTTGATTGTGAAAGTGATGAACTTGATTGAGGGTTATGAGGAAGACGAGAGCGGTTTTTAGTATTTTGAATACAATGAGACAGTAAAACTGCTGTTGGGGAAAGAACAGGGTTTTATAGGCTCTGGTTAAACCGCTGATGTGGCAAAACTCTGCTTTTGAGAGCAGACGTGGCAAACATCTGATGGTTGAAACATCTGGTGGCATACAGCTGTTTTGTTAAACCTCTGTTGCCAACCTCTGTTGTTTAACCAAAAGACTGATGAAAACAGTTGTTTTATCTGATCAAATGTTTGAAACAGATTTTTCAACCAACAGTGGTTGTTTTATCTGATCAGATGTTTGAAACAGATTTTTCAACTAACAGTGGTTTTAATGAAATAGTGGTTGTTTTATCTGAATCAGTGGTTTTAAAACAGCTTTTTCAACCAAAGTGTTATTTTAGCAAAATTTGATTTTCTGAAAACATTTTAATGTTTTTATTGAAAACATTTTTGTTGTTTTTAATCCATGTTTAACATTCCAATTCGAGAAATCAGATTTGTGAAGGTAGATGTGTCTAAAGCTTTTGTCAGCACATCTGCCAACTGATCCTCTGTTAGAACATTGTGCAGAGAAATCAAACCTTTTTCATAGCTATCCCTGACAAAATGATGTCTGATATCTATGTGCTTGGTGGTTGAGTGAGAGACTGGATTTTTGATGATATTTTCAGCAGCTTGGCTATCCAAAATGAGTGGAGTCCTCAGTGCAGTTATCCCAAAATCCAGTAGTTGATTTTGAAGCCACATAAGTTGGGCTGTACAGCTTGCAGCAGCAATGTATTCAGCTTCAGCAGTGGACGTTGAAACAGCTGCTTGCTTTTTGCTTTGCCAAGAAACTAAGGCATTCCCTAGAAACTGGCACCCTCCTGATGTGGACTTCCTTGTGGTATGGCAGCCAGCAAAATCACTATCTGAATAACCTGAAAGCTCAATGTTTCCATTAGCAGGATACCAGATACCAAGTGTGGGAGCACCTTTTAGGTATCTGAAGATCCTTTTCACAGCAATAAGGTTAGACTTTCTAGGAGAAGCCTGAGATCTAGCACACACACAGGTTGCAAACATAATGTCTGGCCTGGATGCTGTTAAGTACAATAAAGACCCAATCATGCATCTATAGTGTGTCTGATCAACAAGTTCATCCTTTTCATCATTAGTGAGTGGCTTGACAGTGCTCATGGGTGTACTACATGGCTTACAATCATTCATCTCAAATTTTGTTAACAAGTTTTTCACATACTTGTTTTGATGAATGAAAGTGCCATTTTGCAGTTGCTTTACTTGGAGACCAAGAAAGCACTGAAGTTCACCCATAGCACTCATTTCAAACTCTGCTGTCATGAGTTCCCTAAACTCCTCACACATTTTATTACATGTGGATCCAAAAATGATGTCATCCACATATATTTGAACAATCATTAAATCTTTTCCTTTCCATTTTAAAAACAAGGTTTTATCAATTTTACCTCTAGTGAAACCAATGGATAAGAGAAAAGTAGAGAGAGTTTCATACCAGGCTCTTGGTGCTTGTTTGAGTCCATACAATGCTTTGTTAAGCTTGTAGACATGATCAGGATGGAATGTGTCTTCAAAACCAGGTGGTTGACATACATAGACCTCCTCCTGAATTTTGCCATATAGGAAGGCACATTTGATGTCCATCTGAAACACCTTGATGTTGTGGTTGACAGCAAAGGCTAAGAAAAGTCTGATAGCTTCTAACCTTGCTACAGGGGCAAAGGTTTCATCATAATCAATACCCTCTTCTTGTCTGAAGCCTTGAACCACTAACCTGGCTTTGTTCTTGACAACTATACCCCTTTCATCAGTTTTGTTTTTGAAGACCCACTTTGTGCCAATTGGACAGACATCCTTAGGCAGTGGTACAAGTTCCCATACTTGTTGTCTTTTGAACTGAAGGAGTTCTTCTTGCATGGCTTCTACCCAACTGTTGTCTTTCAGTGCCTCTTGGTACTTGACAGGTTGTGTAAGGGATAGAAAGCCTGCAAAAAGACAGATGTTTGAAGATTGGCTCCTTGTGAGCACACCTTCTCTGATGTTGCCAATGATTTGGTCTGGTGGATGAGCTCTTAGGTAGATTAGATCTCCCTGATATGGTATGATGGCATTTTGTGGTGAAGGACAGAGGTTTGGAGACTCTGTTGACATAACATCTGTTGGCACTTCTGAAGAGGCAACAGATGTTTGGAATGGGTCCAAGTGGTGTAAGATTGGACTGACTTTTGTCAACAGATGATTGACTCTTGTCAACAGATGATTGAACAGTGGATTGGCTGGGTGAATCAGTGGATTGAAGGTAAGACTGGCCAACAGTGGCTGACTCAGCTGTGACAGAGTTTTGACAGTTGTTTTGAACCACTGCTTCCTCTGATGCAGGATAGACTTTGTAGTGGTCTGGAACCACAACATCTATTCTGTAGTCTTGTTGTGAAGATTGTGGAGTACCTGCAGGGTTAGTTTTGACAGCAATATCTTCAAATTTGAATTTATCTAAATCAAACAACTCAGCAGGGTTTGCTGGGATTTTCAATAATGAAAGTTCATTGAACTTTACATTCAAAGTTTCTTCTATAGTTTTATTCCTTGTGTTAAACACTTTATAGGCCTTTGCAGTAGAAGAATACCCCAGAAAATATCCACAATCCACTTTGGCTGCAAATTTTGAAATGGAATCTTTAAGATTTAAAATAAAGCATGGGCAGCCAAAGACTTTGAAAAATGATATCAGTGGTTTGATTTTAAACAGAATTTCATAAGCAGTCTTTTGATGTCTAGGGTTGATTAAAACTCTGTTTTGAACATAGCAAGCAGTGTTTACAGCTTCTGCCCAAAAGGACAGAGGTAAACCAGAATCTGCTAGCATTGTTCTTGCAGCCTCAATGAGAGTCCTGTTCTTCCTTTCAACCACCCCATTCTGCTCTGGTGTTCTTGGGATACTGTACTGCCTTACAATCCCTTTTGACACACAGAAATCATCTAACTCCTTATTTTTAAACTCTGTTCCATTGTCACTCCTAAAGACTTTTACTGGCAAGTCATATTGTTTTTCAACTTTGGTGACAAAGTCCTTCAAGATACCTGCAGTCTCATCCTTAGAGTGTAAAAAGTAAGTCCATGTAAACCTAGAAAAATCATCAACTATGACAAGACAAAATCTTTTTCTTCCTAGACTCATGATTTTTACAGGGCCAAACAAGTCCATGTGCAACATTTGTAAACACTGACTAGTTTTGGACTCATCAATGGATTTGTAAGAGCTTTTATGTTGTTTACCTTTCAAACAGGAAACACAATGCTCATCACATTTGAATTCTTTTGATGGTAAACCTCTGACAAGGTTTTGTTTGGAGAGTGAGTTGATAGTTTGAAGGTTGGTGTGACCAAGTCTCCTATGCCACAATTCTGTCTCTTTGGTAGAGGCAGCTGAGAACAGACAGACATTTGCAGTAGGATTATCCTTCAACATATCAACCACATACACATTGCCACTTCTGTGAGCAACAAGTTGTGCTTTGCTCTCAGCAATGATGGTGTTAATCTTTTCTACAGCCTCTGGGCCAACAATCTTACAAGTTTGCTTAGTGAAGAATGACCCAAAGCCTTTGTCACTCATTTGTGATACACTAAGTAGATTAAATTTTAGATTGTCTATTAGATTAACATTTTCAAACTTAAGCCACCCTGCTTTGACAGTACCAGAACCCAACACTTTACCTTTAGAATCATTACCAAAAGATATATCACCCCCTCCATGAGCATGAAAGTCCAGAAGAAGGGCTCTACATCCAGTCATGTGCCTGGAGCCTCCACTATCTACATACCATAAACTGTCTAAACAAGCAGAAGCTCCCTGCACATCAGTAAAGATTTTAGTTTTGGTGAGTGTCCAAAGCCAAATTGGCTTTGGATGGGTCCTTAGCTGTCTCAGCCTTAAGTTGAGGAGAATGATCAGTGGTTTGGACTAGCTTTTGAACTAGGTTCAACAGCTGCAGTTGACCATTTGCCAGTGCTTGTATGTCAACACTTGGTCCAGCAGATGTTTGATCATTTCCTATCAGTTGTTGAAAACCATGAGGGTGTCTGTTCACTTTTGGTTTTGAAGGCCTCTTGGGCTCTTCATAAACATGTGGCAGACGATGACAAGTGGGTTGTCCATATCCTCTTGGTAATCTGTTAACAGGTGGAGCATCTGTTACCTGAACCTCTTTGGGAGCAGAGTTTTTGTTCAGACTTTTGGTAACAGATGTTTGGACTGATTCAAAAGTCTGTTTGGGTTTTCCTTTTGAAGTACTTACCACTTGACTTTCCAGAGTTTTAGCCTTATACTCTTTTATCTTTTCATCAAAGTTTTTGAGATATAGGCACTCTTTTGTTTTGTGATTCTTTTTCTTGAAGATTGAACATTCTTTAGATTTTGAATCATTTAAACTTGTTGTTTTGTTGATGTCATATGCTTTTAGAAGAAAACAGTTTTTGGTGACATGGTTCTTCTTTTCACAAAAATCACAAAACAAGTTGTTCTGGGCTTTCCCTTTTTCTTTCTTCTTTTCAACAGATGTTTCATCATCTGTTGGAAGATTTACTAGAGGGATTACTTTGGCTTGTGGTGCCATTTTACCATCAGAGGTTTTGAAGGTCATTGGTTTGAAATTTTCAAGGACTTCACACTCATCTGACCATGTTGGTTTGAATTGATATTTCTCAATTTCATCAAATGAGGCTGTACCTTCCAACTTTTCAAGAATGATTTTCTTGCCATTGGGTTCAGTAACCTTGATTTCTTGACCTTTTGAGTTTGTAGGGATGATCTCAACCAACTGTGGTTCCTTTTTGTCAGTGGTTTGTGAAACTTGATCAGTGGTTTTAAAACCAAACCCAAATTTCACATGACTTTTAGATTGTTGGTTGACAATCATCTCAAAACCCTTTGATGATTCCACCCATTTCTTACATTCAACTTGGGTGGACTCAAGCTCCTTTTTACAACTATGATATTTTGTTATCATAGTCTGAAGCTGGTCTTTGGTTATGCTTGCTTCATGTTTTAAACTGCTGATTTCAGACTCTTTTTCAGATATTTTTGATTTTAACTCTTTTGTAAGTTTTTCAAACTGAATTTCAGAATCCAAAATTTTCTTTCTAAAGTTTTCATTCACCTCTTTTATCTTAGCAAATGCAACAATACATTTGTCTGAGCACAAGTCATTTAAGATTTGAGGAGATACCTTAGCAGCAGCCATCAAGGCACAGTTACACTGGCAGTCACAGTCATCACTACCCCAGGGGTCTGAGAGATTCACAACCTCCACTTCAGATTCTTCAGCTGAAACAATCTCACCAACAACACCATCAGTCACATTTTCAGACATAAACACCACTTCCTCAGAATCAGTCTCTTCAACAATTGTTTCTAGTGCCATAAAACAAAAGTCCTTTTCAGTGTTAGCAACTAGAGCAATGTTGTCATCTGTTATCTCATCTGGTAGACTGCTCCAATCAACAAAGCCCTGAGTAAAGAAACTCTGTTGACCTGGTTGACTGGTCTCTGCAGGAGCAGAGGGTGGAGTAACAGTCATTGGCACAGGTGCCTGAGCAACAGGTGTTTGGACATAGTGATACTGAGGAACAGTGGTTTGGACATAATGCACAGGAACAGTGGTTTGGGTCTGTGCAAAGTGAGCAGTGTTTTGCACATTAGGTACATTAGGGATGGTTTGATAAGTGTTGGTCTGTGGTCTTTGATTTGGATAGGTAATCATAGGGACTCCATTTTGACTCCTATACTCCCTAGCAAAATGACCCATTCTATGACACTTGTAACACTTTATCTTTGGTTTATCCAACCCAACCTTTGACCCACCATGTAAACCTGGGTACCTCCTACCAGTTTTCTTATAGAAGTTATTGGTTCTAATACTGAGCAGGGCAACCTGATGTAAGATGTCCATTTTTTCTAGGTCCAAAGGGTCAATGTATTGCAAGTCATTGTACACAAAAGATGAATTATCAGAAGCCTGGATATCACCACTGGCTGTGAAAGCACAGTTGTTTGGTGATGAGTAAGAATCATTATTGAAACCAGTTGTTATGTCAATGTAATGATCATAACTCTGATCCTTACTACTTCCAGAACCATCATCCTGACCCAACAGTGCAGTATTACCAAATACATAGTCATCTGACACTTTGCCAGAGTCCTGGAGCTTCTTTTTTTGGTTAAGCTCCCTTTCATAAGTCAGGAGCTTACCATGAAGCTGGGTCAGGGTTAGGTCTTTGAATCCGATAGAGTTTCTCATAACTATGGCTATAGTGTCCCATTTGTCCTGAAGTGATCTAAGAAACCTATGATTCAGTGTTGAATTAGGAAAAGTTAGACCAACCAGTTTAAGTTCACTAATTAGACAGTTAAACCTTTCAAACTGCTGTGTTAATGACTCCCCTTTTATGTGACTAAATGTTTCATATTGTTGGTTAAGTATTTCACGGTTGTTTTCAATCACATCATCAGTTCCCCCGAATTGCTCTTTGAGAGCATCCCACAGTTCTTTAGCACTATTGCAGTGCAAGAGACCGGCATAGATATCATTCGGCAGTGCCATGGCTACTATGCTGAAAGCCTTGGCATCTAGCTCGATTTTTTGAAAATCTTGCTCTGAGTAGTTCTCAACACTCTTTGGTACTTGGATCTTTGGATCCTCGGCACTCGGTACCATTGGAACATGTGGTCCAAATACTACCGATTTCCAGCACCCTGTGTTCTGTTGTGCTAACACATGAGCTACCCGACGCTGCCAGATGTTGTATTCTGACCTGACAAGCATCGGAGGCTTGTTGTGAGTGCCAGTGTTGTGTGGATCTTGATTAAGTGAAGTCATTCTCTTGGTTTTTCAAAAACAAAGTCTGTTTACTAACTGTTGAAACGAAAATAAACTATTACTCTGTTTTAACCCGACAAACAAACGATATCAATAATTATGAGCTGATCTGTGTATTAAATTGATTGATTAGATCAGATTTAATTGACCAAGCTCTGATACCAATTGTTAGGATCTGAGTATTGGACTGTTTTGATTAACTATGAAATATGAATGAAGTATAAATGGAAAGTGCAGCGGAATAAAGAATAATCAAAACATAGAGAATAATTGTTTTCAATCGAATGCTTTCATTAAACTGAAAGATTACAATAGTACAATTAAAGCTCCCCCTCAGCCTGATCACTCAGAGTTTGTTTGTCTAAAGAGAATGACGAGTGACCAATAGAACAGTACAAGTACTGTTCTATTTATAGACAAGTACAAACCTCTGATGATCACTTAGCTGACGTCACCTAGAAAGCGACCCCTAACTGACTAACAACCTACAACATCTGTTAAACAATAAACTACTGTTACATAGAAACTACTGATAGAAAAACTCTGTTAAACTAAAGCTCTGATGTCTTCTTAACATCTGTTGAACCAAAGTGCTGTTGGTTCAACAGACCTTTGTTCTTCAGATCTTTGATCAGCACTTGTTCTTTATCAGACTTTTGCTCTTCAGACTTTATCCATCAGACCTTTCATCAGCAGCAGTTGTCTTGTATCAGTTGTTAAGTATTAGCAGTTTGGGAATCAGCAGTTCTTTGGAGGAAGCTTTCTTGTAACAACTGTTATTTATTCTTGATCAACACTTAGTATATTTTGGCTTTCTATCATCTGTTCTTCTCCAGGTCAGCAGACCCAACAAATTATCACACCAGCTCAGTATGGCAAACAACAGTCATACACAAATCCTCATGGATCTCAAGCAATCAAACCCCGAATTTGAGGACGTCCTGATACACCACCGTATAAGATTCCACACCAACCCCGATGGTATCGTCCAACTAGAGAGTCGAAGAAATGGTCTCCGAATGTCATAGAATTCTACCAGAATGGTGACGCCCTGTCTGTTGTAGTGTTTTTCTTGGCCGGATTCGTCTCGGAAAGGATTTTTGGGGAACCCTATTGGGATATGAGGGTGATGGTCACTTGTAAGCATTAATTTTTATGTTTTTTAAATATTAATATACTCCTCTCTACATTTATTTATGTGTATACATTTTTTTATTAAATATTGCAGCACGTAGGAGGCTAGGTTACGTTGTTCATGAGGTACAAATGGGTATTGATCAATAAATCTAAGAAACCTGAACAATTGTATCCGTGGACAATTGAAACTCCCAACTATCGTGTGTTGCCATTTTCCATCGGAATTAAAGACAATTACCCTCCTTTATGGGATATTGATATGGTAATCTTTTTTTTAATATAAACCAGCATATACATAATGAATATTGTTGGGAAATAATATACGCTAATCTACCTTATGCAGTTGTATATCCCATTATGTGCTGAACAAAGACAGTGGTTCCTTGTTCAAGTTTATATGCGGACACTTCATACGAATCTGTACTTTACTAGCTCTAGCGCTTTATCTAGTTGTGGTCAACCGACGCCAATCTAAGTGTTGATTTACCGAACAATTGGGAAGTTCGAGACTTTGTTCAAGCAATTTCTGGATGAAATTACATACTGGGAAAATTCTGGAAGAAATTATATGGAAAAAAATAATAGTGTCTGATACAAAAGTTTGGCCGCCTGAAGATCACGGCTACGTTGGTGGTAATTCTGAAGTTCTATTGAAAAAAATGATAATAGTTGTTCAAAGTTACACATAATTTTTCTTTTTAGTATGCAACATCTTGTCTATGCATTTTAATCAGATTATTGACTTACATTCTTTCCCAAAATCATTTATTGGTACCTGTGTCGATATATATGTTCTTTGAAAATTGTAAATGTTGTCAACCGGTGTCACGTAGGGATGAACTCGGGACGGTATCGGTACCGAACCGATACCGATCCCGACAATACCGATACCGAAAATTTTAAAAAACCAATACCGATACCGATTATACCGGTACGGTATCGGTTCGGTATCGGTACGGTACCGGTGTGGTATCGGTATTTTACCTTAAAATACCGAACCGATACCGATCCCGTACTGATACCGATAATACCGAAACCGAAAACCTCTAAATGTGGGTACCGATACCGATACCGAACACCCTCGGTTCGGTATCGGTTCGGTACGGGGTCGGTATTTTTTCGGTTCGGGATCGGTATTCGGGACCGGATGCTCATCCCTAGTGTCACGAATAGTATCGACTCACTCTTCTTTTATTTTGTGTTTTAACTACACACATCTGATCTATCAAATGAACTTAATGCTAAATTATAAGACAGGATTTGAATGCGATAAAGTTGACCTTCAGAAGTCAAACTACATAGATTAGTTCATTTTTTGACATGCAAATTTGTAACCTCTTTTTAAATTTTCAATATTGTTGAAGTTCTTCTACAACAATTTGTTTTGTTTCATTATTTTGTTGTAGTTCGTTTTTGCACAATATATACGATTTTATTAAGAATTTTTAAACTTGATTGTATTCACGGATGTCAAATCTATCAACACGGAGTAACTTGACACTTGTGTTATGTATCATTATGGGTGTCCTTGTGTACAATATAAAGAGTTTAAATCGTGAAGTAAATAAGTCCCGGAACAATGTTAGTTCTATTGTATTGCATGAATTCTTGTCTATACTTGTTTTGTGAATTCACACCCATAAGTGCTAATGCAAGTAGTTGACAAGTGGATTCTTATTTTAAACTACTATCTTTATGATTGATATTTTCTTATTCGTGTGTTAGGGTTTTATTTTTAAATTACTTTCTTTTTAATGATATTTTCTTATTCGTGTGTTCATCATTATTTAACTGAGATCTGTAATGTTCATGGCATATATAGAACACATGGATGCTACAATATATCATCAAAGGAATGATAAACGAACAAAAAAGAAATATCGCGTTGTAAATTGTCGCCACCACCCCATCGCGTAGGTTTTCTACTAGTATATATATATACACACACACGCTAATCCGGGACCAAATCTAAATTAGTTGTTAGCTAATTGCTTTAAAATGGGTTGGGTCTTACAGGTTCGTAAGTCAAACATAAAATGTTATAAATTTACCAAGTTGGGTCATTTTGCTAGGGAGTGTAGGAGTCAAAACACTGCACTCATGATAACCTATCCAAATCAAAGGCCTCAAACCAACACACGACAACATGCTTATCATTATCCTCAAAATAGCCTTGTCCCAAATGTACAAAACACTGCTCACTTTACATAATCCTTAACCATTGTTCCTAGGCAGTATGTTAATCCACTGTTCCCCAGATTCAATATCTTCAAACCCTTGTTGCGCAGATACAAGTACCACAAGTAGCACTTGTAGAGACCAGTCAACAAAGCTTCTTCACCCAAGGCTTTGTTGATTGGAGTAGCTTACCATATGAGTTAACAGATGAAAACTTTGCTCTTGTTTCTAAACCTGAAAAAAAACGAGAAAACTTCTGTTTCATGGCACCTCAGACAATAGTTGAGGTAGTTGAATATGAGGAAGTAGTGACTGAGTCTGAAAATGTGACTGATGATATTGTTGTTGCAGATGTTTAATGTGAAAAGGTTGAAGAAGCAGTGGTAAATCTATCAGACCCATGGAATGCCAGTAATTGTGAATTCAAGTGTGATTGTGCATTGATGTTTGCTGCTATGGTATCTCCTCAATCCTAAAGGATTTAGGTTCAAACACATGTGATTGCTTTTGCAAACATAAAAGAGGTGAATGAAAACCTTCGGAAGAAAATCTTAGATGATAAAAATCAGTTTGAAAAACTCAAAAAAGAGTTAAAATAAAAAATAACTGAACAAGATCATGAGATAAGCGACTTAAAACATGAAGCAGATATAAAAAGGGACCAACTCCAAACTATGATAGAAAAGTATCAAAGTTGTAAATAGGAAATTGAGTCTACCTAGGTCACATGTGCAAAATGGGTTGAATCATGTGATGGTTATGACATATTAGTTAACCATCAAACGAAAAGTAATGTGAAATTTGGCATTGGTTTCCCAGAATTCAATGACCAGGATTCCAGAAACATTATTGGAACGGAATAAAAAATGGTTGAAGTAATACCAACAAATCTAGAAGGTTAAGAAATTAAAATCAATAAACCATATAGTAAGAAAATTATTCTTAAAATACTTGAAGGTTCATCATTTGCTGAGATTGAAAAACATAAGTTTAAACTAACTTGGTGTGATGGATGTGATGTTCTTGATAATTTTAAACCAACAAACTTCTAAACCACTCATGGTGTTAAAGTACCTAAAGTGAAACTTATTCCCTTTACAGATATTCCAACAGACGTTCAAACATTTGTTGAAAAGAAGGAAAATGGGAAAAAGAAAGAAAAGAATTTAAACTTGTTTCGTTAGTGATTTCTGTGAAAAAGAGGAACCATGTCACTAAAAATTGTTTTCTCTTAAAAGCATATGACTTCGACAAAGGAACAAGTGTTTGTGACTCTAAACCACAGTGCACCATTTGTAGTAAAAAGAATCACAAGACTCAGGAGTGTCTTTTTCTCAAAAATTTTGCTATCAAGAAAAATGAGTATCAAAAAGTAAAGTCCAAACAAATGTTTACATCTGTCATCTGTTACCAAAAACTTGAATCAAAACCCTGTTCCTAAGGATGTTTAAGTAATAGATGCTCCACCATCAAACAAGTATCTAATAGGCTATGGACAACCATCAAACAAGGATGTTCAAGTAACAGAGGCCTATGGGGGACTGTTGGGTGTAAATGGGTAGTCTAATGTTGTCAATAAGGTCAAAGTCAATGAGACGAACCAAAGTCAACTTTTGAGCCAACACTAGAAGACCGGACGAAAGTTTGAAGAGTAAAGCTCAAGTTGTGATTAAACGTAATGTTCTGGTTCAATAAATATATTTGGTGAAGACAAAATATGTTATTTTTAGACAAAATATATTTGGTGTAGACTAAAAATAACAAATATATTTTCTCTATGCAACATATATTTATTTGACCGTAACAATGCTTTTGATCATTACTTGAGCCTTACCCGTCAATCATTCGTCCGGTCTTCTAGTGTGACTCAAAAGTCAACCTTGGTTCGTTCTGTTGACTTTGACCTTGTTGAGAACATTAGACTACCTATTTAGACCCAACAATACGGAAATAACCTATAAATGGTGCAATCAAACTGTCCACTGAGTGGATCAAAACAAAGCAACTAAGTCGTGTGAGGCGTTTAATGTGGAAACTGTTGCACAAGGCAACAAAAATGATGGAGTCAAATGTTTCATTTGAGACGAATAAGAAAAATAATATGTGACAGATTAATAAAAAAACTCGTGTGATGTGAGAACGACATGTGAAGGTTTGAATAATCAAGTGATTGGATTAGAAAGATGAAAAGTTATGTGATACAGCTGCAAAGAAAAATACTAGCGATTCAGGTTATCCAAAATCTATGTGAGATGGCTTTATTTCTAGTGATATGATTCTATTTAATAATAAGACCTCAGTGATTCAGGTGGTACGGAGATAAAAATTGACGTCGTGGTACAATCAAAGGAAAAAAAAACCTATTGAATATGTGAGAGAAGCAATCATGTTAAAAAGCCTGAAGTGTTAGGCAATGATAGTTGTACACTTTAATCATAAATGAGTGAATTTTTGTGAGACAAATACACAAGAAGAAGTTCATGTGATATGAATCAGGTGCATTAAAAATAGCAAGTAAAGTGGTTAGAATAAGTCAAAGTTAAAAAAGAGTGAAAGTTTTTTGCGTGAAACTTAGACCATTAGGTATGGGAGGAGGCCCATCATCCATGCCTTGCCTCCACCTCAGCTGCCACGTCAGCATGGGGTAGGACAATCATGGGGATGATGGTCCAAGGGTGTGGGGAGGCCCATCATCCTTTAATGCATTTTTTTTATTTAAATAATATTATAACATTAAAATTAAATATAAAAGTTAATATTCTAATATTAATATTAAATTGTTAATATTACATTAAAATCATTACAAATAATTAAAAAAAAAACACTACTAAAATTAAAATTAACCTATTCGACGTAAAAAAAAAATTACAAATAATCTACTCTTGTCCGTTGTTCCAAATATATTCTACCAAGTCCGCTTGAAGATTCTCATGGATAAACTCGTTATGTAACGAGAACTCGTTCAAATCTTGTTGATGTGGGTTCACAGGCACGGTATTCTCTGGCGGGGCATTCTCGTCATACACACATATGGCGGCGCCTTCGTCTTCTAGTATCATGTTATGCAACAAAATACAAGCATACATACAGTAACGCAATTTTTTAGGGGTGAACATACGTGCCGGGTTTGCAATGATGTGCCATCTTTGTTGTAGAACACCAAATAACCGTTCAATGTCCTTTCTTGCCGCCTCTTGAAACTTGACAAATTTCTTTCTTTTGTCGTCAAACGGGTGGTGAATACTTTTAACGATCGTCGCGTAAGATGGGTAGATTCCATCAGCAAGGTAATAACCACGTCTATACTCCACCCCCGATACTGTAAACCTGGTATCCGGACCGGTTCCTTTTATGACATCGTCAAAAACCTCCGACTGGTTAATGACATTAATGTCGTTGTTTGAACCAGGAATGCCAAAGAAAGCATGCCAAACCCATAGATCTTGTGAACACACCGCCTCCAAGATTATTGAAGGATGGTCTTGATCCCCTCGTTTGAACATTCCGCGCCATGCAACCGGGCAATTTTTCCAAGGCCAATGGTAGCAATCAATGCTTCCGAGCATTCCTGGAAAACCATGTCGTTGATGGTGAAACTGATACAATTGTTGGACCTCACTGGAGTTTGGTTTTCGTAAATATTTCTTGCTGTAAAGCTTCACCACAAACTTGCTAAACTTGTACAAACATTCTCGTGCAGTTCTTTCCGACATCTTTAGATACTCATCCCAGGCATCCGCCGTAGTCCCGTACGCTAGTTGCCGAATTGCCGCTGTGATTTTTTGTAGGGTGGTGAACCCCCTTTTGTTTCTAGCATCGTAACGTAAGGTAAAAAATGGGTCAAAGTTCGCCATATCATCAGCTATACGTAAGAACAACCTTTTACTCATTCGGAACCTACGCCTAAATAGTTCCGCCGAGTATAAGGGTTCGTCAGCAAAATAATCGGCCACCAATCTATCATGGGCACCTACACATATTTTAAAAAATATAAAGACAATAAATAATGTACAATGTCAAAAAAATATAAACACCTACAATGTTCAAAAAAAATAAATACGATAAATATAAATAATCTACATTGTCAAAAAAAATATAAACATCTAAAACGTTGAAAAAAAAAATAAATATGAAAAAATATAAATGTTACCTTCTCGGTCTCTATTTATAGTCGTTCTCCTAGTTCGTGGTTGAGATTCGGCTTCATCTCCTTGCTCAACGGCAATGATCTGTGCCGCTTGCGCCACGATGTTTATAACAAAATTCACGGCTTCGTTTGTAGAAGATGAACCCGAAGAAGACGAAGACGACGAAGAAGAAGATGATAACGACATGGTTTAGATTATTAATAAATATTGGTTGGTATTTATAAATGGTTTGAGTGTTTGAGAGAGGTTTTTTAAAAATTGTATAGAAGTTGTGTGATTTTGGGTGTTTAAAATGGTTGGTATTTATAAATGGTTTAAATAATATATTGAATTTTTTTTTATAAACGGTCGAATTTTCCAACGGTCAAAAATCAAATCCCAACGTTCACAATAGGCCCGGCAGAGAAGGCTTGGGCATGCCGGTGCCGGCCCAGGCGGCGGTGTTGCCCGGGGCGGCATCCGGCTGCCGGCCTATGCCGGCCCATGCTGATGCTCCATACCGAGTGGTCTTATCGACAAGAAGAATCATGTGGAGTTTTATGCATGGAACACAAGATCATCAAAAAGACTCAAACTTGACTTAACAATTTGGGGGGTGATTGTTATCCTAAACTATTTATGAAATTTGAATGAAAAGTTTAGCCGATCAATTATGTAATTAATGTAGGGTTAAGTTTAGTATCTATTGTATAATTGTAATTTTGTATGAGGTTCAAGTATGTAAGTTGTATTCTTAAAAATGATTAGGATTGTGGATACGTCATTTCACATGGGATGCAATGATTCATCCCTTTAGGTATATGTAGGATATTGATGTAAATAATCTAGTGCCTTGATCAATTCATTAGAATTCGTTTTAGGGTTTATCCCTTGTTTCTTCTATATTACTTTTTCTTAAATGTTTGTTGAATCATGGTCTAATGTGTCCTTTTTGATCTGTGACATATTCATCATATACACATTTTTGTTAACGTTTTTTGTCACTCGATACAAGAAGTCTAAAACATGTTCTTTTTCCTTCATCCTTGGAGTATCAAAATCCAGTATACAACCTTTGAGTTTCCTTTTTGTTATGTAACACCTTAACGTGTTGTTGATGTTGCAGTGATCATGTAGAAAACGCTATCATATACATCCTTGGAGTATCAATCTCTCTCCATATGTTCCATTTTATTAAACTCGGTTTCAACATACTTCCACAACTCTTGAAACAGACACAAGGTTTTCATAATAATAATACTCCAAACATCATAACCGCCCCCTTTAAAAACCATGACATATGAGAGACTAGACAAACTTCCAAATGCAGAAGAAGTCACGTTAGTAATGTATTCACAACACGTTCAATCATACGTAAAAAGAAAGTTTTAAATTGAAAGGAATTGTACTCCGGTATCATAAGTTGGTCTATTAATGAAATATAGAAGTAAATCAAATAGATTTGAACGAAGAAGATGTATACGATAGCAAGATGGAATTAACTCCATACTATATTTAATTAAAATCAAGCCTTAAATAATCAACAGCGCACAACAGTAAAAAATAATAAATCAACTTTTATCACCACCTATTTCCTAAGGACCGGCGAAAACAAAGAACCCTTGACCCAATTACTTATTCAACGAATAACATGAAACAATTTGCAATACAAATTATCATCATCTCTCAACTTATTTAATTATCAAATATTTACTAATGGGTCGTTCGCTTATTCCCAAACTATCAAACGAAGAAAATGGCGAAGATACTATATGCATTTGAACATCTAATGGCATAAGCATGTGCATGCTATCGAGCATATGGTTTTGTTATCATGCCTTCATCGGCTGATTGAAGAGACTCACGTTTACGGCAGCTCTCTCCACTAAAAAAAGCAGGTTGTTTAGGTTCAGGTAATGGTCCCTCACTAACTAACATCAGAACCACAGAAAACATTGTTGGCCAATCTTCTACATGATGTTGCACACATAATAGTCCAACATGTATTGATCTTACTACTTCAGAGACTATACTTGAGGTTTGTAATTGTCCACATACTAATTCAATGGACCTTCCTTCTTTGTAGAGTCTCCAAGCCTATGTCATATCAAACGAAAAACACATATTAAGTTAAATTACTAGTTTCTTGTCAGGATATTAAAAATTTAGGTCTTATAGCATAACTTACATGTCCAAGAAGGTTATCATTGTGGTCTCCAAAAGAGAACTCTCTATTTTTCTTCCCGCAAATTATCTCCAA
Organism: Ambrosia artemisiifolia; assembly: GCA_032199755.1. Classification (NCBI taxonomy): domain Eukaryota; kingdom Viridiplantae; phylum Streptophyta; class Magnoliopsida; order Asterales; family Asteraceae; genus Ambrosia; species Ambrosia artemisiifolia. The sequence continues at coordinate 23,314,383 of CM063524.1, read as the reverse complement.
CACAAGAACACCAAAACTAAATACATCAGATTTTATAGAGAAACGCCCATGTACCGCATATTCCGGAGAAATGTAACCACTACAGCCAAGTTAGGAAATATTAACTTTAGGGATTAGTGTTAGTAGGAAAATGTTAATGTATTACAGGTGAGGAAGATTCTTACTATGTTCCGACCACTTTTTTTGTCTTAGAAGTTGTATCATGTCCTACAAACTTTCTCGCAAGGCCGAAATCAGATATTTTTGGATTCATGTCGCCGTCAAGTAAAATATTACTTGCCTTAAGATCTCTGTGAATAATTTGAAGGCGGGAATCTTGATGAAGATAGAGAATACCTCGAGCTATCCCACGTATTATATTGAATCGTTTAGGCCAATTAAGCATCAAACTTTTGGTTTCATCTGCAAGAAGCTGACCACAATGGAATGTGTTATTACACAAAGTTTAAGAGTTAGATGCTAAGTGAAATCATCGAGAATGACTCAAACCGAAGAGAAACCAATCCAAGCTTTTGTTAGTCATGTATTCATAAATCAAAACTAGTTCATTTTGATGAATGCAGTATCCAAGAAGCTTCACAAGATTCCGATGCTGAAGTTTGGCAATACAAATGACTTCATTCTTGAACTCATCAAGCCCTTGACTAGATGTTTCAGAGAGTCGTTTGACAGCTATTTCTCTTCCATCTTCCAACACACCCTAAAGGATTACGTTTACGTTTTTAATTATGAGTTCATAATAATTTACAAATTCCATAGATTTTACACTACCGATTTAGGCTAGGGATAAGCAATGCATTATGATTTAGATGCATAAATAAATTACCTTGTAAACGGGACCGAAGCCGCCTTCTCCGATCTTATTTGAGACACTGAAGTTAGACGTGGCCATGGCGACTTCATACAGGCTAAAAAAATGTAAATCTTCAAGATGTTCCATTTGTAGACTTGAATTCTTTTCATCATTCGTATTCCACTTTTCTAAAAAAAATATTGTTACAGGCATGATTTTTGTTTTTAGAATATAGGATCCTATATATGCAAAGGTGCCATATTACTGACTCCTATTTGTTACCTCGTCCTTTCATCTGAGGCATTTTCTTTATTTTTCTATAGGCATATGCCAATGCAAAGAGAAGTGGCACACCTAATGAAGTTAACAACACCACCAGAATTATTCTTCTCTTTTTGTTGAAATCAAACTCGGAGCCTACTCGACCTTTAATTAAGAAATAATAATGGTTAAGCAGTTTAAACATAAGCTAAAAACAAAAATAGCTCGCATTTAGAAGAAAATTGTGTACCGTCTAACTCAGAGGATGCCATTCTTATATAAATATCTTGATCTGCATCATATTCTCTAGTGTCCAAGAGCTCATCAAACCATAGTAAACATCCACTTCCTCCATTTCTGATATCTAAATTTGCATAACCTGTACAAGAGCAATTCCCTTTGCAGGCTATCTCACATTCCCTAAGGGTCATGCTCACATTGAACCATGACCGTCTTGTATCCGGTACCTTCACTCCTGCAATTTTCAAAAAACCGTCCCTATCCCCATCATCACTCCTATTCCCCTTACCACAATGCAAAGGCTCTTTGCGTATACACCCACTTACCCAATCAGATGCTTCCCATTCTTCTAGATTTCTTGGTTCAAACCCTTGCATACAAGTACATGCTGGATGCTTATTAATGCTACATATTCCATTAGGACCGCATAGTGAAAATTTATCACAAGTATCTACTTCAGCGTTTGCATACACGATCCAGTCTTTTATTCGCTCAATCCATTGCAAAGTTAGTGTCTTGCCATCCCATGTCAAAACCACTCGTTGAACAACTGAACTTTTAAGTTCATATCTATGATAGATTTCCTTCTCATTCATTACAAACTCAGCGGAGTAAATATTATTTCCAATATCAGTAGGAAAGCCGCTAAAGCCAAGACCATTCCACGGTCCATGTCTTCCAAGTAAAACTTTACCTTGCATCCTTAAAGTTTGTGGATATCCATTAGTGTCATATATAACACTATACAAACCTTTAGAAGGATCATCTGGATTCTTCCAAGATGTCAGGGACCTCTGCAGCCCTGTTACTAAATCCTTCCCGAATTTCATTCCTGGTAGATTTGTGTCCCCAGGATAGTCAAAACTTTGCCAAATCACTTTATTTTCATTTCGCACAACAAGGTTTCCACTATCTAGAAGCTGGCCTGACACCGCCACCGCCACCAGCAGATTATTGCTCCGCGATGATACCGTTGAATTGGATGACCAGATTATGGGGTTGCCGCCACTGCGAATCTCAAGATTTCCCTGTCTGCTAAGTTTGAGCATGCCTGATCTATCTGAAATTGGTGTCTCCCTGTTAGCAACCCATACCACAGTACCATATGATATCTTCTTGTACCATATCCCCAAATAACGGTTCTTGGACTTCCCGGGACTAAAAAAACCCAGTTCAAACATCCCCCCTTCAGATACAAGAAAATTGCCATCTCTGATTTCTTGATTTGCAGATATGGTATCTAGTGCAGTGCAACCTGATAGCAGCAAGATCAATAAGATAAACAACAATGTATGAGAGGACTGTTCCTCCATTGATGATCTAGAGCAATGATACTATCCAGGATATTTTAATATATGACTTTATTTCTTTACAAGGCCATTTTAAATAGCAATAAGACTATTGTCGATATTTTGATATACAACTTTCAAATGGTTGAAAGTTTCCAGAAACTCTGACAACTATGAATGTGTATTTGACTACAAGGCTATTTTCAATAGCAATAATACAATCATGGAAATTTTAATATATAACTTTCAAATGGTTGAAAATTTCCAGCAACTTTGACAACTGTGACTTCATTCCTGTACATTTCCATTTTCAATAGCAATAATACTATTGTCGATATTTTGATATTTGATGTGACAACCCGAGATTCATAGCGTAGTTTTTGTTTTTTTTACCAATTATCGTGATTATTTACAATAAATCCAAGCATTAAACACCACCACTAGTACAAAGAAAGAGAGCTTTTAAAACGATGAATTCGATGATTGTAAAAAGTTTTAAATCTTTCGTTTTAAAAAGTACATGAACGTTGTAAAAGAGTTTGACGACCATTGTAAATGGACCAATAATTTTCACAGGAATCCACTTATTATAATGTTGGTAATAGAGAATACCATTGTTGTGAAATTAGGATATTAGCGATTATCAAACCGTTGTAAATAAAGTTTTTTTTTTCTTTTCAAAAACCCTTTTACAACGGTGGTATCTTTCATACCAAATACAACGGCTACATCTTCCATACCAAATACAACGGTACATTCCATACCAAATATATGTAGCATTGTTCCATACCAAATCAGTTAATTAAACACTATAAAATTAAAATATGTATAAACAACAATCAATAATATAAAACAAACCTTCCATTGCAAGTATTGCAACAGTTCACATTACCCAAACTCTAGTCAATTCTTAATAGTATTGCAACATCATACTTGACTAAGAAATCAGGCTTGTGCTTGCACACAACCTATGACGTAATCCAAGAACATCCTCAACTACAAAACCAACTAGTTACCTGGCAAACGATGCAAAAATGTAGTTATTACAACAATATTAAATCTAACCATCCTAAAATACCAACTGCTAAGTGTATAATTTTATAAAAAACGATGATCAGAAGCATCAAAATGGTTTCTACAATAAGGATCTTAATATCATGACTACAAGCTAGGATATTGACTAATGCATGCAAGATTGCTTGTTGTTAATTAAGATTGAGATGTAATGTCTACCATAAGGGTCTTAATATAAAGACTTGAAAGAAACATGAATCAACTTACCTGTAAAACAAAGACGTGATCCCTGGCACTCGAATATTTCAAAGCCTCTGAAGAAACACCAATATAACAATGTACCAGGATATAAGCACAAGTAAAGACACGATTCTTATTAATGATTCAATGATCGTTACAGGACTATAGTAGCAATTGTTACAGCGCTTCGACTATAATCTATTTCTCATAACTATGTTTAGCTCTCGTTCTATGATCGTTCATCCTTTTCTTCGTCTGACCTCATGGGGTATTTATAGGCCATCTGAGGTCTTCTGTGATTGGACGAGAGGAGAATGACAGCTGGCTGTACGATTGGGCCTTTGTCATTCGTTGCGCTGTTCCCTCGCTATTGGTCCACGTGTCTCGTGTCTGTCCTTTCTCGTACTAATAGTACCTCGTACCTGCAGGCGATCATGGAGCAGGGAATGAACGCCTCTGATTGGATGGACGTCCCTTTCTTGTCGGTTATTAGCTGTCATGTTACGAGGTGTCCCGCGCCGCTTTCTAGAAGCCCACGTAGGCCTGCTGTGCTGGCATATGTTGAGATGTGGGCCCGTGCGCTTGCGCGGTCTCATATCTCTTCAAGTCCCCCCAGTGTAGTGTGCTGTATGTGTTGCATGCAGGGCGCTGCACTAAAAGGAAAGAAAAGAGAAAAGAAAATTGGTGTGTTTGTTATTACTTATTTTGTTTGTTTACGTTTGACTGCGCGCTGCGCAGTGGTGTTTCAAGTGGGTCTGCTGCGTACGTCAGTAATTAATGCATACATCAGATGTGTCAGGGCGCGGAGCGGATGGGACAGGTTGGTAGCCGAAAAGTCTCTGACGGTTGTACTACTGCAGAGGATGGTGGGGCCAACCTGTCGTTTCGCGTGCTCCCTGGCTTTCTCTCTCCTGACGTGGCGTTTTCCTATTGGTGGGTCGTGCCACACGACTGTAACCGTCCGTGGGCACGTGACCTGCATATAAAAGGCCACTCTTTCTTTCTTCCATTTTCACACTTTCATCTCAGACTTAGAGAAATTTTCTCCCCTTGCATTTTTCAAGAGTTAAGTTTCTTTTCCAAAAATCTTCAATCTTTCGTGATGGAGAACGTCGTTCAGGTTCCAAAAAAGAAACGTGGTGGTTCCAAGAGGAAGGATGATGGTTCTAAGAAAGGGCCACCACACGCCGGCGAAGTTGCGGCGGTGTGGGCGAAAGGTGAATTTCGAAAGTTTAGGAAGGAGTATGGGTTTCCTTCCAGCTATGGCGTTGAGGCTCCTGCCCCGGACAAAACCATATTGGAGCCGCCGGTGGGCAAGGTTGGGCTATACGCCACATACTTCAAGGATTGCAACTTTAGGGTTCCGGTGACCCGTTTTTTGAGGACGTTCATTCAGACCGTCGGTGTACATGTTAACCAGATTCACCCTAGTTTGATGTCACGGCTGATGTTTTTCGAGTTCTGCTGCCACGCCCAAAAGGTTGAGCCACTGGTCGACATGTTTTATGTCTTTTATTCTCTCTGCTTCGTGGAGAGTTGGTTGTCCAGCCGACCACGCACAGGGGTAGCCCCTTGTGCCAAGGCGGGTATGAAGAGCTTCCGTGACTGGAAGCCCAAATTCTTTTGGATCAACGAGGGTGTTATCCCCATAGCGATGGGTCGATTGAACCCGGATGATGGGGTGGCGAAGGCGGTGTTGATTGATTATAAGGACCAGGATTGGTTCCAGACTCTTACTGCGCACCCTGTGGACTTGTGCGAAATTCCTGAGACAGCGTTGGTGATGGCACGGATGAGCCTGAAGTATGACATTCAGGGGCGCAATCCTCACTTGACTGAGGATGGAAAAGGTATGCCTCCTAAACAGTTTGTTGCTGGGGTTCAGTCTTCGCGATTATACTGATTCCGTTTTGTTTGTTTGCAGATGTTGAGAACTTATACAGTTTGCTGCTGGGTGGTGACAACATGGGTTTTACCTTCAAAGAGCTTGCGGAGGATGAACTCTACGTGTTGGAGAAAGCATGGGACACACTTGTTCGTCCCGAGTTGGAGGCTGTGGCGCAGGAAGGTGCTAATGCGCCCTTGCGGATAACCGAAAAAGGTGAGCCCTTTGCTCTATTTGATAACCCCTCTCCTGTGAACATGTTCATGCGGACGGGTTATCCTTTTATTGTTATATCAAGCGACGAGTCATCTGACTCTGGCGCATCCTCTTCCCCGCGTGTGTCATCCGCAGGCGGAAGCGAAAGGGAGGTACTGCCAACATTCGTTGTGGACGACAGCGGAGAGGAGACGGAGGCTGAAGAGTTTGTACTCCGTAGGGTAAGGCAGCCAAGGACGGGGGTGGCGCAGGGTGGTAGTCGAGGTGAAGACTTTGCCTTTGTTTTAGACCATGAGGTCATTAGCAGGTATCTTCAAAATTACAATCCTATTGAACGGAGCTACGTTGAACTTTCAGATGCGTTCACGGATGAGGGGACCGCCTCACTGAGGGATATGGCGGAAGGCGTTATTCTTCATGCGCCAGTGAATGTGGAGACGGCGCCGAACCAGCCTGCGCCTCAACTGACTACTCAGAAGAAGAAGCGCTCTAGGCGGAGTAGGTCTCAGAAGTCTTCTGTTGAGGGAGCGGATGCTACTGGCTCCTTGTCCCCTGTTGGGAAGAAAATGAAACTGGGTGATCTGGTGCACAGCGCCGAGGACAGCTTGTTGGGTATGTTTCCAGTGTTATGGTGTAGATACTGTGCTTTTGTATTTTTCACTTTCCTGACTTGTGTTGTCTTTGTTTTGTGTAGCTGACCTGATGGGTGAAGGGGCGCCTGGTCACGTTACCGAGGCGTCTGTCCATGAAGGGTTTCTGGTGAACCCGACAGAGGCGGAGAAGACTCCTTCTCCAGTTAGGCGGGCTGTCACCCCGCCCATTCAGCCTCTTTCTTCAAAGACTCCTCCTCCTTCACCTCCTCAAGATGTCACTCAACCATCCCCTCCACGTCAGACGTCGCCTATCAATGACCCTCCTGTCCAAACCATTCCGGTAAACCTTGATGCGCCGGTTGGTTTGGAGTTGGAGACCCAACGCGTGTCGCCACCGGATATCAGCGAGGGTGACATGCGGGGGGTGCAGATCATGGACGATGATTCTAACGAGAAGCGTCCAGTGCCTGAGTCTAAGGCTGGTTTCTCGGGGGCCAGCCTTAAGAGTGGGGAGTTTAACCCCGAGGATGTTTTTATCCCTGCTTGGCAGCTGACCACAGGCGCTCGGTTTGTGGATGTCAACAGCTGCCGAGAGTTGTTAGGGAATGTTGTTCCTCCGGCGGAGCGTTAGCATCAAGCCACGCGTCCTCGCCAGGAGTAGCTGGAGGACAACATGATGAGTCTGGCGAATCTGTTGTCTACCTCCGCAGAAATAGCCCGCCAATGGGGCTTTTTGGCACATGAGCGCGAGGAATATGACAGCAAGTTTAGCGAGGTCTGTGTGGAGCGTGACAGGTTGGCCAATGAGTTAAAGCGTGCTAAATGGGATGCTGTTACGTTCCGCGAGGAGCGCGACAAGCTTGAAAAGCACTTGTCTGAGCGCGAGCAGCAATGGGCTGCTGCGTGTACGAAGACCAACAGGACGCTAGAGATTGCTTCTCAGAAGCAGCAGGAAGCTGAACGGTTGTGGGCTGACGCGTCGCGGAAGATCCTGGAGTTAAATGAAAAATTGGATCAACGCCGTGATGCCTTGCTTGAGGCTCGCGAGCTGCTTAGGGAGAAAGACGCCAAAATTGCTGAGGTGAATGGCAAATTGGTGGAGTTGGAGGACGCCAATCTGAAGCTTGAACAACAAAACGCCGACCTTGAGGGGGAGGCCTTGGATGTCCGAGATGAAGCGCGCTTGGCGCATGAGGACCGGGAATGGCTTATGACTTGCTGCGTCCCCGAGGTTTGTCCTTTATTTATGTTCTTTCGTTTCTTGTTCTCCCCCTTTCATTGTTACTAACAAGTTTCTTCTGTCTGTCGCAGGTCGCTTATCATGTTAAAAACTGCGACGAAGCGCGCCAGGCAGTGGCTGCGGTGAATGCTGCTGCCAAGCTGGTGGGGCGCAAGGCTGGGTTCCTTGAGGGATTCCAGCATGCTAAGGATGGGAAAGCATTGGAGGAGTTCCCGCTCTATGACAAGGACCTGGACGCTCTTTTTGAGAGGAAGACCGCGGAGTACGACCGTCTAAATGTTGAGCTGGTGGACTTCGTTGTAAGTCATCGAGACCAGCCAACGTGTCATACCCTGCGATCATCCTTCGAGAAGCAGGGTCTGACGCATACTAGGCGGAAGTATGCCATGAAGAAGACTGATGCGGGTCCCCAAGTTGAAGGTGAAGCGCCTGGCCCTAGCGAGAAGTTGGACTTGTCCGATTCTGAGGACGAGTTCAGTGATGCTTCTGAGGAGGGTGCCGCGCCATAGATTATATGTATTTTTCTTTGTCGTAATCTTGTAATGACTTAATGAACAATATGTTTATGGCTTTGAGTGTTAATGAAAATTTTGGTTTCATGTATTGTTTTGCTATGCCATTTGTATGCCTTGTGTTTTTGGTTGTCATGCAATGTTAGTTTAAGGCTGGCCAGCTGACGCTGTGGTTTGGCTATGTCGCGCCTTAGGTATGGCCTTAGATAGTTGCCGCTTAGCGTTGCAACTGTTTAGTTTGAACGTTGTTTTTTAGTCGTACAATGTTTAGGTGGCGCGCGATATCTTAGCCATATGGCGCGCCTGTTTTAAGAGATTGCAAGTTATCCTTGCAATTTTTTGGTGTTAGACATTGCACCTTAGCCATGCAATGTTTAGGTGGCGCGCGATATCTTAGCCATATGGCGTGCCTGTTTTAAGAGATTGCAAGTTATCCTTGCAATTTTTTAGTGTAAGACATTGCATCTTAGCCATGCAATGTTTGGGTGGCGCGCGATATCTTAGCCATATGGCGCGCCTGTTTTTAAGAGATTGCAAGTTATCCTTGCAATTTTTTAGTTTTAGACATTGCATCTTAGCCATGCAATGTTTAGGTGGCGCGCGATATCTTAGCCATATGGCGCGCCTGTTTTAAGAGATTGCAAGTTATCCTTGCAATTTTTTAGTTTTAGACATTGTATCTTAGCCATGCAATGTTTAGGTGGCGCGCGATATCTTAGCCATATGGCGCGCCTGTTTTAAGAGATTGCAAGTTATCCTTGCAATTTTTAGTTTTAGGCATTGTATCTTAGCCATACGATGTTTAATTATTTACGTTGTTGCATGGTTACATATATAACGAAATGATGATTAACAGAGTAGATGTTTGGGTTAGGGAAAGGAAAACGATCGTCATATTAAATGGCTAAATAGCCTTCATTACAATACGTGTGGCGATTATATATAACACTTTCTTAGTTGCGCTGCGTTCCACGTGCGTGGGATCAGCTTGTCTTCTAGTGTCGACAGCTTGTATGCTCCTTTTCCCAGCACTTCGGTGATGCGGTATGGGCCCTCCCAGGTGGGAGTGAGTTTGCCCGGTGGTAGCGCCCCGCTTGCTTCGTTGTTTCTGAAGACAAAGTCTCCGGCTTTGAAGGTGTTGAGTTTGACCTTGGCGTTGTAATACCTTTCCAACTGCTTTTTGTAGTTGGCCTCTTTTATCGCCGCCTGGTCCCGGCGTTCTTCGAGTAAGTCTAGGTTGGTGCGCAGCTCTTTTTCATTGTCAGTGTGGCTTGCTGAGAGGACTCTTGCAGAAGGGCACCCTATTTCGGCTGGGATGACTGCTTCGGAACCATAGGTTAGGCTGAATGGAGTCTCGCCGGTGCTCGTTTTTGTTAGTGTTCGAATAGCCCATAGCACGCTCGGTAGCTCCTCTGCCCAAGCCTTTCCTTTTGTCCCTAGGCGTGCCTTGATTCCTTCAACAATGCTCCTGTTGGCGCGCTCTACTTGCCCATTGCCCTGTGGGTGGGCGACCGATGTGAAGATGGGCTTGATGTGCAAGTCTGCGTACCACTTTAGGAGTCCTTTGTCTGCGAACTGGGTTCCGTTGTCCGTAACAATTTCCATAGGCAACCCAAAACGGCAGATGAGAAATTCCCAGATGAACTTCTTTACTTGGCTCGCGTTGATCTCCGCCAGTGGTTTGGCCTCTATCCACTTTGTGAAGTAATCAATTGCGACGATCAGGTATCTTCGCTTGCCTGTGGTCATGGGGAATGGCCCTACCAAGTCGATGGCCCATTTCTGGAATGGCCAGGCGGATGTTACTGGTATCAGGTCATTTTTGGGGCGCATGGTGTTTGCCGCGTGGCGCTGGCAAGAGTCGCATCGTCGTATGATTTCGAGCGCGTCCAGATGCATCCCAGGCCAGTAGTAGCCAGCGTTCATGATTTTTGCCACGACCATGCGCGGCCCCGCATGTATGCCACATATTCCCTCGTGTATCTCCCTAACAAGATAATCTGCATCTGTTCCATCGACACACTTCAGCAATGGCCCCAAGTACGATTTTCGAGACAGCACTCCATCTTGCATTTGGTACTGCAGCGCCTTGTGTTGTATTTTCTTGGCTTCTGCGCGCTGATTTGGGAGTGTGCCTGTGGTGAGATAAGAGATAATGGGGGTCATCCAGCTGTCAATACCAGTTTGAATTACATGGACCTCTTTGGGCGGGACCGATGGTTCGGCTAGCACTTCGACGCAGACCTCCTTTGCTAAATGGCCAAAATTTGTGGATGCCATTTTGCTTAGAGCGTCTGCCGGCTTGTTTTGACTGCGACTGATGTGGTCGATGGTGCAACTTGAGAATTTACTCATCAGCTCTTTTGCATACCGGAGGTACGTTGCCATGGATGGGTCTTTGGCGTCCTACTTCCCGGTGATTTGCCCTGCTACCAGCATAGAGTCTACGTGTGCGAAGACATGCTTGGCACCTATCTTTTGCGCGATGCGTAGCCCTGCAAGGAAAGCTTCATACACGGCCTCGTTGTTCGTTGTTTTGAACTCTAGCCTGATTGCATAGGTAAATTCTGCCCCGTCAGGGTGGACGAGCCTAATTCCCGCGCCTGCGCCATCATCGTTTGAGGCTCCGTCAGTATACAGGTTCCAGATTGCCTTGTCCTCACATTGTTGTTGTGGGCCTTGCTCTGCTCTACATTCTTCTATTTTTTCTTTTGGTACATCAGCGATAAAGTCTGCTAGGATCTGCCCTTTGATTGCTGGTCTGGATTTGTAGAAGATGGTGTGCTCGCTTAGTTCGATGGCCCACTTGGCTAGTCTTCCTGACAGTTCTGGTTTGGAGAGTACGTTGTTCAGCTTGTAATCACTTAGCACATTGATTGGGTGACCCTGGAAATATCGGCGCAGTCTGCGCGAAGCATGTACTAGTGCCAGTACCAATTTCTCCATGGTGGTGTACCTTGTTTCTGTGTCTGTCAGGACTCTGCTGATATAATAGATTGGCGTTTGGACCAGTTTGCGGTCTACCATCAGCACCGCACTTACAGCCCGTTCTGTAGCGCAGAGGTACATTGTCAGGGGCTCCCTTGGTAATGGCGCAGTGAGTGTTGGGAGGTCCATTAGGCAGGCCTTCATATCCTGAAATGCCTTCTCTGCTTCGCTGGTCCACTTGAACTGATTCTTTATAAGACAGCTTTTTAGCGTTTCGATGAACGGAATGGGCTTGGTTGCGTGGTTAGAGAGGAGTCTGTTGATTGCGACCAAGCGTCCATTCAGGGTTTGGACTTCCTTCAGCGTTGACGGATATGGCATTTGCGCTATGGCTTGGATTTTTTCCGGGTTGGGTCGGAAACCATCTTTGGTGACAATTACTCCTAAGAATTTCCCTTCTTCCATTCCGAAGGCACATTTACTCGGGTTGAGCTTCATGTGGATTTCTTTCAGGTGTTTGAAGGTTTCCTCAATGTCTTTCAACATCTGATCCTCTTCTTTGCTTTTGATGACTAAGTCATCCACGTAAACTTCGAGGTTTTTGCCAATTTGCAGCGCAAATGCGCGGTCCATCAACCGTTGATAAGTTGCTCCTGCATTCTTGAGCCCGAACCGCATTTTTGTGTAGCAGAAGACACCTTTATCCGTTCGAAAAGCGGTTTTATCTTCGTCCTCCGGCGCCATTTGGATTTGGTGATAGCCTTTGTAGGCGTCCAAGAAGCATTTGAACCTGAATGGCGCGAGGGAATCGATTTTCAAATCTATTTCTGGTAGTGGATAGCAATCTTTTGGACAAGCTTTGTTGAGATCAGTGCAGTCCACACACATTCTCCAGCTTCCGTTGCTTTTTTTAACCATGACTGGGTTTGCGACCCAGGTCTGATATCTTGTTTCTCGCAGGATTCTTGCCTTCAGTAGCTCGTTGACTTGGTCATTCATTGCTTTGGCCTTCTCGGCGCCCATGCTCCTGCGCTTTTGTGCAATCGGCTCAACTGAACGGTATGTATTGAGCTTATGTTGGGCAAGTTCTCGCGGGACCCCCACCATGTCTGATGATTGCCACGCGAAGACGTCCATGTTCTTTCGCAGGAGCTGTTTTAGGTGCTCCCGGGTGTTTTCAGAGATGGCTGCCCCTAGCGTCACGGTCTGTTCTGGGAATTTGGGGTTAAGGATCCACTTTTCCGGTTCTGTGCGCGGGGTGGCCTTTAACATTTTGGCAGGGTGTGGTTCCTCTGTCATGGCGCATTCTCTGTTGGCCCATATGATTGCTACACCTTTCGGGGTTGGGAACCCAATGGCCCCGTGTACTGTTGAGGGGACCATGTTGTAGGCAGCCATTGCTTCGCGCCCCAGAATGATGTCATAGCTAGATTTCGTCGGAACAACAAGGAAGGTGACGTCTTCTGTTCTTGAATGTGTCTTGTCTCCCATTGTTAGGCGGAAAGAAATTTCTCCCAGTGGGGATATGACCTCATTTGAGAAACCCATGATTGGTGAGTTAACTGGGCGCAGGCGTTGCTTGTCTTCCTCGTCAAGGAGGTTAAAGCATTGCTCGTACATGATATCAGAGTTACTCCCCGTGTCAACCAACGCGCGGGTGGTCCGATAATGATCAAAAATGGCTGTGATAACCAATGCGCGGGTGGATGAGGGTCCACCATTGACTGTTGGGAACTGTACTCGCTGTTCCCTCCATTCCGCCACTTGGTCAGGCTTTCTCTTTGTCTGTTTTCGTCTGTCGGAGTGTATCATCAGGCTGACATTTTTTATCTTCTTTTGAGGTGGCCCTTCTTGCTGTTTGCGCTCGACATTTCTTAGTAGATGTCCGAGTTTTCCTGATTTCAGGGCCTCTTTGATTGCTTGTTTCAATTGGTAGCATTTGTCTGTGTCATGCCCGATATCCTGGTGATATGCGCAGAACTTTCCTGGGTCCAGGTTGTCTCGCCTTTTGATTACCTTGGGCTCTGGGAAAGTTACGTTTTCTGTTGCCAGCACTTACGCTGGAGTTTTTGTGAGTGGAGTCCAGTTGTTGTGACTCCTCCTCCCCGACCTGTGATCGTGTTGGGTGTTTCCTTTGTGGTCCAGAACCTCAGTGGGTTTGGTTTCTGTTTGGGCGCCTCCTTGGAGTCTGTTCCAAACAGAACCTCTTCCCCTTCTGTCCTGTCGAACATGCCTTGAGCGCGCAACTTGCGCTTGTACATCTGTGTACTATGGTGCTTGTACTCGGTTCCAGACAGAGAGTTCTCTTTCTATTTTTGCGTAAGTCTTGGCTCCTTTCATGATCTCATCCCATGTGTTGGGCATTCCGGTGCAGCCGGCTAAGGTTCGGATGAGGGAATCGCACCGCACCCCTTGCGTGAAGGCTGCTTTCATAAGTTCAAAACCAATGGGCCCAATCTGTAAAGCCTCCCTATTGAACCGAGTGATGTAATCTTCGATTGACACATTATCGCGCCGTCTGACTTGTAGGATGTCCGTTGAGTCGCGCTCTATGCGCTTGTTTTGGCTGAAGTGGTCTGAGAACTTATCAGTCAGTTCCTTGATGTTGTCTATCTTTCCATTCGTCAGACTGTCAAACCATACCCGCGCAGCGCCTGTGAGTGTCTGCGCGAACATGTGACACCATGCTGGCAGGCTCCACTGCGCGCATTTTCCTGCGACTTCAAACGTTCGCAAGTGGTCATCTGGGTCCCCTGTCCCATCGAATTTACCCAGAGTACTTGGGATTTTTGTCTTCGGTGGTAGGGGAGCCAGCGCAATGCGCGGAGTGAATTTTGACTTTTCCATGAAGGACGGAGGATAATAAGGTTTGGTCAGGTCGTCGTCACCGGTCATAAAGTGCCCTCGTACAACGGTGTTGCTCAGGGGCTGGCTTATGTCGCGAGTGAAACGACTCTGGGACTCGTCCGAGTCTTCTCTCCATGTGGGGTCTGTTTCGTGGTTACTTCCGCCGTTGTTCCTTGTGGCGTTGGATGGTCCTTCGCTGTAGGAAAGCGTGCGGGCGGTCTCTCTAAGTTGTTGCTCTTTCATTTTTTGCAAGTAGATACGTTTCAAGGCTTCCTTTTGCTGAGCATACCATACCTCCGGACTAACCATCGGCGCGGCATTTTCAGTTGGGGAAGCCTGATTCGTTTCGGTAATAAACTGGAAAGAGGGGGTCTGTCTTGTCCCCGAAGATGGGGTAACAACCGGACCCGTGTTTGTTGCTTGTTGCTGAACCTCTGCTGTGTTCCCAGACTGGCCGGTGCCCCCCTGGGCAGCGTCGGTGTCTGAGTTAACATTGGTGAAGTTCGGCAACGGAGGTATGAGAGACAAGTGATATAACAATGTACCAGGATATAAGCACAAGTAAAGACACGATTCTTATTAATGATTCAATGATCGTTACAGGACTATAGTAGCTATTGTTACAGCGCTTCGACTATAATCTATTTCTCATAACTATGTTTAGCTCTCGTTCTATGATCGTTCATCCTTTTCTTCGACTGACCTCATGGGGTATTTATAGGCCATCTGAGGTCTTCTGTGATTGGACGAGAGGAGAATGACAGCTCGCTGTACGATTGGGCCGTTGTCATTCGTTGCGCTGTTCCCTCGCTATTGGTCCACGTGTCTCGTGTCTGTCCTTTCTCGTACTATTCTGTACCTCGTACCTGCAGGCGATCATGGAGCAGGGAATGAACGCCTCTGATTGGCTGGACGTCCCTTTCTTGTCGGTTATTAGCTGTCATGTTACGAGGTGTCCCGCGCCGCTTTCTAGAAGCCCACGTAGACTTGCTGTGCTGGCATATGTTGAGATGTGGGCCCGTGCGCTTGCGCGGTCTCATATCTCTTCAGCCTCATTCCATTTCACAAAGTTAGTATAAAGTCCATTAATGTGTCCACATTCCCCACATTCCCTACATTCCCAAAAGCCCTTTTGTTGGTGACACTAAAATACATTGAATTAACAACCTTACTTAATATACAGAATTATACATAACGAGAAAATCAAACAAAAAAACTTACATTAACCATTAACACTCTCCCCCGTAGCATTTTCAAATAATTTAGTAATGATGTAACGCTTGTGAGTTTTCCTACCAATGACCATTGTATAATTATAAAACTTGAAAACAATTGGTGTGTCAATAGTAAAACGAGTGAAATAAATGAAAACATAGTAAACAAAATAAATAATTACAATACCCGAGTAAATACGGTACCATAAAAATAGTATATGTCTTTATGAAGATCCATGACATCTTTAATATGATGGATTACTAATTGTTCATAATCTTCACAGATACTACCTTCGATCATTTAGGTATTAAAGTATGTTGTGTCATTTAGGTATTAAAGTATGTTGTGTCATTTAGACCTTTAAATTCTCCAAATGTATATAAATATCTTAATATTCAAAGATGGAAAAGAATTAAGATGAGGCCAATAACAATCGGTTATCTAAAAAATGTGTTACAAAAGAACATTAACAAAATAATCAAACTTACATGGTATACCAATGCAATACATTGACTTCTAATAAACCGTTGAAACATAGTGTCATCATCTCCTCTAATTCAACATCCTTGGCCGAAGTGACTTTTATTGATATGTTTTGCGTAGAATAAGCTGCCAACTGTTCTTCAAAACTATAAATTTTTTTATAGTCATTAACTTTCGCTTTTTCAAAACTAAAGCTATTCTAAAAATATTATGATTATGGACACCATTAGTACCTTTCGGATCAGTGACATGCTTAGTATTTTATAGAATAAAGCCTTAGAAGATTTTGAAGCAGGATCTAGAGCATACGCAGGATGATTTGGTTGTATGAGAAATGAAGTTGTCAACTACATTAACAAATGACAATATCAAACCATTTGTTATACCAGCTTGTTAGAAAAGTAAGGACAGATTTGATCATCATTTCCTTGTTTAGAGGCCATTTACAGGTCAACCAATCAACTAGCCGTTAGGGTCAAGATTTCCAGCAATGTTTCCCTTTTCGAGTCAATTGTATCCCTACTTATTGGGGCTGTTTTTCTTTCATTGTAATAGACAACACTGAATCAATACAATCGTTTTATCTGATAAGAAAACATGGTATCAGAGCGGGTCTTTTGATTCTGAGATCACCGCTCATCATCTTCCAAAAGCCATTTTTTCATCCATCCATCGGAAACCGGCTGTCATGTCTGAATACGGTAACACGGTTTCCGATTTATCAATACAACTAGCCAATCTTCTCAAGTATGGCCTTAATGTCCAACCCCAAAATCCAAAATTATCTGATAACCTGCAAATCAACCTCAAGCTTAACAGTCACAATTACGCCTTATGGACTCGAATGATTCGAGTCACCATAGGCGAAAAGTCAAAAAACATGTTAAAACACCTAACCTCAAACCCTCCGGATCCAAGCGATGAAACTCATGATCAATGGGAACAAGATGACTTGATCGTCTTCTCATGGCTCATTCAGAACATCGAACCAACACTTACAGCAGCGGAAAGGACACCTGCGTTACATACCCAGGAAACCCTAAAAGTTCCGGTATGGTGTCAAAGGGGGTCCGCCGGCCGCCGCCTACCAAACCTGATAAAACCCATATGAAGTGTACACATTGTGGGATGACAAAACACACCAAGGAACAGTGCTTCAAGCTTGTCGGTTACCCCGAATGGTGGAATGACGGGCACAAAAAGGGAACAGGAAAGGCGGCAGCCGCCACCAGCAACATCGGAGATACCGCGACGGCGACCAACAGCAGCAACCAGGTGGTTTCGAAGGGATTGCTTTCAGAGATGATTGCACCATGGATGGAGGTAACAAGTTTGAGAGAATAATCTCAAACCATATTCATAATCCTCACTTCTTTGATTATAAGTTTATAAACCTTCTTGATGCACATAGTGATACACAGAGGTAATATAAACAAATCATCTTTGGAAGAAATAGAAAAGTCATGTGATTCTCTTGATGCACAATCGATACACCCACTGTTGATATAGAGGCATGTGATAGTCATTCCCAATGTTCACAGGAAAAGAGAAGAAAAAAATTGGGCCATGCTTGTTATAAATTATCGCCCCATGAGAAAACATCATCAAAAGACATATTTTATAAGAATAAAAAGTGTTTTCTTATTAAAACATGTTTACAGAGAAAAAAAAAAGGACTTTTTTAAAGATTTTTTTTTCTAAAAAACATAAAAGAACAAAGTTTTTAAAGAAAAAAGGTAATTTCGAACCTCAAGCTAACATGGCCCAAAACCATAACAACACAAGTGAATCATAGATTTTTTACTGTGGTGCCACCGACACCATGACTTACGATATATCTGATATAACTAGCAAAAGTAAACCTAGGATTAATCATATCAAAACCGCTAATGGGGAAGTTGTTCCTGTTAAAGGAAGTGGGACTATTGAAATATCTCCCACGTTAAAACTGTCAAATTGTCTTTACGTCCCCTCCTTATCTCATAAACTATTGTCCATTAGCCACGTAACAAAAGAGTTAAATTGCACCGTCTTGATGCATCCAACCTTTTGTATACTTCAAGATATCAATACGGGAATGATCATTGGGTGTGGCACTGAGCGATCAGGGCTATACTATGTGGAGGAAGTGACTCACCAGGGTAAAGTGATGCTTGCTCACGGGACTACAGATAGAGAGGCTTGGCTTTGGCATAGGAGACTAGGACACCCATCTATTGGCTATTTACGTCTTTTATTTCCAAAACTTGTTCCCTCAAATAATATTTTCAATTGCGAAACTTGTGTTCTAGCTAAAAGTCATAGGCAGACCTATAAATTAAATAACACGAAAGTGGATTCACCATTTTCTCTTATTCACTCCGATGTTTGGGGACCCGCAGAAGTTATCGGGGGACAGAACTTTCGTTTTTTTGTTCTTTTTATTGACGATTGCACTCGCATGACATGGATTTATTTTTTAAAACACAAAAATGAGGTTTATGAGAAATTTATGATATTTTATGCCATGGTACAAACACAGTTTAAAACTAATATTCAGGTTCTTCGATCTGATAATGGAGGAGAATATATCAATGATTCCATGAAACAATTTTGTCAAAACAAAGGCATTATCCACCAAAAAACATGCCCATATACTCCCGAACAGAATGGCACAGTCGAACGAAAGGATCGCATCCTTTTAGAAATAACGCGTGCCCTTTTAATTGAATCTCGGGTTCCTACGTTTTTTTGGCCTGAAGCAGTGTCCACTGTCACTTATTTAATCAACCGATTGCCCACTAAAGCTCTTAATTCAAAAACTCCCCTTCAGGCTTTGTCTGATTTTACCAAAGTTCTGCCACCTCTCACATTACAACCACGGGTTTTTGGATGCACTGTCTACCCTCATATACCAAAACATGATCGGGGCAAACTCGGCCCATGTGCTGAGAAGTATGTATTTGTTGGCTATGGTATCGATCAAAAAGGATACCGATGCTACAGTCCAAAACGTCGACATATGTACACTACTCTCAACTGCGACTTTCTTGAAACCCAATTTTTTTATACCTCCCAACACAGTGGTCAGGGGGAGAAAGAGTGTGACACCCGGAGTTGGCTAAAGTGGATTCCTTCATCTGGAGAAGTTAATTATAATACCCAAAATAAGTCACCTACTTCTGATGCCCCTGCCGTTAGTGCTACTAACCAAGATGATCTTCCTAGTCCAACTACTGAGGTAAGTCACTCTCACACACATGAAGAAACTCAAAATATTGAATCTCAAACTAAACCTCAAACTCATGAGGATATTCATAATATTGAATCTCATACTGACAACAATGATATAGCACTAGAACAGAATTTGCAAGGAGAGCAATTACATGATCAAGAAGAACCAATACATGAATAGGGGAACAAGATACAAATGAGAGATACGTTTTACCTAAAAGAGCCAATAGGGGGGTCCCTCCAAAACCGTACTCTCCAGGAAAAGAGACGCAATCATCTAGATATCCCATGGCAAACATTGCCAATGGTAACTTATCCAGGGAAGCCAAAGCTTTCATCGCCTCTCTATATAATGAGCAACCCCCAGTGTCAGTAGAACAAGCTTTGGGCTCTGGAAAATGGAAAGATGCTATGGAAACAGAGATGAAAGCACTTATAAAAAATGATACATGGGAAAAGTGTGTTCTTCCTCCTGGAAAGAAACCAGTAGGATGTCGTTGGGTTTTTACAATCAAACATAAACCTGATGGATCCATTGAAAGATATAAAGCTCGTCTTGTAGCAAAGGGCTACACTCAAACATATGGAATTGATTATTCTGAGACTTTTTCCCCGGTAGCTAAAATTGACACAATCCGCGTTCTATTCTCTATCGCTGCAAACGAGGGATGGCCCCTTCATCAGTTTGACGTAAAAAACGCATTCCTACATGGAGAATTGAAAGAAGAAGTTTACATGGAGGCCCCCCCAGGATTCACAAGTAACTTCAAAAATAAGGAAGTGTGCCGGTTAAAAAAATCTCTTTACGGTCTTAAACAATCCCCTCGTGCATGGTTTGGTAGATTTACATTAGTAATGAAAGGATATGGTTTCCAAGAAAGCAATGCTGACCATACATTATTCCTTAAACAAAAAGGTAAACTTGTAACTTGTTTAATTATCTATGTTCACGATATGATTATTAAAGGTAATGATGAAGAAGAAATAAAGAAACTAAGGACAAATCTTTTCACCGAATTCGAAATGAAGGACTTGGGAAGACTCAAGTACTTTCTTGGAATTGAAGTCCTCAGGTCTCAGCGAGGGATTTTTATATGCCAAAAGAAGTATATCCTAGATCTCCTAGCCGAAACATGGATGATTGATTGCAAGCCAGTTGATACTCCAATGATGACTAACCTGAAACTTTGTACAGAAGAAGGGGCAAGATTGGCAGATAAAGAAAAATATCAACGATTGGTGGGCAAACTCATATACCTTTCACATACTCGCCCTGACATTGCCTATGCAGTAGGAGTTGTCAGTCAATTCATGCACCAACCTCAGGAAGGTCACATGGATGCAGTATTAAGGATCGTAAGATATCTCAAAGGGACAGTAGGTCATGGGATCTTATTTCAGAAAAATAAACATCTAAGGATCCAGGCCTATACAGATGCAGACTGGGCAGGAAATAAAGAAGACCGAAGATCAACTTCTGGATACTTTACTTTAGTTGGTGGAAACTTAGTTACATGGAGAAGCAAAAAACAAAAAGTTGTCGCCCTATCCAGTGCCGAAGCAGAATTCCGAGGCATTGCAAGAGGGTTAGCAGAAGTTCTTTGGATACGCAAACTTTTGTCAGAAATTGGTTTTTCTCCCACTGTACCTAGTAAAATCATGTGCGATAACAAAGCAGCCATACAGATTTCAGAAAATCCTGTTCAACACGACCGTACGAAGCACGTGGAAGTGGATAGACACTTTATTAAAGAAAAACTTGAAGCAGGGATTATAGAACTCCCGTTCGTTCGCTCAAAAGACCAACTCGTGGACATTTTAACCAAAGCCGTCAATGGAAGACTTTTCAACAGTTGTCTTAACAAGTTGAGTATCAGAGATCCCACTACTCAACTTGAGGGGGAGTGTTAGAAAAGTAAGGACATATTTGATCATCATTTCCTTGTTTAGAGGCCATTGACAGCTCAGCCAATCAACTAGCCGTTAGGGTCAAGATTTCCAGCAATGTTTCCTTTTTCGAGTCAATTGTATCCCTACTTATTGGGGCTGTTTTTCTTTCATTGTAATAAACAACACTGAATCAATACAATCTTTTTATCTAATAAGAAAACACAGTTTACTATAAGCGAATAAAAGTATTTTATTGAATAGTAATTACCAAATCCATAAATTTCGTACTAGAGTTTAGTTTTTAAGATGCTATCGGTTGTTCGTCATACTACATTGACAATAAACATATTTTTTCATTTCATCTATTATAAAATAAAAAAACATATACCGGTGCTAGTGTGTAATACTTAGGCTGTTGTGGCAGTTGTTGATGTTAGATAATTGATTAATGTGGAGTATCATTCTTTAAAAGCTGTACATTATTAAAAAAAATATTAATATGACAATAAAAAAGTAATATACAGTTATTGTTAATTTTCTATGCATACTCCTCATATTAGTTACTTCGTCGTGTAAACGAGCCGAGCTACACGAACTACGCTCGAAACAAAGCTCGAAACGAACCGAGCCTAACAACAAGCTCGTTTACCAAACGAGCTCGAGTTGGCTCGTGACTCTTAACTCTTAACGAGCCTACTATTTATATAATTTTCATCTAATATATTAAGTATATATTTAAATAATAACAATTATAATACTATTTATAAAATAATGAAAAGATAGCTTGATTATATGTGAAATGTTTTTAACTAATATAAATTAATAAATATTTAATAAATGAGTCACGCTCGAGCTTGAACAACTATCTATGAGCCGAGCTCAAGCTTAGATTTGGCTTGGCTCGTTTGCATCCCTAGAACTTACAACGGTGCAGCTTAGTTGTTTTATTATATTTGATTGTATAAACTAGTTATAACAATAAGTTTAAAACAACTACAAAAGTTGTTTTATTATATTTTTGATATGGTTTTAGGCGGAAACAAATGTATGTGGCTGGAATATTTTTTTTCAATTTAATATATTTTAAATTAGATATTTTATATTATATGTATTTAGTTATTTGTATTTTATATCAAGTTTAGACCTCAAATCACTTGTATATCAAAATCTGTTACTACTGGTTTGAGAGCACGTGAGAGCATCTTGCGCTGGTGCCTTGTTAGCTTGTGCCGGTGTGCACGAGCTTCCCCCCCCCCATTGGGTTATTGTCCAATTTTCGCGTATTTTGATGTTTAGCTTATATACGCAATCCGTGTTCACGTCTAACGCATCGACAGGCACTGTTTGACTTTGTTAATGTTAGGTATACCCAAATGATGGGTAGTTGTATGTTGGACTTATGTAGGTTAAAACCGGGACTTAAGAATATATTTTGGCACGTAAGAGAATGTTGTGAGCGTATAATATCACGTATGTAACAAACCGTAGACGTTTTAAAGTGTTGTGATTGTGTGTGTTGGCATGTCTTGCAAGGATCCAAGTAGAGGCCAAGGTCTTGATTGTAGTAATGTGTGATTGATATGTGTGTATGTGTGCATATGTATATACACACACAAGTATGTAACTTTTGATTTTATGTAGAAATTTGTTAATTGGATCCTAAACTTCTTGATGGGTTCCTAGTAGGTAAAACAAAACAATGGTGGGACATGATGATACGATCATAGAGATTGCGCAAGCATATGTATCATAACGTTGTAAACTGTCTTGTTATATAACTGATAAGGAAAGTGTAGGTATGTTAAGATTAGTGTTTTGGAAGTTGAAAGTTATGATTCCATGAACGGATCCAAGATTGTAACCAGATGGATCCACACTCGCAAAAAGGGAGTTTGTCGTGGTCTTCTAGTTTGTGGGAAGTTATTTTTATGTTTCTTGCGTATTATAAAAGTCAGTAACCTTTCTAATGGTTTGGGTGTATGGTGAGTGCAGGTTACACGAGTCTTCCATTTGGGTCTCAAATGGTTAAGGTCGAGCCAGTGCATGCATTGTACGTGGGTGCATTCATGTGATCAAGATTAAGAAGGTGTTGTGTGAACATAATAGGATGAATGAGTGTCGTAACGCCCGAAATATAAATTAGAATGTTTATGTAAAGCAAGAAATCTTCTAGTCCGTATTTCTGTTGCGTATTTTCTTTTAAAATGGTTTAGGTTGTTACAGTGAAGGACACATTACTTTACGAAACAGGGCCTTCGGTTCGACAATTTTAGGAATTTTGGCAATTTAAGTGATGGGTCATCATATGGGTCAACAAATCAGATCCTAGGCCATTAATATAGCATATGAAATTGTTAGAACTGAAATTTTGATGATTAGGGGCTGGATTGGTCAATTACACCTTGCTAGGGATTTCAATGTTATCTGGTTGACCCGTTTGGAACCATAGGGGTTTTATAGGCTTAGAATGTGATATAAATTGTTATTTGGCATGTGCTTGAATGTGTGTGTAGCCTCCCAATATCAATTCATTTGTTGAGTACTTGTTCTCACATTCAAGTGAATTCATGATGCCCTTTTACTGTTTTTAAATCTTTTGGGCTAATATGCATGCCATGAACATATAATTGAAATCTTACTAGTTAAATCAGGTCTTGTCATGGTTGTTACAAATCTGAGGAGTGTCTAAGGATTCTAATTCATCCCGAACTCCTGAAATCCCTTCGGACCCTTTATCCGCATGTTCAACCGACGCTTTGAGTAAAACTATATTTGCCGAATCCTTATTACGGCTTCCGGTTTCATGTTCCCTCACATGGATCATTTGGACGCTTTGCGACTGATTCGCTGATGTGACCTTTTCTTGATGCGAATTTTGAAAGAATGGATCACATTTGCCAACCATTCGTATGTCTTCAGCACGAATGATTTGAGTCATATAGTTCAAAGTTTTATTTGAATACGCCATTTTAGAGGAATTTTGTTAGAAAATTTCCGAAATTTTTAAACCCGTAAAATTTTCAAAATTTGACTAACACTGAAAGTCAAACTTATGTGAGTATTAACACACATATGACCTGGATTAGCACACGTATGTATCAAATTAACACACGTATGGACAACTTTAACACATGTATAGAAAGACAGTTGTACCATACGTATGACAAATGACAGTTATGATGGAACACGTATGAAATTGATGGTTATGAAAGGACAAGTATGAAGGATGGTTATAAGAGACAAGTATGAAACTTCACACGTATGAAAGATAAGTATGAATCACACGTATGACAGATACGTGTAAACTTTGGATAGTTATGAGGTTGATACGTATGGTTAGGTGACAAGTATGGTTTGATACGTGTACTGGAGTCACACGTATGGATTGATACGTGTAATGAAGTAAGGCGTATGATAGCAGAGGACAAGTATGAGTGTTCTTCATGGTGCAATTGAGAATATTTTGTGTTTTTGGGTATTTGGATAATCAAATGGTTAGGTTATGTGCGGGGTATGATTCCTAACAAGTTTCTAATGACCAAATTGATCCAAAAACAATAATTATAAAAGAAATTATGAAAAACTATGATGAACACCAAACATATGAGTTTAATGCAAATTCTTAGATCTGATCCAAATTAATGTTGTTTAACACCTAATTTTGATTCAATAAGTTTCCAAAACACTTTTCTAAGATGAAACAATGATCAAATCATCAAAAACAATCCATGTTAGTGATTTCAAGCCAAAAACCATGATGAACATAAACTTGAAATTTTTCCCAAATATCTCAGATCTGCTATGTTTTGATTAAAATTTTATTTGGTTTTGATTAAATTAGTTTCTAAACATGAATCCACAATCAAATCAATGATCAAAACATCAAACACACTCCAAAATCAATAAAAATCATGTTTAAGCACCAAATGCGTCAAAAAGCAAATTTCTATGAATATTTGCACAAAAAAACTTTCAGATCTGATGCAAACCATTACAACAACACGCGTTATATGAGCCTCAGCTCTGATACCACTTGTAGGATAAAGACATTAGTATCACGCGCGTATCGGATTGAAGGCGGAATCAACAATCTGGTTAGTTGTTATAGGTGAGTGTTTTGAAGATAATAATAATATGAAAGCACACACACAAAAACAAACTCAAAATGGGTTGCACTTGAATAGAAATGGCAATAGTTACAAAAAGTCAAAGGCATAGGGCTATTTATAGTCTCTGCCTCATACGCCTAATACTACACTCGTATGAGGCCATACGGGTCAAGCTACCAGGTGTATGAAGCTTCATACGCCTGGACTTCATTACAAAATGACTATTATACCCCCTATCACTATAATGCATCCCAAACATTTATACAAGGTACATAATCATGCCTACGACTATTATGGACCCATCACTAGCTGGGGACATACACAAAGTGCACTAACACTAGTATAAGTATTTAAGTCATAAATTCCTGTTTTTTATTAGCCCACAACAGCTACGTTAGGGATATCTTGACTTATGGGCTTCATCCATAACTAATTCACGCATAACACCCATAAATGGTACCCAAATAAGATCCATGAAATACATGACTTCAATAGATTTAGGGCTCAATCTCTTATTATACCACACAAACCTTCATTCTTTAAATTCTCTTCCTTTAAAACATTTCTGATTTGAGCTGTAAGGCTCATGTGAATAGTCAAACCCAATGCACAAACACTTACGGGTTTAATCCTTTACTTTTGACTCTGTGCATCTACAAAAACATTCACTTTTCTAGGATGATAGCGAATTTCACAATCATAATTGTTGAGTAACTTCACCCATCTTCGTTGTCTCATATTGAGCTCTTTTGGTCAAAAATATGTTGAAGACTTTTATGATCCGTGTAAACTGTACACTTAGTGCCATAAAGACAGTGTCTCAAATTTTGAGCGCAAAAACCACAACTCCTAACTCCAAATCATGAGTTGTACAATTCTTTACATGTACTTTAAGTTGTCGTGACACATACGCTATAACCTTATCATTTTGCATCAAAACGCAACCTAAAACTTGGCGTGAAGCATCACAATAAACTCAAAACTATCAATCCTACCGGGAAGAGATAGTATTGATGCACTACATAACTTCATCTTCAACAATTGAAAAACTTCTTGTTTCTCGGTCCATTCATACATACGATCTTTTTGGGTCAAAGGCTGCGCTATCTTGGAGAAATTACCAATAAACCTTCGATAATATCTTGCTAAACCCAAAAATTAACGTATTTTCGTTGGAGATTTAGGCGCCTCCCAATTCTTGATCGCCTCAATCTTAGCCGGATCTACGTGAAAACCTTCCTTATTAATAACATGACCCAAGAAGTGAACTTCTCACATCAAAAACTCACACTTGGAGAATTTTGCATACAACTTCTCGCCTTGCAACAATTCCATGATAAGTTTCAAATGTTGCTCATGATCTTCCTTAGTTTGCGAGTATATAAGTATATCATTAATGAATACTATAACGAACTTGTCTAAATACGGTTTGCATACCCTATTCATAAGATCCATAAACACTGTGGGTGCATTCGTTTAAACAAACAACATAACCAAACACTCATAAGGGCCATATCGCATCTTAAACGCGGTTTTCAAAACATCTTCTTCCACAATCCACAATTGATGATAATCAGATCTTAAATCAATGATTAAAATTCGACCCTTGTAGTTGATCAAACAAATCCTCAATTCATGGCAATGGATATTGATTTTTAATAGTGAGTTTGTTCAACTCCCTATAATCAAAACACATTCTGAACGATCCATCTTTCTTCTTGACCAACAACAATACGGGTGCTCCCCAAAGGAGAATAACTTGGTCTAATGAATCCTTTGTTCAATAACTCTTGCAATTGATTCGAAAGCTCTTGCATTTATGAAGGTGTTAGTCGATAAGGGTACTTTGAGACTGGTGTGGCAACAAGTACACGATCAATTCAAAATTCCAACTTCCTTGAAGGCGGTAAGTCAAGCAAATCTTCAGAAAAACTGCGGGACAATCTCTAACTATAGGAATCTCCCCAAGTTTCTTCTCTTCATCCTTGGTAATAACAACACTAGCCAAGTATGTTGGATGTCCTTTCCGTAGAAACTTATGTGCCTTCATCACATTAATTGTAGGATCGACTTCTATCAATTCAATATTATCTCAACGATGTATAAACCTCCGGGTGTGGAATCCCCTTGGTTCTAGCAAAATGATATATAAATCTATATGAAAACACACGCGAAATCCATAATAATGTTCAACTTTGTCATTAAACTTGATTAATAACGATTGCGGACTTAATCAACAAAGTTAACATAAACTAGGGTTATTGAACAGAGTATTGGCTCTCAACAACACAAGATATAACGAACAATAACTACCTAAACTTGTTCCCAACCCACATATATATAGCCCTGCCTCATTCGTCCAAACTTTCAGGAAAATGAGGCCATTCGCCACAATTATCATGTGAATGAGCTTACGTTTTGCTCATTCTCCCAAACGACTCATAATACAAAGACTTAGATTATAAACATTTACAACTACGACACAATTGACCCAAAAGCTAAAGACACATATGAATATGAATATGAATATGCATCTACAGACTCCCCCTTATCTATAGCTTGGGTATCTTCAGTTATTGATCTACACATTCTTCAGCATCATTTTCACAATATTCATCTTTCCAGGAGCATTCTTTTCATCTGGATTTTGAACACTAACTGTACGCTTTCCCAAGAAACCTTTGTAATCACATCTAGCATAAAGATCATAACCAAAGCCACACTTGATAGCAATTTGAAACTTCCATGCTTGCTAAATGTCTACGACATCAAAATGAATAGGATTGAAGAATAAAGTTTCAATATCTTCTCTCGAATAGTTCATTAGCCACAATGGATCGAAGATATAAATCTTTTACTAAGCTAATTTGTCTTCATTGTCCATAATAATCACTGCTTCTCCCGTTCTCCAATCATAGTACCAAAAAGCAAAGTAATCACTGATGTTCTGCTCAATTGGCATCAAAGGTATCTTCTTAATGGTCTTTGATGGTTTATACTTTAATGTCACAAGCGGTAGATTGCTCTTCGGATCTATCTCTTTGTGAACAATTCTTTTTGGGTTTTGAGGCTTGAATACGTCCCATTTGGTCAGACTTTCATGGGTCATTCTATCATCTATGTACTCTAACAACCTAGTGGCCCCGATAAAATGCTGATGACATAAATCACGTACAACCCAATAAGGTAGTGTCTTTAAATCATGGAATCTGTTGAAGTACTGGATTCCACTTTCCGATTTCACCCGACACACCATAATTATGGAAAGAACTTCTAACTGATTGCACGTCCCTTGAAGATCTTGTTGTGATATCTATAGAATTTTCCATGTATTGGAGGAATTGGACGTTTATCAAATTCTTCCTTCAACCTTCTTAGATAATCTTTCAAAACGTCAGATTGTTGACAAACATCTTCTTTCTCATTTTCATCAAACACTTCATCAATTGCAACTTTTTCTTTCTCTGTGACAACCTTCTCAGCTTCTTTCGGAATAGCTTCATCAACAAACGAAATACTTGAATTATCTTTGATGTTATAATATTCTGAATATTCTTCATGAGAAATATCTTCAATCTCATAAAATTTATTCATGTCTGCATCATCTGAATGTTTGCCAGGTTCAATTATCGGAAGATGAGGAATTTGTTTCTGGCTAAACAACTCTTCAAAAGTTATTCTAGCCTGTTGAGCTACGCCTTCAAGTATTTCTATTGTCATTTCGGCATTTACTTCACCATCTTCAAGCTCGAGATCTTGATACTCTAAATACAACTTCATATCATTTGTAACGAAGATCTCTGGAAACATGGATGTGAACTTTAATGGTATACGACCTCGCTTTATCATTCTCCTCAACCTCAGTTTATCAACTTCAGACATACCACTCTATCTACCTTGTTCAAATTTGTCTTTCGAAGTATCTTTAGCACTTTTGGCACGACATTCATATGAAGAATTCTATATCTCGTCATCCACAACATTAGAATCCATCGACCCTTCACCATCTTTATCATTTCCACCATCATCAGCATTATCACCATCATCATCCATATCATTAGAATCCACCGACCCTTCACCGTCTTTATCATTTCCACCATAATCAGCATTATCACCATCATCATGCGAACCTTCATCATCACCAGAATCATCATTTTCTTTATCTTCTTCTTCTTCTTCTTCAGATTCCTCTTCATCTTTATCATCTTGATCTTTAGATTTGAGTTTAGGAACCTTTCCATACAGCTTTTCCACAATCTTTTTCATTATTTTGTTTTCATTCTCGACTGCAATGATTTGCTTTTCATTATCCACATTTGTTAGCTGCAGCCTTGAATTCTCAAGCTTCAGTTCTGTTACTTCATTACTTACCTCATCTTACTTTTCTTTTAACTTTGCAGTGATCTTGAGCATTTCTTTTTCATTATCTTTCAACTCTTTGATTTCTTGTTGATTTTTCAAAGTAATGGCTTTCTAAACATTAAAGGCCTTCATCAATCTAGCTATCTACTGTTTTGTTAGATTCAATGTGTCTTGAGAAACTGTAGCAGTAGCCTGTGAACTTGATTATGGTATGGTTGAAGATGATGATTTGTCAAAGCTTGATAACATTTCTTTTAATGACTTTGAAACGTTGGATTGTTGTTGTTGAGATGCTTGAGCTCATGTTTTGGTTGTTGTATCTTCTTCCTTAGATTTCTTTCTTTTCTTTATAGCAGAGCTAGTTTTTGATGTTGCTGGAGTAGTTGTAGCTGTTGTATTTATTATAGAATTAGAAGATCCCGTTCCTTTAATTAATCCCTCCAAATCTTTCTGTCTTCTTGCTCTCTTTGTTTCCTTTTTAGCCATGGACTTCAAATGTCCACGCTTAAGTGATGGAGTAGCAACAAAAGTTCCTTCAAAATCTTCAATATCAACCTCTTCGTCTCAAGGAACGAACTCTGGATCTTCTTCTAGCTGTCTTTGTAACTGAGCTGCAATGAGCTCATCCATCAATGTTGATGTATCAGCACGATCACTAGTGGCCTTAGGGTCGGCTTCTACTTCTAAAACAGTTTTTTCTTCTTCATCTATATTATCCAAACCCAACGAGTCATCAGATTCTTCATCAATCAATAAAGTTTTCTTTCCTTTCTTCTTTGCTGCTGAATAACTTTCCAGTTCTTTGTCTTTCATACTAGTTTTCTTTTCAATGTTTTTCTTGGAAGCTCTTTTCTTCTTCTCATTTCCATTGACAGGCACCAAAGGAGCATCATTGTCTGAGTCACTAATTGTATGCCTCCAATTGTCACCATCTTGAGCTTGATAACCAGGATTTACTGGATGACCAAACTATCTTCTCATTGGTGGCTTTTCATCATCACTTGTTCCTCTGTATGCCATCAATCTATTCAATGTTAACATATCCATATGATTCCAGTTTCCAATTTGAGACGGATCTTTCAACAAATCCAGATACTTATCATCAAACGCCACTTGTAGAAACTTTGGATACATCTGAAACATATTCAGATCATGCCTTGTCTCGTCAAATACTTCTTTTAAGTGATGGAAGATCATCCTAGAAAAGTTTAAGTCTTTGTTCAGCATGAGTACCACAACCATTGAACATGTTGTATGTCTTAGCACATCAAATCCTCTATGCCTTGGAGCACATATGTGAAGGATCACATGCAACAGATACTTAAAAGGCACACAGACATTTGCCTTGTTGTGTTGAGAATCAGTAAGGTTTCCAAAGTACTTGGCCATGAGAAAGCAACCTCTCTAAATCTTCCATGAAAACTTGATAGGATCTGTTGGTTTTTCAGTGAAATGGAGTAGCCTTCTGAAATCTTCTTCAGTCACCAATAATTCCTTCCCTTGAAATTTGCTTCTAATTACAGTTTGTCCCCCATAGAAATCTATAAACCCATTCTTCGAAAACCCTCTCTGATGATCTTTATAGATTGTGTGTGGTTGTGAAATGGCATAGACAAATCTTGATCTTTTTAAAAACTCTACCATGCCCTGTAAAACTTCATGCTTTCCCTCCACTACACCTAGATACACACACTTTTGGTTCAAACTACAATTCAGCCATTTCTATAATAAGCATGAAAGTACATATAGACACTCTCAAAATCAACGCTCTCCCTTAGATGATTAGAGTTTGTAACATTTCAGCAGGATGGGAAAAAGGGTTTAGCCGAATGAGATTTTTAAATATATAGACACTCTCATTAGCCTGAATGCTCACACGAATGAGTTTTTGTTTCTCTCAATCCTGTGAAAGTTACCACAAATGAGAAATTTTGATAAAAACTCTTATTCGTCTTGGATTAACACGAATGACAAAAAAAATTACTCATTCACTGCTTCGATTGCATGAATGAACATTTTTATTTTATTTTCCTACCATTGAAAAATACCAAATTGCCCTTTGTTAAAAAATGTTAAATTACCAACATCAAAAGGCACAATTTGACACATTTTTGCTTATGATGAAGAAACAGAATCTTCGAAATTCCAAAAATAGATTAAACTTTGAAATTGAATCCCGTTAAACAAAAAATATGATGATCCAGCAAAATATGACATAAAACGCAAATTTGGTATTCTCGGCAATCAAACTTTTGGAAATTGATTGTTTTCCAATATAGGCTATCGAAAATAAGATAGAAAAGTAAAAATTTTGAATTTTTTAAGTTTATGCTAAAACACGCCAAAAATCTTTTTGTGTTTTCAAATAATTTTCTAGGAATGTAAATGAAAAATATCTAAATTTGCTTCCTGCTTTCATTATTTTTGTGAAATTTCTGATAAGAGGATCATACCAGTTTATGAGAAATCTAATCACACCATTGTTCTTTTTAAAATAAAAGCTTTACTGATTGTAAGACTAGGTAATTGTTGATATTGTTATCCATGTAAGATCTCATGTAAACCGTTGTCTAATGCTTTAAAATGATACGGTAATTAGGTGGGTTAATAACTAACTAGCATGTGGTTCCCACAGACAACATTCTCCCATATCTAGAATTATACAACGCTGCGTGATTATATTGTAGTTATCCGTAAGTTACAAGGTATGAGGCATAGAGGTGACAGGTCAGCTAATCAATGCTTCAAAGCGACTTGTGCACTCCACCAGGATGAGGTCTTATATCAAATATAATTTTATCATAATTTTGATACGATGCATTAGATAATCTTTCCATATCGTCACACATTTCAAGTTCCTCATTCGGTAACTTTGGATTTGGCTTTATTAGCACTTTTGAAAATACCCTGACTGATTGTAGGTCTGTAAATTAGTACAGCAGAAGATCAGTAATAGCGTGGGGTTTTTTAAGACTTAAACTTCTTTTATTAAAATAACAAGTTCCCCGCGTAAATGCCAAAAACTTGATGGAAAGGGAAATTAAGTTGAAAACAGTGGTGTGACACGTTGACATTTCATGTATATTTTGTAAAGACATTTAGGTTTGTATGGCCTGATTTTTATAAACACGTTGACATATGATATTTACCAACAAAATGGTGCCCCAAAACCCGCTTACGCGTTAAATGGTTATTTTTAGCTAATTTTACTACTTTATGGGATTTCCTAGTGTATCGGGTCTCCTTTACGTGTTAAAACTACAAAACGCGCAAGTACTTGACAATCATGATACAAAAGCTACCAAATATAGTTTTTATTGTTTTTAATAATATTTTCAATCCGAAAATATTATTCCATGCCAAAGCAAGCATTAAGGGTCAAAATTGTACTTTCTAAAGTTAACCGTGTTGTCACCAATGTCCACTGCTGATAATATATCGCACCGGGATACCATAATTCCTAGAATTACGAATAAAACTTTTGAACATATTTGGACTTTGATAATGTATTTTTATGACTCTAATTATCACAAATTAAGTCTAAAACACAATATGATATTCATTAAATTTTTAAAAGATTGTACGTATAATAACCTGGAATTTTGCAGTTGCCTAGTCACAGTCTCCCCTTGTTTAAGAAAATTGGTCCAATCCCAAGTTCGATTCTTATTAAATAGATGAGGGTACTTTCATTTCATCTGGTCTTCTCTTTCCCAAGTGAACTCACGTTTTGAATTCCATCTAACCGTGACAAACATGATTCTACTCCGCCCAAGTTTCTGGACCTTTCAATCCGTAACGTCAAAAGGTTCCTCAACAAAAAGAAGTTTGTTATCAATCTTAACTTCTTCTGGCGGTATAACAAGCATCTCATCAAATAAACATTTCTTCAAATTACAAGCGTGAAACACATCGTGAACCCTATAAAGTTCTTGCGGTAACTTCAGTTGATAGGCAACCAGGCCTACCCTTACGATGATCTTAAACGGTCCAATGTAACGGGGACTATGGTTCCCTGGCTTACCGAACCTTACAACTCCTTTCCACAGAGAGACTTTCAACATAATCAATGGTGGATTCTACTAGCTTTTTAACCAGAAAGGTTTTTTTACTCTTCAGGAAGTTAGCTTCTGCAAGCAACTAATAAACAACTTCATCCAGACTCTCATAATTCAAATTAGTGTCAGTACCAAAGCTTCCTGAGTGATTAACAAATGAAGATTTAGAACTCTCTTTGTTTCTTGAACTTTCTTCATTTCCTAATTCTGATTCCACTTTTTCTAAACATCCGTGATTATCTCTGCATAACAGGCAACACCACCCTACCCGTTGTCTTCACCAAATTGAAGATTCCAATTGAAACCTTCATCTGCTTGAACTACCAGTACCCTCCTCGGATTATTCTTAGCAGGGGCGACCTGGTTTTGATTGTTGGCAAGAACCATGGCATGTTCATTGTTAGGTGTAGGTGCTTGAGTAGCAGCAGAGCTTGTGGTTTGTGTCTGCTAAAGTTCTGATATTGATTCTCGTTTTGATTTTGACTTTGGTTTCTCTAACACACCACCCGAAACCCGGGTGATTATGCACGGTTGATACCTGGCTTAGCAGCAGAATCGTAAGTTTTCTTGTAAACTTGATAATCCTACGACATATTTTTAAAAAGTTTTTACGTCAGCTTATGCTGGTGAGCTCATGCAAAGTTGTATAAATATAGTCATTTCATATCATGGACAACAAGACTTATTTTATTTATAGGACACGCACGCACTTGAGTTGGCACATTAATTATCTAAGTGTGTACAACTTTACTTTTATAGGTGTAGGTGTACATCCCATACATCCTACAGATTAAACAGATACTCGTACTGGGCTGGCATACTGCCTTACTATTATGATTGTATTTTACTACTGAGCAACCCGTACTGGGAAGGCTCACTGCAGTTTCCCCACCCTCAATACAAGACGGTGGCATACTGCTTATTATGAGTATACTTTCATACTGGGAGGGCTCACCGTGGTTCCCCCAGCCTCAATACCTCATTACAAATTCATGGATCCACATTACCCCAATGCCCATGCATGTATGATACATCACATTTATTTATTTACTCAGGTGAGGTATGTTGTTGGCCTTAAATGGTCTCAAAACCTCGTCACCTCACAACTATTATTCATATAAACATACATCACAATTTTAGGAAAAACAATCATGATACTCACATACAATTGATGATACAAGTATATGTCACAGTTTTGGAAATAAGGTCATGATAACTCATCTATTTAACAGTGCTTAACACTTGCTCAACACTTGATAACAATTGTTAGTATTCCTGGTACTATCACACGCTCCTGATACAATTACACAATCCTAGGTTAGGTAATGGTACACCTAACTAGTTATTGTTATGGTTAGATATTGGTTAATGCTACTTTGTTTAAACAGGGGTGATCAGGTCCATGCCTAACTAAGGTTAGGCTACCCAATACCCATCCTTAATAATAACCCTAATACCTAAAAATAATAGTACTACCACTAATAATAAAAATAACAATTTACTAAACATAAACTTAAACGAGCATATACCTGACACTATCTACGGCAATTTGATGTAGAGTCTCCTTACCCGTGCTCTAAAGATAACAACTAATAATACTCAAGGCTATTGGAGGTTCGGGATATATTAGAGTAGGTATGATATGAACTACTAAAGATGATTTTATTCTTATTTATAGGCAATTCATTGCTCATTATCAACTTAGCAAGTAAGTTTACTTCATGTTGGTTGTTTTGGTTAAGATGGCATACCAAACGCCTGCACAAGTTATACACATGCTTTGCATATGTATCCACACAATTCACACACACATACACGTTCTTATTTATACATTCTTAAGTTAAATTTTATTATTATTATTAGTATTAGTATTATTATTATTATTATATTATCATTAATTTAAGTTGCTTAACTCGTTTTTCGCTTATAACTTTTAAGCTATAACATTAACTCGTTTTTCGCTTATAGCTTTTAAGCTATAATGTTTTACCAAATTATGAATATACTTTCATAACGAACTTATTTTTCTCTATGTTTGACCTAAGTTTCATTAAAAATGGATTAAAAACGGAGTGGAGCAAGATATAATATATTTTATTACTAAAATTAAATGGTCTCTTATACTAACCAGAGTTTGTCAAGATATCTCATATTTCAAATAACCATCCTACTAGTTATTTACTTGTTCGACAATATAAGTTTCATAATTCACACATTTATAACTACTACAAAAAGGTTAGTGGTATTACAGTTTCTAAACATATATAGGTTTCCCTATTGTCTCGGTCGGTCATATTCTCTTGGAAAATGTTATTTGGCCCCGCAATTGAAACATGTCACCTTGTCTTTATTGAAGCTATACCTTGTGTCCTTTGATGTGGTCCAATCTGTTCTTCCTGTCCGCTCCATGAAGTCTTTAGCTCACCTCATAACACTTGCAAATGCCCACTGATTGTCTATGAGCTCGATCTCCTCTTTGTCAATCTGGGTATAGTCATTGTTAATCAAATTAGAATTTCCAATCTGAGCAGCTACTAAACCATTATAAGATGTCACTAACACAGATAGAAGAGCCATGTGTTGCTGGCCTAGTTCTATAGTAGTGTTCCCACAGTTTGACATATTTAACTGAGTTGAACTAGAGGCAATAGTTGTTGTGTTAGAAGTACTAGGAGTGGTTTGGGATATTGAACTTTGAGGGGGAATCTGGGGTGGTTGTTGTGTTTAACTTAAATAACCCCAAGGATTTACTGGATTAAGGTTTGGATCAATGACAGGTGCGGGTGTTTGGACATAAGAGAAAGTAAATGGAGATTCTGGCATTGTGGCTGATACAAAGGTCGTTTGAGGTCTAGTGCTTGTGGAAGCTTGAGCTGTTGCACTGACAGTACCATGATAAACTTATTGATTATGAGGTAATGGTAATCTGTAGCTTTTCTTCTTTCCACAACATCTTGGTTATCCAGTTTTGTGAGGAATTCATTTATAGTCATCTGATCATAAGATCACATTTCCTTTATTAATTCTAAATATTGACTCCAGTATCTGCAAACATTCAATTAACACAACATTAGTATATCAAACGTATTTTAACACTTTGTACATCAGATGATAATATCCGGTGGTCGTTTCTTTCTATGATTCCATCCCGATATGAAAGAAAGCCTCGAGTTCCTTCTTGAGTTAATCCCTTTTTGTTATAGGATCTCTCATCTCCCTCACATATAAATCTAAGAGAATTCTACAGATCATAAGTGGTACTGCACTGCTCGAACTGGTGTAGAATGTCTTTTGGGGGAGCTTGAGTCATTATTGAAAACACCTTCCTTTCTTGATTGTGTTTATTTCGATCATCCTTACTCAGATTATTGATTTCATATGGATGATTGGAATTTTCTTGAAGTGGTATAACATATGGTTGTTTCACCCTCATGCATAAGATCATATCTATCCCTTCGACATGTCTTTTAATCCGACCTTTCCAAAAGTAGTATTCATCCATGGTGTATAATTCTGGTGTTTTGTTCCTACTACTCGTTTCATTGTCGCTTAAAACTATGCTTGGACACTTTGGGATTGGTTTGCAACAGCTACAATGCCCATGGGTTGGCTGCATTCATGAGTGGTTGTTGTTGATAAACTTGTGGAGTTGGTGTTTGTCCATAAACCGGCCACATATTGTGTGACACCCGACCACAAACTAGGTCAAGATCCGTACACATCTTATTTGACTATGTCATTTCATATGCATATTAGACATTTTTAGCACCTACTATACCATCCAGAGTCTAGCAAAGTCTGAACTATTGCAGAAATTCAATAGATTATCCGTTTACAAATACAACGCCCAAATTATCTGAGGCAATTGGCGTTGAGTAATCAAGCCAATCACACGATAAACAGAGAGCAACCAGGCATCCAGTTACTACGTACGGGCAAACGACAATACACGTGACGATACCAAAGTGGGAAATTACTTATTTCCACTCATAACCGAACAATTCACAATATGTTTTATGGGAATAACACAAACAACAATCGTAAAACATTATCAAGGTACAAACAAGTGTTAGCATGAGTTATTATTATCCAACAACACATGTTTATCCATAATTAACGTATATATTGATAACATGATCAATAATATTATTACAACCACACATGTTATTGACACATTAGATCACACACATGCATATGTTAACACTCAAAGATCTATTCCTATAGATAACTAATGGAACATTTATAACTAATGGATCATCTATATATGTATATATATTCGGCTATGTGCAAGCACATACATATACCTATTCAATCAACACAAACCTAGTTCACAAGACCTATGTATGTATATGTATACATGACACACAAGCAACACAACACACCAAGATCTCCTATGACAACAACGCTTACACTATAATAGGCCTTGTGTGATTGTAGCTTCTTTTCCCAATGTATGATAACTAGGTTTTAGCCGCGCGCGCGTTGCGGCGCGCTAAACATATAAAACACCTTGCCGCTTATTGCGAATTGACAATGCCTCATATTTTAGGTACTAACACTATGGCTTAGATGGTTTCTAAAAGTCGGTGACAGGACTCACGACGTAACAATGACGTATATTTGCTCGCCGCACGTTGCAGCAGCACGCATCAGGTCGAACCGTGCAGTAAGACATGACGTGTAAATCACAATGCGTAAGAAACAATACGCTACACACAATTCGTAAAACACATTACGTAAAAGACAATTAAAAAAATGTAGTAAAATAACAAATTTTAAAACGTATAATACATTATAATACATTAAAGTAAAATGTAAAATAATAAACTTGTATTTGTACATGTAAAAGCAAAGAATAAAAACGCATATGCTTTCCATCTCGTGGTTTAAACCTTACAACAAAAGCAGGTCATGGTTTTAGTTGCAAAACCATCTAACAATCTCTCTCCACCACAATTTATTCTGAAATTTGTGCCTCACCATCACCATTCTATTCACCTTCAGATCTTGACATTCACGACTTCAGCGTCCTTCACCGCCATCAACATAACACCACCCCAACCAACACTACACCGTATCATCCCCAAACAGCCATGACCACCGCGGCCACATCAAAACAACCCGGCACCACCACCTGGTCGTCGCCACCTTCGTTTTAACGAAGCGTCAACCAACATCATCGTGTTACGTTTCCCTGTCATCACGCCATAGCCTGTGCAGAAGTAAGAAAGAGAAGGTGTAAATGATTTTAAAAGTGGGAAAAGAAGTAATTGTCGAAAATAACCGACTACCGACACCATCGTTTCCGGAGACAAAGGCATTTTGTGCTGTACTGAATAGCCGGTGGCGACGACGAGAGAGACAGAGAGAGAACCCCCAAAAAACGGAGCGCATACGACGATCGCCGTTCCGTCCTACCTCCGGCCTCCTTCCTCGCTTTCTCACTCAAGCGGCTGTGTTTACCTTGGTGGAGTAGTAGAGGACAAAGCGAGGGTGATCGATGGTTGTGACAGGCATGGATATTGAAGTAGTTGTTAATTGTTGCAGATGTTATCCCGATAAGCACAACAAAGCTGATATTCTTGACTTTTCAAATGGCGCACATTAGCTAGGTTTCACTGGTCCTAAGAATCGATTGTAAATGTAAGAGTATATAATATCTAAGATGGTTTCCACTTGTTTCTTTCAAAGATTGTCAAGATAAAACACTAGAATGGATCTTTGTTAAACACATGAACACCTTCCAAGGTAAGAAAGTTTCCATGCATACACACATGATAAGCCAAACTACATATAAAGCTACATATACACACAAATCGGTTGGAAATGAACATCACATTGCCAAGTGATAAGGACACTCATACTCACATATACACACATGCGTATATATGTTTGGGCAAGAGATTCTTGTATTGTCTTTCCCTTATACAAATTTGGACATAATAACCAACCACCAAGGAAAGATTAACTACCCTATCTAACTAAAACACAAACCATCCTTTTCCTTTCCCCGATTCTCGGCCGAAGACCCACACATACACATAATCACCATTGATTTTAATCTTGTCCATATTCTACATGCATGCTACATGGAGACAAAACAACCAACTCATCTTACTTATACCATTATAGGCCTTATCATCTTTAACCCCATTTCCAAGCTAGATCAACTTCCTAATTTGTGAGATTTATGCAAGAATCAGCCAAGAGAAGAAAATCAAGAAGCATGTTATTGTTATCAATCTCATACCACTATGGAGGTAAACTTTTATCACCTACACATTCCCAAACCCATTGACTTACTCCATTCGACCTATATAAAGAGGAAGCAAGAGTTGTGTTAGACATTCACAACACTCACAAACCTCAACAAAGTTCACCCATTTTCCTTTCCTTTCCTTTGCCCACGGCCGACCCAACCCAACCAAAACGACAACAATTTCTTTCCTAAACACCCATCGGCCAAGACCACTAGAGCATTCAAGGTTTGGATCAAGTCACATTGTGTTTAGAAGTCGTGGAAGGAACACAATCTCTCGGGTTCATCACACACTTATTAGGTATGTTAACAAACTATAAAGTCCTATTTGATCTATACAACTTTCGGCTTATCCATTGTACACCCGAAACCTACCCATTGTCTAATCGACCATTTAACAAACTTGACACAACATGATGAAAGCTCGGACCTTAGAATGTGTTAGTTTTTTTATTACAAACTTGGCATAATGGAAGAGGACGTGGTGATCAAAGCCTTGGTAGAGGAAGATGACAGCTAAGAGGAGGAAGAGGACATGGACGAAGTATGGATCAAGGAAACAAAGACAAGAGCAAGTTCAAGTGTTACAAATGTGGTGAATTAGGGCATTTCATATACGAGTGCACAAAGTGGGAAATAAGGAGAAAGAGAAGGAACAACAGACTCATCCCATTTGACGGCGAAGAACTAATGCTGCTGCAAGTCAAGAAAGTTGAAGATTTTTATCACTACTAGAAAAAAGACCTTTCTTGACACGCATTACATGTCAAGAAAGAGGTCTGATGACACAAAAAAGAGTGTCAATGATGGCGGTGTCATAAATTTAACATGACACTTTTTTGCGTGTCATCTCTTTATGACACGCTCTTATGACAGTCTTTTTTGACACGCGTTTACGACATTTTTTTCGTGTCATCTACTTACGACAGACTATGCATGTCATCTTTTTTGACCAAAAAAATAAAAAAAAATTATAAAATTACTAATTTATTCTGAATTCATATATGTATATATATATTTCAATAAATCTATTTCAAAATCAAATACAATGATATGGTCATAATAAAAATCTTCACAACATATAAATATGGGGCACTAGCCATCCATCAAACTATAACTAGGTTCATACATTCTTGTTCTTCATCTTAGAAGATGGCCAACGACCCTGCAAACAACAACCCGTCTTTCCGCGCAACTGGCGCTGCCCGTTCACCATTCAATAACAGTGGCATTCGTGTTTCTTTCTTTTTAGAAAAATCTACAAAAAATACATAAAATCACATATTATGTTAGCTAACTTTTGACCAAAAATCATGCCAAGATAAAATAGTTTAGGCCCTGAAACGAACTCTGCAAGTAGGCTGAATTTGTGTTTTTTTCCAAATTAATTGACATCATTGATCCTAAATTTTACATTTAAAAAAACATAAATGCACTTGTACCTGAATATTGGCACCATGGCTTGTTCCACCAGCATAAAGGGAGGTTACTGGTTGTTTGAGATAAAGATAATCCATTACTTCGCCTAAATCATCTGATTTTCCATGATTGTAAAGCACTCGGACTGCCAAAAAAAATCACAAATGATTGAACACCAGACATGTTTGAAAGGTTTAGTAACTATCTAAACAAGGTTATAAAATTACTTTTTAACCAGACTCATACAACATATAATGTATGTTTGTTGGGTGGATCCACCAGCTCATCAGAACCAGACACCGCATTCGCATGTAACTTTTGACCTGTAAAACATAAACAACAAGATTACCAAACCAACATATGGGCGAATCCGATTTTAACCCTTTTGTTTAACTTACATCTCATATCCAACCCACTCTCTGATAGGAACACAACGAGCATGACAAACAGGAGTTTCACCCTTAGCAATAAGGCCTCGCCAAATATAGTCAGAACTGGGTCGACCTTTTTCGGTACCTTGGCTAGGAAACCTAGCAACACCACCATAACCAGGATCAGGGCCCAACACGCCCTGATCATTACCATCAGTTCTCAGCCTTTTGGGTTCCCGATGCAATTGGCCATACAATTCACCATCAGTTCTCAGCCTTTTGGGTTCCCAATACAATTGGCCATACCATTCACCATCCATGGGCCTTTTTCTAAGACATCATTTAACCCCTGCACACTGTTAAACTTAAAGAAATAAAACCCCACGCTATTCTTCGAAACCTCAGCAAAGTCATGGGCCTGCCATAACCTTCTAACACATCAGCTAACATAATTAAATTCCATGGACTGCCCTAGGAAATACCAATACAAGTAAAAAGTATATGCTTTAGCCGATTGGGTCAAGTCATCTCTTGTTAAGACGATACGGCATTTCCCTTCCGGTGTTATAACAGGTGGGATGTATTCAAGCCGAATGGACTCCGTTTGTTTGTTTGTTTTTTCTAATTTTATCAACAAAAGTCATCCCTATAGACGGTTCTATTTTCCAAACATTTTCACTCGGTGCCCAATGTATAGCAGGGTTAGTAGGTGTATTCATACCTGTAAGCGCAGCAGGCATAGAATGCCTATCCGGAACCTGAAGCTCAACTGTTTTATGCCTGCTAATAATCGTCTAGTCCCTCTGTAGGTCACGACTACACACTGGTTCCACAACTTCATGCTCCTGTAAAACTAATAGAATAACTAATTATCAAGTAAATGAAACATTAATAATAGTCACATAATAATGTTTCCTCTTATTACCAAACTTAACTAACTTTAACCAATAAAATCTTCAACTTCGCTGAAAAATTTTAAACATTCAAAATGCAACTGACAAAGTGAAGCATTATCAATGATGTCCATTATTCTTCAAAAAAAACATATTCAAACCAATCCACAACGAAAATAAACTAATCTTCAAAACCACACTCAGATCTACTATCCACACCAATTAATATTTAATTAACAAAGAGGAACAAAAACAAAGAGGCGTGAATCAATGAAATAAAAGAAAATAAGTCTTCTACACACATTCACAAAGATGAACAAAAACAAAACCCTAAAACAAAGAGGCGTGAATCAGTACCTGAAGCGACGGAGGTACGGTGACGGTGGTGGTGGTCAGACGGTGATAGTGGTGGTGGTGGTCAGGCGTGAATCAGTAACAACCGAAAGCAACCATGGGGACTCCGTTTATACAACCCGGCAGATGTCTTCAACTTCACGGCGAACAACGAACAAATCAACACAGCAGGGGTGGTTGTCAAACCTAGCACAACAGCTTTTCAGGCGTTGGTGTGGTGGCAGTGTAAGGTGGAGATGGTGGTGGTGATTCGTGGGGATATGTGAGGTTACAACATACCACCAATAAACAAACAAATCTGCTTCTTCTTTCAATCTGTTGTACGGAGTTAGGGTTGGAGTGGGTGGTGGTCAAAGGCTTAAGGGTGGTGTCGGTGGTGGTTGTGGAGTGATGTATGGTGGCTATCTTTAACAAATCAGGTTTGTATGAGAGAGATGAGAGCAGATATGAGTGTTTTGTTGTGGGAGAGAGAGGGATGGAGGGAATTTAAATTTTGGTGACAGAAAATTATGACAAGCAAGTTTCATTACCGTCGTGCTTTTTAATTTTTGACAGAAAATTGACGACATGCAGAAAAAAACGTCAAGAATTTATAAGTTTTTACCAAAGATGACATTTTTTTTATGACATACACTTTTGCATGTCATTAATTTGTGTATGTCATAAAAAGAATGTCATTAAAGGATATTTTTCTAGTAGTGTATATTCTATTTAGTTTATGGGGGGGGGGGGGGGGGGTATTGAAGTCAAGGGTCTAGTGTGTACACTTTTGTAAGGTTAGAAACCGTTTGTCATCAAAGGTGTATCACTTCATGTTGAAGTGTTGTGTCAATTAGGGTATAGAAGGTCATGATCTTTCCAGAATCGACACACCGATATATATAGGTGTGGATGGATGGATGGATGTAAGATAGAACGCTTGATTAATACAAGCAACTTTATTATTGTCTTTTGATTCTCAATTCGTCACATACCTGTGAATTCGCATCCTAAGATTACCAACAATACATATCGCACGTGTCCCGGATTTGAAAGATTTAAACTTGGACCTAGAATTTAACATATATACTTTGGACAAACAAATGGTATTTAATTTCATTTGATTGCGGTGATCTCATATAAAATCTTGTAATGACCAAATCTACACTTAATTTTTTTCTTGATTGAGTGAAAACTAGTCACATATATTTATTAAAAAATTAAGGAAAAAATTTAGTCACTACGTGACAAGAAAGTTGAAACAATGATCCACCAGATTGATTTTGATTTGCACAAAATTATTGCTCTTCATGTGACTAATATGTAGATAGAATATTTTTTTGTCAGCCTTGAACCTAAATACAAAGCCATTAAAGTTCCATATCAACTTATATATTTCCTGGGCAAAAAATATAATGAAAGTGATTGATACGAGGTCACAAAAGATCCATTGGGCATGTAATTAAGTTATGTAACACGATATTAAACGGCAACACAGATTTTAATCCTGAATTAGAATAGTACAAATGGCCAAGAGGTTAGAGGGCCTCATAGCCATACGTTGTTATTTAACTCGAGTTCCAAACATAGAACTAATATTTATTATGAGTACTATATAGTTCATTAGATTGATGACTGATTAGACATGAAACTTGATAGCTTGATTTTCTTGCATAAAGGGCATTCGGAAACTTTGGTGTCGCACTCGAAACAAACAGACAAGTGTCTGCACGGGTAACACACCATGGTTGCTAGCAAGGTTTTGCAGTTTAGGCATGTAGTAAGCTGTGGTTGCACCCTTGTGGCGGATGATTGGCTGCTTCCCTCACCAGAAGAAGCTTGGTGCAGCCTCCTTTGCATTTCAACTTCGAGATGTTGGTAATGAATCCTCAATCTGTCAGTAATCTCTCGAATCTCTTTCTCCTGCATCAAAAAAAAAAAAAAAAAAACCTAAGAAATTCTCAGAAACTACGAGTGCATTAACCAAAAAGGATAGAGCTAGTTACATGGATGTTAATGAGAGTGTACAGCTCTCCATAGTCAT
Source organism: Ambrosia artemisiifolia (assembly GCA_032199755.1). Lineage (NCBI taxonomy): Eukaryota > Viridiplantae > Streptophyta > Magnoliopsida > Asterales > Asteraceae > Ambrosia > Ambrosia artemisiifolia. The sequence goes on along the minus strand of CM063524.1, from coordinate 23,269,676 downwards.
CCAACAAATCTTCATCTACAAATAAAACTTCTCAAACACGTTAGATTTTAAATACATACACACACAGAAAGACAGGATGTTAAAAGATATCTAATCAACACTTAAAACCTTCAATAATGGATGTTCTCCGGCTTCTCCGTATTGGTGCCATTAAAACAATATCAAAAGAAAAATAAATACCTAGATGGTAAAGGATGAAAAATTGGGGGTGGTGTAGAGAGATTTATAAAGCTGGTTATTGCTGAGGCATGCCACATATGATGTGGTGGTGAGATAAATGTGATTAACATGAAGTGATGAAGAATCCTGGTTGGTTCATGGGGTGTCATTACGATCCCAAGGTATCCTTTTCCTTAAATTCAGTAAAAAAGTTTGACTGCTGTAATTAGTAAAAAACAAAAAAGGAAGTGTAATAATCCTCCAAACCTTGACACATGAAAAATGATCCAGATTGTAGTGGACTTGAATGTTATACATCAAAATGATCCATGATATTACAACATTTTCAAAGTTATGAAATTATATAGCATCAACATTTTTTTATGTCAAATCATATACTATTTAGATCTAATTAGAAAATTGACATAGTTAATCCTGAGATAATACTTAATTCGATGGAACAAAAGACTTGATAATTACATTTATCCTTAGTTTGAAGGAAAATTACTAAGAATATTCTTTTTTTATATCTTTTAATGGTCTTTAAAAGAATATATATGTGGTTTAGTGATTAAGGTGATGATGGTTTAAACACAATACAAATAATTGATTTAAATGTTCACTTTAATTACTTCAGGTATCATAATCATTTACATTGTAATTTCATTTGCCGGCATATATTTATCATAATCTTGGGTTAATGATCTTGCCAAAATCTGAAATAGAAAACTAGAGAAAGTATTATCATACAAAGCGCAGGAAGCCACTAGATGTTGACACGTGGAATTGGTTGTTACAACCATAAAATTCGTTGATAATCCTTACAAGGGTATTATAGACTTTTACACATTCATTAATCACGTTCTAATTTTGATCGAAAATATGTATCTCTGTTTTCACGTGAAATTGAATTCAAATGTTAGTAACTGATTACACAATCCTCTTTCATAATTCTTTTACCAAATTCAAATTCTAATCATAGAAAACTTATTTCCAACAAAATTGTTTCAAATTTGATATTCAATGGAAGAGTTAATTGATGATTGGTAGGTTACTCTGTTTTTTTTATTAATTCGTAATCATTGTTACTGTAATCATGTTGTTTTCATTTAGCAGACTTAAACATTGAACCGGAACATTCAATCGCAGAAGATCCAGGTGCAGAGATTAATAATATTGCTTTTCAAGTTATAGGTTCGTGGGTTATCAATTGAAACGAAACGAAGATGATTCATTCTTATTTGATACAGCAGCATGCGTTCTATATGTTTAATAACGTATGTTTTGTTGTTTTACTACATGCGCTCTATATGTTTAATAAGCTGCGTTTTGTTTGTTTTACTGCATGCGTTTTATAGATACGATATATGGTTTTAATATATATGTTGACGCTAACGTGTGTTTTATTACATAGTGCATGTGTTTTATTTAGTTGTTGCATGTGTTTTAATTATTGCATAGTATGAGCTTTTTTGTTTTGTTTTTACTGCATGTGTTTTATGGATTAAGGTGCGTTTTGTTTGTTTTACTGCAAGCGTTTTATGGATTAAAGTGCGTTTTGTTTGCTCGAACATGCTTTGTTTTTTTTATTAATGTTTGAACATTCTCTGTATTTTTTTTCAATTAATTAATGCTTCATTGCAATAATGGCAAACGTGCGTTTGTTTAGGGTAGCAAACAATTGATGTTATCCTTGTATTTTGGAGTTTTTTTCAGTATCAGTATCATGCTCTGTTTTTTTGTTTAAAAAACATAGCATGTATCAAGTGGTAGGTTTTCATTCGAAATCAGAGTAAATCTCGCATGTTATGAAACGAGAATTGCAAATACACTGGTTGTCTGTAAATGTAATCGTTCTCAAGAATTATTGAGATTTGGACTAATTAAAAAATTAAAACAATACCAAAAGAAAAAAAAATACCTACATGGTAAAGGATAAAAAATTGGGGGTGGTGTAAAGAGATTTATAAAGCTGGTTATTGCTGAGGTAGGCCACATATGATGTGGTGGTGAGATAAATGTGATTAACATGAAGTGATGAAGAATCCTAGTTGGTATGAAAATCGTGATCCCAAGGTATCCTTTTCCTTACATTGAGTAAAAAAAGTGTGTTGACTGCATAAGACTATGTGGTATGGGCGACAACATGGGGACGGTGAAGGCGTCAAGGGCCGGCCAACACTGCGCCGGCCGGCCCCAACCCGTCCAAAACGGCTACAATTTGACATTCAACTCAGGCTATTTGATTGGTGCTTGGCTTTGGTGGATCCCTCTCCAATCCCCTCATTTTCCCTCCCAATTAAAAAAAACGGGTGGTGAGGACGAAGAAGAAGAAGAACCGAATGTGAGGAAGAAGAAGAACCAGGCGGCAGCAACGGTGAGGAAGAAAAATAGAGGTCGGAAAGAGAAACAGAGCACCCCGGAAAAAGAAAAAAAACATGAACAACAAGGAAATCTAGATCAGAAAGAAAGAAAGAAAAGCTTAATTGAAGATGGTGTTGTGCTGCTGCTATGATGAAGATTGTGGTGTGCTGCTGCTATGATGGAGATGGTGTTGTGATGGTGACTGCTGATGGTATTGTACAATTGTAATGTGATTTTTTTAATTAATTATTTTTAATTATTATTTATAACTTAGAAATAAAAAAATAAAAGGTGGACCAATAGGAGTGGAGGATTGCCTAAGGAAGAATACCCCTACACCTTTGGGTATTCCTCAAGTTGTCTAAATACAAGGGTAGCCCACTTTTTGGTGATGTAATGGCAAGGCTTCCCAAGCCTTACCTCAACCACACCACATAGTCTAATATTATGAATAAGCTGCAATGCTCTAATTAGTAAAAAACAAAAAAGGAAGTCTAATTATCCTCCAAACCATGACACATGAAAAATGAACCAGATGGGATAGAAATACGTAGTGGACTTGAATATACATCAAAATGAAGACTATATTTATGTTAATTACCCCATGATATTATAACATTTTCACTGTTCTGAAATTATATAGCATCAACATTTTTTTATGTCAAAATCATATCCTATTTAGATCTAAATAGAAAATTGACATAGTTAATCCTGAGATAATACTTAATTCGATGGAACAACAAGACTTGATCATTACATTTATCGTTAGTTTGAAGGAAAATAACTCAGAATATTCTTTTTTCATATCTTTTAATGTCTTCAAAAGAATATATGTGGTTTAGTGAATAAGGTGATGATGGTTTAAACACAATACAAATAATTTAAATGTTCACTTTAATTACTTCAAGCATCATAATCTTACAATGTAATTTCATTTGCCGGCATATATTTATCGTGATCTTGGGTTATGATCTTGCCAAAATTTAAAATAGAAAACTATCTAAGTATTCACAAAGGAAATTGAAAAGGATAATTGGTGTGCCTGATATGGGAATCACTTGTATCTTATGAGCAACCAAATTAAGCGATGGGTTAAAACTATACCAACTTGGCGGTGAGGATGTTGGAATAGCTTGAGGGAGATTCTTGTTTGCAGAGATTGATCCATAATACATTACGAGAATTAGGGTTCTACATATAGAGGGAAACCGGTTCACATCCGATATAACCGCCAAAATTACAATAATAACAATAATATTACAGCCAATATAACTTAGCTTACAGTATTTTTACTACCCTCCCTTAAACTAGATTGGGTATCTATTTAGTAGATTCCTTAGTCTTGTGAAATCCTTTCCTTGTAGTGTCGTGGTAAAAATTTAAAACTGTCAGTTAATTGATCATTTTTAGCAAAAAAAATTAACTTATATTTCTTAGAATTTTATTCGCTTGCGAATGAAGTAATACTTGGCACGTACTCTGTTTGGTTCCCATGATACACTGGATCTTCTGCTAAGCAGATTATAAACATGTTATTGCCGAATAGAAGAGTTGAGTGTTTAGCAGGATAGGCTTTGCGATTCAAAAGGGGATAGCGGCGCAGCTTGTTGCCCGCTTACCCACCATCTAAATGTAACTTGTTTTGACAATATTGATTCATATTAGAGCCAAAAAAAAAAGTTATTTAATTCTTTATTCAATTCGTTTAGAATTCCCTTTAGTCACAGGGCATGACATCCTCACATAGATAAGCCAATGTATTTAGTTTATGTGGATGATAAGGCTACCAACTTTTGGTTCTTAGATTGCCAAGATATGGCACCAGAACCCAAATGCAAGATATATCCTGAAGAGCAAAGATAACCGGTGACATCTTGCAACCATCAATTCATGCATAGTCATTATGACTATACGCTTTGAGTGTGAGATTTTTTTGTTCATCAAATGTGACTCCAAAAGTTAATGTTCCCTTGATGTACTTGAAAATTTGTTTGCCTTGTTCGAGAGTATTCATGTATGTCGCTCCGAGAATCTAGTAATCTTGCTCATGGCTAACATCATGTTAGGCCTTGTATTAGTTAAGTACATAATACTGCCCACCAAGCTTTGATGTACATTTAAGTCTATTTTCACATCTAGGTCATCCTTGGATAATTTGAGTCCATATTTCGTGGGAGTAGAGAATGGTTTGGAATTCTCCATCTTTCAACAATCTATTATTCCTTTGTATATTTTATATATGTTGAGAAATAGTGATGCTTTGAACATCATATGATCTTTCCATTCCCAAAAAAATAGTGCGGGGTTCACATGTCAATCACTTCAAATTCACACTTCACGGATTCTTAAATTGTGTTATTTTTTTCAACCGACTTGTTGGCTAATACAGGATCATATACAGATAGCAAACTAGTAGTTGAATGCATCTTTCTTGTTTCACAAAACGTGTGTTCAATGTGCATTTTTTTGAAACTATGATTATTAAAATAATGGTCTATTCTACTTTATCAAGCTTGTGATGTTTACTTGAGACCATACAGGGCCTGTTCAGAAATCGACTTTGTGCTCATCCCCTTTGACACACCCTATGGGTTGCTCAATATAGACTTGTTCAGATTACCGTTCAAAAAGGAAAGCAGCCAAGGCTAGAATTAATCTTATGTTTTCAACCCGTATTACAAAAGCACATACCTCTTGATAATCTACTCCATAATGTTTGTGTTGGCAGCGGACGTTTGAAAACAACAACACAATTTGATACGAAAATCCGAATAAGAAATCAAAGAGAAAGTGATAATGAAATGAAAACGAATAATAAGTTTGTGGATTGAATTATGGAATAATCAATCTTGGTGGTTTACAATCGTTGACACAACCGTTCTCTGTTTTGGCGCCAAGAATAATGGTTTGTAACAATTTTGTCTTAGGGACAATTCTGTCTTTTCACCATGGCGCGCCTTTTGCATCGTATGCTGATGTGTTTCCTTTGTTTCATTTGTATGCAGCTTCTTTTGATCGACAATAACACAATCCTACTATGACTTTACCATACATAATCCTAATATTTACATAATATACACATATATAAGTTCACAGTTTATCTAATCCATTACTTGCCCCTAAACTTGAACTTGATAGCTCAAAATTGAAGACGGCAAGGTCTTGTTTGCTTCTTCTAAAGCTCGTGCAGCCTGTGTGAAATCAAACTTCCTTTTCTTCATTAATCCTTTTGCTACATTACAGTCTCCTCCCATGTATAAGGCATAGTCATCTTCAAACGATTGTGCATCATGATGAAGCAAGCCGAATGTTGATTGATTATGCATTCTGCTTTCTTTTCTTCCAAGTTTTGAACTTTCAACAACTGTCTTTGCAATCTTTCTTACTAGGTATTGCCATTCAACGACATCTAAATATTGTGCATATAGGACTCGAACATAATCCATGTCTTCATACTCTAGGCCTATCCTTTGTAATTACTACCCATAGATTATAGGTTGAAACCCTCTTGTGTCCACCTTCTTTCTTTACCAGAAGATAAAGATCATATAATTCTATTTCCTTTCCATTTTCCATCTTTGGTGGGATTGGCCTATTTGATAAATTTAAGTAATCTCTTATGAACCACGACACCATTCTTAAAAATGGCCCTTTTAGTATGTTTCTATATGCCCAGGGACATTCTATGCTATCAATCAATTCAAACATTTTGATACAATCTTCAAATGACAAGAACTCTATTACTTCTATTTCCGCACATACTTCTCTTATGTTATTCTCAGCATCTAATGACAATGTCTCAAAATACTCATTCATATACGTTTCTTTCTTTCATACTCACTTTCATCACTTAGAGTCTTCATCATATTCTCTTTTGTATCACGGTCTTCTAACACGTTTCTTTGATACATGGTTATGTTCTTAAACATGTTTGATATATAGCATATATTTCCTTCAAGTTTTACCACTAATCCTTGAAGTTTCAATTGATGTAAACTCAGATAATTAACTTGTACATCCGTGGATTAAAAAACATTTGGTATTATAAGTGTTTGTTCATCAGAATTGACACTTATAACCCCCCCCCCCCCCGCCTCTTATAAAATCAAATTTGTTCTTAAAATGACTCTCTACTCCAAATGATTTTTTAACTTTTAGATAGAAATCTAAATTCCCACATACATGATTTTGTAAACTCGGGCTCACATACCATATTTTTCATTCCAATTCTTGTGATCCGTATCAAATAATATATAGTCTTCCCTTTCATTCAAGACATCCAAAGGATGATAACATATACCTGTTTCTATTGTATCTTTTATAAGTTGTGTACCTTCATCCATTTCCTTTAAGTTGCAGGATCCAATTAGATGGCCTGGTTCGTGGCAATAGTAACATTTTCAGGACTATATAGATCTTTTCTTCATAGTTCTTCGTCTTTCTTTCATCTCTTCACTTTCTTCTTGGTCGAGAATGGTCTTTCACCAAGTATTGTGATATGCTGTTTATGAAACAAAAACTCTGTTGATATGAATTGATATTCGGAATTAAGAAATAGATTTCCATGAACCGTAGTGGCTCTGATACCAGATTTGTTGGCAGCGGAAGTTTAACAAAGAACAACACATATTGATACTAACAATCCGAATAAGAAATCAAAGACAAAGTGATACTCAATGAAATGAAAACGAAGAACAAGTTTGTGGATTGATTTATGGAATAATCAATCATGGTGGTTTATAAAATCACTGACAATGATAAATATTTATACTTAACATAAGTCTTCCAACTGTTGTAACCGTTTAGTAACAACTGTTCTCTGTTTTGGTGCCAGGAATAATGGTTTGTAACCATTTTGTCTTAGGGACAATTATGTCTTTTCACCATGTTTGTCTGAGGCGCGCCTTTTGCTTCGTATGCTGCTGTGTTTCCTTTGTTTCATTTGTATGCAGCTTCATTTGATCGACAATAACACAATCCTACAAAGACTTTACCCATACATAATCCTAATATTTACATACTATACACATATAAGTTCATACATACAATATACACATAAATAGATATATAAGTTCATCGTTTATATAATCCAATAGTTTTCTTGTATCCCTTTACCACTGATCGGGCTTTGTATTTGTCCACTTTGCCATGTTCGTTGTACTTATATTACAAATCCATTTTACACATATGACCTTGTGATTTTTTTTGAGGTTTAACAAGTTCTCATGTATCATTTTTACAATTGAATGCACTTCTCTATCAATTGTTTCCCTGCATTTAAGACTTATGATCATTGCATGCTTCTTGGTAAGTCATTAGTTCCTCTCCCACATAAAATAAAAAATTTGCATTTGACTTTATATTTAAGTTTTCAACTTGCTTCGTTCTTAGCCTTTGTGTATTCGGTACACATCAATGGAATAATAGCAAGTGTGGGATCAGTGTGTGCATGGGTTGGATACTTATAGAGCTCGAAGTGTCCTCATGCATATTACCATAACCATTAGTCATTCTGTGAACGCAGTACGATTTAATAGTACCATTGGGTTTGACGACCCCGTTATTGAGTAATCTCTCTAATCCGGTTGGTCAAAAATTAGGACACGATGGTGTCCTAACAATTATCGTTTATGGAACGATGGGAAAGGTAAATTAACTAAAAAGTTAGGTTCGGTTGTAGGACTCATGTTGGCACATGGCTCGTTGTTCTAGCTAAACATTGATTGATCACCACTTTTTTAATTTAGTTATGCGTATAAGTCCTTGACGATTAATATTTAAGGGGAATGGCCTATGTTTTAAGGCATTCCAAAGGAACAACTTTTTCTGAATATTCCAAGGATGGCCCGTTGTGGATTCCAAGGGAAATGATTTACTAATATTCCAAGGAATGCCTTTGAGTATTCCAATGGAAGGACTTTCGAACGTCCTTAAACAACGTTTTGGATAACAAGTTCTAAGATTTCTCAACCGTTTCCCAAAGGTTTCCTAAATGAACTTTTGAGAAATGGTTTACAATGATTTAACCAAAAACCTTAAACTTGCCAACTTTATTATTGACGATTTTAAGCATGTCTTCCGGGTAACATTTGGGCAACGACATGGTTGGATTAAGTGAAACCTCGGGTTCGAAAATCCTTGAAGACACTTAGTCTTTGGTGTTCAGTCAAAAGTCTTAGTTATATTTTCCGCTGCATAGTAAAGATACCAATTGATCACGACAGGCACGGTTTTGTCAAGGTGTGACACTTTCTAATTGGGCCTTTGTAGAGAAATTCTCCAATGATCTTAGTTATGCTACACATCAGGCTTTGAAAACAGTTGTAGGATCCAAATGAGTGTACTAAGATGTTTCAGAGTTTCGCATTAGCTAAACAACAACACTCGTCAAGCAGGAATTCCACTCCTACTACTAGAACTAACATATCCACTACTCGAGGTGTTCATCAGATCCCTCCTAATACTAGTGTGACTATTGTGATTAATTAGGCATTGGTGAAGGAGGTTGAAGAGATGAAAAGAGTGCACAGATGTGTGAGATTTGTAGGGGAGGCCGCGACTCAAAGATTGGCCTGTAGGTCACTAGGAGCATGTTGATTTTGTGGAAAATTCAGACTGATGTTTTAATAATTCCTTTGACAATTCAAATAACTTGCGATGGAAGAACCACTCTAATTATGGTGGTGGAAAAACATGAGAGAATTTAGGAACTAGTGTTAGAGATAAGAAGATAGAAGAGTTGTTGGTTAATCAAACTCAGATGCTCGCCTACTAAGTTAGTATAGATCAGCATACTCAGCTGAAACTAGAGGAGCATGACCGAGCATGACCTGCTTTTGAGATATCAGCAAAATGTGTTACTTGACCAGCAGAAAACCATAGGAGACATTGCAAAGCAACTCTCTGGCAAGCAAAATGGTTCGTTGCCTAGAAACACCTAGAAAAACCCTAACTCGATGACAACAGTGATGGCGGTGTGACATGTGCGCATCTATACATAATTTTTCAATGATTTTAACACACGTTTGGTTTTAATATTTATAAAAATGGTTTAGACCTTAACATTAAAACACACACAAAAAGGCAAGTGTACCCTATCATATATGTAGTAAAGCTCAGATAAGAACCAGATATTGATCCATGGACGCGAGCGGACGCAATAGAACTTAAACTCTATCCTCGATTTACTAGTAAAAGATAAGTTGAAGATGTTTAATCTAGATTAATTCTAAAATACTTAATTAACATATGTAAGACTCCAAATACAAAATATAAATATAAATATAAATATAAAGACAATATAATACCAATCCTAGCATGTCATCTACATAACATATGTTAAAAAGGCGCGAGATCAACATTCCCATTTTCAGACAATTAGTAACCCATTCAAGAATCCCAACATGAAAACTATACAGAAAGCTAACACGATAACACACGTTAACCACCTCAAATTGTTCATTAGCGAGCAGTTGATATCATCTCATGCAAATCTTCTAAAGATAAGTTAGTCATCTGTTAAGAGTTTTCTAACCTCACTAATCAAGGAAAGCAATACCGAAAATACAATACAACCACTGAGACTAGCATAAAGTAAAGCATATCACAAACTATTCCATTTTACCAACTTTGAACACAAATCTACTTAGATCGCCAAAATAACTAACAAAGATCAACAACCGTGTCAAAGATCAGTAACAACACCATTAAGCTTTTTGAACTCTTTTACATGCCGATAAGCATTTCTAATCATTATTCACCTGACTTTAACCAAACCAATACCCATTTCCAATCTCATGGTGTAAACATGTTAACAAGTCAACTAGTCTACTACTAATCGATTAATCGATTAACCGGACGGTTTTTCAACATGTATCCGACTAACACAAAACAATAATCATTACAGCCACATGAACATAATCAGAAATCTAACAACAACGAAATCTGTTTGCAATATGATCATCAAGATTCAAACATGAAAAGCGCCAAAATCATACAAAACGTGAGTAACATACAAACGACTTTTTTAACTACTAAGGATTACTTGTTTTTACCCGTAGGTTACAATACAATAGCTAAACATCACATATAAGTTGAACTAACATGATTTGAACAAGATTGAATGTTTAAAGATCAAACCATATAATGCTAAAAGTGATGGATTGGATGATGATATAATGAATTCTAATCGCCTCCCGAGCTTGTTATCCGGCTTCTCAGCAAATCACAAGTCCAGAATCGGCTCACAATCGCCCCAAAAGTTCCCATTGCTGAATACAGGGGAAGAACTCTGTTTTTAAAGGCTTTGTAACAAGTAAACAGCCGTTCACTTTGACTGAACGGCCGTGCAGGTGACAAGTGGGATGAACAGTCATCGAGTGCAGTGACATAGGCTTCTAGAAGTGTTGTAGAAAATATTTGTTCAAGTGATGGCCGTTCACATTGACCGAACGGTTGTTCAGAATGATCAGCCCTCTATTCTTGCGCAGAAACCTTCGTTTTTCTTCGGTTTTGCTTCCACGACATCGTTTAAGACCTGTAATCATAAAGATACCCAAATAAGTACCAATTTCTCGTGTATAAGGTCAAAAACGTATATAAACAGAAGTTAAACGGGGAATTTTATATGTATAATTTAACGTATATCATGGTGACTACACGCAGTAGTAAAGAGAAAGAGAGATAGAGGAGCCACCAGTAGAGGATAAAGAGCCGGTGGATGAAGAGAATGAGGCTAAAACTCCTGTGAGGACAAATTCAAGGCGCGTCCCAGCTAGTACAACGTTAAACGGTGAGTCTCATGCTAAGAAGGTTGTTGATAATGAGAAGGAGAAACCGATGGAACCGGTGAAAGTTTACAAGCTTTCTGTTCCTTATCTAGGTAGGTTGTTGCATGGTCAAGTTGATTATCAATATAGAAAATTTATAAATTAATAAGCAACTTAAGGTTAACTTAGCTTCTGTTGAAGTGCTTTAGAGTATGCTAAAGTATGTGAAGTTCCTCAAAAACATCAATGCTAACAAAAAGAAGTTGGAGGAACTTTCACATGTGACATTGAGCAAAGAGTGTTCGGCTATCACTCTGAACAATTCCTTGCTCAATTGGTAGTTTGCAATCATGAACTCCCTCACAGACCTAGGTGCTAGTATTAATTTGATAACTTATTCCTTGTTTAATAAGCTAGAACTAGGAGAGTTAAAGCCCACCAGCATGTGTATCCAATTGCAAAGAAATCCACAAAATACTCTTGGAGTATTATTGAGAATTTAATAATGAAAGTGGATAAGTTTGTGTTTCCCGTAGACTTTGTAGTTCTTGCTATGCTACAGGACGATGTATAACACTTATCTTAAAATGTCCATTCCTGGCTACTTATAGAGCGGCTGTTGATATGAGAGAAAGGAAACTGAAATTAAGTGTGGGGGAAGAGGAAGTAGTGTTTGGAGTTAAGCCTCGTATCCAAAATGAGTCATTCGAGGAGTTAGATACAATAGATATTCATCTGGATCATGAGTTGAAGAAGATCATACCCAAGGAGGAGGAAGTATTAGGGGAAGAACAATGGTGACAACCAAAAATATTCTAAGTTCAAACATAAAGAAACTTTATGTTTAAAGTGACACCTCGAGCCACACGAGGAGGCATTCTGCCTCCTTCATGACGTGCAAGGAAGCACCATTTTTCTCCCCCATTAACTCCCATCATTGTTCACTACCACTTCCCCTGATTTTCACCACCCTTATCATCACCATCACGCTCAAATATCCACCACCTTGCAAACCAGGTTCGTTTTCCCTGTTTATTTTTAGAGATTGAGTTTGTATTTAGTGTTTAGTTGCTTATTATCATGTTTATTTTTATTCTTCTGTAAATCCACGTTAGGGACAATGTGTCCTTCAAGCATGGGGATGGAAGATTGTCGTCTAGGTTTTTAGTCTTTATATTTTCAGTCTAGATCGAGTCTATTTATGTTTTTTCTGTTTTGTTAGTATTTGGGTCTGCCTAAGATTCAGGGTTGGATCGCCTCGCCCATACTAGAAACCATTGAGGTGAACAAGGTATCTCAAATTCTTACTTTCAATTTTCCTTTTTTTTATTTCTTTATTTTGTAGCCACAAATGCGACGACGAAGGAAATGCTATACGGTCGTATGTGCTCCATTTGGATGGCTTGGGCATAACTCACGAGGATATTGCCATATTAACCAGGGTATGTTCCATTATTTTGTTCGTGTTGTATTTTTAGTTTTGAATTTGCTTTTGCTTTTTTATTTTTATTTTTGTTGTTTCTCTATTCCTTCACGTGTAAAACTACATTTTATTAAGCTTTCTTGGGTAGTTGAATCCTAAAAATATAAAATAAAATTCAAAAAATTGAAAAAAAAATAAATAAATGTTCCGGAGTTTGTTGCAAATAAATAGAAATGAAAAGTTATAATTGGGTTTTTGGTTTTGAAATTATATATAAAGAAGAAAATAGATAGATAGAAACCGAATTTATGTTGGATTGTGTCAATATGCCCAACCAACTTTGAACGTTTTTTTAGGATTTTTTTAAGAGAATTTATACATAATATCTTGTGGTTTCTTATATAAAGAAAAATAGTAAAGCCGAAACTATTAATATAGTCTAGGTATCACTGTAGGTTTAAAACCCATTTGTATTACTAATCAAATGGCACACCTTTGTCTTTTTTATGAGAATAAATTCGGAAGTAGGTAACGCCAAGAAAAAATCCATTATTACATCATTTGAGCTATGGAATAAGAACCAACGCCTATGTGTCACATACCGAGTTTCAACTTTGTTGAAACATCACTAAGTTAGCTTAGTAGAGATGAACAGAAGCTTATGTGTCATATTTGGATTAGCAACCTGGGTGAAACACCTGTAGGTTAAGTTTGTTGAAAAGAAAGGTATATATGCTTAGGAAAAAAATCATTCATTTATCCATCCTGAATTAAATTTCAAATATATTAGGGCTTTTTTAACAATGGTAGGAAAACCTATGTGGTTTAAACCTGTACCTTAAAAGTTGGGATTAGCTATAGATGTAGATTCTTGAGTGTGAGACCCATAAATAGATTGAACACATGAAACTAAATGCTAAATATATATGATTGGGCCTGATTTGTTAGTGGTTGGCTTTAAGTGGATAACAATACTGGTAATCTTATTTCATGCGTTATTATATATGTAGTTAAGTAACTTAACGCTTATGAAACCAATTTTCCTTATTTAATTCCATTGCAGACTTTTGCAGTGAGGAAAAAGGTTAAAGTGTGGGGATGTTTGATATGATGCAAAACAAATCTATTTATCATATGTCTTATGTGTAGCTTTAGCACATTTAGTAGTTGTTTTTATTAGATTTTAGCTTTTATTTATTTTTTAAGTATTTCATAGGTAATAGTGGGCAAAAAGGAGTGGAAACGACCTAAAATATTGAAGAAATGAGCAACCGGAAAAATCGTCCAAGAAAATAAAGATTGAAAAAATATGAATTATTATATCTTCGCACCATGCGAAAATCTTCTTTGAAAGCTTCGCGGCGCAGGAGTGCAGGGGAAAACTAACCCGACTATTTTATCTCTCTTAAGATGCAAGGGACATGGCCATTACTTTTCGAGACATGCAAAGAACTTATAAGTCGGCAAAGACTAGGTTTCAGTCATATAATCATAATAGCTGGCCCTAAGACACATTCTACGACTTCTAGATCTCCCTAAAGGTGATTTTAAGCGATTCTAAGTTGGAAGAAGCATTGGGATCTAATCATTGAGCATAGTCTAAGAATCAAGTACTTGCATCTTCTTAGTTTATGAACTTTGTTTTCTTTTTGTAAATTTAGACTTCATACAATGTTATTCATGAGACTTATGAATTTAAAACTGTTAAGATGTGTTTTCGCGTGTTTGGTTTCCTTGTTTCTCGTGTTTTTGCGTACTGGTGTTTTACAAGATTGGATCTAGAGTATGGGTGTTCAGGTGATTAGAAAGATTGGATCTTGAAGTTGGTGTATGCGGTGATTTGGCTAACTCGCGAAGCCCTTTGTTGACCCATCGTGAAAGTTTTTGGTTTTCGTCAAGGTAGAGATTCTTAACCCCCTATGGTTGTGGTTGTTAATATTATTTTATTGTATTTGTATTTGGGTCACTGGTTTCGGGAATAAATTTGTTTTATGTTTATAAACGCTTCTACTTAATATATTATTAAGATTATATTAATAGTCGACTAAATATATAAAATAGAGATTTTATATTAACTACATAAAAATGGATCCAGGTTATGGGTGTTGACTGATTCCCAACAAAAGGTAGTTCGGTAGTCTCTGTCTTAGGTATTTAGGTAGAAAACACTTCGAGGGGAGGTTTCGCTAGGTTTCCTAGTATTCTTTCCTATCCCTAGTCTTATCAGGTGACCATAGGTTACTCCTTGAACTTTAGGTTTATTGCGATCTTTGAGACTGAAAGGTTGTCTAGTATCTGAGTACTTTAGTATTGTTGGAGAGACTGTGAGGTAATCCAACTAATGAGGGAGTTTTAACGCCCTTAGGGTTTCTTTTTAGGTCACACCTAGAGAATGAATAGGGATCCGCTAGGTTGTTTGTGGGTGTAGTATTTTAAGATCCTGGTTCCATCATAGTTAATTACCATAGCCAAGAGAGATCTAATATTCACAAAACAGGATTCTAGACCTGGTAGTGTTTTCTCATCCTTGATTTCACCTAAGTAGATGAATTGTGTTATGTTCAAGTTTTCTAAAGTTTTTATAATAAGTTTAATTCACAAAACCCAAATCAATTAAAATCAATTTCCTTAAGTTTTTATTCAAAGTCTAGGTTTAGAGTGTAAATGCATATTATGTATGTCCCTACCTAGTGATAGGTCTACATTAGTCATTTGTTAGGTTTAACGTGTTATAGGAAAGAGTTAGAGTTGAATTTGTAATGTACAGATTAAGGAGAAAATGAGGCGAATGAGGCCCCTACGCCTAGACCCTAGGGGGCAAATGGGAGCCGGAACACAAATAGATCCCTTGTACTTCTCATTCTCCCTCTTATAACTCTTGTAACTTTTTAAAAACTTTTTGAGGTCTGAATTTATGCCAAAATTGTATTAGAATCCTTTTGTGGGTCGTTTATTGATTTCTAAGTTTTTATAACCGACAACCAAACATGAGTGCTTTGTTTCCTTTTGTGTGTCGTTTATTGATTTCTAAGTTTTTATAACCGACTATCAAACATGTGTGCTTTGTTTCCACCATTGTATTCGTCAAAAGCCAGAATCATTCTTGTATCGAATCCAACATCTGAGAGAAAGCATGCCTACATAAAGTCGCTAGTGTCTCTTGGGTTCGATATTTTATAAACCATATTTAGGACATCACTAATTTATCATGCCATTCCCCTCTCATTGTGCCCCCTTTCGTATCAAGCTTTTATTCTTTCATGTGCTCACAATAATATAGTTGGAAGAAATCGGGCTAGCCTTAAATAATATATGGTTCATAACAGATCGATCAAGTTATAGAGAATTTAAGCACCGCTTCTATCATGGTCGGACCATGGGTTGTCCCTTTAGGCACATCCAAATGAGTTATAACAAGACTCCACAAATTTGCAGAGATGTCCCAAAGTCAATAACTGGATTGACCGCAATGTTCCCAACATATATATACACAAGGTAAATAAATGAAGTCAATTAATTAAGATAATGACTACAAAGTGGTAGCACAATCATACCGTGCATCGGCCACACTATGGTTTTACAAGATTGCATTAATTTACTCAAAACAACACCATTCCATTGATCTCATCGTTCAAACATGGATATGTTTTGTGGGATTAATTGGATCAAGAGATTGTATAATTGAGAGAATTGTGAATGAATTCAAAGATTCGTTAGTTCACAAATGAGGATTTGTCCCTATTTATTTATACATATGGATGGGGTGTCATGCCCCTTTACTAACCAACTCAATGGTTGGTGAAATAACTACCATAACCGCCCTAACTTATACTAATTTAATTATACAAATAAATAATAATAACACTAACTTTGGATAATACACTTATGATGTTTTTATGCCAATATGATTTCCAACGTATTTTTCTCAACAACAGATCTACTCTAGTACGTGCAGAATGTCCATAATCGCCAAAGGGTATATTATAAAAGAGCGTTTCCACAGAAGGATTAAAAGTATATATATAGTTCTTGTCTTTTAATTTACATTGCGCATTAGAACAAGTTTGATATAACCATGTTATTCGACCATGTTATGATCCCTACCAAAACTAGGGAAAATTAGTGAAGATGATCGATATTTGGATTAGTGAGAAGAAAGAAAGAGGTGAGTACTACCTATATCAATGATAAGAGAAAAGTGATTACTAGTTTACTAATCAGACATGAAGAGGTGATTACTACCTTATTAGATAACTATAACTATCATGATGAGATCCACAGCGTTATAAAGAAAGAAGTTGTCGTAATCTCTAGGGAATCAGCTTGTAAACGTAGTGAGATGCGTTTAGTGAAAAAAATCTTTTAGTGTCCTTGGATAACATAATACCCTCGGCTCTTAAACATCTTAGTGGAATTTCTAAATTGGACATAAGATTATATGTGCAGCAGAATAGCGGTAGCAAAACTAATTATGGTTTTCAAAATAAAAGTTAAGAACACATGAAATTCTCACATAATTATTCATTCTTATCCGTCAAACGATTACCATGAGTTGAATTAGAGAAACATATATAGATACGTTCTATGGTCTAATATACACTATATTTTACAATTGATAGAAAGAAAGATGCTCTTTGGATTTTTTTTTTCTCCTGATCACACCCCTAATTACACACAATGTTCTATAAAGGTTACAAACACAATATTTTTTTTTGTATAAATTGATGACATTTCAAGTCTTGGTATATATTTCCATGGCTACTCTTTTTGTCTCTCCTACTACACCTTTTTAACCTCATAATCCTTCTAACTTTGATTCCAATCCTTGATTTCTTCCATACCAAACTTCGCCACGCCCACTTTCCATTTTATTCTTTCATCAATAATCTATTCATTATGTTTTATCGCTTCTTCCAGGTATGGATAATCAACCACTTGATCTAAGCTAGTTTGTTACCTTACAATTGAATTTTCCTTTGAGGTATTTACAACTGGTCTATCATTTATTTTGGATCACAAAGTTGTAACTTCAACATTAGTTGAAGTAAGTTAGGGAGCTTTAGCTTGAGAAATTATAGTAACATGTGCACCATGTTCCTTATCTTCATCTTTTTCATTCATCATATGTTTTCTACTTTTCTTAAAGTGTCATTCTTGGTTGCATTCAGATTCTATCCCTTTCTGTTACCATTAATTGTAAACCATGGTGTTGGTGGATCAATACATGTTTGATAAGTTACAACTGAGTTTGGTTTTATTTTGTCATTCTATCAAGGTGTCAAAAGCAATATGAAAATTTGAGTTGAAAGCAGTTGTTGATGTTGAAAATTATAGCAGCTAATTGGGTATCAAATTCATCATGAAACAAGGAGGTTTAAAGCATCAAGAAGTTTAGATGACACAGATTGTTACCGGTGAAGATCTTAATGCTATGACCATAGTGTGTAGAGTTTGAGCAAAGTGTGCCAGTAATTTGATTTTTATTTCATATTTTGTTGTTCTTTTCTCTTAGTTTTATGACAATATCCTTGATACTACACACCTTAGACTTAAGTAGTTGAACTTCAACATATCCCTAGATGTTGGTCCTTCACCGGTACGGGTCAAACAGGTTGCTCGAAGATTGATTATTTAGGTAAATGTTTTTAGGTTAACCGGTGTGGAGTCACCTCCATTCACCCCCCCCCCCAATTCCCAAAGACAAGCCTTTGATCAACAAAAACCCCTCTTATGTGTTAATTAGAATATTAATATTTGTGGAGTCAAATATCATTAATTTGATACTACTTATCTTAGCCAGTTGGTCCCTTGGAGAACTTAGAGATGGAAGCAGTATTTGTACTTTGTTTCGGTATCTTAGAATAATACCCTCTATGGTAATTTTCTTCCACTTTTTAGGTTTAGAGGTAGTGAGGTGAATCACATCTGCTTTCAGTTCCAAGCGTTCATTTCCTGTATGAATATTGCTATCAACAAACTCATCAGCTAGTTGTTATAGTTGATTCATGAGGCATCTAAATCATACAGGTGGAAAAGTTATTAACCTTCATTTATTTCCATATATCATCCCTTAGATTTTAGGTCATGTTATTCAATACTAGTTTGTTTCACATATGCCATTTAACCTTAGTTAGAGTGTTTTATGCGTCTTTGGAAGTGTTTTGACTTTTCTCTTTCCAAAGAAAATAAATTAGTTTTAGAATTTCAGAATTTGGAATGGCTCCCCTAATTGGAATCAATAAAGAAGTTCTTGATTATCAGAATAGACATTATGTTTAATGTATCCCACACTTCTTACGCTTAGGTATTCTTCTGTAATGCTTTTATAGAGTGAGCAGTATGAATGTCTTGTCTTAAGGAATAATCAAGACCCAATGAGAGCAGATTTAAAAAACACTTCATGAAGCAAAACTAATCTTAGGTTTTAGAATAAGAGTAGATATTTTATCAAGCAAAACTCATCACATGTTGATTTTAGTTATGGGTATTCAACTAAGGCAGACTAAAAAAAATTAGGATCATTAATGTGAGGATCATTATTTGTAGTGAAGATGATGTGATAATGATTATTATAACACCAAAATATAATACACTAAGATAAATTCTACTTAAACAAAATACATCACATTTATTTGAGTCTTTATGAAAACATGTGCAAAGTAAATGTAACACGTCACCATTGGGCAAAAGTGAGACATACAAGTTTTATGCACAAGGTTTAAGTTTGCTAGACATGAATGTAGCACATTACCTTTGGGAATGTGCAGAAGTTTAATGTTCATGTGTTTAAGGCAGATGCCATGTGTATGTCAATGAACCTTTAATACGGTGTACAACATAAATATAACACATCACCTTTGGGCTATAGTGTAATATTCATTTATATAAGACTAATGTCACATGTGTATCGAAGTTAACAGTAGAATGACTGTTTCAAAGACACTAATTTTATGATTGTGTTTGTTCATAGTATGACACTAATTTTATGATTGTGTTTGTTCATAGTATGGATGTCTCAGCAGAAACATTAGTTGGAGGAGCCCTTTGTTCTACTTCATAGACATTGCTCAGAATATTTACAAGAACATCAGCAGAAGGTATAGTAACACTAGCAGTAGCAATGTGTCACAACCCGACCAAGGTGGGCCTGGTCGAAATACAAATTGGTACCAAACTTGCACAGCGGAAGTAACAATTGTCCAATAATAATTATTTATACAATTTCTAGTTCTAAATTAATACAACTCAATTAATAATAATTAAACTAAACTACTGCGTGGACGAATCGTGACACTCGTCGAAGCATTCCCGGATGTATACTTCACTAGATCTCTACCGATGCTTAGCTCTAATCCTCAAGTAGTATGATCCCTGTGTCATGTAGCTCTTCCAAACATGTCTACACGTTCCATGAGCTCATATGTATATACCTCGTTCCTTGATTCCAATCCAGAAGTGATACCTGAACACATGCTTAAAAGTAATTTGGGTCAACAAATATGTTGGTGAGTCCGTGTTTGCGTTAAACTGGTTTGAAAGTAAGTTTTATCATTCAAAAGTCTGTTTATAAGTTTACATAGTTTTCCACAAAAGCGGTTTGTCATTCCAAAACAAGTTTACAAGTTAATACGGTTCAACACATGGTTGCACTAGTGATGTACAAGCCGCACCTCAAACCTGACACTGAATCCATATACTCCCATTATGGATTCCTTGGCATAATACGTGTCACAAATCTCAGTGGATGGTTCTCCGGGCTTCCGGATCCACTGTGTGTGGGGGTTTCCCCAAGTAGTACTACCCACATATTAAGTGGCCCAATTCCCTTGGGTTGATGAGTGTGAATGGTATCGGGAGTACCTTGTCACATCATACTGGTTTCTCATTGGTTGTCAAATGGAAACATGCATTCACCCCAAAACGTTTAATAAAAGTAAAGGAGGGGAAGGTTCGTGATCTCTGATTCTTCTCTTCGTCTCCCTCTCTCTGTCTCTTTCTCTTTCTCCAGCTCTCTTTCGTTCCTTTCCAGCAGAAGAGGATGGTTATGTGTTGATGGGTTTGTGTGGGTGATTATATGAGAGATGAGAAAGAGATTGTAAGTGTGTGTGTTGTATGATCGGTGTGTGTGTGTGTGTTTGATCTGATGAAAGAGGGAAAGAGAGTGTGGGGTTAGGTAATATATAATAGGGTGGTGTGTTGTGTTGTCAAGGATGTGTGGGGGCATGTGTCACCATTGGTAGGTGACACATGTCCCAAGTGTTGAGTAATCACATAACATGGATCGGGTTTGGGTCCGGATTTTATCGCGAATTAGTTCAGTCTTGTAACTCGTGTGTTATGATAATACTTTATATACAATGGTTCGGTTTTATTATTTCGTATATAATCGGACTAACTGTTATTCATTTTGATTCTATAAAATACTAAATTCGCAAGAAAAAATTTTGGGGTCCGTTCCAGGTTGTTACACAGTGGAATCAGGAACCTTAGGAATGATAGGTTCTTGAACCATTTCTTCTTCTTCTTCAATCTCCTTCTCAGCATGATCCATGATGTTATCATCAAACTCAGCTTCATCTTGATCACCTGCATCATCATCTTGTTTTTGGTCATCACCAACAATTTCTTCATCATCACTTTCTTCCCCTGTCATGTCCACATTCTCTGGAGGTGTAGTTTATTCAAAGAGGAGGATCAATGATCTGAACATGGTGTTCTTTAACAACTAAAACAGTGTTAGTGCATGTTTGTGTGACAAACGATTCTCTAGATTAGTATTGTTTTTGTGTTTGGTTGATACATGCTTGACATTGTTATAAGTTAAGCATGATAGTCTTTTGTGTTTTACCCTAGCAAACAAAGAAGTTAGGAAACAAAGAAGATGATATGCGAAGATGATGAACAACGAAGATGCTTTTTAGCATCTTCGTTACTGTGCTCGTGGCCGTCTTCTTTGTTTACAGATCAGGCCCATGCAAGTATAAATACCTTGCATGGGGTATAGGCTAGGGTAGGTCAGTTGTCAGCTTGTAATTGGTATTGGTTCCACTGAAATAATATCAATAGACAAGCAGTTTATAAGTAATCTCGTGTTCATTATCGTTGTGGTTGATTCATTGTTTGCATAAACGTCTATCAAGGGATTCCGCACCTTGATAGATCTGATCTAGCTTGTTATCGATCCATTCCAAGGACCTACAAACAGGTGGAGGAGCGGGAATATCTTCAGCAATCTCACTAAATATCCCAAACTTAACCAGCGGATTCCTTCCTTCAAATGATTTCTTAGCATTCTTTCTAATCTAGTTCATCAAACCAAACACTGTGGCACTCATGCATTTCTTGTCATAAGTTCCCATAGTCTGTTCCAACTTTGTATACTTAGATTCTAATATCATTTGTAAGAACCTGGGAAACTTGTAGAATTATTTCTTGTTATGTTCCTTGACATTACTTAACATGTCTTCGAATATGCATCTTGAATAATTGAACTTCCAACCCTCTACCAAAGCAACAATAGCAGAGGCATACTTTTGGTTTACCTGATCCAATCCACTCTTATTGCCACCCAAACACATGAATTAATAATCTCCAATAACTTGGGATAGCTAGTTGGATCATCTGGAGAATCACCAAATAGCAGCACATCTCTAATGTCTTGTTCAGTAATACTAACTTTAGTTCCACGGACCCTTGAGCGTATAGAAGTGTACATTTTCATGGTCGTTGCATTATCCCAGAAATCAGTAATCCAAACTGTAAGTATCACTGGGCTTTCCCTTAAAGCATGTGCAAGCCTGCATGTGTTGAGTCGCACAATCATTGACTTGAACTCCCGTTTATGATCCTCGGGAGTCATACAAATAACACACAACGTTATGATCTTTCTCAAATTCTGGTACGTGAGGAGCCATTTCTGCTATAAACAATTCGGATTAGGCAATCACATAATTAATTAAGTTTTCTCCAATGGTTTGACTGTATACTTGGTCAAACCACCTAAAACGCTCGAATGGTTCAAACTTTGTTTCAAAAATAATTTAAAACATTTATAAATAAATTATAAAACTTTGAAAATTAAAGTTTAAAACAAAATCCAGTCCAAAAGTTAAAAAAATATTTTTTTTCCATCCCAAACAATGTCATGGGCTCGAAACATAAGGGTTTCCAATGGGAAAAGGGGTTTTTGAGTGGAGAAGGGGTTTCCGGGTGGCAAAGATGAAGTAAAAAGGGATTCCGAGGGGCATAAAGGTCAATTGCAGATGGTTTCTGAGTCCAAGTTGGGTTTCCGAATGGCAATTATTTAATGGGTTTATGAAGGACAAGGACGTCATTTTGCAGGGGTTTCCAAGGGTAAATTGGAAAAAACACCCAAATAATCATCCGGAAACTCAAAAGCAGGAAATCCTGTCTTTTTACAGGGTTTCCAAAGGGTAAAGTTCTCCAATGACCCTGTTTCCGGATCCCCAGGCATGTGACAGCCACGCGCCGCATCCGGGGGATCGAAAACGTCTTCTGGCGTCATCTCCGGCAATTCCAACTATCTCAAATCCGGTGATTTAACCTGCAAAAGCTTCGAAACTCGATTCTAAAGATTTTTATTTATCCAATCGATCAGAAAATTCACATTTTAATCCCTAAATTTCAAAACCCATTAAAATTTAAACTCAAGAACTTCGGTGGAGGTTCACTAGTGGTCGCCGACGTCGACAACCACCTCCCCTCCTCCGATGATGGTGTTTGGATGACCCGTGACCTTTGCATTTGATGATTATCTTTTCCAATCTTTGATTTCTTGAAAAAAACGATGAATAGGTTTTTTCGGTTTGTATGTGTGAAAGAAAAGTGAAAAGGTTTAGTTTATTTTATTATTCCTTTTGAAAATCCAAAAGCACCCGCCCCTTTTTTTCTTGTGAACCCCTATGTAGCCAAAAATTTTGATTTTGTGGGGCCCACCTAGTGTGTGGTGGGCCCGGCTCCAATCCCGAGACTATTAAGATGTTTTTCGAAGTATATTTCAAAAATGGAGGTCCAAGTCAATTGTGAACGAGATCAAATTTTATTAAAAATAAAATAAAAATATAAAATATAAACTATCACAAATAATTTATTTTGCACAGAATTTCACACATTTTACATACGAGATCAAATCACCTTGTTTCAAGCCAAGCTACACTTATCATCACTAATCTACTTCAGCTGGTCTTAGCAATTGCTGGTATTTTTGTCCACTTAAACTTATTGATTTAGGCCTTCTTGTACAACGATCTGTGATATTCTTTTATCATGTTTTAGTGTATTAATTACAAACACTCAAGCAAGTCATAATCAAATCCTAAAATCATTAGTACACTCTATCATGCAAGCAGTTTCCCTACCACATATTTTCACAGTATCTGTTCTAGAATTCTGAAACCTTGACTGGGACATGATTGAGAAGAGAAAAGAGTAGATCGTTAAGAGATTCGGTGCAATATACAAATCAAATAATTTCTCAAATGATATAGGCCTCGGTTTTGGACTCTAGATGTCTCTTTTATGACATCCTAACTGTGTCCAGGTCAACAAATATCTGGATGCAGCAAAGGGACAGTTAGGACATCTTTGGACATAATGGTCTCTTTTAGGTGAAACGTGATCTACATGACGACAACGAAGAACTAGGTCAACATGTATCTAGATACAGCAAAAGCCTTCGTTGCCTAGCATCTTCAGGTCTTTCCTTACACAAAACAAAGGAGATACATGAGTTTTTCATAAAAGGTTTCAGACATAGACCACAGTGTTACGCTTCAAGACATCAAACAAGCATTCAAATAGAAATTGTACCAGTTTCCAAGTGATCTTCCTTACAGAGATCATACCTTATCTTTAAGTGCGTCACAAGATCAGTCATTTTTCAAGCCATCAGGACCAAACCTATCAACATATCACACAAGAGCCAAACCATTTCGATACTCGTTTTACATGAGTCAACCTTAATCCATATGTGAAAGTTTATTTCATTTCTCGCGTAACGGCAAAAATATATTTTTGGTTTTTTCTGAATTTTTGACTCAAAACAAATAAAAACAACTCTATTTTTGTACTTTTTGAATTTTTTGTTGTTTTTGTTTTTTTCTGAGAATACATCCCCCTAAAGTTGTGCTTAAAATTGAAAAATTAAAAGAAAAACTATTTAAAGAACGAATTTACAACCTAAACACAAAAAAATTATTCTTTTGTTTTTAAGACCAAGTTCAGTCCTCAAAAGGGACCATTTTAAGCAGTTCTAAAAGAGCTTGCAAGCGAGATCGATCAACCGGTTTTGTAAAAAGATCTGCGACATTGATGTCAGTATGAATTTGCTCCGAAACAACTAAACCATGGTTGTAGGAGTCTTGGATGAAATGTTCTTTGATGCCAATGTGTTTAGTTTTTGAAAAATAAACTGGATTTTTCACAATCTGGATAGCTGCATCATTATCACAATAAATTGGAGTAAGAGAGAAATCTAAACCGTAATCCATTAGTTGTGTTGCATCCATATCACCTGGGAGCAGCATGCTGCCTTAGCTATTGAGACAGAAACGGTTTGTTGCTTTTTACATTGCCAAGCGATGAGCCGATCGCTGAGAAATTGTATCCAGCAGAAGTAGATTACCTTGTCAATATCATAACTTCCAAAGTCATTGTGAGAAAAAGCAAATAATTCAAATGGAGAATTTCTAGGATACCAAAGACCAAATTTGGGTTTTCCCTTAAGGTATCTAAAGATCCCCTTAACATCATATAAATGAGAAGTTTTAGGAGTAGCCTGATGGCGAGCATACTGACACACAACAAACATGATGTCTGGTCTGCTGGCTGTCAGATACATCAGTGATCCGATCATTGACCTGTATAAGGTCTCTTCCATGGCTTCTCCTTCCAGGTCCTGTGTTAGGCCCGGTCTCTAAGACATTGGAGTGTTGGCTGGCTTCACCTCTTTGAAATTGAACTTTGCAAGAATGTCATCCACATATTTCCCTTGATGAATTAGGATACCTTTTGAACTTTGACGAACTTGCAAACCCAAAAGAAGGTCATTTCACCGAGAGAACTCATTTCAAACTGCTTTTTCATTACCTCTTCAAATTCTTTGCATAGTGCTTCACTAGTGGAACCAAAAATGATGTCGTCCACATAGATCTGCGCCAGGATCTGATATGCTTCCACCTTCTTCACAAACAGTGTCTAATCAATAACGCCCCGGGTGTATCCATTGGCAAGCAAGTGTTCAATTAATGTGGCATACCATGCATTAGGTGTCTGGTACAAGCCATATAGTGCTTTATCAAGTTTGTAGCCATACAGTGCTTTATCAAGTTTGTAGCCATACAGTGCTTTATCAAGTTTGTATACATGCGCTGGATATTTTTTATTAGGAAACCCGATGGCAAATTGTAACACCCCGAAAATTATGACATCATTATTAACGAGATTAGATTAATAAATAATATTTAATAAAATAATTGGGCCACTTATGGTGTAGCCCAATAACCTTACCCGGTTCAAAGACCAAAGCCCAAACGGAATTAAGAATCGGCCCAATAAGCGGTTTTATATGGGCCGAATATAAGTAGAAACCAAATAAGTTTTTGGGCCCCTTTTCTTAGAACTCGCATTATATATGGGCTAGTCTTATGACTAAAGCCCAACATCTTTTAAAGTATTATTTGGACCTATAGTTATATAGTATTAGAAAAAGCCATTAAGGGATAAAACAAGTAAAGTCCAAATACTCTTGTTAGAAATCGGCCCATAATCCTTCAAGATTCCCTTTTGGCCGCCAAATCCCATTAGCAATCCACATGTATCTTATCTGTACACTCAAACTAAAGGAAAGGCTTACACATATTAACCTACACCTAGATCTCATTATTATATACATGCATCTTTTGGGGTTATAAAACAAAACCATCAGCCATGATTATACTTTCAAAAACCACTTTTTCTTGATCAAGTAACTTACTTTAACATGCAAAAGCTTTCCAACTACACCCTTTGAAAACCAATCGGCTCTTTTACTCACCTCCCAAAAACCACTCTAAATCCATTTCTTCTTTACATATTACCATGCAAGAACCACCTTGAACCAACCCCAAAAGAATCGGCCACCATTATATTACAAATAAAACCATCCTTTTTATTATACAAAACTATTTCACTAAACAAACCATCCGATCCATGTACCACTACCCCATTCTCCCATATTTATTTACCTACCAATATTATCCAAACACCAAGTAGTAATCGGCTATAATACTAACCGATTAATATTTAAGCCAAGATCGACATCCGGGTAAGTATGAGTCTAGAGTTCTTAAGGTCGTGTGCCAAGCTGTAATGGCCAGCTTTAGTTTAGATAATTATGCCTAAGCTGTAATGGCCAGCTATACGTTTATATTCGTTGTAGTCACTTGATTTGTGGTGTAACAGGAACACGGAGAAACTAGTAATACCACCACTTGTGAAATCAATCAATCCGAGATAACCGACGTGAGTGCATGTACCCCATATTTTTAAAGTGATTTCGGGGTCAATGCATGTTAGTCTTTATGTGTGTTTTGATGAAATATTGGTTCATGATCATCAAAGAGTTAATAGAATCGGTCGAATAGAAACAACGTAGAATGGATCCATTTGGTATTACCGGGATATATTTTTCTAAACCAAGCAGAGGTTTGGAACCACAATAAGCATTTGTATGGTGCTCCATCGATAAATATATCCCACCTTAGAATGACCGAACCATGCGAAAATTGTTGTATGTTTATTTAAACAAGTCTAAACGAAACTGGCATCACTCACTAGCTTTGTGGCTAACGTATTTTTAACATGCATTTCAGGTTGATTAGAAAATGGGAACCCGAGCTCGATGTGTGGAATCCAAAGTCTAGTGTCTTTAAATAAAACCCGGCTCTTGGGCCGGCCGAGTACAAATGGGCTACGGCTCATGGTTTGTTTGTAAGAAATGGTGTCAAGTTTGAAAAGTTATGTTTGAGTCTAATGGGCTTAGGTCCAAGGTTGTGTCATGAACAAGTTTGATGTTGGTTTTAATGGGCTACGGCCCAAGTATGTAACGGGCTAGACCCGGTTGGTTTGTAACTTGAATGGGCTTCGGCCCAATGTTAAATAAATAATAATGGTGTTTTAAGTAAAATAAATTATGTTTAGATTAGAATTAATTAAATTGGTAATTAGTAAATTGTGTCGTGATTACCAATCCGTAATGACTCGTTAATTTTCGGGTCGTTACAGGTTGGTATCAGAGCTCGGGTTCGGGTGTAGCGGGGAAATTATAGAACTAACTTGACTATATTTGTTGTGATGATTATGTGTAATAGAATGTCACACGGGGAAGAATGGACGCTAATAGCCGAAGCACAAAGAGAAATTCCGATGGCATTAGAAGAAGGGGAAATCGTAAGCAATGAAGTAGTGGAAGATAACGAAAATTTAGAATTTCCCGACATCCAAGCATTGGCAAACGAGATACCGGGACTAACTTGGGGTGACAATGGGGTGGAACTAAATTTGGGAGGAGTAGGCGTTATCGGTCCTCTCCCCGAGCCTATTTACTCCTATTCCGAACCCATCCAAGCTTATCCCGAAATGCCTTTCTTTGGATCATCTCCCTACTATTATCCGAGCCCGCCAATTCAAGACTTTATGAGTGCTTCAAGTAATTTATCTATGGAAGGGTCAAGCAACATGAACCCAAGTCTACCACCACTTTTGGGCCCATTTCCTACGGACCCATACCCTTTGGTCCAAGTCCCTACGGCCCAAATCCCTACGGGTCCTTACCCTACGGCCCAAGCCCAATCGGCCCATCCTACACCCGCCGTTGATCCTTACTATGAAGCCGTCACGTTCAACCATAACAATGTCCCGTTGCAAACCCATGACTTTGTGCCAAGAAAAATGTACATGGAACTTGTAGAAAATTATTATCACATGAAAACGCAACGTGACCAAGCACTCAACACGGCGGAAGAATTAAGGAAGTTAATCAAGAGGTTTGGATTCCAATCCAAACAAGTGTTCGAGGAGACCAAGTATCCTTTGATTTGAAGAGGCGAGGGGTATGGGGTAGGGAAGGAAGTGAAGAAGGTAGTAGAAGATAAATAAAACGGGTCTATGTGTGTGGTAGTAGTATGTTTGTATGGTAATCTAGTAACTTTGTGGTAGTGTAATATGTGACGATAACATGAATGGTGGTATGATGTAGTAGTAATGTGTGTAATGTGGTAAAGACATCTAAAAATTTTGGTGTGAAATATATTATATTTAGATGTTATAACAAGATGTCCAAATTTTAGTAACGAATTATGATTATTATCAAGAATTAAAACGACAAATGAAATATGATATACTATGATAAGTGTAATCTAGCAAGTCTACTCGGATACTTTAAATTACTAGAAGTCATACGCCGAATGTTTTGAACGTTAGAAAGTATTATTATTACTTAGACTTGTACAATAGAATGATATGACATATGAAACGGTATAATATTCGAGTGAGAATAATACTAATCAAGGTGAAATTTATTATTATAGAAAATGCCGCGAAGATCCGGGAAAAATAAAGAAAAAGAACCAGTGACCACAAAAAGAAATAATGCTTCTTCGTCAAAACAACCAGTTGTAGACGAACCCGAAACTGAAGAAACCCCGGTAACCCATGAAACGAGTGAGTTGGAGGAGAAAATAAGAAAATTAGTTTTAGAAAGTTTACAAGATTCAATTCCTACCATCTTAAGTATGTTAGAAAAAGCACCCGGTTCTAAGGCAGTAGAGAAAAATCCAGAAGAAGTTATAGTAAATTTAGAAGATAATACTATAAGACCCCGATTCTGCGACTATAAGACTTTTATGGCATGTAAGCCAGAATTATTCGACGGTAGTACAGGGGCTGCTGGAGCCACTCGCTGGCTAGAAGAAATGGAGGCTATATTAGAAATAAGCAATTGTGCCCCTAGAGACCAGGTAAAGTTTGCTACTCACTCACTACGAGCTGAAGCGTTAAATTGGTGGAATATGATTCGACAAGTGAGAGGTAGAGAGGTGGTAGCCACTATGACCTGGATAGAATTCCGAACCCTTATTACTGAAAAATACTGTCCTATGAACGAAATTGAAAAGATTGAAATGGAATTTCTAGGATTAGAAATGAAGGGTTTAGATTGTGCAGGTTACATAAATCGCTTTAATCAACTTGCCCGGCTAGTGCCCCACCAGGTTACCCCTGAACCAAAAAGAATTAGAAGATTTATTTGGGGATTAACTCCTCAATTTCAGGGAATTGTTAGAGGAGCAAAGCCGATTAAGTTTGATACCGCATGTGAGTTAGCCTTAAGTTTGACAGACGATATAGTAAGGCATAAGGAAAAGGATAAAGTACCAGTAGGCAGTAAAAGAGGTTGGAACGAAACTTTTAGATCCACTAATTACAATACCTCAGGAAAAAGTCAGGAAAACCCCAGAGAACAAGGAAATCCTAAAAAACGACCCTACCGAGGAAACAATCCTTACTGTTCCAAATGCAAATACTATCACACAGGCGAGTGCAAAAAGCGGTGTAACACTTGTGGCCGATTCCACTTCGGCGAATGTAGGGAACCCCACTGCCAAAAATGCAAGAAAGTCGGACACATTGCTGCGGAGTGTAGGTACAATCCTGATCGCCCCCGAGTCTGCTACGAGTGCAAAGAACCCGGTCATTACAAGAATGAATGTCCAAGGCTTAAAAATCAACCCAAAGGAGATCAAGCCAGGGGAAGAGCCTTCGTGATTAATGCAGTCGAAGCACGTGACGAGCCTGATTTGGTCACGGGTATGTTTTATATCAATCAATTACCTGTTTACGTTCTATTCGACACGGGAGCAAATCTTAGTTTTATTTCTAAAAATCTTGTAGAAAAGATAGATGTTCTCCCCGAACCCATGACCCAAACGTATGAAATAGAAATAGCCAACGGGAAAATTTTAAAAGCTAACGAAGTTTTTAAGAATTTAGTGTTAACCATGGAAAATCAGGAATTTAAAATAAACCTGATACCGATGAGTCTGGGAGAGTTTGATGTTATTATAGGGATGGACTGGTTAGCTACGAACCAAGCCAAAATTGTTTAAAGAAAAATTAGTAAAAGTTCCCTTACCCAGTCAGGAAATTTTAGTGGTTTATGGAGAAAAACCAAGAGGCACTTTAAATTTAATTTCTAGTGCAAAAATGATGAAGTGTGTAAGAAAAGGACACCAACTCTTTTTGATTCACGTGAATTTAGGGAATGAGGGGAAAGAAGCCGTGATAGATGAAATCAAAATAGTGTCAGAATTTAAAGACGTATTTCCAAATGAACTCCCAGGTTTACCCCCATCCCGACAGGTAGAATTCCAAATTAACCTAGTTCCTGGAGCCGCACCAGTTGCCAGAGCCCCATATAGGTTAGCCACCACAGAAATGAAAGAACTTACCAACCAGTTGGAAGAATTGATAGAAAGAGGTTTCATTAGACCAAGTACTTCCCCTTGGGGAGCCCCAGTGCTGTTTGTTAAGAAAAAAGATGGGTCTATGAGAATGTGTATAGATAAATGGGAATTAAATAAGTTGACAATCAAAAATAGATACCCATTACCCAGAATAGATGACCTTTTCAATCAGTTAAATGGAGCCAAATATTTTTCAAAAATCGATCTTAGGTCAGGATATCATCAGTTAAAAATAAGAGATGAAGACTGTAGTCCCAAAATACTAGATCTTAAGTGTGCACTAGATTGTTATCAACTAGAAACACCTATTTGTTAGATGTTTTAGTTGATTAATCAAGACAAGTTAAAGAACTAGATGAAGAATATAAGAACCGACACACAAGAAACATAAACACATGATTCCATTAATGATTTCAGCTGTGAACAACCATGGATTTACAGATAAGTTCGCACCTTCAACTTGTGCTCTCAAAGATATAACAAAAACCCTGACCTAGAGTGTGCATATGAGTGAACTTTATATAGTGAGCACCTGATGGACTGCGAACTTAACATTAAGTTCGCAGGGCCCTTCCCTTAAGTTCACACTCTAGGGTTTACACATAAACTAACAAAGAATTACATAACTAGTCCTCTAAGTATCAAACTACAAAATAAGCTACCAAAAGTCTTTGTTCTGGTAACTGTGGTCTCAACTGAACCCAACAATACTCCCCCTAGACCACAGATACCAGATCTTCATCTGTTAGCTTCAAACCGAGATATCACTCGATTCACCTTCTTCCTGCTTTACCCGCACTTGTTGTTTTGGAACTATCACTTCTGGAGCTTCAGAGTTTCTGGCTGCTTTTCTTTAATTGTCAGCTTTGTCTTTGTTAGCAATTTCCTTGTCTTTGTCTCCAAGCTCCTTCTCTTTGTCTGCAACCTCGATCATTTCCAAAACTTCTAACATCTCCAGCTTCCTCTCTTTAGCAGGATCTACTGCTCTTTGAAATAGCATTCCTTCTTCCAGCAGTGTCTAACCGGCTCCAACTCTGAATGTGTTCCCAAACAGCTACATCAACTCTAACAGATAAAACATGAATACATCTACCAGATCGAAGAATCTCACAATCTAGTCCCCTGCACTGTTCTTGATCACAGACTGGATGATGATCAGGAGTATATGCAATAAACACATCTCACATTCTAACACATATTTTAATACTCCCCCTAAACTTTTTATATTTTAATAAAAAAACAAACACAACAAGGAGGGGTTAACTGTTTCTCACCTTTTGCATACAAGATCATACTAACCATACCTGCCAGATCACATTTCAACTTTCCGTTGGATCGCTGCAGCCCAAGAAAAACTGTCGGTATGTTTGTCCACTTAAATCCATGCCTCTCGTCTTTCAACATACGTTTGGTGATGAGATTTATCATGTTTTGGTAATATTGACGGAAAGTTAGTGGACCCCACTTGTGCTAGGTGTAAGCCTACCAATCCTCAAGGTTTATTGAGATATAATGATGAGAGCTTCAGGTCTATGTTTCCATAAGCAGAGAAGATGATCATTATGTCAATCAGATGATGAGAGCTTCAGGTCTATGTTCCCATAAGCAGAGAAGATGATCATCTGATTGCTTTTTTTGAGCTATCTATATGTTTGCACGTCACTAACATTGCGTGTCTTTTGTTGCTCATTTGTTTGAATAGCCCCGCATTGGTAGCTTGCACACTTAGGTGTCTTGTGATTACATATGCACAAAATTTTCTGTGTCTTTTGATCTCTCAACCTGTGTATGACCGGACTCAGCTTGTGCAGACCTAAAACACAGTGGGAATCCAGCTTTCCGTGTAGATCTATTCTGTTAATCACCTATTAGCAGTTTACTCGATTCCAAGCTGAATCTACCGACATGTCGTTGCTTGAAGCCGCAACATCCTCTGGATCCTATTCACATGCTGACAAAATATGATTAGTCCCTATCATTTCTTGTTAATTTGCAATAGAGATATACTTTCTCCCCCAAAAATCTTGTTTTGTATGAAAATAGGATTTTTTTTTTTTTTTTTTTTTATTTTTATTTTTAACACCATGACATAATGTGAGCTCACTCAAAATTTATCATTTCCAGCCAAGTGACCAATTGGAGGAAACGAGTTTCGTCAAAAGCCTTTGTGAGGATATCTGCCTTTTGATCAGCAGTATCAATGGATAACACTTGAATGTATCCTTTATCGTGAGCATCGCGAATAGAGTGAATCCTGATCTCAATATGTAGTGGTCGATAGGATTCTTCACGATGTCACGACAAGCATCATTATCAATGAAGATTGGGGTTTTCATGACATTCAAACCGTAATCCAGCAACTGATTTTGGATCCACAAAGCTTGACATCAACAACTGGACGCAACAGTGACTCGGCTTCATCAGTGGAGATAAACACTATTATCTGCATTTTGCTTTGCCAAGATACAAGCCGATTCCCCAAAAATTTGCAACCACCAGAGACAAATTCTCTATCAATTCTACAACCTGCATGACCACTATCAGAGTAAGCGATTAAATCAAAATTATCACTCTTAGAATACCATAAACCAAGCTTTGGTGTTCCTTTGAGGTAGCGGAAGATTCTTTTGACTGCAGTGTCATGAGATTGCTTGGGATTTGACTGAAAGCGAGCACAGCATCCAGCTCAAAAAAAATTATATAAAAATAATAATATACAAAGATAAACTAAAGAAAATCTATGTACAACCACGACTCAGACATTTAATCAAGTGACTTTGGGAATCCAAGTTTGTTTTAGTTTTGATCTATCGTGATTTTCACCCATCATTGACTCTTTTCTCTTCCAAAATTGTGTGGTTTTAACAAAACTTTTTACTGTTTCTTGAAGATTTTTGATCTGATCAGAAAAAGAGTTTTGAGTTTTGACATCATTTTGTGGTTTAGGTTTTAAATGACACTTTTTGACCACATGTCCTTCTTTTCCACATCTAAAGCATTTTGAGTGTTTAGGCTTGATCTTTGGAGAAGATCTGGGTGATGATGATGATTGTGATGTTCTTTTCTTGATCTTGTTTGAGCAGGAGCTTTCTCTTGAACATGATTCATCCTTGCTGCTACTTGATTCTTCATTTGTGTTGCAGTCAGGTATGCTGATGTTGCTCTCTGTATCACTTAGTGATTCTTCAGAACTTGAGTTACCTGTTTCACTTTGTGATTCTTCAGAACCTGATACATCTGTGGATGAAGGGATAAACTCTGGGATTTCCTCAGTGAGAAATTTCCCAAACCTGTTAAACTTTAGTTCTGGTACAAACATAGGTGGTTTACACGTATGTTTATCATCAGAGAATGCAGCATTAAGATCAACACAAACAGGCATAACATCATTAACACAAACATTTGAACGTCTGATAGGATTCTTCCTATCATCAGGGGCCACAGCACCCTTTAAATCTAGTTTAGAAGTCAAGTTAATACAGTTATCCGGCCTAGATAAACTATTACAGTTATCCATCCTAGATAAACTATTACATTCATCCATATTAATTAAAGTATTACAGTCATCCGAAATCAAATTGTTTTTAGACTTTTCATTGTTCCAGATGAACCAATTCACTGTGGAGTAATTGGCACCTGGATGTCCTAACCCCATTGTCTGCCCACCACAACTCTCATCATCTTCCACCCGACCTTGTTGGGTCACATCTGCATCGCTTTTACTTATGTTAGCATTTGACTCAGATTCATCACATTTGTTTTCAAAAAGATCATTTTTAGGATGAGGTGTTGGAATGGGTATGTATTCACTTCGGCTCAAGGGTAAGAATAGTGATCTTTCGATTCCATTCTTATCCTTATACCCAATTCCATCTTTTACAAATGATTGCCTTGAGCAATCAACGATATCAGCATGAGCCTGTTTGCTTACATTCCATTTGTCAATAATGATTTGAAGACGAGTTGTTTCATTTCTAGATTTTTCTAATTTTGAGGTTAAGTCATTTATTAGAAAATCCTTTTTGAGAACAAATTCTTTTAGAGTCTGCATTTCAGCTAGAGTTGCATTCAACTTTCGCTGATATGCCCACTCATTTTCTTTCATTTCAGAGTTAATTCTTTGGATATCATCCATTTCTCTCAAAACCCTTTTGTTGTGTGACAAACAGTAAGCAACAGCTGTAACGCACCTAGGTGAGCACAGCTTTGATTTTATTTCAAGAGGAATGTTTACCATATCTTTCTCCTCAGCTTTCTTGGGTGCACTTTCCATCTTTTCAGCTGCTTTCTCAGTGGGTGTCTTCTCAGCTATCAAAGCCTCCTCTCCAGTCTGATCTTTCTTCTTCTCAGCAATCAGCACACTCTTCAGACCCGCACTCTCTTGCATTCCTCCTTTTGGCACTCCCACTGAAGATCCTTCCACAGAGTTTACATCATTTGCGGATTTGGTGCGTATCGTTACCATCAATGCTTTGTTAACATCTGCTTTAGCTGCAACAGCTTCCTTTCCCCAGCCAAAGTCTTCAACCACCAGTGCCTTCTGTCCAATTGGAGTCATTAAAGCCAGATTCTTTAGAGAGCTCCTTGGAGTAACTTTTGACACTGTTTGATTCATCTCTCTCTTTGTGATGTCCATTTCAAACGATTTCAGAGTGTTTATAAGATCAGCCAAAGTAGACTGAGCATCCAAGTAGTCCTTTTTGATCAACATACATTGGACACTCCACTCCTTTGGGAGAGAATCGAGCAGCTTCTTGATGGAATTGCGGTTGTTTACAGGAATACCAGCTTTCTTCATCTTAGTCAACAGATTCATGAACCTGTCTATATGTGACGACAGACTCTCACCACGGATACTTCCAAACATGTCGTATTCCTTTTGAATCATATCCTGCTTGTTTTGCCTCATCTCTGCATTTCCTTCATAATACTCACTCAGAGCGAACCACAGATCGTGCGCTGATCCGTATTCTTCAAACATATTGTATACATCGTTTGACAAAGCCATGGTGAGAGCACCATAGGCTTTGTGGTCTCGCTGCATCAGTTGTTTGTCGAGATCAGTGTATGTAGTGGGATCAGTGTTGAACACTTCTCCTGCATCAGTGGTTCTTGTGGGAATGTGAGGTCCGAGCTGAACTGAGTTCCATTGGGTGTGATCGTTAACAAAATAAAAAGCTTTCATTCTGTTTTTCCATGTACCATAGTCTTCAGCACCCATCAACTTGGGAATACGTGTTATAGTGCCGGTTTCAAGTTCAGCTTGAGTTATGGGGTTAACTTGAAATGAGTTGTTACCAGACATGATTTAAGATTGATTTTAGACTGATTTTAGGGTTTTGATTAATTAGATTATCAAGTTACAGTCCAAAGTCCTTGAAAAATTCAAACAGTCCACAAGTTCGCAGTCACTAAGTTCGCAGTCACTAAGTTCGCAGTCCCTGTAGTACACACTCTGGCTTAAGTTCGCAGTTCAGCCAAGTCAGAGCAGCACAAGTGCTCAGTCTTTGACTGATCAGCCTGCGTACTAGTATAAGTACACAGACACTTAAACTCTCGTTTAAGATTTAAGTTCGCAGAAACCCTAGCCAAGTGCTCAGAAAATGCACCTTTTCAGTAAGTTCGCACCCCAACTAGAAATTCCAGATAAGTATGCAGAAACCCTAGTTGTGGTGCCAGGAGAGAGAAAGCTGTAAAGCCTTGTGTAAATTTAAATGCTCACACAGACACAAGTTCACACTTTTAGACAAGTGCGCAGTTGTGGCTGATATAAGTGCACACCTTGAAATGTCAAGTATGCAACTTATGAGCTAAGTACTCAACTCTTGAAACAAGTACTCACAAGCAAGAAACAAGTTCACACTCTATGAGCTAAGTTCGCACTTTAAGTGCACACAGCAAGAAATAAGTACACAGCTTATGAGCTAAGTACTCAACTTTTGAAACAAGTACTCACAAGCAAGAAACAAGTTCACACTCTATGAGCTAAGTTCGCACTTTAAGTGCACACAGCAAGAAATAAGTACACAGCTTATGAGCTAAGTACTCAACTTTTGAAACAAGTACTCAGAAGCAAGAAACAAGTACTCAATTTATGAGCTAAGTTCGCACATTAAGTACGCACTTACGGCTGTGAAAATTTCAAATCATATCAGAAACATGTCCAAGAGATTTTCAATTGATCTGAAGTTCTTGAATGATGTTTCTACTGAAAATAATACCTTTTAAACACCTTAGAAACACTTGTTCACGAGATTTTAAGGCACAAACTAGTGAAAATATTCAAAGTTTGATAAACACAAAATTTTTGAAAAACTTGATAGCAAAAACTAACAAGGAGGGTTTTGATATCTTTAGATAGATACAATCTCGAGCACAGAGGCTCTGATACCAAATTGTAGTCCCAAAATACTAGATCTTAAGTGTGCACTAGATTGTTATCAACTAGAAACACCTATTTGTTAGATGTTTTAGTTGATTAATCAAGACAAGTTAAAGAACTAGATGAAGAATATAAGAACCGACACACAAGAAACATAAACACATGATTCCATTAATGATTTCAGCTGTGAACAACCATGGATTTACAGATAAGTTCGCACCTTCAACTTGTGCTCTCAAAGATATAACAAAAACCCTGACCTAGAGTGTGCATGTGAGTGAACTTTATATAGTGAGCACCTGATGGACTGCGAACTTAACATTAAGTTCGCAGGGCCCTTCCCTTAAGTTCACACTCTAGGGTTTACACATAAACTAACAAAGAATTACATAACTAGTCCTCTAACTATCAAACTACAAAATAAGCTACCAAAAGTCTTTGTTCTGGTAACTGTGGTCTCAACTGAACCCAACAAAGACATTTTGAAAACCGCATTTCGAACTAGGTATGGACACTATGAATTCCTAGTAATGCCTTTCGGTTTAACAAATGCTCCTGCTGTTTTTATGGATTTGATGAATAGGATTTGCCGACCCTATTTAGACAAATGTGTAATTGTGTTTTTAGATGATATCTTAATCTATTCAAAAACCGAAGTCGAACATGAACAGCATTTAAGAGAAAATCTTAGAAACTTTAAGAAAAGAAAAGTTGTATGCTAAGTTTTCAAAATGTGAATTTTGGGTACAACAGATCAAGTTTCTAGGACATGTGATAAATGATAAAGGAATCCAAGTGGATCCAACCAAAATAGAAGCAATTCAGAGATGGGAAGCCCCTAGAAACCCAACTGAAATCCGACAATTTTTAGGGCTAGCAGGTTATTATAGAAGATTTATTGAAAATTTTGCTAGATTAGCCCTACCACTTACCACATTAACTAGGAAAAATTCTAAGTATGAGCGGAAAGAAAAACAAGAGAAAGCCTTTCAAGAATTAAAAGAGAAATTGTGCAAAGCCCCAGTGTTAGTTTTGCCGGAGGAAGGAAAAGCCTTTACCGTGTACTGTGACGCATCCCAGCAGGGATTAGGATGTGTGTTGATGCAGGAAAACCAGGTAGTAGCTTATGCTTCTAGGCAGTTAAAGAAACATGAACAGAATTATGTCACGCATGATTTAGAACTAGGAGCTATAATTTTTGCTTTGAAAATCTGGAGACACTATTTGTATGGAACCAAGTGTACCGTCTACACTGACCATAAGGGTCTCCAGCACATTTTCGATCAAAAGCTTCTAAATATGCGTCAGAGAAGATGGATAGAAATTTTAAGTGATTATGATTGTTATATCAAATATCACCCGGGAAAAGCAAACATCGTAGCCGATGCTTTAAGTCGAAAAGAAAGACCTTTAAGAGAAAAAGCATTTAAAGTTACCCTAATCAACGAATTTCTAAACCAACTTCGTGAATGTCAAAGAAAAGCTTTAGAAACCGCCCACTTAGGTGACGAACTGTTGAACAAAGAAGAAGAAAGATTGGTAGAAGGAATTGATGGAGTTTTTAGGTACAATCAGAGGATATGGATACCCAAGTACGGAGAACAAAGAGAGTTAGTTTTAAGGGAAACCCATAATTCTAAATATTCCATCCACCCAGGAAACCATAAAATGTACAAAGACTTAAGAAAGAATTTTTGGTGGCCTGGTATGAAGAAGAGTGTAGCAGAATTCGTAGCCCCATGTGTTACTTGTTCCAAGGTAAAAGCGGAACACCAAAGACCCAGTGGGTTGTTAATCCAACCCGAAATCCCAGTCTGGAAATGGGATCAAATTACCATGGACTTTGTAACAAAGTTACCAAGAACACAAAGTGGTAATGATGCTATCTGGGTCATTGTTGATAGATTAACCAAATCCGCTCATTTCTTACCGATACAAGAAACCTTTGGAACGGAAAGATTGGCAAAAATCTATATAAGAGAAATTGTGTCCCGACACGGGATACCCCTTTCAATTATATCAGATAGAGATAGTCACTTTACTTCCAGATTTTGGAAAACATTTCAAGACGCTCTAGGTTCTCAAATTAAACTTAGTACCGCATATCATCCTCAAACCGATGGACAAAGTGAAAGAACCATACAAACGTTAGAAGATATGCTGAGAGCATGTGTCCTGGAATTTAGTGGGAGTTGGGATACACACCTACCGTTGATAGAATTTTCATATAATAATAGTTACCACGCTTCCATTCAAGCTGCACCCTTTGAAGCATTGTACGGTAGAAGGTGTAGATCTCCGATATGTTGGAACGAAATCGGAGAAAACCAACTCACAGGCCCGGAGATCATTCAAGAAACGACTGACAAGATTGTGCAAATTAAGAAAAAATTGGAAGAAGCAAGAAGTAGGCAAAAAAGTTATGCCGACAATCG
Organism: Ambrosia artemisiifolia; assembly: GCA_032199755.1. Taxonomy (NCBI): domain Eukaryota; kingdom Viridiplantae; phylum Streptophyta; class Magnoliopsida; order Asterales; family Asteraceae; genus Ambrosia; species Ambrosia artemisiifolia. The sequence continues at coordinate 23,229,627 of CM063524.1, read as the reverse complement.
AAGACGACCATTGGAGTTTCAAGTAGGAGATTATGTCCTACTAAAAGTATCACCCTTGAAAGGAGTGATAAGATTTCAGAAAAGAGGCAAGCTAAATCCACGCTTTATAGGACCTTACCGAATAAGGGATAAAGTGGGACCAATAGCTTATCGTTTATAATTACCTCCTGAGTTAAGCGAAATACATGATGTTTTTCATGTCTCTAATTTGAGAAAATGTATAATAGAAACCCAAACTATCATTCCACTAGCCGATCACCCCGGGAAGGTCCCGGGGTTGAAAAATTTAATATGATTTAATAATACGGATCAATAATTCTCATTTGCGTTCACTGACCTGAACCATGAAGCAAATGTGGCGCAAGTTACAATTCCTCAGCACCACCAACCATCGGTCACCAAAGCCTACATCAATAACAATGGCATACCTACAATAACAATCATCAAGTAACTATTCGACAGTCAACCATCACCATTACAGTATCACATCCATTAAGTATTTTAGCAATTACTTAAGCTAATACGGTACCATTAAATCCCATTACCATCTATACCTGTAATGCGAATACCAACATAAAATAATGTATAACTCTTACACCTATCATAAAGTGTAAATAAATGCATAACTCTAATATCAATATTCAATACCTAACCTAAAACAATGTATAACTCTAGCATTAGCACCTATCATAAAAGGCTAAAGAAATGCATAACTCTAATGTCAATATTCAATACCTAACCTAAAACAGCCTATAAATCCAATGCTAACACCTAATACTTCAACATGAAGAAACACTAAAAACCTAGCCGAATCGATAAAGGATACATGACATATTATATGAAGCGTCTCAAAATATTAAAAGAATCATCACACATCCCACAACCTTTTCTTTTATTTCAACTAATATACTATCACAATCATAACTCACAGCTCACAACACAACTTCAAACCCAATTTTAAGCCTAGTAATCTACAGCTAGATAATCTTAACCCAATAACATGAACTAAACCTATTGTAATCAACCTAAGCTACCTCTAAATAAGCCTAAAGCATGTCTTAAACCCCTAAAAGTTGTATATTATTTATTCTATACTATACGCCCCGCCTTAAAAAGCCCTCATTGTTTAATGCTTAAGCGCCTCGCACTTAGACCTAACTAAGGCTCACCCTTTGCGCCTCGAGTGCGCCTTCGACAACCAAACACTAAACAAAAAAATGTACAGACCTCTTATTTAAATAAAAAACTTTCAATTGGCAAAACCTCATCCCAATATAACACAACTTACAGATCTGACGTCTGTAGAACGAACGCTACTATCAAACACAGGGATTATAAGCTACTTATTCAATATCTGGTACGATAAAATATATATATATATATATATATATATATATATATATATATATATATAAAACAATTATATATATAAAATGCGTCTCCAATAATAAGAATCATACCAGACAAAGAGAGAGACAAAGAGAGTAATCGGAATTCAAGGACCTGTATAACAATCGGATCTGCAATAATAAACAATATTAACAATCATCATTCAGATCTGTAATAATAAACATTATATGAAGGAGGAGCCGATTTACCGATTATTATTGTACTATGAAGGAGGAGCCGATCATTAAGAACAATGAGATAATAAGCCGATCATTATTATTGTACTATGAAGGAGGAGCCGATTTACCGATTATTATTGTACTATGAAGGAGGAGCCGATCATTAAGAACAATGAGATAATATGAATGAAGAATGAAATCGAATGGAAGGAGGGGCTAATGAATGAGAGGATTAGGGTTGAAGGGAAGAAGGATTGTGATTGAGGAATACGGGAATAGGGTTGGGAATAGGGTTTGCGTTGGTTTTTATTAAAATTGTTAAAAACGAAATAAATTAAAAAACACCAAAAACATTCAATTAGGATGCCACGTGGCGATTTCAAGAGAGGATTGAATGAACCAATGGACGCCACGTCAGCAAAAGGGCTTTGTTTTATATATATATATAGATTAGACAACGTCAAAGTCAATCCTCAACTTCATTTTACTGAGGAACCAATAGAAATAATGGCTCGACAAGAAAGAAGAATGAGAAGAGGAAAAATTCCTATAGTACAAGTTAAATGGAATGCTAGACAGGGACCAAAAATTACTTTTGAAAGAGAGGACATGATGAGATCAAACTATCCCCACCTATTCGAAAATCAGGTACTGTAGATAAAAATTTCGGGGACGAAATTTCCTAAGGGGGGAGAGTGTAACACCCCGAAAATTATGACGTCATTATTAACGAGATTAGATTAATAAATAATATTTAATAAAATAATTGGGCCACTTATGGTGTAGCCCAATAACCTTACCCGGTTCAAAGACCAAAGCCCAAACGGAATTAAGAATCGGCCCAATAAGCGGTTTTATATGGGCCGAATATAAGTAGAAACCAAATAAGTTTTTGGGCCCCTTTTCTTAGAACTCGCATTATATATGGGCTAGTCTTATGACTAAAGCCCAACATCTTTTAAAGTATTATTTGGACCGATAGTTATATAGTATTAGAAAAAGCCATTAAGGGATAAAACAAGTAAAGTCCAAATACTCTTGTTAGAAATCGGCCCATAATCCTTCAAGATTCTTTTTTGGCCGCCAAATCCCATTAGAAATCCACCTGTATCTTATCTGTACACTCAAACTAAAGGAAAGGCTTACACATATTAACTTACACCTAGATCTCATTATTATATACATGCATCTTTTGGGGTTATAAAACAAAACCATCAGCCATGATGATACTTTCAAAAACCACTTTTTCTTGATCAAGTAACTTACTTTAACATGCAAAAGCTTTCCAACTACACCCTTTGAAAACCAATCGGCTCTTTTACTCACCTCCCAAAAACCACTCTAAATCTATTTCTTCTTTACATATTACCATGCAAGAACCACCTTGAACCAACCCCAAAAGAATCGGCCACCATTATATTACAAATAAAACCATCCTTTTTATTATACAAAACTATTTCACTAAACAAACCATCCGATCCATGTACCACTACCCCATTCTCCCATATTTATTTACCTACCAATATTATCCAAACACCAAGTAGTAATCGGCTATAATACTAACCGATTAATATTTAAGCCAAGATCGACATCCGGGTAAGTATGAGTCTAGAGTTCTTAAGGTCGTGTGCCAAGCTGTAATGGCCAGCTTTAGTTTAGATAATTATGCCTAAGCTGTAATGGCCAGCTATACGTTTATATTCGTTGTAGTCACTTGATTTGTGGTGTAACAGGAACACGGAGAAACTAGTAATACCACCACTTGTGAAATCAATCAATCCGAGATAACCGACGTGAGTGCATGTACCCCATATTTTTAAAGTGATTTCGGGGTCAATGCATGTTAGTCTTTATGTGTGTTTTGATGAAATATTGGTTCATGATCATGAAAGAGTTAATAGAATCGGTCGAATAGAAACAACGTAGAATGGATCCATTTGGTATTACCGGGATATATTTTTCTAAACCAAGCAGAGGTTTGGAACCACAATAAGCATTTGTATGGTGCTCCATCGATAAATATATCCCACCTTAGAATGACCGAACCATGCGAAAATTGTTGTATGTTTATTTAAACAAGTCTAAACGAAACTGGCATCACTCACTAGCTTTGTGGCTAACGTATTTTTAACATGCATTTCAGGTTGATTAGAAAATGGGAACCCGAGCTCGATGTGTGGAATCCAAAGTCTAGTGTCTTTAAATAAAACCCGGCTCTTGGGCCGGCCGAGTACAAATGGGCTACGGCTCATGGTTTGTTTGTAAGAAATGGTGTCAAGTTTGAAAAGTTATGTTTGAGTCTAATGGGCTTAGGTCCAAGGTTGTGTCATGAACAAGTTTGATGTTGGTTTTAATGGGCTACGGCCCAAGTATGTAACGGGCTAGACCCGGTTGGTTTGTAACTTGAATGGGCTTCGGCCCAATGTTAAATAAATAATAATGGTGTTTTAAGTAAAATAAATTATGTTTAGATTAGAATTAATTAAATTGGTAATTAGTAAATTGTGTCGTGATTACCAATCCGTAATGACTCGTTAATTTTCGGGTCGTTACACAAATCAACATAGATCTCTTCTTTCACGGTTCCATACAGAAGGATTGTCTTGACATCGATCTAGTAGACAGTGAAACCCTTGAACGATGCATAGGCAAGAAAAATCCACATGGCCCTAGTCTAGCCACCAGAACATAAACTTCATGATAATCCAATCCTTCAATTTGCCTGAAGCCTTGCACTACCAGTCTTGCTTTGTTTCTCACAATCACCCCACTATCATCTCTCTTGTTCCTATATACCCATCGAGTACCAAGAGCTCGTTTCTCTAGGGGGCAATTTGACCAATTTCCAGACCTTCAACTTCTCAAATTGGTTAAGTTTATGTTGCATTGCATCAACCCAGCTTGGTTCTCGTAGAGCCACAGCAGTGATCTTTGGCTCAATTTGCGAAATAAAACACAAGTAAAAGTTTTTGTTGATATCAGCAGTCTGACTTCTTGTTAATACACTAGCGTCCACAGGGCCAATTACATTCTCCAGTTGGTGATCCCGTTGAACAATTGTTGGTATAACCATATCTAGAACAGAGGCAATAGGTGTCAAATTTGTCACATTGTCAGATAGAATTTCCTCCACAGTCTCATCATTAGACTCAGCTTCACCATTTTCCACCACAATGCATTCAGGAGGAATGGGATCATGAAATGCATATGCTAAGGCTTGAGAAGATAAATCTTCGTCATCTAGCTCTTGCATAGGACCTGCAAATGTATGTGAGGTTCTTCATAGACTGAATTTTGTTGTGTTGCTGCACTAGGCTCTATAGCTCGATTATGTAGAGCAGGAGGAGCTTGTTATACCACTGTGTCTTGAGATATTCTTGATGAAGACCCAGATATAACATCCCTCTCATCCTCTGCATCATCTACCAAAGAGGATGAGGCACCAGTAGTGTATGTTGAGGAACCTGTAGAACCTGCATTAAAACTTATAGACACATCATCAAAAATCTTGAAAGATTGAAATAAAGTAGCATAATCAAACAAGTCTGGGCCTAGTCTAGCATCCGTTTCATTTTCCTCGAGCCAATGCACGTCAAACGACTCCACGATTTCCTTAGTCTGTTTGTTGTACACCCTATAAACAGTTCTGCCAACATAGCCGACAAAATAGCAATCGTCAGCTTTCGCATCAAACTTTGGTGTCGCGTCCAAATGCAGCAATGTGCACGGACAACCAAAAGCATGAAAATGCTTGACGTAGGGTTTCACGCCAAATAGGACTTCGTAGGGTGTTTTCATGCGTGCCTTGTTGACCAGAACTCGGTTTTGCATGTAGCAAGTCATGTTCACAGCCTCTACCCAGAAGATTGTCGGAAGATTTGAGTCACACAGCATTGTGCACGCAGCTTCAATCAGGGTGCGATTCCTTCTCTCGGCAACTCCATTTTGATGTGGCGTTCTTGTGGAGCTTAATTGCCTTACAATCCCTTTCTAAGCACAGTAGTAGTTTTTTTTTTTTTTTTGAACGGCCAACAAACATTTCTGCCCGACTACCCAGGGGAGTCCCCACACTATGGACAGACCCCCACGACCAACCCAATGGAGGGCCCATACGTACCTCGGGCGGCTGGTGTAGTCAGGCCCGCCCATGCAGTTCCCGAAACCGTGGAAAACCTAACCCCTCACCCGCCCGTAGGCATGACGGTGAAGGATTGGTAAAACCCGGGTGAGATCTGGACTCGAACTCATGACCATAGGCCAGGAGTCATCCATCATTTCTCATTATGTCCTTCGTGGGAATCGAACCCGGGACCTCCAAGAGGGATCCCCGGTTCATTCACCAACTGAGCTACCCGTGAAGGACAAGCACAGTAGTAGCTTAATTCTGTATTCTTAAATTCAGACCTATTATCGCGACGGATCCCCTTCACCTTCATGTTGGTCTGATTCTCCAACACAATAAATTGTTTAACTATTTCTGCAGTCTCACCTTGTTAGCTAGAAAGAAAACCCATATAAAATGTGAGTAATCAACTGACATATCAAAGTTGTGTAATGGGAAAACATAATGCCTTGGACAACAACATATGATGACGCAGGTGATTGGGCTGGTTACGCCTTCGTACTTCCCTCTTAAGATGACTTATGCTACACTGAATATTCTACTCGATTTGTTTGCTTTACAGCAACAACAAATAAATAAAAGCCCACAACGTTTGAATTAGTCTATCAAATGAGGCTAAAGTTCCTACTAAATGAAAACAACCAAATTCAGTTTGCACGAGCAATTCCAAGTTTTCAAACCATGAACCAAACCGGTAAATCCGTTTTTCCAAACAGTAAACGATGAAACTTTGAGCGTTTAACAAACCTAACTGCATACAACTCAAACAGGACAATTTGCTTGAAGGGGGTTTATGAACCCTGATTTTGATTTAATCTGTATGAGATTTTACGCTTCAAGTGTTTATAAAAAAAGGCTCAAAACCTTTGATTAAACCTGATCACACGAAGCTATAGTTACTACTAATGGAATCGGCTAGTTCGGCTTGCACAAGCAATTCCTTGTTTCTAAATCATGAACCAAACCGGTAAACTCAATTTCTTTAATCAGTAAAGCATGAAGCAACTCTATAGACTTCATACCTGATTTGCTTTCAGAAACATATATGACAAAACACATGACATGAGGCTAACAAAATGCACGCTTTCAGTCCCTCAACTTTTAACAACGTTTTGGTTTTGGTTGTCAAGATATGGTTCCACAAAAACTACTAATCATGGCATGGGTACCTCAACCACTAGTGAACAACTTAAATCATAAGCTTAGAACATAACATAAAACTAGAAAATCACTCAATCGACCAAAAGACATCTAAATTAAGACCATGTTAAGACAATTCACCCAGGTTTCCTCAAGGACCAAGCAACACAACACTCGGGGCTCATTCCCAAGAAGACTTGGGTTCTTTAGCTATATCATTCTTGATCCATTTCTGAACTCGTTTAACAAACAAGTACTGCAAAAAGATGTACAAGGTGTGGCGATAAGCACACGAGATAAACTAAAACAACTTGAAAATAAGTTTTTTGTGTCTAACCGGTAAAATCATTTTAAAAAAAGGGTCAAACGGGTTGAACATGTAAAATGGGTCAAATGGCATATAGATTATTATTGACATGTTATTAATTTGGGATGATTTTAAAGTTTAGGACATGTATACCCTTTGTTAAAGCATGCATTTGGCATAAGAGTTGGGAGTGTAAGAAAAAAAGAGTAGGGTATAATGGTAATATTACAAATTATAATTCAGGATGAGTAAACATGATATTATGCTAGTTTTCAAGGGTATATATAAAATTTCCCATAATTTTGTTATCATATTTGACACCCTAATTATTCATAGAACATTTTAAAATTTTGGAGGAAAAACTGATTTGGGTCATCCCAACCGGAAAACTCACTCGTTTTCACCAAATCCATTTGTGACGTATTCCCTACCTGCCTATGTGTCATGTCCATATAAAGAGGTCAGAAGTTAGATAGCTTACTTGGAACGCTAAGATGACGGGGATGAACGCTTTCCCTCTTTCATTTGCATTTGGACCATCAATCAACTTCTGGTCAACCAGAATACTCGGAGTTTCATTTGTAGCAACTTTTGTGATGGTTTCCACTATGTTGGGAATCCAAGCAGTTCCGTTTGGAAGAATCTAACGCAGCATAAAATTAAAATAAACAAATTAATAAAATGAAAAAAAAAAAGATTATATTTAACATACAAGCAAGCATGTTAATTGAACAATACTAACCTTTTCTTCATTGTCATTTTTATTGCACCTGGCGCCGTTCTCAACCAAGACAGCAGGAACCGCATAATCCTACATGAAGCAGATGCAGAAAATATCATGCTTCTAGTGTTATACATGCATCCTAAAGAGAATATGCAAGTTTTTCAACTTTTGTATAGTCTTAACGATATTTGCAAAAAACAAAAAGCACCAGTGACAAAAAATTAATTCAAGTGTTCAAACATAGGATCAAACCTATGAATTTTGGATTGAAAAGACAACTTCAGGCTCGTATAGAAACTCAAACACTGAAATTTTCCGACTCTAGTTGTTTACAAAAATCCCATGTCAAGTCAAGAGTCGACCAAAGTGCGTTTATTTGAACAGAACTGATTTATAACTTCAGAAACGAAAAACAAAAAATTGTTGGCTGATTGCCAAACGGATCCAGCCCATTTGGACCTATTTAAAAGAGTTGTTTTCTTTAACCCATTTGAACCCATTTAAAAGAGTAGCCGTTTTCTCGAACCCATTTTAATCCGTCGCCTAACCGCCAATTAGGGATTGCAAAAATGATTCACCATCAGACACTAAACCCCAAAACTTTTATTTCCAGTATGTACTCGGATCTCATGGCACACCCATTATAAAGTTGAAAAATTAGTCCAACAGAGAAAATTAGCAAATCATATATCTTTCCCATTTCAACAGAATACATGGAAAACACAAAAATGATAAATTCAACCGAACTCATTAAAAATTAGTACCATTGTTTCACGTTTACTGAACCAAGCTCCAGAGTCCACAACTTTAAGGAGAGCCTCTGATCTTCTAGCAAAAAACTCATCATAACTAAGACAATCTGGTGGTGTGAATTGTGCATGTGTTAGCACCACAATTCCTTTACGCCATATTTCTTTACCAAAACTCTCTGTTATTGCCTTGACAATCTGTCTGTCCAGATTATCGACTCTATACGTATCCAGTCGGTCAACATATAACAAAACATCTATTGTTTTGTTCAAAAGAAACCTGCTTAGACAACCACAAAATCAGAAATCTTTAAAATAGCCCGTTGACATAAAGAAAGCTTATATAAATGGGTCAATTTGGGTTATGTTTACTCAAATGGGTAAAATTCCCTGTTAGGTAAAAAGGGTAAAGGCTAATAAGGTTCAACGGGATGAAAGTCCCTAAAATCCTAATTTTAACACATACAAATGTATCATTTTAGTAATCATAAACAACATTAACACGTTAACTATTTGTAAGAAAATGGAAGAAAAAAGTGTTTTGTGGGTCAACCTTACCTGTCCTGTTTCAACACAATCGCTGATTCTCGTTTTGACCCGTTACCAAATATATACCGACAGGCTGACACACATAGCCATTAGCTAATAACACATTATGCTACACTTATTTTGCGTTTGCAAGTACAAAACACAATAACAGACCTTTTGATGAGTTCCAAGGCCTGATCATTGACGTATCCACCTTCAACAATGCCGGGTGTGTCAATGATGTTCAATGTGAACCCTGACCGCTCACGGGAAACCATCATGGGTCGTGGCAAATCTGACTTCAAAATGTGAACAATAAATTAAATATAAAATTTATAAAACTGTAACTCTCTTATACATCAATCTACAAGACTACAACTATGACGTTTTAATATATACCTGAAATGCACTGACTGCAACTGCTCGTTCCCCTAGAATGGAGTTCACAGTCGATGATTTCCCGACACCACCCTTTCCCATCACAAGAATTGTCAAACTGTCCCTCTCCTGTTATATCGCATAACCATACCATACAATTAACCAAGTGGTAAACTTGTACAGGATTTCAATGTTTCCTTTCCCAAATAACATCAGTTTACAGGTCAAAATGGGTTGGCTCGGCCCATAAAAAACCTATTTATCCATTGCTTTAAGATTTATCAAATAATTAACATGATAAATATGATTAGAAAACCTACTATAACAATCATCAACAACTTTTTTCAGTATAGCCACTTTGCATGACTTTTGAAGCATCATTTGAATACCCTTTGACTTAACTTTACCGTGTTTGACTTGTTTTAGCCGGCTCCTTTGTTTGGATCTTTTACCTTAACCATTTTGACCCATTAGAGAGAAGATATAACAAAACTCAACTCATTTATAAGTAAACGAGTCAAAGCCGCCACCCGAGTGTTTTGACCTTGAGTAATATAACTTGAAATTTCACTTTTGACTGCTAACTGATTAGATTTCATATAAAGTATATTAAAAAAATACAAGTTCAGAAAAATAAACAGAAATATAATATGAACCATCATGTACATCGAAAGAAGCTACTTAAACCGTAGAACTGGTTTTAACATTAGCTATAACGACGATAAAATTGTACAATTAGGAATTGATTTTGACCTTCTCCTTTAGTGTTCCCAATAATTCCAGCAATTTGGTCTGAGTGGCAAGAGGAAACTGCTGGATCCCACTCCATTCACGAGCCATTGAACCTGAACAAACACAATCAACCTATAACTCAACCGAGTTTGTACTCAGCAAAACTACAATTCAAATTCACAATTATATATCTCGACAGTATAACGTCACTCATAATAACAAGCAATTCCATGTAACTTCCAACAAACGGAAGCAATTAAACCATAATTCAACCCAGTTTTTATTCATGGAATCAAAACTAAAATTCAAAAACATAATCAAAGTTCTCATCATATAACATGTTAAACAAGTAAAATCTCTCACAAGTTAACATGTCAAACAAGTAAGTTTATGTAAATTCCATCGAACTGTCACATTTAGTCTATTACTCATCCCAATTTTTAATCACGGAAAGTCGGAAACAGAAGTAAAGTTCAGAAACATAGTCAAATTTCTCATCAAATAACTAGTTAAACAAGTAATTACTAGAAAAACCTATCAAACATAAGCAACTACACTATAATCCAACAAACTTTTAATAGAGTAGGTTTTGCTATCCAAAAGGGGTGGCAGCCCGCTTACCAGCCGTCCACTTGTAAATGTGTTGTGGATTTATTTTAATGGATAAAAAAAAGTTACTTTTAATGTAATCAAATAGGTCACCAAATAATTTGTTAAACATGTAATTACTAACAAAACCTATCAAACATAAGCAAGTAAACCATAATTCAACCATTTTTACGCACAAATAAAACCAAATAACTTGTTAAACAACAAGCAATCACTTGCAAAGCCTATCAAACAAAACCACAATTTCACCACAAATGTCAAATGGGTCACTTTCTAACTTCAAATTTAACACAGAACTCAACTTTATCATCATCAAAATAATAATAATATTCACATAAAGAAGATAGTAAATGCACAAATACTTCAACCCATGTAACCCAAATTGAAAACAAAAAAAGAACATGGGTTTTGAATGTTACCTTATCCTTAACGAAAATATTATATTTGGAGTTTTAAATTGTAAAGAAAACACCCAAAAAAAAATTTAACAAAGACTATGGAAGGGAAGATAAAAGGATTATCAAGACCAGGGTTTTTGTAGTTTGGAGAAATTGCACAAACGGTACCTGTTGTATGGGTCGAATAATATGTTTGGTATGTAAAATCTATAAGAGACAACTTTAGACCTTATGCTTTTAGAATAATTCTCTTTTCTATATTAAAGAAGAGACAGTTTAATAGTAACTTTATGCTAACATGCGTTGCCATGTTGCAACCGCCAAAGTTGAAAACTAATAGGTGAATATCTTCTGCTGTATGCTGTTATTTTTCCTCCAAACCTAAATTGCAAATCACCATTCACCACACTATTATATCATAACCATCACCACCACTAATATTTGTACAAGTGGTGAAACTTTTTGTTATTATTTTATTACTAAATAGGGAACCCACGTGTTAACGCTGGTGTGAACTTAATGGGTTACGAGTATTTTTGTGAAACCCACGCGAGCATAACAGTCACTTAATGTTATTTTTTATGCCCACCAAACCCTCAACGCAACAGGAGCTTCCGGCAGCGAACCGCCGCCCATTGTGCGTAACATGTATGCACAACAGCAGCGCCCGCGACGAAGCGCGGGCCAACTAACACCTAGTTAAAATAATTAAAGAGTGTAGTATACTGTGTGAAGTTATACCAAAATTGTGTTTTTAATATGTTTCTTTGCAAAGGTACGAGGTGATGTTGTTTACATTAGAGATTATTTGGTTTTCATATGTTGTTAATTGTCTTGTGAGAACCGAGATGAGCTTGACTTGCGATGTTGACTTTAATAAGAGAGTCATTTGAACACTACTAAAAGATTGGAATCAAAAAGATTGTCGTTAGCCTCGTCACATGAAGGGAATTATCCTTGCGATGAGTCTTCGGGTGAGAATAAGTATTGATTTATTACTGAGAAAACAAGCATGTAAGATAGAGAGTTAAGAGAAATTTCATCATCATATTTAGTGATGTCATTAGTATTTATACATGGTATTGTTACATGTCATTGTTAGTGAGATGTGGTCCAGTGAGATTATAAACGGATTTGATGTTGTGTGTGGTTTTAGTAAAATCAAGTCTATTAAAAAACCTATTTTGAAAGCATGAAACCTAAGTTTAATATTCTAGTTTTTTTTTTCTTTTTTTTTTGAAAGCTTGACGGTTCCCATGAGTCAAAGGTCACAATGGCCATGTGGCTACGATAGCTTATTATGTGACAACACAGTAAAAAGAAAGTATATTAATAGTTTTCATTTTCAAAGTAGATATGTTCGTATATATGGTTTTCAGAATTTTTGTTACGTACGAATATTCGAGGTTTTGAATTCGGGTAAATCGGTTTTACTAGTAGGTTATGTTCAATGAACCTCTAAAAAATTTTGATAACTATATAAAGTTCTCAGCTCAGCTACTGTTGTTGATTATATTCAGGGTCGGCTCAACCTTAGTGGAGGCCTAAAGCAAACTCGAAAAAAATGGGCCTTCTTTAACGTTATTAACCCTACAAATTTTATGTGTTTTGCGCGAAACAATTTACCCATTTCAACGTATTGTCCAACCCACATAATATGCAATAACTCTTTACAATTTGCATATACTAATACCTCCTAATATGGTAGACATTGGTATTGTATATCTAATACTTTAACATTTTCAAAACTAGAATGTTACAAGCTTTCCTCCGTCCCACTTAAAATTATTATTAAACTGGAATGACCCAAGCAGCCCTATTTTTTTTTAAATGAATACACGTAAACTTATAACCTACTAATAACATTTATATTAAAATTGAGGCCCTTTAGAATTGATGGCCCCAAGCAAGTGCTTTATTACACTTGCCTTTGAGCCAGGCCTGATTATATTTAATTTGGACGTATCAATTTGGTATCTTATCTCTTCATCTTGCATTTATATTACATGTAAAACTTGTTTTATAGGATCCAAAGTGTTTAATATTTATTGCATTTTGATGAGGATGGTTTTATGGTTTTCTCTTTTAGGTGGTCTTAGGGTAATGGAACTTTTTACATGGATATGATATGAATTATGGAACCCTAAGATCCTAGTTACATTTTACAAAACTTCAATCAATATACAAAAATGTCGTTAAGTGATATTAACCGCTATTATGGGACTGACCCAAACGGTGTGTTGCAAGCCTCTTAGGTGGAAGCAGATCTTGGGTTTAGTCACACACACATAATAATTTAAAAATATATATATATATATATGATATCAACCCCATATATTTTTGTTCCTAATCGAAGCTTTTAGCAATTGCTTCTAGCAATTGTTGGTGATCAGTAATAAATTTCTTGTAAGTGAATTATCTCTTAATTATAGTGAAGAAATGTTCTTTTAACTTTAGGATAGATTTTTATACAAATTTGGATATGAGTATTCAATTATTATTTAAAAAATATAAATTTAAGCACTGAAATTTGTTTGGATGAAAGAGATAATTGTTTTAAAATGCTATATTTAGAAAGTTGGTGGTTTTCGCTTACTTTCACTTGAAAGTGTGAAGCTATTTAAAAGATTGGTAAAAGCTCGATTTTGTGTCCAGCCCGAATAAAAAAGTTGACCATGTTAAGTATTACTAAACAAATATTGTAAATGTCTGTGAAGTATAAATGAGTAGCTACCATAAAATGAGGTACACTAATACCTTTGAAAACATTATTCATATTGTGTATTCCGTCTATATGAAACGAGGTAGCATACTCCGCAAAATATTTTGAAGAGATTTTGTAAACGTATAGCATAAAATATAAGGGTGTTATAGTTACTAGATTTAATATTATTTTGAAGAGATTTTGTAAACGTATAGCATAAAATGTAAGGGTGTTATAGCACAAAATATTTTGAAGAGATTTTTTACTTTCAGTTTATTAGATGGATAGTTACTAAAGGAGTAAAGGTATGAGTGAATACTAAAAGTTACAGTTTTGAAATAAGTTATGACTGAAGACGACCGAAGATAGGGGGCTTCTCCGGAGTGGCTTAGAAGACATGGGATTTTCAAGTTCTACATCCCCAATCTTCCCGATCGTTGTAGTGGAACGGATGTGGGAGAGGTTCTGAAGGAATATGGGAATGTTTTCAGGGTTTATATTGCAAAGAAGAGAGACAAAGATGGGAAGCGTTTCGGGATTGCATCCTTCAAACATGTGAGGGACGTTAAGGATCTGGAGAATAAGATGTAGAACGTGCATTTGGGAAAATACCATTTAATGATCAACATTGCAAAGTTTGCTGTGGAGAATAATGTTCAGGGTGTACGTCAAGAGCAAAAGAAGAAAGGGGAGGTTAAAAGTGATCCTGTTCATAGTTTTGGTGAAAGACAAACAGGAGTTTCCTTTAAGGAGGCTCTGGCAGGTGGAGGACCGACGAATGTTGATGACGAAGAGGTTTGTGTGGACGACAGTGAAGCAGCTTTTGGAGATCTTCATGGAAGGGCATTGGTAATGCGTATGTTGGACCTCCCGGCTCTGAGGTCTGTTAACGTTACCTTGGCAACCCTTGGAGCCTCAGGTGGTCAGATACAATACTTCGGGGGTTTAAGCGTTTTTGTGTCTTTCATAAATGCTAAGATTGCTGAGGAGGTTCGGCTGGCTGCTTTGAAGCTTAATGATGTGTTCTCTGCGGTTACAAGATGGGAGGGGCAGACGTTCTATATGGAGCGTTTAGCATGGATTAAAGTTCAGGGTGTTCCTCTTCATCTTCTCACAAATGAAGTGGTGAATCGTATTGCTAGTAAATTCGGTACTGTTCTTCACAAGGCAAACATTCAAAGTTTGGATGGAGATCTTTCTTATGAGTTTGTGGGTGTGCTTGTGGGCGAAGGGAAGAAAATCAATAATGAGGTCGTCTTAAGCTGGAAAGGGCGAAAGTTCCGTGTTTGGGTGATAAAGGAACTTGGTGAATGGGTACCGGAATTTCTCAAGAGTGACAAAACTGAAGAAACGAATCCGAACACCGCGTCGTCGTCATCCTCAGATCATAGTCCTACCGGAGAAGAAGCATTTAATGTTTCAGCGGGTATTTCGGGAAAACGTTCAAAACAAATTAATGAGGACGTAAATATGGGATCTCCTATTTGTGTTAACCATTTGAATGAGTCGGGTGGTCAATCACAAAATCCCGTAATTGATGCTACATTAGAAGACGGTGAGATTGGTTTGGAGGAACAAATTAAGGAAAGGAGTAATAGGAGGGGAAAAATCGATGACAGCATGCAAGTTGACCAAAAAACGTAAGAAGATTTTTAAATTCAAAAAATCAGGGACTAAAAATGGGTCGGCCCATTCTTCTTCTAATTCTGGGCCTACAAAAAAGAAACAAAACAGGCCGGTCCTTGGTGGTGATCTTTTTGACTTGGATAGACTGATTGGGCCGATGGGTCCAACTGGTGGAAATGAAAAGGTAGATTCTTCTGATAAAGGGCAGGGGAAGAATTTTATTGAAGGGTCTCAGGAGGGAATAAAAAAAGTAGGAGGAGGCAACAATAATGAAGGAGAGTGTTTATCTACTACTCTTCGTGAATCGGTGAACATGGAAAACACCCCTTTAGTGAACAATGATAGAAATACTGGGGTTTATACAAAGCCTTTTGCTGAGTTACTCTCTGAAGAAGATGAAGACCTGATAGATGGAAATCCTTGTTGCCGGACTGATGAGGTGAACAACGAGGTTTCTGAGGAATGCATCTTCCATGAGGTAAACAAAACTATTATTTTGGGTGATAAATTGGGGGCCAACATTGGCCATAGGCAGGATTTAATTTATCAGTCTGTTATAGAAGAAGGTAAACAAGGGGTTCTAAAATGAATGTGCTTTCTATCAACATTCGAGGTATAGGGGTGGAAGGGAAATCGGGTTGGATTAGGAAATTGAGAGAGGAAAACAAAATTTCTGTCTTGGCGATGCAGGAAACAAATTATGGGTCAGTGGCTAATTCAGTGTTTAGCCAGTTTTGGGGCAGGGGTGATTATGATCTATTGGTTGTGAATGCTCAAGGGAGGTTAGGAGGTTTGGTTACGGTTTGGGATACGAGTAAATTTGACAAACAAAACTCGATTATGGATCAAAATTTTATTTTGGTTTCTGGGGTGGTGAAGGAGGAGGGGAGTTTGATTCACTTTCTCAATGTGTACGCTCCTCAAAAAAGGGCTGAAAAGAGGGAGTTGTGGCAAAAATTATTAAGCATTATAAGGAACCAGCAGGGTCTTTGGTGTGTTATGGGCGATTTCAACGCCGTCCGTAGTCGAGAAGAACGTAAAAACTCTGCTTTCAATTCTTATGTGGCTGATGATTTTAATCAATTTATCGATGAGGCAGCAGGGTTAAGAGAGTATAATATGAAAGTGAGACGGTAGATTTCGAGAAAGCGTACGATAATGTTAACTAGAAGTTCCTTTTATCGATTCTTCAACAAATGGGCTTTCCGCCCAAATGGTGCGTGTGGATTGATAGGATCTTGAGGTCTTCCAGGTCGGCTGTGTTAGTTAATGGGGCTCCAACATTTGAATTTCATTGTGAAAAAGGCTTAAGGCAAGGAGATCCACTCTCTCCTTTCTTGTTTATGGTTGTAATGGAAGCTTTGTCATGTTTGATAAACAAAGCTGTGGGTATAAAAGAATTTGAAGGTATTAAGGTGGCTAGTGGGGGACCGGTTTTATCACACCTTTTATTTGCCGATGACGCCTTGCTTATGGGGGAATGGTCTAAAACAAACATAGATAAGATGGCGAGAATACTCCGAATTTTCTATGTGTGCTCGGGCCTTAAGATAAACATTCATAAGTCTTTCTTATACGGAGTAGGAACGGGAGAAGAAGAACCTTTCTCTATGGCAGAGGCGTTGGGGTGTAGGGTAGGGACTACTCCGTTTGAATACTTGGGAATCATGGTTGGAGCCAATATGAACCAATGCTCTAATTGGAGGAGGGTGGTTGAGGTTTTTGAAGGGAGATTAACCTCTTAGAAGGCTAGAGTATTATCTTTGGGAGGTCGGGTTACTCTCATAAAGGCGGTTTTGGAAAGCCTCCCAATTTATTATTTATCGCTCTATAAAGCCCCGGTAAAAGTGATGAACAAATTGGAAGGAATTATTCGACGTTTCTTATGGGCAGGGTCAGACACCGGTCACAAAATCCACTGGGTTGCTTGGGACAGGGTCACGGCTCCAAAAAATGCAGGCGGGTTGGGTTTAACTAGGCTCAAAGACACTAATGAGGCTCTTTTGTCAAAATGGGCTTAGCGATTTAAAAGGGAGGAGAAGAGTTTATGGCGAAAGGTCATCTTGGCTTGTCACCCATGTAGAACTAGGTGGTCTTTTTTACCCCTGTCTAGTGGATCGAGTGGATGTTGGTACACTATTGCAAAGCTCCTCGAAAAGTTAAAGATTGGTGAAGTTTCCTTCTCGAGTTATTTCAAGGGTATTATTGGTAATGGTGCTTCAATTCGGTTTTGGCTATTATTGGATCCTGGACAGACCGTTAAAAGAAAGATTTCCAACATTATTTTCTTTAGCCGCTGACAAAAAATGTTGTGCTCGTGCTTATTGGATGGGAGGCACTGATTTTGGTCACTGGAAGCCCTCAAACTCCGGTGAACGAACAAGCGGTGGTGGAATTGTGTGCTCTGTCGGAAGTCTTAGCTGAAGTTTCTTTGAACAGCCAAGAAGACTCGTGGCAATGGCTCGATAATCAGGATGCAAATTTCTTAGTTAAATGGGTTAAGGAGCTGCTGATCAAAAACAAGACCTTTGGAGAATGGTATAAATACAAATGGGTTGCTTGGGTCCCCTTAAAATGGCATATTTCGGCGTGGAGGGCTGAGATGGGTCGTCTTCCTACTGCTATGGAGCTGATTAAGAGAGGGGTCCATTTAGACAATGAAAAATGCGTTTTATGTGATTCTTATTCCAAAACAGCAGATCACCTTTTTTCCCAGTGTGCCTTTTCTCTTGGGGTTCATGCTGCAGTTGGGCGATGGTGCAGCATTTCTGTTGTCCATGTTGGCTGTGTCCGTGATGTGCTGGACTTATACAAACAGGCTGCTACAGATAAGAAAAGGAAGCAGCTGGTGAACAGTATTTTTGTGGTGGCTCTGTGGGTTATTTGGAAAGCAAGGAACGACAAGATCTTTAGAAGAAAGGAACCGAAGGTTTTCGAAGTTGTTATGTCGATAAAGTCCCTTTCGTTTTTATGGTTTAAACATAGAGCTAGAAGGAAAAATGTGATTTGGAAGGAGTGGGTAGGGTCTCCTTTGATATTGTTGTAATTGGTATTGTTTTTTGGAGGTCCTCGGCTTGAGGATCATCCGTTTTTTGAATGAAAGTATATATTTAAAAAAAAAAAAATACTTATGCCTACATTGTATAATGTCTCTCATATGATAGACATTGTATAACACAGCCTTATGGTGGCACTTATACGTCTTTCTTGATATGTGGCAATTGTATAAACTAGAGATCATAGTAAGGGAAAGATGTTCACTCCATCCAACAAACACCCTTTCCATATTTGACTCGCATTGCACCTTAAACTTGATTTCAAAGTCATTTTTAATCTACTACCTTTAAAAGTTGTCTGAAGTTTTAGCCCTTAAACATATGCATTTCACAATTAGTATTTAGTATTTGATATTAACTAAAAGGAACTTAAATTCGAGTAGAGTTTTATTCTTGGCAACCTTTCAATTTCTATTTTACACAGACAAAAACATACACGAGCATGATTACCGACATCAAGCAGGTCTTTCTTGATCCAATGTTCCTGGTTAGGCTAGACCAAGATCAACCATTTAAAAACAACGGACCGAGAACATGGCAAGATAATTATCACTCATTTTTTTACACTTCACTTCAACAAGTAATAGATAAAGAGATCCACATTCTGGTTGCATTTTACAGTAAAAAAAAAATCAACAAAGCAAATAATGTCTATCCGAAGAACAAATCTATAAATTACAACTATATCACGTTTTGTTTCTACCCGACTTAAGTAATCTTGCAAGGGAGATTAGAAATATAGAACAAACTTTCAATTAGACCATACATGAACTAGCCCGAGCCTATTACCTGTATAAATCTCGTTACGCTCTTCATCATAGAAAAGGGCAGTAATGTCCTCCAGGGCTTCTGTAACAGAACTCGTAATTCTAGAAGCTCGAACTCGTTTTCTTGATGTGCACTTGCAGCTTCTGCTCGTGTTGGCATCACTGCAGCTGCATTCATCCAAAGGAACACCACGCTTTGCCTTTATTTTAGCAAGGCATTTTCCAGTCAAGATGTTGCTTATATTTATAGATCCTTCTGTATTACCAAAGTAAAAAAACATATATTCAAGAAGCCGAATAACTGCCATCAAAATGACTTGTAGACTTATTTGTTAATGTTTACAACCACAAATGCATGACTAAAGGTATAATTTTATATAGTTCCTTAAAACTTGTTATAATATCAAATTTACCGAACAAAAAATCATACTATCAAATATACCCGTTTTTGAATTTATCACATTAATATCTATGCCTTAATAAAAGTCGATTAGGATATGAGTGTGGAGTGAGGACTGAGGAGAAAGAGAAGGATGCAATGGCCATGTATCAAATTGTATTTATTGAAATTGTTAAATACAAATTTTGAGTATTTAAAAACGGGTATCCTGATATCATATTTTTGTTTGGGTATATATGATATTAAAAGCCAACATGGCAAAAGGAACCGACACATCATCTGTCACGTCAGCACTTTGGCCCTTTCCTATACAAATTACCTTAAATTCAAAATTTGTACAAGTTTGAGGGTTTTATGAGATATAACAGTGTTGATTGATTACACCTACTAAAAGGGATGAATATTCCGTTTCATAAGAACCCAAGAGAGGCAAAGAAGGTCCTAAAAAGCAAATAGGATTGCATGATTTTCAACTTAAAAACTTTCCAAAATAAAACGTTCGAAATATAGATTGAGAATTTTACCATTTCCTTCTGTTGGTGAATCATCAGACTTGGTTTTGCAGTATGAAATGATAAGATCTTGATCACTTGTGATGTAAATGTTGTTTGTGTTGCAGTCAGGATGCCACAATAAATGATCTTCAAATGAAGTCACAAGTTCTCCACGAAAATTCCAGACTGCTACTGTTCGGTTTCTAAATGTCAGGAATAATTGATTCTCATAGAGAAAGATGAATGCAGATGGTGTCATAAATTCTGTCCTGCTAACTTCCGTTAAGTCACAATTGCGTACCTAAATTTTTCACAAGGTTTAGATTTGGTACTTACAACATATTGTGTGTGTGTGTGTGTATTAATACTAAAGATAATATAATATAGAAATAATGGAAATTCCTTACATCCAGAATTTGGAGATTTTCATTTTCTTGCTTGACAAGAAGCTTTTCGTTGAACTGCTCAATGAAATCCACTTTCTTGTTTCGATGAAGGAGATGATTAAAGGATTTTAAAACGGTTCCATCTTCAATAGAGAGAATCTTGAGAGGCACATGGCTGCTAGCTTTATTATATATCAGCAACATAATTCCGGGGCTGTTTTTCACAAAATGGGTACAGGAAATTTAGCAATACAATATATAGGTTCAAAAAGAAACAAAAAGACTTGGCAAAGTTGGAAGTATTGCACAAAGTAAAGATTTTTAAACTCCTCTTAGTCTCTTGATAAAAATAGGCTTGTTTTGCTTAAAATAGTGTGAGTGAAAAAACTAAGATCCAATATTGTTCTTGAGCGCAACAACGAATGCATAATGACAAACAAGAAATCGCTGTCTTACAAAAGTACACTGCATACGAATTTTACAAACTTCAAATCTCCTCTATGCTATCATCTGAAGAAATTTAAAATTTTACAATTCTACTTGACAAGATAAACGTTCACGATCGTACTAAATGAAATTCAAAATCCAGTAACCCACAATGGAGTTCCAACAACTCATTTTCATTTTCATTTTGAATGTATGCCTCTATGGTGTTTTCATAAGAGCTGAACAATATTATTATATCAGTGTACATCCTAATTTTCTAACCAGGAATCCTTTACAAAGACCTATTTAAACTCTCAAACTCACTAACACAGTAATTCATTCAACATAAAGGCTCTTGTTTAGCAAACAATAAATGATATCACGCTGAGAAAAGTAACAAAAATCCTGAAACTCACAGATAACAAATCCAGCCCAGGGAAGAATTTACCTTATTTTGATCTCTTGTACATTTTTATCGGCTATGGAATACAACATCGTATAGTTTTTCAAATCAAACACCTTGTAAATGCTGAAAAAACATAAAACAAGAAATCTACATTAATCCCACAAAGCAGCACATTAGCTAGAACTAAAACAATTCACAATGTCAAAACTTACCTATCTTGTGCTGAAAAAGTCAGCACCTTTCCGTTCACATCATCAAATTCCACAAAACCGGGCCATTTCAAAGATTCTGACTCAAAAAGAGCAAAACCGGCATCGGGTTGACCTCGTCGTATATATCTGTCACAATTATGAGCAAAATAAATTCACCAAAAAAGAAAAAACAAACATTGAAACTACTATTTCTGTACGTAAAACAAGAATATCAACAGTGAAATTTCACATACTCGATTCTTGTTGTTCTGCATTTCAAGGAACTGAAGCTGTCTGAAGCGTAGACTGATACTGTAATGAGTGAATCATTGTTCTTATTGTAAAACAAGCTTCTTATAACTTCATCAGGGCTAACGTTGAGAAAGCATATTCTCTGGTTAGTGTCTGCATAAAATATATAACATGTGAGAACCCTAAATATTAATGCTATTGTTTAAGAACTGCACTTTTATCTTGGAAGTTAAAATTAATTGTATAAATGTATAATTACCTCGGCTGAAAGCAGCACAGACTCCAGATTGCGCAAGAGCGAATACTATATCGTGAGCAGCTACAATCTCAATGATTTTTGACCGTTTTTTAAGAAACGGCAATACCATAGAACAATGCCCCTTCGGATCATGAGTATCATACTCCTCCTGATATCAATGTTTACCATAAGCAGTTAGTGTATGTCGGGTAATGAGCAAAAAAGATTTAGGTTATAAACAGAAAATTCTTTATCACAGGTTGAAACAGGCCTGGCTAGGTTCTGCTGACCTATAACCACCTTTTGACGTTTTGCACATGTTCTACTTTTTTATATTAAAAATAACTCATGTCAATTACTGCAATGATAATCTAGATCTTTCTTTCTCTAAATAAAATTAATTTAATATATGTAACCATAAACCAACAGGAACGGTAAAGATTCGGGAAATACAAGAGATTCGACACTTCTTATTATAGCAATAATATGAGCTACATAAATGACAAGAAACTATCATTCCCAACTTCAAATTGCAAAACAAAACAAAACAAGCGTAATGACAAGTTGACAACAATCATTTTCCAAGCTATATTCAACAAGAAACGCAACATCATCAACTAGAATCACTCTGAGCCACTATATTCCCAACAATAATCAGCAATTCAGTCTAACCCACAGCAATACATACACTCTTTTAAAACCAATAAAAATTTGTTTTAGGGTATTAAGTTGACACTTATTAAGCCTATCATATCAAAACTAAAAAGGCCTAAGGAGTAAGTCATCCACATAATCTATTAAAATTCCATCCATCCCATCCATCTGTCTTGATTAAAAAAAAAAAAAAAAACCACTTAATTTCATCTAGTGATTAACAACAACTATGACTCATATAATTAAACAACAATCACACAATTTTAAAATAATAATAATAATAATAAGCACCTAATTTCATCTAGTGACCAACAACAGCCATTAAGCCAACAATCACACAATTTAAGTTTAAAAAAAAAGCCACCTAATTCTATCTAGTGATCAACAACAACTATGAAGCTTATAATAAAACCAACAACCACACAATTTGAAAATAATAATAAAAAAAGAAAGTTGAGGACCTGCAAGCGAATGTTTCTGAATCTGTCGTGAGCATCAGACATCCTAAAGCCTCGATCTCTCTTGGAACAAATCTCTCTTCTCTGAAGCTTCTTAACACTATTCATAAAGGCATCAGCAGCAGCAGCAGCAGCGCCACCACGGCGCCGCTTCTTGGCCACCACACGACGGCCGTTACAGGGGCGTGGACTCGCCGTAATCCTCCTTCCATCCATCATCCCCTTAACACTAAAACAAATCAAGATCCAAATCCAAATCTCTTCTCTTGTCTTGGTGGTTACAACACCGACAATAATCAAGAAAACACTGAATCTGAAGATAACAAGTTGAAATTAGTGGGGAGTAGTTTGGACTTACTGAATTTGGAAAGGGGGGGGGGGGGGGATTAGGGTTGAAGTAGTGTCATTTTCTGTGGTGTCTGTGTTTTGTGTATATCCAAATCTTTTTCTTTTTGTGATGTAAATTGAAGATGGGGATGAATTGGTAGTGAAATGGGGCATTTACATTTAATATTAAAAATAAATAAAATAATGATAAAAAAAATATGGGTCCTTTTTATTTAAAGTATTGAACATCAAGTAGAGATTTGTTGATGTGGCTATCTTTTATTATTATTATTTTTTAAGCATTTAATTTGATACATAATTTTTTTATAAGGATGAGAGGTGTGGTTCCCTCTTCTCCCTTCCTCCCTCTTGTCTATACTAGTGGGGATGCCCGCGCGTTGCAGCGGGTGTCTCAACTTCTATTATATTCAATAGGGATGTTGATTACGAACCACAACCCATTACGGGTTTATGACATTTTATTTCATGCAACTAAAAATAGCCATAAAATATACAAGGTCACAAAATATCAGTTTGTTAAGCCCTAAGACAGTTGAAAATTCAAGGGCATAAAAAACTTACATTAAAATGGACATCAAACCAGCCACCAAAACCGCATAGCCTTGTGTCCTCTTTGATAATCGTTGATGAAATGGTAGCTTCAGCTTTAAGGATGTCTTCAACGCTAACTGTTAGACAATCCATCTCCTTCAAAATAGTAGTTGTTCCAACTACTTGATTTGGATGAAGGTTGTTCTACATAGAATTCTACACCATTAAATACATGTTAAAGACTATTACATTCACCAAATAATCTCCAAGTGGTCGCCAAACTACCAACTACTGATACATTTTGTTATGTTGTGGGGATGTTAAAAGCGACCCAATTCTCCCATGTAAAGTTGTTTTTCGCTCGATGATTCACCCATAGGAACGACATAGCTTGGATTTCGCCAAATAGCCCGTTGATATTTACCCTTTTACCTGAGAAGATTAGTGCGTTTCGCGCCTTCCATAACATCCAGCATGCTACCCAAACAATCAGCTGTATCAGCTTCTTTTTTCTGTCATTTGCAGCGCATTGTTTGTGGACATTCATCAGGTCACGAACCCGAAAAGCAAATATGTGAGGAATCTTGCACCATGCGCTTATCTTCTGCCAAATAACAGATTCCACGTAACAACCGGTCAGAAGATGATCTGCGTCTTCATCATTTTCTGCACATAATCTGCAGGCCGCCGACCCATGTAGTATGTTTCTTCGCTGCAGTGTAGTACCTGTAGGAAGCCAATCCTGTTCTGCGCGCCACATAAATATACTCACTTTCCTTGGTACCAATTTCATCCATTCAAAAGGATAATACGGAGTAGCATGTTGTGCGAGTAAATGCCTGCACGAGGCGACTGAGAATGCCCCATCCTGTTCACGCGTCCATCTCCATCTGTCTTGACCCGTAGTCAACTGCAACCCCAATCTCAGTTCTGTAGCAGCACCAATTATCTAACTAATTAGATAAAAGACAAAAAGCAAGTGTTCCAATTTCCAACCTGCAAATAGTACTTTTTTTGCTCTTTAGAAAATGGTTTTGTCAAAATACTCATATCAACACCATAATAAGATTTGGTATTCGAAACACTCATTTTACTGAACCCACAAATATGTATTTGTTTAGATTTTAAATATTAAAGAAAATCACCTCATAGTTAAATGTGTTATATGTACTGGAAATAGAATTGAGACCATAGGAAGTAGACGATAAGAATTATGAGGTTACTAAAATATAAGTAATTCAAAGAGATATGGTTAAAACCTTGATCTGTCTTCAAGGTATGTTTTCAACTTCAATAAACATTCTTTTCATGCCATCCCAGTGACATACACACCGGGAAAAGAAAAGGAAAATCTCTTTCGTATTTATGGTTGAAAAATAGATCTAGCAGTTGGATGCCAAAAGACTTGGACCTCTTTAACAAAACAACATACCTTGAATTTTAATTAATTAAAAAAATCTAAAACGATGAAGCACTGCTGCTCTGCTTCCTCCGGTTTTCTTCTATAATTCTTTGGAACTCTATCTCACTTGTTGAAATCAACCGCTTCATACCATCGAAGATGGTCAGCTTAATGCTACAACACCAAACAAGGCACGTTTTTATTAGCATTTTTCTATATTAATTAGTTGCATCAGTATTTATCTGTATGTAAGCAGTCAGTACCTGCTGTTTGGTAAGGTTTTTAAAGTGTTTGGTACAAAACCCCTGTATTATCCAACTACTCCATCACGAGCAACAATACCTGGACAATACAGACCTAATAAGCAATCTATTTTACTTTTTAAAGATGAAATATAAAATGAATCAAGCATTACCAGGAAAAGCATCTAAAACACTCTTGTAAGGGGTACCCCTCATTTGCATTTGTCTTCTAGTGGTGTCCAATGGGTAGCACGTAAGCGTTGCAATGCTAGCTGCCACGAAGGCTGTCACTATTGATGCTTCAGGTTTGTTCCTAAACTTTTCTGGCAAGGACTTCTTTACCCTGATCACAGACATACCAAACTTCATTTATTATCAGCTCAATATATTCTACTATGTGATGTGACTTAATTGGTCAAAAGCTTTTTGTTAACATTAATCTTGCCCGTATATATGCAAATAGAAAACAAAACTTTTTACCATACTATCCTTGGAAGCTTGTTTCTGCTAGCAATGTCCATCACGATAGGCCAGGCCAGTATTCGTGCGCACAAGAATTAATTTCCTCAGAAGACCACAGAAACTCCCACCGCTAAAATGAATTACACTAAAGATTTATTCAAACGAAAAAAAAGTGATGAAAAGATAATACAATTGGGGTTCTTTTTTTACATCAAATGACCATAACTTGTGGAGTCTTGGTGCAAACACATTCCAACACAAACCTCACTAACAATAAATCTGTAGTTAAGGGCTATGGGAAGCAATACAGAAGTAATATAATGTGAACATTCTGGTAACAATTACATAACTCATCTGGACCTGGATATCATTTGATGAAGTCAAATATGGAGGAATATCAAAGGGGAGGCCTAATTAATTTGAATGGGGCCCTGTTGCAGTACCCTCTCCAATGAAGCTATCAACTTGACTTGACGTAATTGGGTGAAAAGGAGTATGCTATTCTCCACCAATATCGCAGAATACTTTTCAACTTGACATGTCATACCATTTGTAATCTAAACAAAAAATTACAATTCGGATGCACCATTGTAGAATATTGACGCATTGTCATAAAAAAATCTTGATGCACCATTATACACACTCAGTTCAAAACCCTTCATTAAAAAGTTACTTACATTTTAAAAAACACTTCAAACAAAAAAAAATTAACAATGTGTGACAATGACTTTTTAGTAGAACAATCTCTTTTGAAGTAGACACAATGATTCACAAAAATTATAAAACACATATATGAGGCAGTCCTGCTGCTTAGCACCATGGCCTTAGCAATTACTATATATGAAACAATCAGCTGATATGTACAATGTTTTCGTGTAGACAAATCTACGGTGGAGGTGGTGGCGGCGGCTTTATCTGGTAATACTATTGAGACGAGTTTTGTGGCGGCTGTGAGTGGAGAATAATGGCTGCTGAGAGGCCCCATTGAGATGGTATCTCTTGAGTGGTGGCTGCCATAGTGGCTGCCGGATCTTAGACTGCAGGGATGTGGTTACTTGTTGTGATTGTGGTGCCCATGTGGTTTCCATCCCCAGTAGGGTGGTCCTTGTGACGACCCTGCCATGGCCCTATTTGTTACATTTCCCTATAAAATCACTCGGGTTAAAGATGAGAAAATGAGTTGGGTTACGGGTCAAAGCGAGGCACTTTTTGTCCAAAAGTTTAAAAGTAATCTAGTCTTTTTGGCAAAATGATATAGGAGGTTAGGATGGGCCAGTTCCTTTACTGCTATGTGAACTTTAGAGATGAATAATAACGCGAATTTGGCCCATTCATAAGTAAAGGGGTCAAACCGTATGTCATCATGAGTCAAGGGAAGCAATGAATTTACCTCATAGTTGGGAACAAAGGTAGGGTATACATGACTCCATGATAGGGGGCATTTAAGAGCTCAAACAGGGTTCTCCAACTACTGTAATAGCATAACAAAAGAGTATAAAATTACAAAAACACCCTCAAATGAAACAATTAAAGTACAAGTAGTTTGGTCTAGATTTTATTATTTACCTGTAATCTCGGGGCGTCATGCACAAAATTCAAACGGGTTTGCTCTAAATTTTCGTTTCTACTTGAACCCGCTCCAAGAGAATGGGTTGAAATTCCCAAGCTTAAATTCAGATTGTGATTGTTACCTGAATCGCGCCGTGGAAAAATATTATGCATTCGCCACTCAATAGTCAACAGCAATATTTTCATTGAAATAAACACATACAGTGACCATGGAAGATGAACATTAGTACATTACCATCAATCATCATAACTGGTCTCAAAATTGGTCAATGCTTCTCTCCCGTTACACGCGATGGCAGCCTTGTCATATGCTCTATGTTTCATCAAAAAGAAAACTTGAAAATTAGGTTGCAAATTGTTTACCAAATTCATTTAACCTCCCGGTTAAAGCCACCAAAAGTTTCATTGCAGTCATGAACTCACACAATGCATAATCTAGAATTTAAATTGCAAATTGTCTAAAAGCTTTTGACTAAGATCTGTGGCAACATCACCCCACAAAGACACAACCACAGACTTCTTCCTAAAAAAATGAATAATTTCAGTTCAAATGTATGTACAAAAGGGATTAGTAATGTGAATGTTAAAGACAAAGAGAACCAGTGGCCTTACGTGTCGTCTGCAATAGTTATGTCACGTTTTGGGATTCTCTCGTTATCAATTTTCCTTCTAATGCTCATTGTTGGAGATACATTTTGCACAACACCAATAACATCTGCAATTGATAGTCAAAGTCAAAATCACATATCCAATATAGTCAACCAAAAAGAAGATATGTGTAAACAGTTTCATACCAATAAGTTCCTTTTGCTGAACATATGGTCCCAGCTGATCAATAGTAATAAAGTTAAACTTGGTTTCAGGGATAAAAGTTGCTTCATTGATTGCTTCTTCTACTTGAGAATTTTCATTCAAAGTCACTTCATAATCATTTTGTATAGACTTGAATTGCATGTTAGCCACTTTAAAAGATCCTTTGGATATGTAATAAACTTTACCCATTTCAAACAAATCAAAGAACCTCCTTGCAGCCTCATTAAACATGGTTGCTTGAATTTGGGTACCATGAAAACAAAAAAAAACGACTTAATTTACCAACTCAAATAAATTTAAACAAACTAAAAATTGCAACATTTTAAGAAAAGTAAACTTACGTCTTCATCAGTTAATTCAACATTAAAAACACAACCTTCCCCTTTGGCATTCTTGTAATGGCGCATGGTTCCCTTGGTTGTGAGCCGAACCTTAATCGTTCAGCAGTTTCCTTGGTAAGGGTTCAAGGAAGCCAGTGGGTGAACCCTCCTAGTCATCGACATTCTTGCAGCAGGAGCCATGCTTCAATTAAAAAGATTATAAATTAATTAAACAAAAATAGAACAAATTTGCAACTAATAACCAACTAAGATACAAACAAACATAATATGAACACTTCCAATTCCAATTAGGTTTAAAGAGTTAAATAGGAGCATAACCGGCGCCCCGTTGTTGCGTGTCACCTGAACTCAAAACCACCATCCATCATCACCATCGGACGCCTTTGTGTCCTAAGCTAGGTTTCTGTAAGAAGATACAGAGAAGAGAGTTTGGTTGGAGAGCGAGAAGGAAGATGAAGTGAGCGATCAGATTAAAAACAACGTTTGGAATGGATGTTGATTGCTTCAAACGTTTCAGTTTCAGATAAGGGATGTGGAAGAGACAAGGGTATGCTTGGAATGTATTTTAGGTTTACTCAGGAAGAGAAGGACGAATTGTCAGTGTTACCCTTGCTAGCGTCTTAATTGTCCTCAAACGGACCAATCTACCCTTTTAAATTGTGTTGTAATCCTTTGTACATATTGCTTTAAAACTTGTGCGCCCAGCAAAATTACTTTTGTAGCCGTCACTCCTCCTTAATAAGATAATAATAATAATAATAATAATAATAATATAGAAATATAGATAATATAGATTAGAGTCACGTCATTTCTTCTCCCTTTTTCTTCTCCAAATGAGGGAAATAGTTCCACCTCCTTCTCTTTTTCAATTTTTTAAGTATAAAAAAACGTTCACATACGTGCACACACCACACTCTCTCTATCCAAACTCATCTTCTCCAAACCCATATCTTGTCCAAACTCATATCTTTTGCAAACCTATCTCACCCCCCACTTTCTCTCTCTCTCTCTCTCTCTCTCCTTAAAACCAGACACACACACCCATCTTCCTTGCTCCGGTTACTCCAAACCAGACACACACACACTCTAAACCAGACACACTCACTCCAACATGTGAAAAATCAAAAAAAAAAAAGGAGAAAAAAAGGAGGACAGGGAGGATGGGGAGATTTCACCTTCTTCACCGAAATTGGAACGGCGGGGTTTTGTTCCCCTACGGGATGGATGCCACATGGGCTCCCCGACCCCTTCCCCATCCGCACACCCCATGGTCTAACGAATTGGGGTTTTAGTTAATCAACTTTAGTGAATGTTTGGCTTTCTTTATTTGCCCTCTTTACAACTTATGACTTTTTCAAAATGTTAATAAAGAGAAAAAAAGTGTTTGAGTAATGGTTTGAAAATGAGTTTTTGTGACATGAAAAAGACATACGTTATAAGTTACAAATTGTGACTTTTTGATTAAGGAGATAAGGAGGTAGAAAAAGAGATAAGTTAGTTGGAGAGCCAAACATGCCCTTAGAAAGAAAAAAAAGACTCAATTAGAGCATTCAAAACCCATCCACCAAACTCTCCCACATCTTTAAAATTAAAAAAAAAACTACTAAAAACACAATACAACCATCCACCATTTTATACATCTCTATATTATGTCTCTATATTATGAAAAATTGTTATTTTAGCTTTTCATACTATGCACCCTACACCAAATTATTGTGAGTGTATTTTAACAAGAAATATAGTAAAATAAGTATATGTGAGTAAAATATAGATAAATATGGTGGATGGGATGTGGAGGGTTGTATAAAATGAGAGATAAATTTTAAAAAGTATAATTTTTAATTAAATTATAGAGTAAAAAATGATGGATAAACCAACTATTGAAAACAAACAAAGCCTCGAATAGGTAACTAAAACTCCAATTTGTTTTTTGGACGAAACTAAAACTCCAATTAAATTATATTGCAGTTTTGAGAGAGGCTATTGTACAAAACGTCCTTAACATACAAAGTGTAGGAAGCCATCTCAGCCGTTGATCTGCGTTTTAAAACAACATCCCCCCATTTTAATTATCAACGTGTTTTTTTGTTTGCTGTTAACGAATCAAGAGCAAATTAGACAAATTACTGCTATAATAATTTGAATTTTTTATAATCATGGCGCCCAAATCAACTCATTAATTGATAGTTATTATGATTTACTATAATTGTGAAAATCACAAACTCAAAACTCCGTAAACATCATACTCTGTAAACAAAAAAAAACACAGCAACCATATCAAACAACATCAGACGACCACAATCACTCGATTAAGGACAAATTATGACTCCAAAACGCAAATCAAGTAAGCAGAAGTTCATATTGTTACTTTAATTTTGATCGTCTGTCCGTTTTCGTCGTCTATGATGAATAAATGAAAACCCTAAAATTACGTTTGTATGAAACAGGTGAAGGAAGAGAACGAAGAAGCAAAAATAATAATGACAGGCCTTCAAATGTATAGAATACAGGGATGTTTAGATGCGTGTTTATGTCGAATGTATATAATACAGGGATGTTTAGATGCGTGTTTATGTTGAAAGATGAATAAGATGATTGAATATCTATGTGGTTGAATATTATTGAACGACTGTATTTGTTAGTGCGTTTGATGAAAATTTTAAAGGCGTTTTAAGTTTGTCATTGATTTTAAAGATTTCACATAATCACGTTGTTAAAACGCACGTTAATATAACAAAACACACCTAGAATGTGTGAGTATTAGAATCACATATTATGACTTAAAACGCCCTCATGAAGATAGTACCAGCTGTGGTTGAATATTATAGAACATATGTTTTGATCGTGCGTTTAATATAAATTATTAAGGCGTTTTATATGTGTGTCTTTGATTGTAATAATTTCAGATTGTGATGTTGTTAAAATGCATGTATAATATACCAAAATGCACCTTTATATCTGTGAGTATTATAATCAAATGCTATACTAATAAACGCACTTATAATACAATTAAACGCACTTATAATACACTAAAACGCATGTTATAAAATTGATAGTAATCAACTGCCATTGTATAAACATAAAACGCACCTATAAATCACTAAAATGCATGTATAAAATTGACAGTATTCAACTGCCATTGTAAAAACATAAAATGCTTATAATGTTTTTATAAACTGCATCTACTTGCTTTGCAACATGATTTCATGTGAACGTATTTGTTCATTGTTGTTTGTTTAATTGTGAAGATGAAAAACAAGGAATGTTATTAAAAAAAAATGTTCTGATAATGATTTCCAAACATAAAACGCACGTACAATATGCTAAAACGCATCTAATGTATTGATATTATTCAAATTACCTTGGAAAAACATAAAACGCATTTGTATATTACACAGTATCAATGTTCAATAAAAGTAAAACACATTTGTAAAACAATAAAACGCATTTGTATCAATGTTCATCAGGAGTTTGCTCATCAAAAGTTAGGCCATCAGTGGTTTGACTTAGCAGTAGTTATTAACTTCTTCTTCAGTAGTTACAAACACTTCATCAAAAGTTATCAAACAACAGTAATCAGTAGTTTCATTAATCAGATGGTTGGTTTGACTTTCATCAGTAGTTTCCAATAACATACAGTATCAATAAAACTAAAACGCATTTAGAAAACCTTAAAACACACTTTGTATGTTGAACTCACTCTTCATTACCTTGATCTTCATTGTCTTCAGAATCATCTTTTTGTTGTTCATTTTGAAAACGTGGTAAAATGCATGCATTGCAATGTTAAAACGCACGGTTATAGTAAAACGCATGTTGTGATTTCTACAAGTTTGGATCAACAGATACTATAAAACGCAGCTTATGCTAACATTCAACAAATACATAAAACAAATACATAAAACACACTTTGTATAACCCTTAAAACGCACGTTATAAAATCATTAAAACGCATTCATCTGTAACATTTAACAAACAACAATTACATTGGATCCTTCTATGTTCAACCATGAAATCAAACCTCTCACCACCTTCTTCATCAGCATTATGCGAATCATCTTGTATAATATCTACAATATAAATCAGTTATCTATCAACATCTGTTCATCTCTGAATTTTATTGTCTTCGAATATATATGAAAACCCGAAAATTAACCTTGTAAGTTTAGATTATGAATATCAACCACAGGATCTTCTTCTCCGATTATGGTTTCCGGTTCGTTGTTTAAGTCTGATACACAATTAAACATCATAATAAGATTATGATTAGATGATATAAAAAACAGAGCAACCTACCGAACATGACGATCAACTCTTCAATTGAATATCAATTTCGAAAAAAATTGATCGAAATAGTGCATTGTGCTTAGAGTTTGAATTAGGTAAAAAAATAATGAAGGAATATTGTGTAATCAGTTACGAAATTTCTTTCAAAATTAGAACGTGATTAATGGACGTAGTAAAAGTGTAACAGTACTGATTTCTGAGAAGATTAACATGGACCATTGTATGACACCCTAGGCAAATCCCACATCGGCTGTGGCCAGGAGAGATCCTTGGTTCATAAGTAATCCAAAGCCTCTTAAATCACCAACGCGTTTTGGGCTTAATGTTAGTGGATGAGAGGAGAACTCCACAGTTAAGCGTGCTCAGGTGGGAGCAATACTAGGATGGGTGACCTCCTGGGAAGTCTCCACCGGGGCAACCAAAAGCAAATCCGTGAGCTTCTGGATATGGTATCAGAGCCACTCCTGTGCCGTTCGGGATGGTGGGGCAAATCTCATCGAGGACGATGAGTCCCTAAGGGGGGGTGATTGTAACAGTACTGATTTCTGAGAAGATTAACATGGACCATTGTATGACACCCTAGGCAAATCCCACATCGGCCGTGGCCAGGAGAGATCCTTGGTTCATAAGTAATCCAAAGCCTCTTAAATCACCAACGCGTTTTGGGCTTAATGTTAGTGGATGAGAGGAGAACTCCACAGTTAAGCGTGCTCAGGTGGGAGCAATACTAGGATGGGTGACCTCCTGGGAAGTCTCCACCGGGGCAACCAAAAGCAAATCCGTGAGCTTCTGGATGGGCAACCCATCGGGAGCAAAGCGGACAATATTGGTGGTGAGAGAAGCCGGATGTTACAAAAAGTCTATAATACCCTTCTAATGATTAACAACGAACTCTGAGGTTGTAACCGCCATTTTTCACGTGTCAAGCTGTAGTGGCTTTTTACACTTTGTAGGATAACGAACTTTGTACCAAATACTTTCTCTGCAGTTTTTGACCTACTTAAATTTCATTATTTATGTTTCCACGAAATTAAAATTCTAAAGTAGATGCAAGTTCTCTTTTAATTATATCAAAGGTCACCGACTTTGTAGTTCAGCTAGGGCCACCAAAAATGTTAGACAAACCCTGCATATCATGTTTGGTTTGCAAATGAGCTACAATGTAAAGTACTAGCAAATGACAAAATTACCATTTTTTGTGTTCTTGCAATTATTTTCTTAAAATAATTAACAAACACTAAAAAAATTATAAAATGCATTTTAAATTTCTCACACTATGTAATTAGTAATTTACAAAAGTATGGTACCAAAATAAAGCAATTCTATATATAATTAAAGCTTGAAAGGTCTTAACAACAATTCCAGTTTCCTTGTTGAAATTAAAATTGTAGACATTCAAAGTAGCACAGATACTTCTAACGATGTCTTATAAAACAATAACGACACAACCATAACGAAACTCACCTCAACAAACCTCACAAATCCTCTCTTTCTTTTTCATTCATATCCCAAAATGTAATCACACCATCTTGAATTCTTGATCACTTTTACCTTTTAATTGTCATTGATGTAATTTTGAAAAGTTTTTAATTGATCATCTCCTTTTTATTTCTTTTCCAACTCTATTTCAAACTTAATAACTTCACTAATTCTTTAAAATGATTTTTTTGAGACGGTTGGCAAATGAATTAATAGCGTCATTGAGCCTCTCAAGCGTAAAATTGAATTTGTCCATGTTGTGACACCCGTATAATCCTATTATATACAGAAACGACACATTTCCATGGTAAATCCATACAACCCTATTATGTATTATGTTTAAGTTTAATTATGTATTTTGTTAATTAAATATCCAACGAATACAACGGTTCTAAACGCTATATTCCAACAGCTATATTCTACTGGGTATAAATTCACCCCTTCTCCCCTAGAGTTGCACGCTCAAATCACATTCAAAGATATGAGTAGCGGTTGTCAATTTCCAGTCACACTAGTGGGACCTTCAAACCCTCGATGTTCTTCTCGTTAACGCTCACACCCTCTACCTTTTAACCTATTTCCTCCAACAGTTTAGTGTCTTGCAGATTCTCCTCCAATAATCTAGCGTTCTCATGCTTCTCCCCCAACAGTCTACCGTCCTCCAGCTTCTCACCTGGAGGCAAACCCTCTAGGAAATAATCCAAATCCTTTGACAGACAATGAGATGAACTGGTGTATGACTGTACTAGGAATCAGCTACAATTTGAAAGACTATGGATTGAGAAGGCTCAAACCAATTTCACTACAAACCATCCTATCACAAACTTCCATTCGACACAAGTAGTCCCCTCCTAGGTTGAAGGGTACAAAACCGACTCGAGGGGTGGAATACGTATCTCGGTCAAATGAGGAAATGGGTTATCCGTCCTCCGAAAGCCCGAGTTATCAACACCAGAGGTTGGATGGCCGTGATTGTGATCATGACATGTGTAACACCCCGGTTTTAGGGCCCAGAATTTTTCGCACAATATTATTAATATATAATTATTAAATGACCAAAAACGAACAATAAACAGTACGTTTATATACGAAGTCAAAAACCAAACCCGATAGTTATAACCAAAGATTTGAATGAGATTATATAAATATATTATATATGTAACCGGACCAATACGCAATACGAACCGAACCCGACTCACGATAGTGATTAGTCACCTATTGGGACATGTGTCACCTTCCAAATGGTGACACATGCCCCCCACCTTTGTTTAACACCTAAAACCCCCACCCTCTATATCTTCGACAAGAAGACACACACACCTCACCACTCTGCTCTTATCCATCCTAACCAAAACAACAAACACACACATATCTGCAAGTTTATAGAAAGTGTCGGAGAAGAGGAGCACCGGTCCTAGTACCTGACCGGCCGGTGTCTTGGAATTCGGAAGTAAAGAAGGACGGAGAAACTGGTTGTACAGGTGATGGTAGCATCGGTTGTAATCATGGCGGCGGAGGCGGTAGGTTCCGGTTCCGGTTAAGGCTACTAATGAACTGATGATAATGTTTTCGATCAAGGATTCGACAAGTTATGTAAATTTATTAACCTTTCTAGTATTCATATTTAGTTCTTGACAATTGATTATTGTGGTTGATGGTTACTTGATAGGGATGACGGTTGGGATTTGTAACAATAGAAGTGGGTTATGAAGATTATAATGGTTTAATGGTGTGACAACAATAATAGTAAAGATGAACAGTGGGGTGAGATAATTAAATGTGATGGTGGTTAGGATACTTATAAGTAGTCATAGGATGGTTAAGGATGATGATGGCGTAGAGGATGTAATTGTAGTAGGAGGCCATTATGGTGATGGATGAGGTAGTGATTATATGGTAATGCTATAGTGATGAAGTTTAGTAGGGAATCAATTATGGTGACAACATCAGCAGATAGGTAGGTAAAGGTTGATGAAGTTTGGAGCATACACAAGGCTGTTTTGGAGAAAGTCAAAGAACAAGATGAAGCATGGAGGAGACGGTCAAAGCTTGGTCAACAGGATTATACGGGATGGTTACGAGAGGGAAGGTATAAACCACGACTTAAGTTATGTTTTATAAGTAAATTACTTATATATTTATCACTCGCGTATAAGCACGTGTGGGACCTTACGAACCTATCGAACTCATACTAGTTAACAAGATATATACAAATATTAGGACTATACAACCTTTTGAGAATACGATGTATAGAGATATAGATAGCCGGATAATACGTCTCGGACATTGGAACATATGATGTTATAGATGACCATTGAGACATTGTCTTGGTTATTAAGTGAGATAGACAAATGCATTGAGACATCTACATAGGACATTGGACATAAGGTGAGATCACACAGACATTAGTGTAGCTTGGTTATTGTATATGATACGGACATGAGATAATAAGTGTAACATTTCGGATCTCGAACAAATAAATACACAAATGGGATATTTAGATATTACTATGAACAATGGATTCGACACATAATACTAGAACAAGGATCTAAGTTTACAACTACTTATACTTGAGCCTCGATTATTGATGATAATGTATTTTGATACAAGCATGGCATTATTGGTAGATAGGAATAATGTTACTGATATAACTTTGATAACTCGATTGACTATTGTAAGCATTGGTATAAGAGTGTTATTGGAACTATTACCATCCATTAATAGGCATTATAAGTACTACAATTAATATGTTACACAAAGTTAATTAGATACTCATTTATATATATGAACTCATGCTTAGGTGTCAGATGGATAATGGAAAATAAGAACCTGAAATTAGAATAAAGTCAAAACAATAAAACAACTAAAGGTCCTGGCTCATCCACACGTGTAACCGCGATGCTCGGTTACATCCACTAATGATTGTTATTACATTAGGACTTTGGACAGGAATCGTAAATGGGCTCAGGACATCGGATATATATAATAATGCAACCAAAGGTGAGTTCCGTGTACCTTCCCCTTTTTAATGTTTAACTGTTTTGGGGTGAATACATGCTTGTGTGTGTTTTAACTACTTGATGTGACAAGGTGCTCCCAAAACCAGATTCACACTCATTAACCCAAGGGATTGGGCCACTTAATGTATGGGTAGTACTACTTGGGGAATCCCCCACGCACAGTGGATCCGGAAACCCGGAAAACCCTCTACTGAGGTCTGCGGACCGTTGTGGCATATATTTTGCCATGGGAATCCATAATGGGAGTAAATGGATTCAGTGTTAGGTTTGAGGTGTGACTTGTACATCACCATGTGTTGTGTTATGTGAACTTGCTTTTGAGATGACAAACTTGTTTTGGATTTACTTAACTATTACACGGACTCACCAGCGTAATTGCTGACCCAAACTCTTTTAAGCATGGATCATGAAGACAAGGTATATGCTTGCTTGTGTGGATTAGAGATTGTTATGTTAGAAGATTCGAGATATAAGCGTTGCGGATTAGAGCTTCTAAAGTTATGTACGTGTAGAGATCGGATTGATTAGTGAAACACATCCCATCAGCTGCTTAGACGACCGCTGCGATTCGTCCCTGCTTAGTTATTAGTTTATTTATTTAAGTTGTGTATTTATATATTTTGGAATAGAATTTGTATTAAACAATAAATTTTAGTTATCGTTGCTTCCGTTGTGCAAGTCTGTTACCAATCTGTCATTTCGACCAGCCCCCACCGGGTCGGGTTGTTACAGTTGGTATCAGAGCAATGGTTGCAGCAAAATGGGATATCCTCAGATATCCTTTACCACACCATGACAACTTAGAGAACTTAGCGTTTAAGGCTCTAAGACTACCTAGTTAGGAAATGCCTTGGAATTACATAAGACTGACCAGAGTAAGAAGCAAAATAAGTCGAAACTTGAGTACCTGAACACACCGGAAAGCTTATAGGGACTTAGAACCAGTTTGTTCCGTTAATGGGCTTTGATTAATACGTGAATGATGACTACAACGGAGATTACTAGAATTATTCTGTGAGGTAAATTGACAATTACATTTGACGTCATGTAATTGTGAATTTACAGGCACGAAAAAGTTCTAAGAAATTCGAAGAGTCGCCTGAATTATAAGTGGAACTAGGATAACCATAGACTTATGTAAGGAAAAACGGACTATGTTAGAGTCGTACGCAAATATGTGATATACATACGTGAATAAAGTACAGGTTTTTGAAACAACATGACGTATTTTGACAAGAATGAATATATATACACATCCACGACCATAGTAGTACCTGTCCTCTTGACTTTATATATACAGGGTTCTTAACGAAGGATGATGTTTTGCAATTAACTTTACATGACTGAGTGCACGTTAACTATAAGTACCAGGTAGTACACCTCACCAAAACTTGAAATACAACAAAAAAGAATCCAAGATATCAAGGCGAAGTTGACAAATATGACAAGTGGTCTGGAAGATCAAATACACTCCACTAGTTCGATAAGTCTTTCGTTTAACCCAATGTTTATTACCTGCTTATGTCGCGTGGTACCTATTCATACAACTCCATTCATTCATGACAGTATAATTATATGTTTGTGTCAACCAGTCGGTTAAGGCTGAAAATTTGCAGGTTTAATCTTTGATCACTGGATTCTCTTATCTGATTATATCAACTATCATACATTTAAGCCAAATATAGTGTCTTGGACTCGTAACCATATGACAGGTATTAGAGTCGATTCCAGAATATCAGCCGTAAAGCCAGTGACTCCGATCCGAGAATGCATCTATTACCGTGACTATCCAACCTACGCTAACCAGAGAAATTAGGAATGAACGCCACATAAGGTAACTGTAAGATCTAGTATATGTTTTGTCATTTTAATATTCCATACTATCTTTAGATTATTGCCAAAACCTTCGGAATTTGTTCCAAAACCTTTTTAACAAAGCGACAAGTTATCAAGAATTAGGATTGTACAGACATAGCCTAACGGGGGGAGCGAAAAACTCGTAAAACTATTGACAAAAAACCAGAGGAGGCAGTCAAAGTTAGTGGGAAAACTCTACACAGATGTCAATTTGACCTCGCTAGGAAACGAGGTCTAGGATGTCAAAAGAGAGATTTGACAAGAACAGGAGAAAACAATCGAAGTTTAGTCAGAAAATCATCAAATATAGCAAACCTATAAGAAGACAAGGTCTGACACCCATGCAAGTAATATGCGACTCATTGATATGATTAAGAATGATGTGTCAAGTATGGATGTCTATCATTCCCTTGTTTTCGACAAATTGTCACCACGCCCTACATCACGCGTCATCAAAATATTGAAGCCTTAAGAATCCAACGATTTACTAAGGGAATAGACAAAGTTAACCACGGTGTTAAGTATAAAAGCTTGTGGAAGCGACACATAGACCTAAGGATATACCGTTATATAAGAAACCTATTCTAGTATTTAACTCAAGCCGAGTAAAGTTATTAAGGGCTAATAACATCCGGAATGCACATAGATGTTCTCGACTCACTATGAAAACCATCGCTAAGATACAATATGACCATCCGAGAAGATAAAATTTAGAATACTAAAGAAAAGCTATGAGCTCCTATTATGGTTAAGATCAATATAGTGTGGTTAGGTGTTTAACTTTTCCATATTTTCTGACAGTTAGTCACCATGCCTCCCACCATGTATCATAGAATTTAAAAAAAAAAAAACTTAAGAATACAGCGATTTTGTCGATGATGGAAATAGAACTAACCACAATATTAGGCATAGAAACCAGTAAGAATGACATATAACTCTAAGAACGTAGCA
Source organism: Ambrosia artemisiifolia (assembly GCA_032199755.1). Classification (NCBI taxonomy): domain Eukaryota; kingdom Viridiplantae; phylum Streptophyta; class Magnoliopsida; order Asterales; family Asteraceae; genus Ambrosia; species Ambrosia artemisiifolia. The sequence goes on along the minus strand of CM063524.1, from coordinate 23,189,011 downwards.
TTATATAAGGTCCCCACTTTGGTATATAACCTACCCTAAGCATAAGTTCTGAAGAATCAATAATTTTTTTTTATCAGAAAACATATAGGATTTCTATATTTTTTTAAAAAAGCACGTTTTCTATCAGGGTCTTGGGGAGATTTCAAGTACGTTTTCGAGGCATCAAAGGTGTGGTGGGTTAGCTGCGGTACACCCTATATATAAACACCAATAATGCATCAAAAATAAAACTGAAAATCAAACCCAGGACCAACACTAGTTTGTAGACAGTTTGAACTATTTGTTTCAAACCTACATGTGGCATAAGGTTTAGCGTGGAAACACATAAATTATGAATAGGGTTAAGAAAAGAATTATGTACGTATGGGAGTGTAGACCCGAACGTTGAATCCGAGTATGGAGCATACTGGATTGCAATGATAGATAGCTTGAAAATAATTCCGAGGACGGAATTCCATTAACGGGGGGAGAATGTAACACCCCGGTTTTAGGGCCCAGAATTTTTCGCACAATATTATTAATATATAATTATTAAATGACCAAAAACGAACAATAAACAGTACGTTTATATACGAAGTCAAAAACCAAACCCGATAGTTATAACCAAAGATTTGAATGAGATTATATAAATATATTATATATGTAACCGGACCAATACGCAATACGAACCGAACCCGACTCACGATAGTGATTAGTCACCTATTGGGACATGTGTCACCTTCCAAATGGTGACACATGCCCCCCACCTTTGTTTAACACCTAAAACCCCCACCCTCTATATCTTCGACAAGAAGACACACACACCTCACCACTCTGCTCTTATCCATCCTAACCAAAACAACAAACACACACATATCTGCAAGTTTATAGAAAGTGTCGGAGAAGAGGAGCACCGGTCCTAGTACCTGACCGGCCGGTGTCTTGGAATTCGGAAGTAAAGAAGGACGGAGAAACTGGTTGTACAGGTGATGGTAGCATCGGTTGTAATCATGGCGGCGGAGGCGGTAGGTTCCGGTTCCGGTTAAGGCTACTAATGAACTGATGATAATGTTTTCGATCAAGGATTCGACAAGTTATGTAAATTTATTAACCTTTCTAGTATTCATATTTAGTTCTTGACAATTGATTATTGTGGTTGATGGTTACTTGATAGGGATGACGGTTGGGATTTGTAACAATAGAAGTGGGTTATGAAGATTATAATGGTTTAATGGTGTGACAACAATAATAGTAAAGATGAACAGTGGGGTGAGATAATTAAATGTGATGGTGGTTAGGATACTTATAAGTAGTCATAGGATGGTTAAGGATGATGATGGCGTAGAGGATGTAATTGTAGTAGGAGGCCATTATGGTGATGGATGAGGTAGTGATTATATGGTAATGCTATAGTGATGAAGTTTAGTAGGGAATCAATTATGGTGACAACATCAGCAGATAGGTAGGTAAAGGTTGATGAAGTTTGGAGCATACACAAGGCTGTTTTGGAGAAAGTCAAAGAACAAGATGAAGCATGGAGGAGACGGTCAAAGCTTGGTCAACAGGATTATACAGGATGGTTACGAGAGGGAAGGTATAAACCACGACTTAAGTTATGTTTTATAAGTAAATTACTTATATATTTATCACTCGCGTATAAGCACGTGTGGGACCTTACGAACCTATCGAACTCATACTAGTTAACAAGATATATACAAATATTAGGACTATACAACCTTTTGAGAATACGATGTATAGAGATATAGATAGCCGGATAATACGTCTCGGACATTGGAACATATGATGTTATAGATGACCATTGAGACATTGTCTTGGTTATTAAGTGAGATAGACAAATGCATTGAGACATCTACATAGGACATTGGACATAAGGTGAGATCACACAGACATTAGTGTAGCTTGGTTATTGTATATGATACGGACATGAGATAATAAGTGTAACATTTCGGATCTCGAACAAATAAATACACAAATGGGATATTTAGATATTACTATGAACAATGGATTCGACACATAATACTAGAACAAGGATCTAAGTTTACAACTACTTATACTTGAGCCTCGATTATTGATGATAATGTATTTTGATACAAGCATGGCATTATTGGTAGATAGGAATAATGTTACTGATATAACTTTGATAACTCGATTGACTATTGTAAGCATTGGTATAAGAGTGTTATTGGAACTATTACCATCCATTAATAGGCATTATAAGTACTACAATTAATATGTTACACAAAGTTAATTAGATACTCATTTATATATATGAACTCATGCTTAGGTGTCAGATGGATAATGGAAAATAAGAACCTGAAATTAGAATAAAGTCAAAACAATAAAACAACTAAAGGTCCTGGCTCATCCACACGTGTAACCGCGATGCTCGGTTACATCCACTAATGATTGTTATTACATTAGGACTTTGGACAGGAATCGTAAATGGGCTCAGGACATCGGATATATATAATAATGCAACCAAAGGTGAGTTCCGTGTACCTTCCCCTTTTTAATGTTTAACTGTTTTGGGGTGAATACATGCTTGTGTGTGTTTTAACTACTTGATGTGACAAGGTGCTCCCAAAACCAGATTCACACTCATTAACCCAAGGGATTGGGCCACTTAATGTATGGGTAGTACTACTTGGGGAATCCCCCACGCACAGTGGATCCGGAAACCCGGAAAACCCTCTACTGAGGTCTGCGGACCGTTGTGGCATATATTTTGCCATGGGAATCCATAATGGGAGTAAATGGATTCAGTGTTAGGTTTGAGGTGTGACTTGTACATCACCATGTGTTGTGTTATGTGAACTTGCTTTTGAGATGACAAACTTGTTTTGGATTTACTTAACTATTACACGGACTCACCAGCGTAATTGCTGACCCAAACTCTTTTAAGCATGTGTTCAGGTACTGCGTTTGGACGATCATGAAGACAAGGTATATGCTTGCTTGTGTGGATTAGAGATTGTTATGTTAGAAGATTCGAGATATAAGCGTTGCGGATTAGAGCTTCTAAAGTTATGTACGTGTAGAGATCGGATTGATTAGTGAAACACATCCCATCAGCTGCTTAGACGACCGCTGCGATTCGTCCCTGCTTAGTTATTAGTTTATTTATTTAAGTTGTGTATTTATATATTTTGGAATAGAATTTGTATTAAACAATAAATTTTAGTTATCGTTGCTTCCGTTGTGCAAGTCTGTTACCAATCTGTCATTTCGACCAGCCCCCACCGGGTCGGGTTGTTACAACATGTCATCTCCTCATTCCTTCCTAAGTGATTATGAGTGAAGTAATGTTTTTATGTATTTTTATATTACGTGTTTAATTATTTTTAGTTAATCGTTAGGACTTAGTATGTTTAATTAGGGTTATATATGTTTAATTAGAGCTTATGTATGTTTAGTATTATGTGTTTGTAATTCTAATGTTTTTACTTGATTCCTACTTTTTTTAGTTTAATTATTTTTATTGTAAATTTAAATAAATTACATTTATTTATTATTTAAGTAAACTATGTATAAAAAATAAAATTTAAATAAATAGGTAATGATTAAAAAATGAGTGAGGTGAAGTGAGAACTAGTAAAATCATAATAGGAGATTGTGAAAAAAAGTTAATGAAGGTGGCGGGGTGATGTATCAGTGAGACAACAATTACTTTATATTGTGGAGTGAAAATAAGTAAAACCATGATACTTAACCTTAGAAATATTAAAAATAATTAGATCCCTACTCTCTATCTAGACTTTTATTTAAAGATTGAAATGCTTGTTCTTGGTTGTTTATGCCCTTCTTTGATAAACCAAATAAAATGTGGTATCTTTTACATGTGAAGATTGAATCAATCATAATAATTACATGCAATTTTCTTTAAATGAAAACGGACTATGGGTTCAAAATTGCTTACAGTTTAGATTCTTTAATTTGGATTTATGTCTGATTATTATTAATTTAACTTTACACCCCCTCAATTTTATTAAATTCATAAAACTCACCTCAAGTTTTTTACTTGATATCACTTGACAAAAATGAGCCCCTACTTTCAAACTTTACAAAAAAAGACCTCATACTTTCTAACTTTTCTTCCACTCTCAAATTTTTGACATGCAACTCATTCTATTCTCATTCTAACAAACATTTTGACGTAAATTTAATTAAAAAACGAGTCTGATCAATTGTAGTCTATACCTTATTTTTTTAGCGTACGCCGCCGCCGCAACACACGACGGGTAAAAAAACTAGTATCAGTTAATCCATATGAGCTTTGTGAAATATGGTTGATGGGTGGTTCATTTGGTTGCAGATTGCTTTAAAAAGGCAAATATTCTTTATGTTCTGATCAAGAAATGTAAATTACTGTCTTGTTCTTGCAAACCACATGTAATGCCAATAAGCTGGTCAAACTGATGTTCATGTCCAAACCATTGAAGCCGACCAAACCGCCCAAACTGAAGCAAGTCCGCTGGTTTGAGATTTATGTTGCTCGATTCAAGGATGGGTTTTGGTGGTTTACTGGTCTGGCCAATGGTTTGAACTTGGAAACTATTTAGCCTTTTTGTTCATTTATATGTATTATATGCATAAACCATCTTTATATCATTTCATTTCGAGTAAAGTGCACGGATGGTCCCTGTGGTTTGCCCAAATTTAAACTCTGCTTTTCAGCGTTTCGAAATTACATGTATGAGATCTGTGGTTTGTATTTTGTTTCATTGATGGTCCCTGACTTGGATGGAGGTTAAGTTTTTCAGTTAAGTCAATGTGAAATTACTAAATTACCCTCATAAAAGCATCTTATTCTCTTCTCCTCCCACATAATTTTGGCAGCCACAATAATCAAACCCTACTCTCTCTCTCTCTCTAACCCATCTCTCTCTCTACCTCACGTTCTCTCTCTCTCCCTCTAACCGACGCTCGAGACCATAGCTATCACCATAGCTGTAGCATCATCATCATTATTTCAGATTATTATTAAAGAAAAAGGGATGGGTTGGGGTTTTACCGGTGCCTGTCGATTGTGTGGTGGTGGAGGCGGCGGCGCTGCCGTGTACCACCACCCATCTCCTCCTCATCTCCGATCTCTTTCTCCCTTTCTCTCCTCTTTCTTCCTCCGATCCTTCTCTTTTCCTTCTTTCCCGTTCGATCTCTCTTTCTTTTATTCTGCTTCCTCTTTCTCGCTGCTTCTCTCTGTCTTTCTCCTGGTTCTTTCTCTCTAACTCTCTTCTTTTGAATCAACAGACGTGTGTGGATGTGTTTAATGTGTGTGTGTCTCGTGTTTTCAACAGAGAGAAGGGATGGGGTGGTTTGGGGTTATGGTTGTGGTTCGGTCTGATTGTGGTTGTGATTGTGGTTCGGGTCTTGCTTCGAGATGGGTTTAAGTCGGGTCAGATCTGGTTGGGTTAGTGGTGGTGGTGGTGGTTGGAGGAGGAGGGGGTGATGATTGTTGTTTGAGGAGGAGGAGGTGGTGGTGCTGGTCATATACACAAAAGATTAAACTGCTCGGATGGTCCCTATGGGTATCTTGGTCATTTTATATGACTTAACTGATAAAATTTAACGACGTTAGCTGGTAGGGACCAAAATGTTATAAAATGTCAACGTTGGGGCCCATTGAAAATATATGGGGGCATACGTGAAATTTGGGCAAACCACATGGACCATCCGTGCACTTTACTCTTTCATTTCAATATATAATACAAACTATTGTTTAGATAGAAAAAAATTGCTAAATTGTCCAAACCGAATCACTAAACCACCGAAACTATTCACTTTGGCCGGTCCACCACGCCATCCGGTTTCCAAAAACCGGGGCTAGCGGTTTCTAACCAGTTGAACCGGACCGTGAACACCATAGGTAAAAAAATAGATTATTAAACCATGCGTAGTGGGGGGCTTTATATATAAAGCCCCCATTCCTGATTGGTCCACGTGGCTGCTGAGTCAGCATGGAGAGAGAAACTGAAAAAGGGGTGTAGTGGTGGGGCTTTATATATAAAGCCCCTGAATCTGATTGGGCCACGTGGAATTATTTTTTTTATTCTTTTAACTCAAAATAATTAAAATAAAAGGCAAATAAATATAAAAAAATTACAAATAATATTAAAAAACACACAACTAATATTAAAAAAAAGTTACAAATAAAATTAAAAAAAAAAATTACACACCTCCTAAATTACTTATTTAAACATTACATATTCCTAAATTACTTAATTAAACACATAATATAATCCTAAATTACTTATTACAACCTAAACCTCCCACTACGGAGAGTAGTTGTCCCAGTCCTCGAGTGTGTAGTACTCGGGGGATAGGGAACGTGAGCTGTCCCGTCCATCGGATCTCGCATCCGAGGGGAAATAGTAGTACTCACGAGGAGGGGTTGGCATGCTCCAGAGGCGCTCCTGCTCCTCAATTTCCCTGAGGGCTTCCAAGCCCTCAGGAGTTGGGTCCCCATATTCACGGGGTGGGGTGGTCTGGTGGTGGTGGGTGGGAGTATTCTGGGGGGTGGGGGTAGGTTGGTGGTAGGGGGTGGGGATAGGTTGGTGGTGGGTGGTGGGGATAGGGTGGTGGTAGGGGGTGGGGGTAGTCTGGTGGGTGGAGATAGGTTGGTGGTAGGGGGTAGGAGGAGGAGGGGTGAAGGTTGGTGGTGCCGACAACATCAGTCGGTCCATTTGATGAATAGCCATGGTATAATCCATGGCCCAGGCCCATTCTTCATCCGTCCAGTCATCATCGACTTCAGGATGAGTTGGTGGTGCCGCAGCAGGATGAGGGGTGAAGGTTGGTGGTGCCGCAGCAGGAAGAGGAGGGGGATATAACCAATGTTGTGGAGGAGGAGGAGGAGGAGGAAGAGGAGGTTGTGCAGCAGCAGGAGGAGGAGAGGATGTGAATGGTAGTCTCCGGGGACGGCCCCGTCCCCGGACCCGGCGAGTGTACTGCCGGACATTAGATGGTCCGGCAGCTCCTGGTTGAAAACCGCCCATGTTATTCATTGTGTTGAGGATTTGAGGGTGAGGAAAAGGTGTGACTGAGAATTGAGATGAAGTGTTGTATTTATAGGGTGAGAAATATGACCGTTTGGGGGGAAAACGTTTGAATTTCAAAATTTGAAATTCAAACGTTTGGGGGGAAAATTTGAATTTCAAACGGTTTGAACAGTAACCGTTTAAAATTCATTTTTTTATATAATCTATTTTTTTATTATTAATTTTACTAAATATTATTTTTTTATATAATTTATTTTTTTATTATTATTTTATTAAATCTAAATAATTTTCTATTTAAATTATTATTATTAATATTGTTATGTTTATTATTATTATTAAAAAAAATATATATGTTTGACCGGATTTTTTGACCGAGCCACGTGGCACCTTCTGATTGGCTGGTGCATATTGAGACCGGCGTTATCTTCATAAAGGCCCCCCCCCCTGGCCTATAGCGCCGGGGTGTAGTGGTGTGGGGGTGCTATATTTTAAAATTTTGCACAATTAGCGCCCCACTACGGGCAGTCTTACAGTCCAAAGTCCAAACGCGGCTCTGTTAAAGTTATTGCTGTTTTTGTGGGACAAATCACAAAAGTGAGAATTATTTAAAGTGATCATTTATAAACTGATATTCAATTCAATTCATACAAATCAGAATACAAATTGTAATGTGAACTTTTTGACTCTTGAACATATTCTTGTCTCCTATAATGCATTGATGATGCTTTTTCTAGATAACAACAAAGAGATTGATTCTTTAAACACCATCAAGACCAATCCCAAGACTTTCTTGACATTAAAGTAAAGCACCCTTCTAATATTATGCAAATTAACCACTTTACTTTAATCCATCTTTTCTACTAAAAAACAATCAAATTTCACATACCCTTTTCTTGATCCATCTCAAAGACTCCAAAAATGGGCAAATTTTGGGTAGAAATATGTTTGATTTCTGCTAGAGGACTCACAAGAACTTCATCACTATGGAAGCTGCAATGGTTTGCTGTTGGCTGGATTGATCCCAACAACAAGTATTGCACAAAAGTTGATGCTTCTGGGAATGCAAATCCTGTATGGAAAACCAAGTTTTCGGCTTTGGTTGACGACTCGGATTCAAGATATGAAGATTTGGCACTCAGTGTTGAAGTTTATAGTAGAGATCCTGTGTTTTTGAAAGAGAGACTACAAGGGACTGCAAGTGTTGGTCTGAAAGAGTTTCTTGATAAGCATAAGAACTGTTCTGATGGTTTGAAGAATGCTGAAGAAGTTGGAAGTTTTCAGTTGAGGAAGAAGAATTCGAATAAACCACAAGGATTTGTAGATGTATCGATTCGAACGTCGCAAGAGATGAATGAGGATAGTTCATATGAAGGTAAGTTTGTGAATTCCTAACATTAGCCGAAATATGATGCCGACCCAAGATGATAATAATAAGATTTTGGTGATATATCATGTTCGGGTTGACTTGTTTAACTCGTTTAATATAATCCAACATGTCGTGTTTAGATTTACTTGTTTGATTCCTTTTATTAAATTGATTGATGCGCTTAAAATTAGAACAAACTTATTACAAATATATGTTATACAGCAAACTTGTTAACGCGTTTAACCCATTTATTATTACACTTTTGGTATACAGGAACAGTTTTTGGTATTAAAAAAATAAAATTTATAACCAATGGTTATACATATGAATTTCAAAAGTTTACTAAACAAGATATATTTGTAGTAATATCCACATCTGTTAGAGTCATGGTAGTGTTTGTGTTTGGATTCTATAGATGATGGTGTATTGGTTTTGAGGGTGATTTCTAAATGCACTTATTCTCTTCGACTCGCGCAGGCAATGATGTCGGGATCAAGCTAAGGATTCGTGACCATGGCGTGAACTTGCCACCGCGAGCCACACATTCAGAATACCATTTGCAGGAAAATTATCCAACCCCATTGCCACCAGGTCCAAGCTACAACCAACCACGAGCTGCACCGCCACCAATTTATGCATTAACGGGCGGATCCAACCATCAACCGCCACATAATCCGCTAGGACCAAGCTACCATCAACCGCAAACTCAACCACCACCACCTTATAGTTTTGGCTATATGCCATCCTCTTCAAACAATAACTTACCACCAAGTTATATCAACATGCCACCCGTATCGGGTGCAAGACCTGGACCGGGGGCTGGACCGGGTTTTGCAATGGGGTTAGGTGCTGGAGCATTGGCAGCTGGTGCAGCCATCTTTGGAGATGATTTCGTTTCAGGGTTTGATCCTCCTTTCTGACGTTCAATACTTGTATCATGTTTCCTTAAATAACATATGTTTGATGTTTACATGTGGTTTTTAGTATTATTTTGAGGTTACAATTGCTGACATGACCTGAAACACGACATGACTAACTCCATATGAAAATAGGTTTCGGTGGGTTTATAGGGATTGTACTAACATTAAACAATTTTTACATTGTGACGGAACCGGTACTGGCAATGGTTCATTTGGTTCTTCAGCAGTGGCGGATCTAGAAAGAATTTTGAGTAGAAACGATCAAAAAAAAAAAAAAAAAAATTCGCCATAGTATCATACAATGTGAAGAAAATAAAGATAACAACATGATAATAGATAAAGTTAGACACATACCTAATAGATTTCGCCCCTTCGGTTCTTGAAAGCTTGAAATCAAGCCATTACGTCATATTCTTTTACTTTATCAAAAGTGTCTCTTTCAACCGCTTAAATCAAAGCATTGTTCAAATAGTTCTCACCCCTTCTATTGCGTAAATCCGTCATGATAAGCTTCATCTTAAAAAAACACCCCTCAACGGTTGCGGTTGCAACTGGCAAAACTAATGCTAACTTCAACACCCGATAAACCAAAGGAAAAGTTTTATGTTTTCCGGTTTCCACCATTACACGAGCAAGATCACACATTCCATTTAGTTTTGCAAATTTATCATCTTCCTTTAATGTGTGATAAAATACCGAAAGATCACCCGAAAGACATCCTCTTTCCTCTTCACTAAAATCATTCGGATACATCTCACAAAATGCTAGGATCTTAGGTATGTCAAACTTAGAAAACGAATCACAAGGATTTAAACCCGAAATATTTTCTATCAAAGTAGTTGATACCTCACTGAATCGACTTCCAAGTTCTTGAATTTGCAAATCCAAAACCGTATTAAAAACTTTAACTTCAAAATGATGTCGGTTAGTAACGACATTCTTACGGTTTCTTTGATTACCATAACTTTTTGACATTTCTACCATCTCAATCTTATTTTTTTCACAAAAAGATGTCACCTTTGCCAACATTTCAACAAACCCGTTTTGTCTTAAATTATTCAATGCTCGCTTCGTTCCGTTTATCAATTTAGCCGCTTGTAACAAATCTTGACTCTTTTTTTAAAGATGTTTTGATAGAGCATTTGTGAGGCCTAGAATATCATCTAACTAGTGTATATAAAACACAAATTCAAGCTTCTTAAAATATGATAAAATACCTCTTGCATTAGATCGTTGTTGAATACTCTCTCCTTCTTCTTTAATAAAAGCAAGTACTTCAACAACTTCCGGAAATAATTTAAGCAAACTTATAATTGTTCTATGATGAGAACCCCATCGTGTATCTCCGGCTCGTGCAAGGGAAACCTCTTGGTTTAATCATCTTCCGGTCTTAATCTCACCTAGAAGAATTTCTTTTTCCACTCTTTCTCTTTTTCCCTCCAACATGATTGCTTTTCGCTTACAAGAAGCAGAAACCGTATTAACGTAACTTGATAACGTATATTAATTTTTAGTAGCAACGTAAATTTTATTTCAGTAGTAACGTTTTTGAAAAATCGTAAAAAAAAAATCCACTACGCGCGCACGTTTGAGGAGCAGCGGGCGCGACACCTAGTTCAACACTAGGTCCGCCCCTGGTTCTCAGTAACCAATTAATAGTTTACCCTATAACATTGAGCTAGTTGTTCTACTAGTCTTCACAAGTGTGTTTAAGAGGAGAAGTTGCTTGTTAAATCAATAGATTCCTAAAAATGAATGTTTTTGAGTAAAACCTTACTCAGGTTATCTCTTGTGTCCTGAAGATGAAAGGTTATAATGACCGGCTTCAAAAGCTTGGTTTTCCATAAGGCTATGAGATTTGGTTTAAAACCCTAACGGTTTTAAAGCTCCATGCCTACATCACATAGAGACTGGGGGCTTTAAAGCCCCTACTTTAACTAAGGTGTTGTGGTTTTAGGTCAGTATTCCATGATTTTTTAAATTAATTTAAATCTATTTCTTAACAGATTTTAAAATAAAAAATTACATAATTAAAATAAAAATAACATAACTTAAGTAAAAATAACAAAATTCAAATAAAAATATATGATTAAAATAAAAAGCTATTTGATTAAAAATAAAACATAATCCGTTGGTGGACAATATGTTATGAAGTGGGATCGTCAGCACAAATTTCCTTAGTTAGGACTGATAGTGGCTAACACTTGATAGTGGATTAGTTATATATAATGCTGTTTTTTTTATCAAAATATGTTTAGCAGTGTCAGAGCCTTCGTCAACAAAACAAATTCCGTCCACTCTAATATTTTCTTCTCATCTCAACTATTCTCCTTCCTTCTCTTACTACAATAATTTGAAGGTTCAAATTTAAAAAAAAAAGTGAGGAGGTTATAAACTTATCAATGTTTTAAACGTCGTTCATACAAGCCAATAATACTGGTAATACTGGCCGTCGTCCCCGAGTCTAGTACGATAAGGGCCGTTAAACCAACAAACTCAAGTCTAGTACGATAAGGGCCAGTTAAACCAGCAAACGGCACCTACGATAAATCCGATAATATCCCGGTTTAGCAATCTACAAAATTGATCTTTAAATTTTAATAAAATCCCAACAATTCCGAGATTTATCCTCCATATTTGGGTAAAAGGTGAAAAAAAACCTAGCAATCATTGATCGCTTACAAACAGTTCCAGTCTCACACCCAAAAAATCTCAACAGAAGGCAAGCATGGTGGTAACGTAGGTTGGCGATCAAGAATATCTATACTATATTATAATGCATGAGGCAGGGACTTCTTAAATTTTAAACAATACAAATATAATTGCTTAAGGTACAACACTAAATGCACATAATAAAGATTTTTTAAAGGCAAATATGTCTTTTAGTTAGGGTGAAACAACCTAAACTATAAACATGCTTCTAGAAGCAAAGCTACAAGAGGTGGTTATACAATCCTAGGCTCCGTCATTATCTCTTCTCAAATGACAAATCAAACAACCCTCCGACACCACCGCCATCGCTCTCCTCTCAACATCACATCCCTGATTTTGAATATGCCCCTCTTAGCATTTCTCATTTACAATTTCTTGATTATCGTCATTTGTTTTACCATCATCGTTATCTCACCTCTTTCTTGCAATTGGATTCCTAAAACAGGTTAGTATCATTGCTACCATAGGTGCTGTGTTTGATTGAGATCTAATATGCCAACACCATCCCTAATCTCTAATTATGAGCAATATCAGGTCACCATCTCAAAGATAAGTTATAAGCCATAAACCCTACCCTACCATACAGACAATAAGCCTTCATTTAATTACCTGAAACAATTTTCATCCTACATAACAATCAACACTTCTTATCTAATGTCATTCACCACCGACTTTCGATTCTTCCGATGTTACACTCACCTACCCTTACTGCTTTCCGCTCCACGATTCCCGAGACAGGGATGTTACATCGTCATGAACCTACGGTTCCTTTCATCCATGTCACGTTTCGCCCGTCTGAAGGTTCTGCGGCTAAGGGTTTGGATGACGGTGGTCTGTTGGCAGAGATGAGCGGTTAAGGGCGATGAGGGTGAGAGAAGGATACTTATGACGGAGCTTCATAAAGAGGCGACTGACGCGTATGTCGTATGCTATGTCTGTTTTGCTTGGTCGAGCTTTGCCTGATGTTCGTGATGGGTTGAAGCCGGTACACCGACTTATATTGTGAGTGTCTTTTTAAGGTTATTTATTATTTGTGTGTAGGGTTATATATCATTAGCATCAATTGTAGCTACCCTGTTTGCAATAAAATGTTTCAACTTGTATGTTTCTTTATTACTAACTATAGTCGTAGTTACTCGCGCTTTTCAGCGGGACACTGTTTACACCCGTAAGTTGTCGCGGGACGTGGTTTGAATTCTGTACGTATTGAAACAGACATGCTAACATTACCAAATAAATGATTTGTTGCATATAACTCCATCATTCGTGTACTTCCTTATAGCGATTTCAATCGGACTAGCACATTGGGTAAACAACGGAAACGATTGTTGTAGATTACACGATTTGATTGTGTTTTTGCTTATTTGGTTCAGTTCATTCTAGGGCTTCTTTTTATTGCTTGTATATGCTTTCAATCCAATCCAATTTGGTGATTCGTGTATGTTGATTAATGTAATTAATGCTTAATGGGAATTTAACATGTTTAGTGTTGCTCCTGATTCGATTTTGCAGGTAGTTCACAACGTAAGAATGTTGCAATGCTTGACAGTGATGGCACCTATAGTGTGAGTTCATTGTCTTCGGTTCGATCTAATTATGTGCTGAGTTTTGCCGTGGAATATGTACACCTCTAAGAAAGCGTGTTGGATAAAATTGTATGAGAAAAGGTAATTATTTGTTTCAAATTAATGTTTTGAGATTGATTATTGTTTTACGTATAGCTTGTGCGACAGTGGATCGTATCACTTGGGATATGGATTTCATCTAACCTTGCAACCTCTTAATATAAACAACATATCTTTTCCCTTGTGTTGATATACCATGAAATACAAAATACGTGGATTTTTTTATGCTACTATAGTTCTATGTGATTTTTTTGGTATTTGCTTTCAAAGGTTACTCTCTGTATCAAACAGTATTGTTAATTTTATGCTTCTATAGTTCTATGTGATTTTTTTTATTTGCATTGGATGTGTATGCTCTCTACCTATTATAGTTTCATTTTCTTTTTTATTTATGTTGAAATAGTAGAAATTTGAACATAAGCAGGTCTTTTCACTTTCCAGCCAGCTAAGTTTGCTTCATTGAATATTATATGATCCATGTTTTATGCATACCAAATCTAGGTAATGCCTATTTTTTTCTTGCAGTGTACTACATTGAAGCCGTTGAGTAATAGAGTGTTGGTGAATATTAATGCTGCAGTGGAGAAGAATTCAGTTGGGCAGCACAAGGCGGATGTAAATGTGAAGGTAACGTGTGTACGGTAAGAGTGAAATTTTTAACTCATCTACTTATGAACAAATATGTGCATTTGTTAAGGATATTTGGTTCTTTGTATTAAATATATGTAAGTTACACATTTATGCTTTTTCTATTTGCAGATTAGTATGTTTTTTGTCTTTAAGTTGCAAGTCGCATTCCCTGTTATAAGTGAAGATCTTCCGGAGAGAACTGAAGCCCCAAATTGCTTGGTATGCTTTATTACTAAAACAAAACTATTTTGACGTCCCCACACATTATCTATATGAGTCCTCAACATTACTTGCTCATAGCCCAGTCAGCTAAGGGATTAATGCAAACCTTTGAAAGCAAACATGTAAGTGATTTTCTCTTATTTTTTTGTATGCAAATTGATATAAATATAAACCTTCAACCCGTTTATTGTTTGGTCAAGGATAGACTTGCACCGAGTTGCTAGATTTGCTAGACTTGCACCTTTCTGAGGATATGATCTAGGATAGATGTTCGTGGAGACGTAGGATTAAGGTTAAGGACTTTTAGGAAGATGATATTGTTTTGTATCAGTTTCTCGATGTAGGAACTTCGCTTTTTTTAGTCTGTTTCGGTGGCATGAGTTTCTATTTGATATGTTATCTGCTCCTAATTTATATTTTCATAATTTCTCTGATCTTCTAGCGTAGTAAAAACATCTTTAGTATTTTTTATATGGTTGTGTCTATACATATTTTTATTACTCTTTTGTCTGGATATGAACTTGGAGCCGAGGGTCTCACTAGAACCAGTCTCTATATCTTTTGGGATAGAGGCAAGGTTTGCCTACATCCCACCCTCTCTAGACCCTACGTATAGCTTGACTGTTGATGGGATTTGACTGGATACAATTGATTGATTGATTGAACCCGCAGTTATGAATATAGTGTTTTTAGAGAAATTAAATGCCATTCTAAGGTGACTTTACAATATTGTTTCATAGTTATGAATTTAGTGTTTCTAGAGAAATTAATATAATTATTCAAAATATCCATTTGTAGTTTTATCTAGATCCATAAATGCTTACAACTGTGATGCGTGATGATTGTCAAACAACACTTGATGCAAGAGTCAAGGGATATGGCAATGTTGTCTATGCAGTTAAGGTAGATACGCAGTTTATCACGTGATTGTGATGGATACATTTTATTTTTCATTTTTTATTATGCCATCTTATGTTTTGGTTTGTAATGTAATTTAGTGACATTATGTCTTGATTTGTTTTCATGGTACATATTATTATTATTATTATTATTATTATTATTATTATTATTATTATTATTATTATTATTATTATTATTAATCAACTTAAAAGAGTTATGATTTTATTTGACACATTTTCTAATTTTGTTTATAACTTCAAAGAAAGTTTTGCCATATTATTACGTTAAAGTACCCGAACACTAGACGAGTATACACTATATCACCAAAGAATTGATAAATTAACATAAATGAACATGGTGTTCGTGTTTGTTCATTTAATTTTAATCTAACTCGAATACATAATCAAACACATTTTTGTGTTCTGTTTGTTCATTAAGAAATTTGTTATGTTCGTGTTCGTTTATGTTCGTTCGCTTAAAACCTAAACGAACAGTTCATGAACGAACATAAACGGACGTTCAAAAAATAATAAATGTAAACAATTTTGTATTACTAAAAAACCCAATTACTAATTGGTTATTTATTTATACAAGTAGCTAAAGTCCAATTTATGTTTATATTTTTGTATATATAACTACGTATATAATTAATAAGCTTAAATAAACATAAATAAACGAACACAAAATTTGTTCATGTTCGTTCATTTAAGTAAACAAACAAAAAAAATTTCTTCGTGTTTGTACGTTTGTTAAATAAACGACATAAACGAACTTCCCGCCAAACAAGTTCACGAACAGTTCATGAACATTTGGTTCGTTTATAGGCCTATTTATACCTTTATTTCATGTATTTACATCTCCATTTCATGTACTTTTAGGCAAAAAAAAAAAAGCCAAAGTTTGATTTTTGTTATTTACCAAAATTAACTAAACCGGACTAAAAGCCGATAATCTAACAATACTAACCGAACCAAGGAAGTGATTGTTTAATAAGATTGATTAATTGATGACTTTGATTTTAAATAGTTTCGGTTGAGACTAATAATTGAACTGAACCAAACAATACACACTCTTAGAAGTGTTTGTATTCCCCGCTGCATCGCGCGGGCACTCTACTAGTTTTAGCAAACATAGATTTCATGCATTGGATATAATTATTTAAAGTTTGACTATAGTCATCCCAAATTAAAAACTTAAAAGTGTATAGTAAAAGGATCACGTTAACACACAACAACTTTGTCCCAAATAAAACATTATACCCATAATGTATAGTTTACCAAACCCTATTTTCAGTAATCGAATCCTTTAACTACCTGAAAAATACACTTAAAATGTGTTAACACAAGATTGGTGAGCTCAAAAGTTTCAATTTACAAAATAAGAGGTTGTTTGGTAACATCTGAATGGTCATTAAGAGGCTATATCTGAATGGTTTATAGCATCTTAATGGTTAAGATGTAATCTTAAGTATGAATAGTTAAGAGGTAACATCTTAATGGTTGCCTCTTAACCATTCAGACTTACGGTTACCTCTTAACCATTCAAAAATTATGAACCATTAAGAGGTAGCCTCTGAATAGTCATTAAGAGACTACCAAATCCTATTCTTTCCTTTTAACTTGATATGCAAGCTTTCAACTAAAAGTTACTTTTTAAACTTGACAGACGTATTAATAATCTTAGACAAACATGTGATATTGTAATTTAGCTAGAGGCGCAACCAAAAGCCCATAATCAATACGAGACCTTATTTTCCCTTTTTAATTCCCTTTCAAAATATATTCCTCACACCTTGACCAGAGCGACTGGTCGTTGAACGTGGGTTGTCAAACCCAATAGATCTACCAATATATACGATGCCTTCATTGAGGCTAATGATTATGGCGGTGGGAAAATCTCTGTGGATACATCTTACTCAAGGGCCACATTTTATTGTTGTCTATTATTCATGTCTACTTCAAAAACAAGCATGAGTTTCCTCACAACCTAAATAAAATATTATTTAAAAAGGGGTTGTGAAACTCACATTAACGCACGTCAATTTATGTAGCAACCTCAAAGCTCAAGAAATCGTCCTAACCGTTCCCTATCCCTACACAGAATGGACACTTTTAATGGGCAATCATTAAGTCTACCACGCAAGTTGTACACCCATTCTACTTGACTTAAGGGGGAAATTAAGGGGCACTACCCGTGAGGTTTTTTAACTTCACTGATTTCAACCAATCTTACACTACCACATCATTTCACTGATTTCCTTCACTGAAACCGTTTTTTAAAGGCAACACTCCACTGATTCACTTCACTGAAATGTTTTTTATTATTTTTTAAATAACATTAATTAATCCATATTAGTTTAAATGTATTTGAAAACAAAAATTTTATATTTTTAATAAAACATTATTTAATCCATATTAGTTTAAATGTATTTGAAAAAAAAAATCTATTTTTTAATAAACATTATTTAATCGATACACTACTTGCCCCACCTATCATTTCTCTTTATCTATTTATTTATTTATTTCCTCACACACAATACACCTAGCCATGCATACATCTATATCTATCTACTTCTTCACCATCTTCATATTTTTATTTGCACAGAACGTTAAAAAAAAGCATGCTCAACTTAAAAGAATATAGAGGGAGAGAAGAAATTAAAGAATATAGAGAGATAGAAGAGAGAGATTAGAAAGAAATAATATTTTATTTAAATTTACGTGTTCACATCCGTTAGATAGAACCAGTAAAAGCTTCACGGGATCCCTACCAGCACTACTGGCGGTGGTGTTACCGTGCTAGTAGTGAGGTACCTGTGCCAAATTCTGGTAACGCCCCGTCCCCCTAATAAAATGTTTATCCTTAAAAAAAATCGTTAACTTAAATTACCTGTTTGTGACTCAAATACTTGGGTATAAATTCATATTTTTAAGTGACAATTTATCTTTAAAAGATTATTTTAGCACTACAAATTACCACTAACATGATTATTATACTGATTAAATATTCTAATTCACAATTTTCATGCAAAACCTAAGTCATGTATACTACACATACTTAGTTAATATTCCACATATCAACAATTCCCAAAAATACTAAAATATCAACTATTACAAAAATTCATCCTTTTGTATAATATTCATGTCAAAATTCACATAAAAATAGTATATTTTCATAGGGTAGGGTTCCTGTAGGAAAATTGGTTTGTGTGAGAAGTGTAGGAAGGATTAAAAATTGATATGTATGCATCATTTTTTTGGACGTATTCATGATGTTTTGGATTGTTTTGTTTAGAAAAACAACAAACATAACAATTAATAACCGAAAACAATGTATTTTAGGCTTAAAACTTAAAACACTATGTCAAGAACATTTAGCATAGTGTTTTAAGTAATTACTACGGTGTTTTATCTGTAATTTAAATTCAATGACTATAATACATTGAATTGTGTTTTAAATTTTTGTATATTGTTGTGTTAAGTGTTTTTCAAGCAAAAACAACCCAAAACATTATTCCAAAATAAAAAACATGATGGCAACATGTCAATTCTTAATCCTTCTCACGCTTCTCACACAAATCAATTTTCCTACAGGATCCTCTACCTATTTTCATAAATCATTACTAAGACTAGTTTTCATTAAAAGAGATTCATTTTTCTCTCAATTTACCACTATTTCGTTAACATCACATATTTTAAATATTGTGGTAAAACGTGGAAACCACACATAGGCGGTGGATATGGACGGAGATGTGGATAGAAACAACATTTGAGACGGTGGCCAGAATTAGTGTAGCTTACAATCATCGCCGCCAATATCAGCCTCTGTCTCAAGTCGGTGAAAGCATCAATAATGACGCTAGACAGGTGGGTTTTGTGTAAGCTAGACCAACGAAGAAAGCATCAATTAATAAGAGGGTTTGTAGAACAACAAAGAAAAGAAAAAACAAAAGAGACGTGAGCCCACCGCCCAAAATGACAGGCAGGTTTGTGAAATAGCAAATAAGACACAACAAAGACGCGTATAAATAAAAGACAAAAGAAAGATCGAGTGATGGGTCAAAGGCACCAATATTTCTTCTTAAGAGCTATATAAATAAAATAATCGTCATAAAAGTTAAAAGCAGGTTAGGATCAAATACATGATGAAAGAAAAATAGTTAAATACCAAGTCGTAGGAAAGGTATCAACTAGACTCATTCAAGCGGCATTGGAACCGTCTCATCGAACCCTGTGATTTTAAATTTTAGATTTTCGCGTTTTTGGATATTTAGATTGTAGTTTTTAGAATTTTTGCTAGATTATTATGTCTTTTACATGACATTGTGTCTTTTTCTTTTTTTATTCAACGTGTCATTTTTGCTATTCAGTATCTTTTTATCATGATTGTATTATTTCTTTGTCATTATGTTTTTTTATATTGTTTTCAATTCTCATTTATTTTATGCTGCGTAGACAATTTGACACTATAAAAATATAAAAAGAATATAAATCGGTCATGATGCGTAATGATAAACGTAATTTGTTTCTATACACTATACTTTTGTCATCAAAATATGGAAAAACAATATTATATGTGTGTATGCGATATATTTGAAGGGAAAAGGACAGGACATCAGGACTCTATAATATAGTCACCTTTAACAAAATCCTTTTTATTAAAATACAACATATAAATATTCAAATTTTTATAAATAATTTTACTTTATTCTTATTGTTTTAGATATTAGATCCTCTATAAAAACTCCTTCCTTTTTCACAAAAGCAGTCTCAATATTTCCCTTCTTTCTTGTCACAAAACACACTCCTTCCTTCTTCATAACACATAGCTTACACCTTCCTCACAATTTTCACAAATGGAGTTTGCCCAAGGATCTTGAAACTTCAACAGAGACAAATGGTTATCTCGTTGTCTATACCAGGAACAAAAGATTATAAACAGAAAAATAGTGACCGATTGTTGTTGAGGCATTGATCAGTAGTTTTGTTACTTTAGTTGGAAATGACCGATCATCTTTTTATGAGTTTGGCTTAATATTAAAAGTTGATCGGCCATTTTTCGATATTAAGTAAGAAAAACACTAATTAATGCTTCAACAACATCGGCTACTACTTTATTGTTTTATTATTCTTTTGTTGTAATATACACGTTGTAACCATTTGTCCGATTGAGGTGATTCAAGGGCACAACCCATGCTTTTGGATCAAAGGTTGGTTCCAATAAATCTTAGAAAATACAACTAATTACTCAAAGTACCCGGTTTGGTTGTGTTAATGATTCATGGTTTAATACAAGATTGCTTTGAGTGGAGGGACTCAACATTGACGTGGAAGTGCATGTGGAAAAAAATGTAGCTGCTTATGACAAAGTGACCAAACATGAGAAAGCGTGCCTTGATAACCAACACGTATTTATACCTTTTGCATTTGAAACTTTTGGTTTCCTTGCGTATAAGGCGGTGGAGCTACTTAGTCAAGTCCAATAGGTCATGCATAGTCATGTTATGACCCCTAGATCTATGGATGTAGTTTTTAAAAGAATTAGTTTTGCTATTAAAAAGGGGCTAGCGGCGCAGCTTATTGCCCGCTTACCATCTATTTCGATGGAAGTGTTTGAAGTTGTGAAAAAAGAAGTTATAAATCAGTTACAGATACCTTTAATAAAAATTATATCTAAGGGTGTGTTTTGAGCTTGTTAAAATGGATAAGTTTAGTTACTGTTTGTCGAACAACTTTTTTAAACTAGGCAAGGTTTTGATAATATGTAAAGAATAAACATAATGAATCACTATCAGGTTCAGCGCAAATCTATCTTAAATTATAAAATATATTCAATTTTTGATATATAAATACAATTAGAGTCTTAGTTACTCGTGCGTTGTCGTGGGACACACTTTACACTCATGCATTACTGCGAGACATAATAAGAACTTTGTATATATATCGAAAGAGAAATATTAAAGTTACAGGTTAAATGTTATGTTGCCAATGTAACTTCGTTTTCATTGAGTTTTATACCCTCACGTTGAGAAAACTATAAATACGAGTACGATACCTGTACCAATGTTAAGACAGTATTGGTTTGGTTTTTCCACAATGAAAGAAAATATCACTATACTGATACCGAAAGTACAAGTACTGAAAAATGGCAAAAATGGGTAGTGGTAACCATACAGAAAATGATCGGTACGGTACGTTAACGAAAATGATTGGTGCAGTACAATACAGGTACCAAATGCTCATCTCTAAATATATATAATACCGTAACATGGAGAAAACTATAAATACTAATACGATACAGTTACCTATGTTAAAACGACGTTGGTTCATTTCTCTACAATAAAGAAACATAGCACTATACTGGTACTAAAAGTATCAGTCCAAAAAAACGACAAAAATAGGTACAGGTAACAATACCAGAAATGAAAGGTACTATACCATATAGTACGGTAATGAAAATGAGTGGTGCGGCACGGTACCAATACCCGACACCAAATGCTCATTCCAATATATATGTTGTGTGTACATTAACAACTTAGATAACACAATATATAATATAAATGTGTAGATTAGCAGTCTATAAATATATATGCATTGCATGCGTATTTTAGATGGTGACACTATTAAAGCGTCATTTAATTAATATAGTGTATACTAGGTTAGAGACCCGTGGGTATCCACAGTGCGGGCCTCTAGAAAAATATAAAAATATGAAAATAATATTTGTATTATTGAAGTTGTGTGTACATGACGTCAATAAAGATAAGTTAAAAAAATGCATCAAAATGTTATAAAATTATTCATAAAGCTTGAAATACTTCTTTGTACACAACGTTTGATGTTTTGTTCGTCAGTTTGCCATCTTCATCCAGTAACTATCTTCAGTCCATCTCGACTTTTGACTCTTGATAGCGCAACATACAACTGCCCGTGTGAAAAACAGGATCCTTCAAATACAACCCAACTCTGGATATGGATTGTCCTTGACTCTTGTTTATTGTCATTGCGAAAGAAACAACAAGTGGGAATTGTCTTTTGTTAAATTTAAAAGGAATTCTCTTATCCGAAGGTGATAAAGTAATTCTTGGGATAAACGTTCGCATTCCAATATTACTTCCTGAAATGATTATCCCTTCTATTACACGTTTTCCCATTTTAACAACTTGTAACCTTGTTCCATTACACAAACCGCTTTTCTGATCAATGTTTCTAAGTAACATTATCGGGACACCAACTTTCAAAACCAAACGGTGATTTGGTATTCCAGATAACTTAAGACCATTCAAAATATCAGGAGAAATTAAGCTTTCATCAACCTTTTCGTTAACATCTTCGGACTGACAAACACTATCTGAACTTAGATACTCAATTTCCTCACCAGGAAACATTGAAAGTAATCTATCATTAATTTCTTGAACGACTTCATTCTTCGGTGCCAATATAGCTCGATCTTGAAAATAATGAGGAATGTGGATGTTATCCAAAAGTGACGGATACACAAAGGATATCAAATCAGAAACATGATCTGAAGATTGAGAAATAAGTAAGTCCTCAGGTATCTCAATAACATCTTGAACATCACTTATTGTATCCACCTTTCCCTCTCCTATATCTAAAAGCCAATATGCAAACTTTTTAGTTTCCTCGATATCAGACTTGCACCTTCCTGAAAACAACCTCATAATTTTTGTTAATTCTAAAACAACGCATTTGTGCCAAATGTATGATGAACTTAAAGAGGCATTAACAATGTCATGCCTAGTTCCATTTGGTACAACTGGTAGAATTTGTCTAAAGTCACCCCCAAACACAACAACCTTTCCACCGAATAGCAAATCAGAAGAGTCAACATCATGAACACCAAATACATCTTTTAAACTTCGATCTAGTGCTTCGAAAGCATGTTTATGAACCATGGGTGCTTCATCCCAGATAATCAAATCTGTTTTCTAAGCAGTTGGGCAACATCACTATTTGGTTGCATGTAACACATAGAATCTTCAGTTAGGTTTATAGGAATACGAAACCTGGAATGTGCTGTCCTACCACCTGTCAATAGGAAAGATGCAATACCACTCGAAGCAACATTCAAAACAATTTTTCTTTTATATCTTATGGATGAAGATAGTGTCTTCCATAGGAAAGTTTTACCCATACCACCGTAACCATAAACAAAAAAAAATTCCTCCTTTCTTCTCCTCAACAGATTTCATTACACAATTATAATTTTTTTTCTGTTCATCTGTTAAAGAAGCAAACTGAGTATCAAATTCTTCAACCAAACTGTTTGTTCAACCAAATTGTTTGTCTTTCTAATTTTGGTTAATTGCAAAATATCTAGAAAAAACATCGTGTACGACTGAATAAACGTGTGGTGCTAATAAACTAATATACTAAAAATTAAATGTAATACAAAATACGGATTTCGGAATTACATTCTCGTCAATGAGTATCATCTCAATTGAGTAAACATCTTTAGGATTGCGACGATTAGCTTGCCGCCACAGCCGAATGATCTTTAGCTTCATAGCAACATCATTTTGATTGACATCAATTTGGTTAACCATAGTAAACTCTTGTGCTTGTGCAGCGGCCATTGTTCTCTTCGTGTAATAAAAAAAGTTAAGACTAAAATTAGGAATGAAATAAAAGTTAAAATATTATAACAAAAATAATCAACAAATAACAAAATCATATAAAATTTTCTAAGGTTTATCCTACATTTTGCGAATTGTTGCACCTTATGTTAATGGTGTGTATAGCAAGTTTGAGTGATGAGATACCATGCAATTAAATAGATAACTATAAAAATAGAAAGCATGTTATCAGACTTAAATTTATGGTAAATGGTCAACAATTTTGGCAATGAATATTTGAATAATTATCAGTTAGGTTAGCTTGTAGAATTGAAGATTTATTATAGTACAATAATTTTCCCAATGAATAACTAAATCTATGCTAAATGGTCAACAATTTTCAAAATGTATAGATAAATTTAAGGAAGCGATTTTTTTTCCAGTATTTGCATAGCTAAATGGTCAACAATTATATCTCGTAATTATAGCTTAATTTAGGGGGGACGGGGTGCTACCAGATTTGGTCACGGGTACCTCACTACCAGCACGGTAACACCGCCGCCAGTAGTGCTGGTAGGGGTCCCGTGGACCTTTTTCTGGTTCTATCTAACGGATGTGAACCCGTGAATTTATATAAAATATTATTTCTTTCTAATCTCTCTTTTATCTCTCTCTCTTCTTTTAGTCTCTTCTCTCCTCTCTATATTCTTTTAAGTTGTAAAGGTATGTTGATTTTTTTTGTTAAGTTGCAGGTATGTAATTGAGGAAGGAGATAGATATAATATTTATATTTATAGGTGTATTGTGTGTGTGTGGGGGGGGGGATATATAAATAGATAAGAATAAATAATATGTGGACCCAATTGCTTGAAAACATAATATATCTTCTATTATATATTTCTAACATATATTATTATAATTATATGTGAAAATAATTGATAGTGGGGTAAAGAATCAGTAGAGTGTTGACTACAAAAAAGTGTTTCAGTGAAGGAAATCAGTGAAGTGATGTGGCAGTGCAGGATTCGTAGAAATCAGTGAAGTGAAAAGCAAACCAGTTGAGCGCCCCTTTCCCCCTTATAGAACATAACACACATTTCGCAATGTATAGCTAAATTTCGGAATGGTCAACAATTATATCTCAGAATTATAGCTAAGTTTAAGGATACAAGTATCATCGTTCGTCTCTGGATACATATAGCACTTAGTATTAGTAGCACAATAAAGACATAATTATGTAAATAAATATATATATATATATATGTTTCTTTTTCTAATTATTATATAATGATAAGTTTATATCATTCTTTTTTCGTATTTAAAATTTGTTATGTAGTAACTATCATTTATCACATATCTATGGTCAACATTTATCACAATGAATAGGTAAATCTCAGGAAAAGCAACACACATTTCCTTATTTTTAATTTTTTTGCCAAACAAAGCCGTTAAGATGGTAATTGTGATTATTGAGTTATGTTCTGTGGGTATATATCTCATTGTTAGATTTCAACAGCAATCGTCCTTGCAAAATTCTTATAACAATCATCATAATGTTAATATAAATTCGGTAAAGAAAATAATAAATCTCATTATTGCGGTCAACATAGTCATTAATATAAATATTTACTTTGTATAATAATCAATGACGTTATTTAATGTCAATTTTTTCTGTATTTAAATAAAACTATTTGGTAAATTAACATTAAATTTTTAATTTTGTAGGAACAATCAATATGTTGACTTTTAAGTTTTAATTTAGTAGGAAAAATAAACATTTTTGACTAAACATTATGTATTCAGTCAAAATAACAATAAATAACAATTATGATGATGCTAATCTAAATTCGGTAAATTATTAAAAGAATAAATGTCATTAAGTCCGGTCAACATATAAATTAATCTAAATAAATAACAATGATTAATATTCAAATTCTAGATTAAATAAAATTAAAATCAGTCAACACTTATTATTGTAAATAAATAACATTAATTCTGAATTAATGACAATAAATTTGGTCAAATAAAATTTAATGACATTAATCAAAATTTCAAAAAACATCGAAGTATTTCAATAACATTAAACATAAATTCGAAATACAAAAATTAAAATAGCTTAAATTAAAAACATTGACGAAGGCTATATCAAACTTGAAAGTCAATGACTTCTTGTTGTGCAATCTTAGTAACAAAGAGCCTGCGCTGATTTGAACACCACCTAAATACACAATATTCGCCAATGGCAATACCTTCGGATTCAAGCAGATCAGGCCATCTAATCACCGAAGGATCATGCAGTATCTTGAAGAACTTAGAACCATTATGATAAGACATAATAGCCTTTGCGTGTTCAAATCAAATCCTTTGGTATAATAGATAGAGAAACATATACTATTACAAAAAAATCTTGAAGACAAAAACAAAGTTACCATAATGGATGATATCTACATATAAGAATGAATCACGGATTGAATAAGAATGAAGACAAAAAAAAATTATACTACAATCGATGATATCTGCATACACCATGAATCGAAATCAGAAATGTTTTCAAAAATTAATATACCAGGAATCGATAATATCTACATATAAGAATGAATAACGAAATCTTTAAGAATGAATATACCAAGAATCTATCTATATAAAAAAACTGAAGATTGTTTGATTGTTCGAACATAAAACAATGAATCGAAATCATAAATGTTTTCAAAAATTAATATACTAGGAATCGATAATATCTACCTATAAGAATGAATAACGAAATCTTTAAGAATGAATATACCAAGAATCTATCTATATAAAAAAAACTGAAAATTGTTTGAAGTTTATGAACATAAACTGAAGATTGTTTGATTCGGATCCATTGCAAGTATAACGATAGACACATAGTTTTGAAAACAAAATAAAGAACATTGGTTGTTTCTTTCTGATCCTTAGAATATTCAGGAGTATAATCTTTGAAACCAAGATGAAAATCAAAAGAAAAATTGAAGATTGAGAAAAAAAAATGATGCAATATTACCTTAAAATTAATCGGATGGAAGAATGGAGAATGAAAGTTGAAGACTTCTAAAGGAAGAATGAAGATTGATGTAGAATGAAGGAAAAAAAAAAGGCTTTTATAGGTAAGTAGATGGAGCTTCATATACAAATCTGGATCCTAGAGGCCCTCTCTAAGGTCTCCATTCGACCCGAGATGTATTCAATTATTATATAGATAGATTGGTATTTATTGTTACCATTTTCTCAAAATTTTATTTATGTTTGATAAATAATTAGCATGCCAACAAAGTTACAAAATTTATATTATTTCGGAAGTTATCTATTGTTTCTTTTGAGTAAAATAGTTTATGAAGCTTTAAGCAACAAAATGTATGATGTCTTTGTTTTTTGTTTACCATGGAGCAACTTCGGTCAACTATGTGTTAGGGTCACTATATATTAGAGAAAAAAAACTTTACATTATGGGACATCGGCAAACCTATAATAATAAAAATTATATGGCGAACATGCTAGAACTTATAGCATTCAATATTTGCTGTTGTGATTTGATTTAGGATTCGGATCTATCCGAATCCCAAATAAGAATTAGGATCTGTTTCTTTAGGTTAGGATTTTTGGCATTTTTGACATCTTAGACTAGTAGGTGTTCAGTGATCTCCTACCAGGTATGTGGTTGGTCATGCAACTGGGAAGTGTTGCAAAAGAATTGCCGCCTGGGAAGTGCCAGAGGGGCGTATCCAAAAAAAAAAGAAAAAGAAACCAGGGTTGTCATATCGTGTCAAACGCGACATGATAAGACATGATGACCGACACGAACCTGTTTATAATAGATTAACACGATAATACGCGATAACAGTAAGGTGACCGGTGATGGTGATGTTGTCATTGACTGAGGGTTGTGAATGTGATTGATGGTGACGCTGAGAGAGAATGAGAGAGGGAGAATTTGAGATGCAATTTCAAATTTAGGATTTTTTTTTTTTTTCAATTGTGAGGCCACGTATGTCAGTATAATCCTCACCCAACATCTTATTTTTTTAAAAATAAAAATTATAAACTATCAACATGTCTTAACGGGTGCTTAACATGTTAACATGTCTTTAACCTGTTTAGACATGAAAATTAACAGGCCTTATTGTGTCAACCTATTTAAAACACAAAACTTGTTAAGGCTAAACACGAAGCCTATTAAGATCGTATCGGTTCGTGTAGTGATATCGTGTCTATGACTTAAATTGCCAGCGCTAAAAAATATAAAGGTGCTTATCCAAAAGATCTAATGTGGTTTCTTTTCTCTTTGGGCTAATTTTACAAAATTTAAATAAGGTGGGCCAAGGTTCAATGGGTGCCAGTCTAGGCACCTAATGTCTAATGAATCCGCCCTTATTTGCAATGTTTTTTATAGCGACTAGTGGTGATGGGTGGAGGTGATGGTGAGATATCGAATCTCATTTTATAGCGACTAGCGGATGGGTTGTCGATGGAGATAACAAAAATGACGACAACGAGGTGGTGCTAGCAACAACTGTGACAATGGTAGTAGGTAGTGGTGGTGGAGATGGCGACAAAGACCGGTTTTGGTGGTGGTGTTCTAGTGGGTGGTGTGGCGATAACAAAGGCGATGGTGGTCTTGGCGGTAGCTTAGCGACAACCGGATGGAAGCGATCGTGTCAACGATGACGAGTAAACTAGCAAGTTTTATAAATTGTATAACTCGATTAGACACAAATTTACGCATTGTATAATTTAAGTAAACCCAGATATATCTACATTTAAAAAAAGTGTTGACATTGGTACACCCATTCACTCTCTCTATTACAACTTTAGAATTAACCACACATTTTGTGGATGCTTTGCATTCTTTATATAATAAACATTTATAAAATTATCTCCTCAAATTGAGGTGATAAGTAATAAAAAATAAAGAAGCAAATAAATACAATATTGATATAATGTTGACCAATATGGACAGATCTTTTCATTTAATACCCCTTCAATCGAAATGGTGGCGGTCCAAGACGTAGCATCGAACGAAAGACTTCAAATTGTGCGCGCGGAAGACTCTTAGTAAAAATGTCAGCCACCTGTAGATTGGTAGGAACAAACTTTGTATAAAGTTTCCCAGAACTAACGAGCTCCCGAATGAAATGATAATCCAAGTCGATGTGCTTGGCACGCTTGTGTGAGACTGGATTTTGAGTCATGAAAAAAGCACTTTTGTTATCACACAATAAAGTAGGACGGTCCGGTGGTAAAGCATGCAACTCTCGTAATAAGTGAGTTATCCAAACAAGTTCAGCAGCAGTGTTCGCCATGGCCCTATATTCCAATTCGCAGCTGGAACGGGAGACAGTGGGTTACTTCTTAGCGCTCCATGACACAAGATTCCCCCCCCCCCCCCCCCCAGAAAAATGGAATAGTCGTAAGTGGAGTGTCGCGTATCAAGACATCACGCCCAATCAACATCTGAGTAGCCAATAATTGAACTTTTGTTCGGACGACTATATGTGAGGCCAAAAGAAAGAGTCCCTTAACATACCTTAGAAGACGCTTCACTGCCCGAAAGTGATCAACTGTGGGCTTATGAAGAAACTGAGACAGCTGATTGACAACATAAGATAAGTCAAGCCGAGTAATTGTGAGATATTGCAAAGCACCCACTAAGGAATGATAAAGTGTAGGGTCAGAAAAGGGTAAACCAGCAGCGGTAAATGATTCATGGGGAGCAAGAGGTGTTGCAACTGGTTTTGATTCGTAAAGATTTGCCCGTTGAAGAATGTCTTTAGCATACTTTGACTGGGTGAGAAAAAGGCCAGAATCGGTATAAATCACTTCAAGTCCCTAAAAGTAGCTTAATGCTCCAAGGTCTTTGATGGCAAACTCACGATGAAGATGAGAGATAAAGGTACGAATGGCACAATCTGACAATCATCATTTCCTGTGAGAATAAGGTCATCTACATACACTAGAAGATACATGATGCATGAGTCCTTATTAAGGACAAATAGAGACGTATCTGCACGACTACATGTAAAGCCATAGGAAAGAAGAAATGTGCTTAAGCGATGAAACCAAGCACGAGGGGCTTGTTTTAATCCATAAAGAGCCTTGGATAATTTGCAAACATGATTCGGAAATTTAGGATTAACAAAGCCAGATGGTTGCTCCACAAACACTGTTTCGTTCAAGTTACCATTTAAGAAAGCATTCTTAACATCGAGTTGATGTAACTTCCTGTTGTAAAGGACGGCCAGCGATAACACAAGTCGAATAGTAGAGGCTTTTACGACAGGACTAAAAGTATGAGAATAGTCTAGGCCCGGATTTACGTAAAGCCTTGAGCGACTAGGCGTGCCTTGTAACGTTATATCGTCCCATCCGAGTGATATTTGACGCGATAGATCCATTTAGAACCAACGACATTACTTGAGGATGGTCGAGGTACTAGAGTCCACGTGTTATTGTGCTTTAGAGCTTCAACTTCATCAACCATTGCGGCCATCCACTTAGGATCTTTTGCGGCAGACTTAAATCCACAGGGTTCGGTGATAGAGGCTAAGGCAACATGCAAAGCGTAGGAGTTGAGTGCAGCAAGATCAGCTTGATATTTGGGTTTATAGATGCTAGCCTTAGCCCGAGTTGTCATTGGATGAGAGTTATGGGTGGAAGTAGTCGGTTCGGGTTCGGGTTCAAGGGGTTCTACAGGTTCGGGTTAGAGGTGTGAAGAGGAGTTTGTGTGGGAATGGTTTATAGAAGTAGTGGGTTCGGATTCAGCAGATGAAGTGGGCTCGGGATTTGAGGATGTGTTGTTAAGAGTGGTTGGGCCAGGTTCTATAGGTGACGGTAATGGAATAGTAGTTGGGCCAGGTTGAAGGGTGATGTTGGGTTGAGAGGTATAAGAGCCGGTTGTGTTTGGAGAGTGGTCAGAGGCTGATGTACAGAGTGGGCAAGGGGTAGGTATGGAAGGTGAGTTTGGTGTAGGAAAATGTGAGGTGGGAGGTGTAGGAGGTGAAACCGTGGAGTGAGGTTGTGAAGCATCATCAAGAAAAGTAATAAGCTCCAATTTTGTTATGTCTATATTTCTAGAGGAGTCCTTAAATGGGAGACAAGATTCGTTGAATCGAGCATGACGAGTGATAAACACTCGAGAGGTAATCGGATCCAAGCAATGATAACCCTTGTGTTGGGAGCTATATCCAATGAAAACACAAGGAAGACTTCGTGGTTCAAGCTTGTGTTTCGCATAATCACGTAAGTATGGAAAGACTTGGCAACCGTAGACCCAAAAATTTGAATATTGAGGCACTTGATCAAATAATAGTTGAAATGGAGATATGTTGTCCAAAATAGGGGTAGGGAGTCGATTTATTATATATGTCGCCGAAGAGAACGCATCTACCCAATAAGACGTTGGAACACGAGAATTGAACAACATAGCAAGTCCTGTTTCAACAATGTGACGGTGCTTGCGTTCCGCACACCCATTTTGTTGAGGCGTATATGGACACGAGTAACAATGAAATGTTCCATTTTCCTCAAAAAAATTTTGAACCGTATGATTGACAAATTCAGTGCCTCCATCACTTTGAAAACTTTTGATCTTTCTCGAGAATTGTGTCTGCACAAGTTTAATAAAGACGGGTAAAACCGCATAAAAACCAGTTTTGGTTTTAAGAGGATAAAACCGCGTAAACCTGGAATAATCATCTATGAAAATAACATAATACCGATAACCATCTTTGGAGATAATAGGAGCGGGTCCCCACAAATCACAATGAACCAAATCCAAAGGATAACATGCACGCTTTAAGTTATTATCAAAAGGTAATCGTTGTCCCTTGGCAAGTTGGCAAGAAATGCAAATAGTAGGTTTAGGCAATAAAGACGTTACAGACAAAACACCAAACTTGTTCAAAATTGAAATAATATCATAAGAAACATGGCCTAAACGAGCATGCCATAACTCATAGGAGGCCTTATTGGAAACTTCAGCAACAAAAGCTCGAGGTTCATCCTTGAGCACATAGAGTCCGTCCATTTTCACATGTTCCTCTAGCGAGTACCTGTTTTGTTTTCCGATCATGAATGTAGAAGAAATATTGATAAAACAAGACATCAACAGGATGATCAGATGTTAACTTGCTGATGGATAATAGCTTTTTTGTAAGATTGGGAATAACAAGCACATTTCGTACAAGAATATTATTAGCAATAGTGGATGAACCCATGTGAGTAATTGGAAGTTTCTTACCATTTCCAAATATAACATGATGGTTACCTTTATAAGGGACTGAATGATTAAGTGATTCTTGATTTGGAGCCATATGATCTGTTGCTCCCGAATATGCATTCCAATCAGGATCATCATTATTGTGAACATGGCATTCTGCATGGAATGCTTTGGCTAGTGTATCATCCAAAGACGACGCCTGAGTAGCATAAGTGTGAAGATTTGGACACGCCGAGGCATAATGACCAAATGTGCAAGATAACTGACAATGGGGTGGCCTGCGGCCTTGACCACGGTCCCGACCAGAAGCACTACGGGAAGGCTGTCCACGAGTAAATGACCCACGACCCCGGCTTGGCGTTGAAGGTTCACGCCTGTTTTGGACGTGAAACGCAGTCGGTGGTGTAGTAGTACCATGAAGGGACTGGAGAAACAACTCATGACTCTCTGCTTGAGCAACCAAATCACGAAACAGAGGGGGTGGTTTGGTTGCTCGTATGGTAGTGGAGAAGACCTCATAAGATGGACCAAGCCCGCATAAAAACCAGTGTACCTTATCAATTTCAGTAACCGGGTGACCGATTGCGACAAGTTGTTCACAAATGATGCAAAAACAACGAGAAAAATCAGTGACTGTAGTTGTACCTTTTGTTATTTGACGAAGAGAATCATGCAAAGATTGAACACGCTCAACAGACGAGTTCTTGTACACGTTTTCGAGGGCCAGCCAAATCTGACGCGCAGAGGAGAGTCCGAGAATTTCGGTTGCCGCCTCCTCTGTGAGGGAAGAAAGAAGAAGAAGAGAAGCTTTCTAGTCAGAGGTTGTCCATGTCGCAAGATCTGGGTTCGGGGTTGTTTTGTCATCAATAGTAATGGTCGCCGGAGGTGGAACAGAGGATCCATCAGTATGGGCCGATAACTTGTGATGAGCAACCAGTAAATTCATGTGATTTCTCCAAACAAGATAATTGGTTGATGAGAGTTTGATGGGAGAAAAATGAGGAACATTGGTGGTATGGAGATCTCCTGAGTTAGCCATTTGAAAAAGGATAAAAGAAAAGTTGAAAACAGAGGATTCGAAGGAGAGTGAAGGCAAGCAACTTTTTGGGAGAGAAGAAATAAAAGGTTAGGCTGATACCATATTACAAGTTTAGAATCAACCACACATTTGTGGATGCTTTGCATTCTTTATATAATAAACATTTACAAAATTATCTCCTCAAATTGAGGTGATTAGTAATGAAAAATAAAGAAGCATATAAATACAATATTGACCAATATGCACGGATCTTTCATTTAATACTCTCTATATGTATATACACAAAAAGATAGAAGTGAGAAATTTTGGTGTAACCATAAAATTACCCTTAAAGATTTCCCCAAACTAGCCCTTTTAAAAAGGATGGGTCATTTCATATAGAAGAATATAAATATGATCACAAACAACTTTAATGTGACATACAAAAGGTACCAAGTACATGCTACTTACTCTATAACCCTTCTAACAAGGGCGGACATAGGGAAGAAGTAGCGGTCGCGTCCGTTGCGGCTCAACTTCGCGCGCGTAGTGGAAAATTAGTGGAAAATTTGTTTTTTTTTTACAAAATTTGGATAACGTTGCTACTAAAATGAAAAAAAATGAAAAACGGTACTACTGAAAAACATTTCTATATCCGCCACTGCCTTCTAATACCAAAAAGTAACTTTATACACACATGAATCATAATTGCATTTCTTCAATTCATACACAGAACATAAATGTATACCTAATTTTCCCAAACAATAACAATTAACAAGTCATTTCTTTTGTTGCCAAAATCAGTCCCAAACTTGAAACCTTAGCGGATGGCTATTCAAAGGGTTTAGAACTCAGTTTACAAACCAAGGCGAGGTAGAATTGACGAGCGTGCGCATGCCAACATATTACGTACTTGTAAAATATAAAGTCATCTATTTCACTAGTTGTTTTTATCTTATTTTAGTGCTTTACCTAAGAGGATGGATACACACAAAACATTAGTAGAGTTAAACTAATCCATAGAGGATTTAGGCTCTTTAGCCTAAAAGCCATATCAAAACATAACTTTTTGAAATTTCGGTAGATGGATACCTTTATGTGGGGCAATTTAGAAGACTTGATTTTTTCAACATCTGCCCTTGCCATTCAGAATTTCGGGTTTTGTAATTTTTCAGAATATTTATCGAATTACAAATCAATCTACGTTAAGTATTCATTAAGCAATCGACCGAGTTATTAAACATGTATTCAAAACATAATATCATTCAAATCACCAAAGCTAATATTAGTAAGGTAACCACCATAAACCATGTGCAAATACAAGACATGTGAGCCTACCAAGTCAAATTTGTACAGGTTCAAGCATAGATATTTTGTAAGCATTTACATATACTAGTTACTAGATGGGAATCAAGTTCTCACAATCAAGGATCAAATGCTCCCAAGTTTAACCATGTGACAGAAAGTTCACACGCAACCGAGAATTAACTACTTCCTATTCGGTTTATGGAAGCAACTTCTCACAACCAAGAATGACAAATTTCCTATACAACCTTAGCTCACTAGCTTAAGGACAACCTATTATTATTGTTTGATACACAATGTGTATAATTAGTAATATAAATAAGAATATAGCCTTATATAAACCGTTATACTACTCGAAATGAATAAATGTCATACAAGCTTTGGATACTCTGTACTCAGTCATCACCATATTTAAATTTGTTTCCAGTTATCAAAAAGGATGAGGGTATAAGAAGATTTCATTTCATTTCTGGCTTCACAAACAAGAGAATACAACATCTAATTTTTGCTTCCGTTTACGAAAAAGAGGATAACAATACTTGATCCTTTTTTTGTCAGCAGCGTTAAGGTATAATACACTTGAAGGAAAATCTTCAAAATCGATGAATAAGACGTCAAAGGCATAAAACAATGGTGAAGAGGTAGGGTCCTAGACACCTCTTCCTGTGGCGAGAGGCATACGACAAGACTGGTCACAAGGAGACCCCTCTTCTGTGCAAGACTCACGGAATTCAGAAAGGAAGAATCTCCAAGCCCTGTATTGAGGTGCTCGGATTTCCTTCTTTAGGTGGATATGCCATCTTATGTCTAGATTATAGACGACATACTAGAAGTGACGAGTAGATAACAAGATCAACTAAAGATATGTTGAAATCGATGTTTGACAAAGCCAATAGATAAAGAAATTGGAAGCTCAAACTTCTTATTTAGACAAATGCAAGTAGGTAATATTCACATTTTATGGAAATTAAAATTTAGAATTCTTGTTTTGCTTTATCCAGACTTGAGTTCGGTTTTCAGAAAACGAACATACTCGTGTTGTACCATCTCTCCTCCGTTCACAGGATCAAATGCGCACCGGTAGAAACTGGTTATTTCACAGATTATTATTAGATACCGGAACAGGTGTGTATATAAACTAATAAACTATGTTCAAGTAGTCAATGATGTACCTTCCATTCATGCCGACAACAATGATGGTGTTCTGTGATCCAAATGCTGACATGTACTGGGTGGATTCAGGCAGGTGAAACCGAGCAAATGACCATTCCGAGCTAAAGTATTTTGGCAACACACCTACAGAGATCTCCAGAGCATTAGAATTTGTTAACCAGATTATATATGTAAACCAGTAATGTTGACCTTTCAGAAAAGAAAAAGAACCTTCTCCTGCTAAGATGCTAGTAAATACTATAGGTGTGAAATTGGGTGGATTAAGCGGGTTGGGTAACGGGTCACAACAAGTTGGGTTGACGAGGAATACTTGTCGACCAACTTTTTGTAATAACTAATGTCATCAAAAAGATTAAATTAACTAAGCAATAATATAAATTTTCTAAAAATACAACTTTAGCAACTTTCACCCCCTTGGCCTGTCCAACAATTTTAAAACAATTCCTATTTAGCTCATTTTTTTGTACCATTCAATCCATTAGAAAGAAAATACAATCCAATTGACCCATTTATAAGCAAACGAGCCAGAATTTGCAACTCTAAATTATGCTACGTTCTTCCTAAAAAATTGCAACGCACTCGCATGAAAATCAATTTTTTTTTTGGTAAAAAATTGCAACGCACTCGCAACTCTAATCAATTTGATAAGATTATTTGAGCCCAGATACTTCCTCTACTGCCTTTACTAAAGGGCTTTTAAGAGATTTGATCAATAGTCAACAATCGTATCAATTCTCATGGGATAGGAAGTTGGGAATGTAAATATGTAATGGCTACTTTCGTTTATTTAATTTAATCACTTGTTACCTTGGTTTAAAAAAGCGCGCCTCGCACAAAAGCGACGAGGTCTAAGCGCATCGCGCAAAGCGCAAAAAGCGTGGGATTTTCGTACCCGAAGCGCACACTAATTATATAATTTTTTTATATATCCCATGACTCCCATGAGTTTTTAGCTTCATTTATCCAAAATATAGCTATAAATAAGGTTTTTATGTGATTTTACCTATATGTAAAAGCCAAAAACACCAAGATACAACATTTTTATGCATAAAAATACCCTGTGCACGTAAAAGCGAGTGCAATTTGACAAAAAAAGTGCCTGAGGCGCACGCCGTTGGGAAATTGGGTAGCCGCAAAGCCCTGAGGCGCCCTAGGCTGCGCCTTGCGCCTAGGCGCGCCTCAGGCACGCTTTTTAAAACCCAGCTTGTTAAAGGGGTTGAGGGTGCTTTAGAACCTATCATACAATATGTATAGCACATAAGATTGCAACATCTTAGGATGTGTCATGCAAATCCCTACATTTAATTTCCTCGTATAACTTTTAAGTCAAAATTACTTAAAATTGCCCACAATTATCATCACAAACAAGTAGATGCTTTTGATTTAGGTCCACGATATTCTTTTTATGTTCTCTTCTTGGAGGATATTTATCCAATAACAGTCACACTTTCTATAAACTATGTGCAAGTGATTCTTTTGATTGCCATCATTAGCAAAAGGGTATAAGGGATAATGAATGCATTGGCCACCTAAATATTAAAGTCAAGCATTTAACTTCCGAGGTGACCTAAATACCTATTTGTTTATGTTTTACTTTCCATTTCCCAAAAACTGTAAAATGACAATATACCTGTGAATTTAAATCTATCATGTCTAGAGTTGCACGATGGCAAAAAAAAAATAAAAATAAATAACAATGCCCCTTAATCTATTCAAATATATTTTGACAATCTATCTAGAATTAATTTCGTTAAAGAAGAAAAATCGTTTATAGTCTTTCGGAAAGTTTTTTATCCTGTGTCAGCATAAACGAACCAACTAAATTTTTTAATAGTTTCGTACTTTCGTGGCCTTGATGAGAAACTTCTGAACACTTGAATGGCATATGTATACATTATCTCTAAACATAAGTCACATACAATATAAGGGATCTTTGTATTACCTTTCATGAAAGATAGTGAAGAACCAGGATTGGCACCGGCAGCACTTGGTGAAATTAGGGCATCAAGAGAAGATGAAGAATTCTGGTGCAAAAATGGCGGAGAATGACTAGCTGTAGATTGCGTTGACGGGTCCTCACTAACCACCCGCACTCTGAGTCTAAATATATGCACAGTACCTTTATCACTTGACACAGCCAGCCATTGGACATTTGGAGAGAGTGCAATACCATAAATATCAGCTCTATCCACTCCTCTGCGTACCTACCAGGACATATAGTTAAAGACGTGAATGAGTTTGATGTAATGCTCTTATTTCTACCTCCACTTGTTCAAAGTTGTTTACTATAAGTTCTTTATAATCAATTAGGTGGGAAAATGGTAACGTGTAATTTCTTAACTCAGGTAGAAATGAGTTGACGCTACAGTCGTCCATTTTTCTGCTCATTTCTCGAAACCTTTTTTCCATCTTCATTTGTCCAAAATGTCTGATATACGATCTTTTTAATCAAAGAGATGGAAAGAATAGACAGCATGGGTTGACCCCAAGCATTTTTTTCTTCCTTTCTCTTGAATTTTCTTTGAAAAACTGTATGCCAGAAATATGTATACAAAAACTCTATTATTACAGTAATGACCTAATTATCTAAGTACGCATTTATAATGGGCGATTTTCGACTTGCGTGACTCATTCAACCATTTGACCCAAACTCTTCCTAGTTGATATCTTTAATTTGACCCATTTGACCAGCTTGAGATCAAACATAATCCAAATCGACTCGTTTATTAGTAAATAGGTCAAATATCCAGACACTACAATTTACATATATGAGAACAAATATTACATGAACACTCGCTAGCAAAAATAGTATACCTCTTGTAACCGTGTCCCATCCATTGTGTTAAAAATTCTAATTAATGTGCCCTTCGTGCTGGCAGTGGCAAGAAGAAGTCCATCCATAGTCATGGTCAAACATGCAATCCTAGAATCATGAGCATTGATCAACTTTGTCATATTTAATCCAAAATGTTCAACTCTAACTTGTCCCCTTCGCAGACCAGGGCAAGCTAATACAGACGTATTCACCTGGTGGGATAAACAACAAAGTCCTCTAGGGTTTGCCAGGGTTTCTATCTGATGTAGAAGCTTTAGATCCATAAAATTATAAACATATATCTTATGTTCAAGAACAACAACAATCTGGTCACGTCTCAATTTTACCGCCCTAACATCTGACCTAAATGAAAATTCACCAATGCAACGACTCTGATGATCATCCCAAATTATTACTTTATTTGGAGGATATTGTGTATTAGCTTTACCACCAACAAGCGCTAGAATGTTGCTTCGAAAAAGCATTTCAATTATCCCAAATCCTCCACTTTTTAAATCACGCCTGAAGGTTTCTTTAAAAGGATCACAGTTGTATATACGAAAACCATGGTTTGTACCAGCAGCAAAACAACCATAATCCTGGTTCCAGGATACCGATAATAAATTCACTTCACTCCCATCAATCTCGGCAGTAGAAATTCCAGAAGGATCATAGATAGCATCCATTGGGGGTTCAAATGCTGCAAAATGTGGTTGTTGAAATCCTCGTGATGTTGAAACAGTTAGATTCATAGGGGAAGAAACAACAGTCACTACTCACTAAAGCAACCTAAAGCTGTAAAATGTTCAATAAACATAATCCAAATTCATTACACAGAGACATGCTAAATATAAATCCTCTAGTTACTTTTTTAATCCAATACAAAACAATTATTTATTCCTAATCAGTTCCAACTTTTCAGGAATTAATCAAGCTGAAACAACAACAGCATGCTGCAAATAGATATCAAGTAAAAGATAAAGGATTGGGTGAAAAACTTAAATGATTAATTAAGCTGTAACAACAATAGCATGCTGCAAATAGGTATCAGGTAAAAGCTACAGGATTGCAGGAAAAAACTTAAATATAATGATAAGATAGCTGACATACATGCTACGATGAAATTGCTACAAGTAGTGCCAAACAATGATTCTCGACTTTCGGCGTGTTAAAAGATTACCAATTACATGCTATAGATGAGTGCAATCTAGGTTCTACAAGATGTGTATAATATTGAGAACCCGAGAGTTACTTATAAAACATATTTTAACAGGTATAAAACTTTATAACAATGAGCCTTGGTGGAAGGGTCTATAGTGCGTTCTTAAGGAGACTTCCTCTAACAACCCTCGAACATTGTAAATACTAGAGACTTCTAGACTAGTGATCTAGACTGTTAATATAAATAGACTGTAGCCATATATTTTGGAAAGAAACTAATATAAGGAGGTGCCTCATTTGGCACAAACACCTCAAGAAGTACCTCGAATACAAGTGGTAAACATCTAATAATTCATATTTCTTATGATCTTGTATCTTCTTCAAATTGTTTGATTAACCGGAGTTCGTCCGACTTAATTGGATTACCACATGTACATGTCTCATGGGAGATTATAACGACAACAGGAATACATAGCAAGAAGTCAAGAACTCTATGCATCTCTTGCTGAGTAAGCATTCATTGTTTTCTAAATCATTTCCTATCCACCAGTCATAGGATGAAAACTGCTTCCACCTAGGGTTATAAAACAAGCACTTGGATATACACATATAGTCAACTCAACTCGATCATTTATACTTATTAAATCCAGCATAGTTATTACATTGCACATGATGTCATCACATTAACACATTCAATTGCATCATAACAACTGGAACACTTATTGTAATTCTATCATATCAAAAACCATATCTAATGATATCATGAGAAACAAAATAGCAAGCAAACAAAACCGAAAAACAAATAAAATTTACATCAACAAATCCTACAATAATTCCATAAATTATTAAATAAAATCACACAGACTCACCAAATGATTTCAGATTCAGTCGATCGCACAATCCTGTACATCAAAATCATCTCCGTGTACCTATAAATCACATTCCATAACAATAACGTGAAACTGAAGCAAGCGTATAAAATAATGAATCTAAAGGTTATAAACAAATCAAAACCCTAGGTAACAGAATCTAGCGTAATTACCTTAAAGTCAAGCAAAGCGTAAGAGTAAACGATAGATAAGATTAGATGAGATGAGATGAGATAAAGAGAGATGGAATTAGGTGTAATGGAGTGGTGGCCGTACAGAGTTTTATTGTTCTCTGTGTGTGTGTGTGTGATGAGAGGAATTCGTGATCGGAGGATGATGAAGAAGACGAGGAGGAGGGTATTGAAAATTTGTCTTGGAGTTAATTAAGCAAATCCCAAACACCCTCTTCTTTTTATTTTTTTTGAACCGCCAACTAAACAACGCCGGATACTTCGTACGCGGCCTCTTGTTTAGTGGCAAAGACAGGGGCACAGCCCAGCCCGCCCCGGACGCACGAAGCCCCTAGCCCGCTCGACAACCCGCTTCTAGGGAAAACCTGACCCACATACCCGCTCGAAGGCACAACAGTAGTGAACCGGTAAAACCTGGCGAGATCAGGACTCGAACTCATGACCATAGGCCATAAGTCATCCATCCTTCGTGAGAATCGAACTTGAGACCTCCAAGAGAGATCCCTGGTCCATTCACCAACTGAGCTACCCGTGAAGGACCCCAAACACCAAACACCCTCTTAGAGGTCACAAATTCAACTTTATATGTATCAACTAGGATTCTATTATCCCGCGCTTCACGGTGGGAGCTCCTGTTGCGTGGAGGGTTTCACGGACATAAAAGATAATATTAAGTGACTGTTATTCTCACGTGGGCTTAAAAAAATACTCGCAGGCAAAAGCTATATAATAATACCATACTCAATTTAATGAGGAAAAAAAGAATGCTTTTATGGCATATTTTTTTAAATATCAACAATGTATGAAAAAATTGTGATCGATTAAAAATGATGGTGTAAATTTGGTCTCAAATTCAACAATATGTTATGAAGGGTTGCTAAAAAATAAGAAAATTTTCATTTTTTCCATCCTATTAAGGCTAATCATTGTACCATCTACAATAAAGTGTTTATTTTATTGATCGATGTTTTTGGGCATTTTTCTGGGCATTTTTTTGAGCGGTTCCATGGTTTTCTAGGCGGTTTGGGAGCTTTTTTTAGGCGAGTAGGGGCATTTTTTTGGGCGGTTTAGGCACAGGCATTACATGTTGTATTATGTTGTAGTGTGTGTTATGATGCTGGTATGACACTTTTAATAGATACTATAATATATATTTTGCATAGACTATTTTATAGACTATTTTAAAATATTTAAAAGTTATTTTTTCATTTAATGCATAACTTAGGGTTGGGTACTCCCGACAAAGTTGTTGAGCCCCACACAACCCCACCTTGTCACATCAAAGACAAATCAAACCAAACCCCACCTTGATTTTGGTGAAATACACCTTGTCGTCGGTTACTTCTTGTTGAGCGGTGAAGGTTTTTACCATTGCCGAATAGGTGGCGGATGTGTTGCTGATTGCAACGGTAGCCGAATGAAGCTACTCGATGAGTGCCCCGTCCCCCCTTATAATCCTTAATCATAGTTGCAAAAGTTGCTACGCGGTGACAACTTGATTGACTGGGGAGTTGCGAGTACTTGACCATTGTCCGAGAGTATTCATTGATAATTGGTTGAGTATTTGGCTTAGGCGAGATTTTTACAACCATATCCATAAGTGTATATTAGTCTTTCAAACTCTTTTAAATTTTAATGTAATACTATAATACAAATATATTTGTGTTTTATCTCTAGTATCTATAAAGTGGAGGACATAGATAGTTGTACTTTATCCATAAAATGTATGTAATTAGGCTATGGGGTGTGCAGACATGAGAATGTTTATGTCTCAATGTCACCTAGGATGCCACCTAGGATGGCTCTTATGTTCTCTTGGTTGAGACATGGCAAGGGTGTGGAGACACCACAAGGTTATGTCTCAAATTTATAAACCATCCAATAAAAACAAAAATACCTAGTGGTGCAAATAAAAAAAAAAGGAAAAAAGGTGATTGGAGCGTCTCTAATGTCCCGAGAGAGACGTGAGGGACGGGGGTGACTTGTGACGGGGGAGGGGGCGGTGTAAAGAGGTGAGACGAGGCAAAATGGAAGGGACGGGGGGGGGGGGGGGGGCGTCTGCTCACCGACTAGTCTTAATACCTATATGAATTGCCACTGAGGCTGTGGCCCAGTGGTGTGGACAATGTGACAAAAAAGGTGATGGGTGAAAAGGGAGGAGTTCGAGTCCCCATGTGAATACATGTGAAGTGTAATTAGCCGATAAAAAAATACCCATATGAATTGTTATAACCTATCAACCTCATATGACTTTTCATATGAGGTTAAAAGAACACATTAACACATAACAATGGCTGGCCAATGAAGCCACAGCCTAGTGGTGAAGGTATGGGGGTTTACTCCTTTGGAGGTTCCCAACTTGGAGTGCTCAGGTTCGAATCCTGGATCGATCGAGCTTTGGCCTTGTATAGTCCTGGTTTAGAGCTGTTAAAAAAAAAAATAATGGCTGATTGATGAATTTAGCATTTAGCATATTATATAATTAGCGGACTTATCATATAACATAGGTAATTAACACCGAATTGACTTGTCATGACCTGTAGCAAGGGAGAAAATTGTGGTTATGTGGTCTTTTGTTGTGCAGGACTTGGGAGAAAAAAAAGGGTCAATTTCATTTTCCTCCAAGGAAATATAAGATGAAAATAATTAAATAAAGTGTATCGTCACATGTTTAGGATAAAGAAGTATCCATTTAGGCTTCTGACAATTATGACTAACATGACAAGGATTTTTTTTTTTAAATATTCTATTTATATAAATTATTATAGTATACAAAAATATAAAAAAGGGGCTATCAATTTTGTCAACACTGCAACAGATGAATATGATTCCAAGTTACAAAAATTCATCTGAACAATATTAACAAGATGAATGAAGCTTGTATTTATGTACAATTTGTATCAATATAGGCTCATTTAAAGTTCAAGAACCACAATATAAAGTGGACAGAATGTTGAGGACTATTCTTTACTTCTTTTAATGTGCTCCTGGTTATAGTTGGGTATTTGAAGAATGAAGTTAGAACTGAACCAAACATGACAAGTGGTGTCAAGAAAACACCGACTTCATCGAAAAATCTCCAGTTTCAGAACCACTGGAAGAAGAGGCTAGTGGATCCATCTCCGAATGAGCGTATACCTGCTGGTTTCACCACAGTTCTACATAAAGGGCATGTTCTCTCTCTTTCAAACCTGCAAAAGTAAGATGACTTTGACTGGTCAAAAGTCTAATCAGGTCACGGATATCATTAGAGGAATAGAGGTAATAGTTTCATCTATTTGGTTATGTTTTGTCTTAAACGGGTCAAATAAAAAAAAATTACCTACAAAGGGATGGTTCATTGGACTGAAAGTTGTCTAGAGTCTATTTTGATGCATTTAATCTCATCATTTTATTCAAACAATCTATGGACACATAGTCCATAGAAAAATCAGTAAAATTATTCACGGATCAATACAACATGGTCCATAGTTATCAAAGGCGCTAGGCGCACTCAAGGCGCATAGGCCTCGCCTAGGGCCTAGGCGCGAGACGCAAAAAAAAGCGAGGGCCTGAGATAAAAAAAAAGCGAACAAAGAAAATAAAGAAAAATATATTAAAATAATACTAACTTTTATCTATTTAGTATCAAAAGTTTTAAAATATTGATGCATTGGTGTATAGAAGTAGTCTTTTTTAGATAAAAGTAGAAATCTGACTGGAATATAGCCATAATTTAACGAATTTGGCTGGAAACTCTCCGGAATTTGAGAATCTAGCTGAAATTTGCACCTAAACCATCACCTAGAGAATTAAAGAGCAATTTCCTCGACTCAAAGCGCAAACGCATCGCCTTGCCTAAAAAATGGGCCTAGGCGCAAGAGGCGATGACTTTTAACAACTATTACATGGTCTATCCAGGTTTCAACTAGTACTATGTATGATATGAGCTAGCATTTTCAACACTGTATGTTGAAATTACTTATTTTCCATCCTAATCATTTCAGATAAAGTTGATGATTATAATACGAGTTTACAAGATTTATCTGTTTTAGCTTATTTGAGGGATATTTTGGGTGTTTGACCATAGTAAAGTTGTTACAACTAAATTTAAAACGTTGCAAAATCCTTTACAAAATATAAGATCAAAATTTGGTCACATGGCCCTTTATCAGGCACAGGCATGCAATTGTAAGACATCCTATAGTAAATTAGCATATACACATGCAACAAACTAAT
Organism: Ambrosia artemisiifolia; assembly: GCA_032199755.1. Lineage (NCBI taxonomy): Eukaryota > Viridiplantae > Streptophyta > Magnoliopsida > Asterales > Asteraceae > Ambrosia > Ambrosia artemisiifolia. Next base: position 23,144,083 of record CM063524.1, on the reverse strand, counting down.
AACATCACATTAAAAGAGTGTCGGTTTGAAAGGGAGTCTAACCATTCTGAAACGCAATCTTCACAGAATATGTGTTTACAACGCAACAAAACTGGTGCTTGCATCTTTTCCTGGCAAATAGTACACAAGTCTCCTGCTTCAGTTACCTGCAATTTAACACACTAAATGTCACACTTGTCTAGGCATGTAGTTTAATGAAAGTATTTGACTACTGGTCAAAATATCTAACCCAATAAAGAATAATAAATATGATGTTCTTTAAGAATTTTTTTATTAAACATTTGCCAAAGGGAAATGTTGCATTCTTCTTAGTTAGAGGTTGTTGTTTGTAATACAGATCCATAATATATGAATGGGTAAATTTAAAGCACCAAATTGCATCATTGTAGTATTATACCTGTTCTGGTGTTGCATATGATCCATAATGGACTTCCTTTATTGATAACGCCTTGAATGCAGCCCATAAAGATCGAACCTGTGAACGAGGGGACATACACTAGTAATAACTTCCAAAATATAAAGCTTAACAGATATACAGATACAGAACTTTTAAACTGTTGGCACTTCATACCTTCTCAACTATTGATGTAAGCTTGAAGGTAAGATATAACCCAGTTATCAAAGACGAAAAGAGGCTCCCGTATTCTTTGTTTAGGAAAAAACGGTACCAGACTGGAGCAGGTAAGAATGCACGGTACAGCAGCAGTGCATACTCCACTAGTGTCAGCATTTGACCCTAAAAACAATAAAAGAACATGTCAGAATGTCCTTGTGTGTGTGTTTGTAACTCAAATAGCACAAAATATGCATATAGTGTTAGTAATCAAATGACAAGCATACTAACAAAGAATTGCCTGTTTGAGAATAGACATTGTTTAGGTGTTTGGCAAATTTGGATTATTTAAAAAGATTAATAGGCACAACAAAAAAAATATACCGATTTGGGAAGAAAGTAGTGACGGTAATATTAAATAAAAATAAAAGTCTTCTCAAAATTCAGCGACTCCCTTGAGGTTGAAATAAAGTGGTAACTAATGATTTGTTGCATATTTGTCAATCTAGTGATCAACTATATTTCACATTATGTCACATTACCTGCCTACGAAAATTATGACCCTTGGCCTTTCTATAATACATAAGCAATAACAGCTTAAAAGCCATTGCTGCCTGCCTCACCATTGTGTCTGCATGAAATAGCATACATTAAAACTGATGAAATACTCACATATTTACATAGTATGCAATAATTACATGCCCATAACATGGTAGAAGTTTAACCATCAAAAGCTTTCATTAAAAAAGCATACGCATTTGACGACAAGAAACATTATGTGAAATATATCGCCTCTTCCAAACATCATATTCAGTTTTGTTGACACATTAACTATCATTCTTTTGAAAATGCTACAAAAACAACAGTAGTACCCACAAACGATTGGATCTATACAACAAAAGAACAATGGTATTCGCACTTTATGTCCAAAATTGCGCATTCTTGTCTCATTCTGCCATTTTCAAGTAAAGATTGCTTAATAAGTAATCACAAAACAGTAATCGCTCAGACTAGTTTCATACCGTTCACAATGACGATGAATATGGCATGCCAGAATGGTGGTATTGCTGTAGGTGGAACCATGAATAAAGGATAACAAAGATCATCATTTTGGTACCACCAATAAACTCCAATCACATGAACCACAAAAACTACAAGATAACCAGCAAGAACAGACATTCTTCTCTCCCCCTGCAATAGCGTCAAATCTAAGCTCAAGAAAAGATGCTTAACATGTAGTCATTAACATCATTAGATAGTGGAAGTGCCATCCTTTATCATACCTTCAAAGCTGTCTGCGCTCGAAAAATATCATTAGACTTGTACATAAAAGCAGTTACATAAATCGTAACAAAGAAACCTGCAAATGATGATGAAACAAAGCAATGAATCCAAATTTTACATGTTCTCAAAGAAGAAAGACAAATTGAAATTTAATAATCCATACTATGATCCATAAGCAAATAAACACATATCGGCAATGCGACCACTCACACTTTTAACATTCATTTTCTTTGCCAACGTTGATCCCACACTAACGAACAATTGACTAGTTTTTATCTCAATCAAAATGTAAATTGTTTTAAAACGATACTAATGAAAGTTAAGGGCAGACATAGTTACATCTCCGTCCAGACACTTTTAAGTTTTAACTTATCTCACTCTAACTAAAAGGTAACTTTGTCTACCACTAACTAACAATTAACTAATTTTTAACCCAATTAAATTGTAAACTATTTTCAAACTGAATAAATAAACGTCCTCATCATTCGCCAAATTCTACATGTTTTCAAAGAAGAAAAACAAACTGAATTTTAATAATCCATACCGACAAAGTGACCGATGACACTTCTAACTTTCGCTTTCTTTGCTATTGCCAATCCCAGCCTAACAGAAAAGAAACTCCGTTGCCCACAAATGAACAACTAACTAGTTTTTTCTCAAACTAAACGTAAATCGCTTTGAAACAGCGTTAATGAAAGGTAGGCGCAGACACAGTTACTTCTCCACCCCACTAACAATGTGACCAATAACACTTTTAACTTTCACATTCTTTGCCAAGGGCAATCTCAGTCTAACTAAAAAGTAACTCCGTCTACCACTAACAAACAATCAACTCAATTATTAACCCAAACAAAATGTAAACTATGTTCAAACTAAATAATCAAAAGTCATCATCATTCGCCACATTACCCGAACAAACCAAAATGTAAACTATTTTTGTAAACTATTTTCAAACTTTCTATATGTTACCTTGCAAATGCTGCCTAATGAAGACAATCAACAACAAGAAATAAAACGGAAGAAACTGCTCTATCCACCTCGAAACCCGATGCACATTATACCGCTGTCGATACGCAGAATCACCCCCATTCCCATTCCCACCACCATTTCCTTCATCCACAGCCACCTGTTCACCACCACGTTCTTCTTCTTGACCAATTATCCTAATAGAAACCTCCTCATTATCCGAATTACTCGAACCACCACCACGAGTCCGACTATCTGATTCATGGGTGTTTGACCTGGGTCTAAGAACACCGGAATGTTCAAGTAGAGTGGTTATAGGCGCTTGTAGGAATTGGATAACAGGAAACGACGTCGTTCTAGTAGAAGGTAAATTATCGGGATTTGTTGTATTGAGGGTTATACCGATTCTTTCCATCAGTTGATGAAGTGAATTAAGACAAGATTATTTTTTTTTTTTAAAAAAAAGAAGGAAATTAGGGCAAAGAGAAGTGAAGTCAAAGAAGGAAATTTCTGTGTTGTGATTCAGTCATTAGAAATTGGGGATGAATTGTATGTAGGGTTTCTGGTGGGATCAAGTTGAATAATTATCCTATATATTATATATGGATGGGCATGAATAGTGTCTTTTTTTTATTATTCTTTAAGTGTTTTAATGGTATTTATATTGTAGCTTATGAATATGAAGCTAAACGTTGTTCCAGACCAATTGGTTAGGCTGTTGGTCATTTATGAAATGTGCCCGTGTTCAAGACTTGGCACCTGTTTTATTATTTTCCGGATTTTGTTTCTTTTTGCTTGGGATTAGTGTTTTAGGGTAATATGGTAATTTCATTGACAATTTAGGGGCAACTCCGTCTTTATGCAAGGATATAGGTTAGACAGGTGGTTTGCACCCATGTGTTATTTTGGAGCCTTTGTTGGCTTCTTCTCACAAACACACAACATTAACAACCAAAAGAGAGAGAGAGAGAGAGAGAGAGAGAGAGAGAGATAGAGAGAGAGAGTGAAGAGGAAGGCGACCGGATAATGGGCGGAGGTAGGCTGGAAAGACGTTCGTCGGAACCCTTGAACGTCGTATGCCCTCTGCTTTTTGGGGTTTTGAAAAAATGGAGACCGAAGGCAGACAGAGATGCGTTAGCACGGAAAAGTGGAAGGCCCAAGATTGAGGAAGGGTTTGGAAAGGCTCACATCTTCACCTAATCAACTTAGTCGAACGATTTGGAAATACCTTGAGGTAATCAAATCCAGTCGTAACTTGCCTTTTTATTATGAAATAACATTATGGTGTAATATATTTATGGTAACAAAGAAGGTTGTAGGTGAAAAAGCGTGGAATAAAGGGGATTATGATATTAACTTTTTGGTCCAAATAATCATGTTTTATGGAAAAAAAAATGTTTGTTTTTGATTTTGTGTAGAACTTTGGTGTGGTTAATTATCTAATGAATCTTTAGTGGTAATAAAATGCTATGAAGGTTAGTTTCATATAGGGGTGTTCATCGGGTTTGGTTTTCGGTTATCGGGTTATTCGGGTCGGGTTATTCGGGTTTTCAGTTGTGAAAATATTACCCGATAACCGACCCAATCTAGTTAAATGGTTATCGGTTATTGGGTTAACCGGGTTCAGGTTTTTCGGGTTGGGTTAAATGGTTATCGGTTTAATGGTTTGGGTGTTTGAGTTACATATTTTCAATTATTTGGGTTGCGTACTTCTATCCATTTGGGCTACAAAATGTGTAAAATAAAACAACATCATGGGCTACAATATTTAGTTGCAAATTTGGCTACAAAAACACTCCTCCGATATACATAAAAATATGAAAACTGGATCATTTATTTGTTTTTGAATTATTCGGGTTATTCGGGTCAACCCGAATTATACAAAACTAATCCAAAGACCGACCCTAAAGACTTTAGTCGGGTTCGGATATGCACTTAATCGGGTTCGGGTTAATCGGATAAGGTAGTTTCTCGGTTCGGGTCACTTCGGATTCGGTTCGGTTATTGGTTATCGGTTAAAAAGAACACCCCTAGTTTCATATGACAATAGCTAGACCTATTGTTGACTGTATTGCTTTGTACATTTCTGTTTTTTTTTTCTATGGACTTATAAAAAATGTCAGTTGATATTAAGCCCTTGTATTTCCATCAGGTCTTGGGTGAATTTGTGCACATAAAATGTCTGAGATTAATGAGAGTTCCAAAGATGTTAATATTGTGGATAATGATCCAAAAGTTGAAGTAACCGATGAACCTTCTTCCGAAGAAGTCCCAAATAACATAGATAAACCAGAAGATAATCCCATGCCCTCAAAGGTCTAGGACCTCTTTAGTTATATCCTGGGATTGGAAATCATTAGACCAAATGTGGGTCTTTTTATTTCTTAAGATTTGTAAACTTTGGATTTGTTAAAAGAAGATGAAGATAATTTACCTGAAAACTTTCTATTAGATCCAAAATTTAACTTAAATCTGAGTTGTTAACTCATTTAATAAATCCAAAATGTTAAAGATGATTCAATAGCAAACTGATATATTTGACCAACATAAGGAAAAACATATGGTCTGTAGCATATTCGTGCAACGCTGGGCCGGAGACTCTCTTCAGATGGAGCCCATATTTTTTTCTTAATTTGAATGAAATATTCATTTTTTCAAGAACAAGAAGTTTGCCCCCTTCTAATCTTAATCTAATCCATATTTGGGATGCAGGCAATTACGATGGATGCATGATGGCGGCAATCAAACACATTATTCTATTTCTTTATTTGTTAGTTTGTTTCAATTTCGTTTGAGGCTTCAAGTTGCCTTGATTTGTAGGTATTGCTCGAAGACATGGGAGTTGGTAATTCAGGCCTGCTTTTTGGGATTCGTCAAAGGCCACTTTCTAGAATTCCATGTTAGTTTCTTCATCGTCTCAATTTCTTTTTTGACGTTGACCTCTTAGGGTTTGATTTTGATTATCGTTTATTTGTTTTTTGGTGGATTTTAGCTGTATCGATTTCACTATTGTGGTACCATTTTTCCCAGCTATAATATTTTTCTTCATATCTATAAAAGAACAAGTTTAGCTACAAGAAGCTTTGTTCTACTCATCTCCATCCGCCACGTTTAATGGGTGAGGTTTCATCAAAATAGGTCGACTAAAGAAACCCCTTTGTCTCTGTTTCATATTACAATTAATCAATATATTTTTGGTTTATGTGACTATGTGCATGGTTAACTACATATTTGTTTATGTATTTTTCCAATCTCTATTACTACTATTATGGTCATGGCCCATGGGTTTGGAATGGATATGTTATTGCTATAAGTGTCCCACTTTAAGCTAACATCTAAGAATTTGAATTAAAATTTTTTGCAGGATATGCAACATATTACAAGCTACTTTGATGGTTTAATATCAGCTGCTGCAGCAATGACAAATAGTATATATGGTATGTGATTTTTCAGCACCCAATTGTTATATCTTAACAAGAATATGTTGTATGCAAATAATGCAATCTCTTATTTTTATACCTTAAGAGTTTTAAAAGTTACTACGACATGTTTGTTCACATGTCCACGTGTTATTAATTTGCAATCTATTTTTTGCCATTTATTTATATATGTACTCATATTACTAAAGATTTAAAAGGTTTCATAGTAAGTGTCCATTTTTTTGAAGTCCAAAAGATCTCCCACAATTGCATATTAATGGTTTTAAGTGTCTGGGAATATAGTGTTCATGTATAGGAATGATCCTAGCTAAAAATTCTGAAGTTCGACCCCTCGCTGCTATTGTTGATGGGGTGACACTACATTCTTTTATTGTTTATAACTTCGTCTTTGTTATCGTGTCGTATAATCAACGGAGTGACACTACATTCTTTTATCGTTTATAAATTCGTCTTTGTTATTGTGTCATATAATCGATATAGTTACTTTTATCTAGATTTTTATGGCATTTGCTTGCCTTTGTTGTTACCTAGATTTTTATGGTATTTGCTTGCCTTTGTCGTTATGCGTTTTGCATATGTTGATCCCGCTGATCCCACTGCAACGTGGGTATAACCAAATTAAAAGGTCATGTGTAAGTGTTTGAAGGTAGTGAAATATATACCAACCATAAATGTAAAGCATTATGTTCAAAACAAGTATTCTATACAATAATCTGGTGAAATAATATCATAAACATAAGATGCAGTTCGAGATCTTCAATCAATTAAATTAAAATAAAAAAGAGAGAGAAGCAATAACCCCCAAATTAACAATTTAAGTTCATTTCCTGATTTTTGTTCCTGATTTTTGTTTAACGCCTTAAGTATGTGTTTATAATACGCATCAAAATTGTAAATAAATGGACCATTGTACCAGTCTTTTTGGCTATGATGTTCGTAATGTTACTGTTACAACCTTTTTATCATTTGCTACTTGGTAATTAATTTACGCTTTAAATATTTTACACACGGTTCGAAGGTCGCGGAATGCGCGACATCGCATCCCACTAGTTCTATTGAATTGAGTTTGGGAAATGGAATTAAATAACTATTACGAGGGGAGAGGTTGGGAAATTGGAATTAAATAATTTTAATTTTAACTACTAGCTGAGAGGTTGAAAGGAAATAATTTCAACTTCAAACTTGTAAGAAAATAGTCCTAATTTGTTAATCCTTTTATTTTGTTGGTTCTAAACTAACCTCTGTTAAATGCCTACGTGGACTAAAGTCTTAACCTGTCAAAAAAATAAAAAAATGGGTGGCCCACCTTATCCACATGTGTATATGTAATTAAAACAAATGTTTTATTATTGTTTCTTGACCAGGGTCCAACGAGTCACAGCAGTAGTTCATCTCCAGGGGGTAAGGATTTGTCTTTAGTAGACTAGGGTTCGCAATTCAGAAAGGGGTAGCGGCGCAGCTTGTTGCCCGTTTACTATCTATTGTGATGTAACTTTCGTATTTTTTTTAATGAAAGAGATTTAATTCTGAAAAAAAAACAATGGGTCCCACAAACATTTATAATCAGTATCATCACTCGATCAAATCTTATTTCAAACACATTAACCCTACAAAATCAAAAGACGATTAAAAATCCTCTCTACCTAAATCAGACGATCAGACCCTAGACGAGAACAATGACTAAGGAAATCGACATTAAGCTATGGTATGGTGGCACCTTCGTTTCTCATGCTTCAAGACTAAGATATTGTGGTGGTGAACAAAGAACAATAAGGTTAGACATTGATCATTTTTCATATTTTGAAGTAGTTGATTATGTAATGGAACATTGTTCATACGTCTCCAAGGATTTCATCATGTATTACAAGTTACCTAATAATGGTGGATTGAGACTGTTAACAATTGATGCTGATGTGACTAACATGGTGGATGCATTTAGAAAAGTTGATGAAATTGTTTGTGTGTATGTGCAAAATGGGCCGATTAGTAAACCTCCTTCTACAACCTGTAAAACAGCTTCATTGAGCAGCTCACCCAACCCAATAACTAGCCCACTCAGAAGCCTATTAGGAAACTGCTCTATCCACCTCGAAACCCGCTGCACATTATACCGTTGTCGATACGCAGAATCACCCCCATTCCCATTCCCACCACCATTTCCTTCATCCACAGCCACGTGTTCACCACCACTTGTAACACCCCAACCGATGGCGGAAACATTGAGGTGTCACGTAGTGACGATTGTTCAATAGCTCATGGACTAAAAGTGTAAATATTGTTACATTGGTTAAGTAGTTTATTACATTGAATTGAAATACAACGATTCTAAATGTCAACTAACAGAAATACAATGAATCCAAAATCTAAGTAAAATTCCAAAAGCTTAAAAGTCATCTCATAAGAACCTGAAACATGTACGAAAATAATTTGGTCAATACAAAAATGTATTGGTGAGCATACCCTGTTTTGAATAAAAGTAAGTGGAGTATTTAGCAATTCATGTGCGGTACCATTTGCAATTATGTAATAAGTAATATCCGTTCAAAATCAACCCTAGAAATGAAAGGAAATATATATAGTATGCGCTAGTAGTAATGAAATACATAGCAATGACAAGGACTCTCAACAAAGTCACAAGGGTATATACCATAGTACTATTCATTGAAATGCCAGGCCCTCAAAGGTTAATGATTTTGACAAGTCATAGACACACAAATTAACATAAAGCAAACACACATGAGAATTGCATTTAGTGAAAGAATAACATTTAGTCATAGTGTACATGAATAGCCCCAAAAGAGTAAAACATGAAAAAGGGGAAAGATATACTCACAGTTTGCGAAAGCGATCAAAATCCAACTTAAGCGGTCGTGAGCTAAGTAATGGAAATTCCGAGGAATTCAACCTATAACGTAATAGAATACTAATAAGGGAAAAGTCTAAGAGTCTAAGGTAACTAGGGTCTAAGGCATTAGGGTTTGCTAAGTCGATTTGGGGAATTAGAGTTTTGATGATAAGTCGAATTAATATAAAAGTTGTATATTGAAAAATAATATACCAAAGTTTGTAAATATGGTTTAGGTAATATAATTATTACCGATTGAATATTTAGATATAAATATGTTTGATTAACTAAGACAAAGTAATTTAATTAATTACTTTAACTAAATTAAATAAATATAATAATCATAAATGTATAAATAAATAATTATGAGTTACACCATAAACAACAAATAATAACTAAGACTTCAACATAAGACTATATCTATTTTATAAGAAAAGTATTTATAAAATAGATGTTAAATAATATAAATAAATAAATGATTAATTATGTCTAATTAAACATAAATAAGACTAAAAAATATAAATTATGATCCAAAAATATTATTTTAATAGGAAATGAATGCATTCTGATGTAAATTAATTAAAATAATTTTTCCATAATTTTTCTAAACTTATTTGTATTTAAAACTGATTTAATGAGATTAAATCATGTTTAAATGATTTAAAAATAGGAAAATTAATAAAAATAAATGTTTTCTGAACCAATTATTTTTATTTCAGTTAATGATGGTGAGAAATAATTTCCCAAAAAGTTTGAGATTAAAATCATTAAAAATGAATTTTTAATCAATTAATCATGATTAAAAAAATTTAATTCAATAAAAATATAAAAATAAGACATTTTCCAGAAAATAAAAGTGTGGTAATTTTCTTTACGGTGTCAAGATGCTACACCTAAATTTTCATAATTTTTGGATCAAAAATGAATTTATTATGAATATTCTAAGTTTAAATGAATTTTAGATGATTAAAATAAAGAAAAAAATAATAAAATAATAAGTAAAAAAACTCAGAAAGAGGGAGGCTTCATGTGAGGATCGAACCTGAGTAGTTTCATGACAAACCCCACACCCAAACCACTACATTAGTTAACTAATACGTTGAAAGTTTTGGTTATCAAATAAATTTAAACACTATATCCATTGTCATCTTCTTCCCCAAATCATAATCAAAACCCTAACCCTAGACCCAAATCTAATAAACCCATTACAGAACTGATTAGGCTTCTGTTCTAAGGGGCTTATGATCTGCAACAGCTAACAAAGAAAACGGCATAATAATATTGGGCTTACATCACGAATTGAGGGTCGAATATGAAGCTTTTTAGTCGAACAGAAAGCCTTCGATTTGCAGGCATTTGGGACGAGTTTGGATGCGTTTTTCTTGTGGGTTTGAATGTAGAAAGGTGCAGAAACGTAACTCTATGTCCAATTTATGTAATTACTAAACGAAACTGATGGTTTAAGTCTTGAGGTCGACGGTTACACAAGAACTCATTAAATCGCTGCTTTAAACTCCTTAGAAACGTATAGGCATAGCGAAAAATGATTAAACGAATCACAACTGTAACGTATAATAATAAAAATCAAGTTTAAAGGCCCCAATTGAAGGTTATGGGGTCTGCCGGAATTTTTGGCCGGATTCCGGTCGCCGCCGGCAACCTGGACTGGCCGGAAAAACGTTTGGCGGCTGTGGGTTAAATTTCAAAATAGCAACTTTCTCATTATGGCAGGTTTAGTCCCTCATGTTTAAACTAGGTTAGAAATATTATTGTGTTGGTTAGTTTTCCTTTATAAAAACTTAACTAAGTTAAGTTTATTTAACCAAAAATTTCTAAAAATTTATAAACTTGAAAGTTTTATACAATCCATTCCGAAATACTTTTCAACATACACATTTGATTAAAACTTATACCCGATCCATAATATAAACGATAAACTTTTTGACCAACTATCCTAATAGAAACCTCCTCATTATCCGAATTAGTCGAACCGCCACCAGGAGTCAGACTATCTGATTCATGGGTGGGTCTAAGAACACCGGAATATTCAAGTAGAGTGGTTATGGGTGCGTGTAGGAATTGAACAACAGGAAACGACGTCGTTCTAGTGGAAGGTAAATTGTCGGGATTTGTTGTATTGAGGGTTATACCGATTCTTTCCATACGTTGATGAAGTGAATTCAGACAAGATTTTTTTTTTAAAAAGAAGGAAATTAGGGCAAAGAGAAGTGAAGTCAAAGAAGGAAATTTCTGTGTTGTGATTCAGTGATTAGAAATTGGGGATGAACTGTATGTAGGGTTTCTGGTGGGATCAAGTTGAATAATTCTATTGAATTGAGTTTCCAGGTTATGAGTTATGAACAAGGTAAAATATATCTAAAACATTTCTACAGGTTCTTTGAAGCAAAAAGGAAAAGAAAAGTTACGTTTTGAGTGGAGAACAAAGTACTAGTGGGTAAAAGGGTACATGATACGATAACCTTATCTCCTACATGCAGGTTTTGAAGCCCAAGAAGGAAAACGAAACGAAAGACAATGAATTGAAGACTTTCAGAGATGTTTCAGATGCAGCACGGTCACGCTTCGACCGTGCACGACCGTGCACCTGTCCCAGGTCAACAAGTCAAAATTTCCAGGTCAACAGAGGCCAAATTCAGCTTTTACAGAAGAGCACGGGCATGCCACTTCATCAAGCACGACCGTGCATGTCAAAACGTGTTCCCCAAGGCTTCGAACCGACCAAACTGACAAGACTGGTACATAAAGCAGGAAGCACGGGCGTGCCACTACCTGTGGCACGACCATGCAAGGTCTGAAGGGGGACATTTCTACGCGAAAGGACTTTGCAACAGTACCTGCTGTCGAGCGTGGGCGTGCTAAACCTTGAGCATGGGCGTGCTTGAGCTGATTTGCCTATAAATATAGGCCGCCACCCCTCATTTTGAGCATCCCTTCACCCATCCATTCCACTCGACTCTCTCACTCATTTCTGCCATCTTGGGGGGTCTAATAAGTGACCTTTGGAGCTTTGGATCACTCCATAAACACTACTTGAGTTGAGAGCTTGAGAGAGATCACTAGAAATCACCTAAAAACCCTCTTTAATCCATTAAACAATCACTACTATGTGTTCTTCATACACCCAAATTAGAGTGCATGTTGTAATGCCAATCTTTTAGCTAGGATACTAGAGTGTTGCTAGCGTGTTGACTTCTTTCGTATGAATTATATAGTTCTTATTTTCATTTGTTGAGTTGGTGTTTGTGTTCTTGTCTAATTCTTTTTACTTAAAACTTTGTTTGATGAATTAATTAACTAATCACTTAGTATTTGGTCTTGTGGGTGTCTTGATAGGAAGTAGGAGGACTTATGAGTGTACCCATGGTGTGTAACAACCCATGCACTTGTAAGCTAACCTAATCCCGCGAGTAGTGATTGGCCCATTTGTGGGTAGAAATACATACACTTAGTGGCTTAATCCTCTACTATCAAAGATCTCACTTAGGGTCGGTACGGTCTTTATACTCGGTCCTGGTGATAAACCAAAACTTGATCTTGCGACTTAGCTTCATTGTCTATGTGATAGCTTTGGCGCAGGTCAAGAATTGGTGATCTCGTGTTGAAAGAAAGCGGTCTTTACTTTCTTTCATTATTATATTGGCAGACAATCAATAATAGACTAATCATTTTTTGAAAGAATAATTAATTCAAGTAGGAGATGCACGTGTTCTGGTTAGTCACGACTCACCTATGATATCAAATGGTAGCTTGTTCGGTCATGCTCCGGCCACCGACAAGTTGTCCATAAAAGTTTTAAGTAATTAGATGTATTTATCGCAACACTAGGGGGTGGATTCTTCAGGGTTGGATGCATACAATCTTGAGTAGTTCATTTTTCATTGTTGAGAAGTGAGCTTACCGGTTTGGGAGACCCTTGTTGATGCACTTTCTGTGGACGTCACTGACGAATAGACTAGGGTTGAGTCTTAGTATTGTGTTACATGAGATTGTGGTGATCCATAAGGGCATTTTATGGATCTGACGCATTTGTAAAATATAGGACAATACACATATCCAGGTTCGACCTTTACACAAGGGGCGAATGTGGAAGTTTTCCACATTCGACCATTACAAATGGGCAAATGTGGAAATACTCCACATTCGACCATCACTAAGGGGCGAAGGTGGAACATGTGTATTGGACTATAAATAGCAATCTCATGTGTTGGTTTTCATTTGGTGATTTGAGTTTGTGTTAAGAATGCTCTCAAGGGGGAGGTCATGCCCGACCTCCCCCGGCCCCGAGATAGATGTTTATCCTACTGATGACAGTGTCTGTAACCGTTTCTGTAGTAATACAAATCTGTGATGACTTTGTTATCGTTAATTTCTGTCTCGTCTCGAATCTCCCGTCTGAAACCGAGTTGTTTATGTGTATTCGATCCACGAATTCGGTTCCTAACCGGATTCACAACTGGTATCAGAGCCGTGGTACCGATTTGAACGATCTAACAGTCGTTTGAATCAATCACAGCTCGTTTTTACTGTTTTCAGACGTTAAAATCAGATTATAATTGAAAGGTTGAAACCCTAGAAACCCTAGATTCTTAATTGAACCCGAAATCATGTGATTTCTCCATGTTTTTGTGAATTCGAGGGTTAGGTTTTCATTTCCGCACCTTTCTAAACAAGTTTCATCATCAAATTCAAAGAATTAGAGTGATTATGGACTGATTCGAAGAAAATATTGAACAAGAACACGTCTTGTCTGCACATTCGCCCCTTTCAGAAGATCGGGAGGGCGAATGTGGAATTCTACTGGGCGAACGTAGCTGTTTTTGGACGAACGTGGAGAGATTTAGGGCGAACCTGGAATTTTATTATGTCAATTTTCACTTTCGGGTGTTAGTTTCCACTTTCGGTTTATCGGGCGGGCGAACCTGAAACTAGAGTGGACGAAGGTGAACTATTTTGGACGAACGTGGAAAGGTTTAACTGATATTCTACATTCTGGTTACTGTTCTACCTTCGTGTCAACAAAAGTGGGCGAAAGTAGACTTACCAGGGGCGGACGTAGAATTTAAGGCCTAAAAAATTTCGAAAAGCCTGATTTCAGAAAATTTTTGAAATATTTTTGTTGGAAAAATGATGAATTACTTGACCATATCAAGAACGGATGAGCAGATCAGAGCTATGATAGAAGCTGAACGACAGCAATTACAAAGACAAAATTCTCAAGTTGACAACAGTTGGGGATTTCCAATGACACCGAAACCAACTAATGAAATGGTACATGTTGACAAGTGTGTTAACAGAGAAGGTGTTCATAGAAATGTTGTGTGTTTAGTCAAACAATTAAGACATGATGATTCCAGTGAATTGTCAAAGAGTGATTTGAGTTCTGATACGAGTTCAGAACAGAGTGATATCAGAAATGTTAATGCAAAATCTGATAATGGGAATGAATCAGATGCTGAGGTAAAGTCTAATGTTGATTGTGCTAGTTGTTCTGAATATGTCAATTTGAAACGTGAATTGATGACACTTATTAAGGATAAACAGAACCTAGCAAATGAGCTAGAAAATTGTCAAAACCAAAATAAAGTTTTTGAAAAGAATGAAAAAGATTTGTTAAATAAAATTGAATCTTTAAAGAAAGAAATTATAGAAATGAATAAAAGCTTTTCAATAAATAACACCACATCAGAGTTGATGTAGATGCACGTTTTGCGACTAGTGATTGGATGTTAACATATGTTAGAGATGCTGATGGATTGAAGGTAAAAGTGTTCTGGGCGAAGGTGAGCTAAAGTGGGCGAAGGTAGAAGCCAGTGGGCGAATGTATAATGGATCCTGACTGAAGAAACACATTCGTACCTTTGACTGGGCGAATGTGGAAGAATTCCACATTCGACCACAGTAACTGGGCGAATGTGCAGCTAGTATATATAGATTTTGTGTTTTTGCAATGAAAAGAGAGTTTTTAGTTGTGTGTGTGTTCAGGTTAGGTTCCAGGTTGATTTTGTGAAAGTGTGTAACTGATCTAGATTAACCTAAGTGTCATTGTAATTGAATATTTGAAAAGGTTTATCTATGAAAAAGCATTGAAAATGATATTGATTGTGTTTTGATTAGAGTTTTATCTGTTTGTTCAAAGCTAGGGTTTCCGCACCTGGTTTTGTGACTTGTATGATCAATTAATCCTGTTTTAGTCAAAATCTTTCGCTCACAAAGTGGTATCAGAGCTATACGGATCATACAACAACAAATTTGATAAACTCAGAGCTGATTTGGACCTAATTTTGATTAAAATACATCTGTTTTTGAATGAAAATGGTTTTTGAGTGTTTTTGATTGATTTGAAGTTGATTTTGTGGATAAAATTCAAAATTCCAAGAATTAAAGTTGTTCCAAATCAATTCCGAATCAAAACCTGATTAAGATCATTCAAATCCACAAACTTTTGAAAATCAGAGATCAAAATAACCGTTTTTCAAAGTGTAACCGTTTTTCAAACCTGAAATGGGCGAACCTGGAACTTAGTGGTCGAATCTGAGTGATTTTGGGCGAACCTGAGTCATTTTTGGTCGAACCTAGAGTCTTTTTGGGCGAACCTGGAGTTTGTTGGTTGAAATTTTCACTTTCGGGTCATTTTTTCCACATCAGATTGATCGGGCGGGCGAACCTGAAAACAAAACGGTCGAACCTAGATTTTACTGGGCGAAAGTGGAAAAGTGTTAGTGTGTTTTACATTCTGGTGAAGTTTTACATTCGATTGAACACTGTTTGGGCGAACCTGAACCAGAAGGGACGAAAGTGAGATACAAACGGGCGAACCTAGAAACTGAGTTTGGAAAATTTTCTAAGTGTTGAATTTTTCGAAGTTCGTGATCATGTGGAATTTTCCGACTACTCCGAGACCAGCAACGACACAACCACAACAGCAAGTGATGGACCCATGGACGGTGGCAGCACAAAAGACGAGCACACAGTCTTCGCAACCGATTAACTACATGGCGATGACTAGCTCGATGCCTCAAAGTGTAGCACCTCCAGCACCACAACCTGACTACTGGGGAGTAGCAGCAGCGGTGGTAAACACTCAAACTACAAATGCTATTTCCACACTGATTAATGATTTATCTTCAAGTAGCGGGAATCGGCCACCGAAGCTTATGGAGATACAAGAATACAATTAGTGGCAGAACAAGTTCAAGATTCACTTGGAAGGCATAGGAGTGGAGGGAGCAGAGGCATGGAGTATGATTGCTAGAGGTTACACAGCACCAGTTTTAGAGAATACAGGTGAACCAGTTCCATTGGAGAGTATGTCTGAAGAGGAGAAAAAGAAGTTTGCTGTGGAGAAGAAAGCCTTTTCCCAATTGACTCAGGCAATCACAAATGATCTTTTGCATCAATTTGGGACTTGCACCACGTCTAAGCAATTGTGGGATGTGCTTAAAAGAAGGCATGATGGGAATGAGAAGACTAGAAGCTTAAGGATGGATGAATTACGAAAGGAGTTTGAAAATTTCTCTTATATTGGCAATGAAACTTTAAAAGAATTAACTCCTAGATATAGTCATTTGCTAACTGAATTATCTAGTTATGGTATACAGATTCCTATGAAGAATTTGGTGGATAAGTTTGCAGATGCTCTACCACCTTATTGGGATCAACATGTGGAAGTTCTTAGGGAGAAGGATGCATACCAATATTGGACTATTCAAGAGTTTATTCAGAAGCTGGAAAACAAAGAGATGGAAGAGAAGAGGAAAGCTAGAAGATCACAGATTCCTCAGAATCCTAGCTTATACTTTGGAGGCACTTCAGTTCCTGTTAGTAACTCAAGTTCAGGAGTTGTAGTACCACATGTTGCTTGCATTTCCAATGTTACGGAATCACCAAAACCTACCATCAACTACATGGCACAAACATCATCCTACTCACAACCATCATACCCACAACCACCACCACCACAACAACAATACAATAATTCATACATTTCACCATTCTCCCCAATGCAACAAGCTGCTTTCTATACTGCTAGCCAATCTCAACAACCAATGAACCAAGTTACTCAACCTAATCAACAACCGGTGGTTTTGGAGACTTCTAACTTGGGAAATGTGACGGTTGAAGTTGCTCAGCAACATATTCCACTAGTCTCTGCAATGGTTTCATCCTACAATGGATTAGTTGCTAGTCAAATTGGGAACAACAACTTAACCAATGAAGACTATGCACAGATTGACAAGGAAGAGATGGAACTGATTGATATCCAATGGGCTTTTGCAAGCATTATGAGAAGAGCAACAGAATTTATTGAGAAGACAGGAAGAACAGATTTGGGAACTTCTCCTAACACAACCTACGGGTTCAACAAGGAGAAAGTTACTTGTTTTAACTGTGGAGGAAAAGGTCACTTTAAACGAGAATGCACCCAGCCACCAAAACAAGGTAATAGGAACCCATTCAATGCAAGCTACCAGAACCGTCAACAACAAAACCAAAACCAAGTTTCTTACCAAAATAACAACAACTACCAAAACCGTCAAAACAACTCTAACAACAACCAAAACAGACAACCAAAACACATCAAACCAGAACCAAAACCAATCTCCTAACAACACTAACCGAACAGTTATACCGATCACTACACCAAATGAGACACAACAGAGCACCAATCAGAATCAAGCATTGGTGACTCAACAAGATGAACGGTTTGATTGGTCGGGATTGCAAATAGGAGTTGAGGAAATTACTACTGGTGGAAATGTGGCTTGTGTTGCTTGTCAGGTTGATATTGACGAGTCGGTGACAGTTGATGAGAAGAAAGAAACTGAGGTTGAAGTTGATGTGTCTGAGGCTGAAATGGATGTGGAGATTGAGTCTGTTGAGGTTAAGGCTAAGGAAGCTAATTCTGGAGTGGTGATTGACACTGTTTCTGATGTTCCTGAGGAGTGTGAATCGGTTTATTCAGATTCAGACAGTGATTCGGATACAGAAGCAAGTGTTACATCTTTAGATGATGACATTGATCAGTTGCTAGCAGAAGCGGATTTTCTGAAGACAAGGAAGTCGTGCATTGCAGATGATGCTTTCACCAAGATTGACTATTCCAGATTCTTTGCTGGAAAGGAAGCTCATTTCGCATTGATGGCCATGACTGATCCACCAAAACCTGTAAGTTCTGAGTGTAGCACTGATATTAAAAGTGATAAATATTGTGGTACATGTGATAGATTGACTGAGGAGAACAAACAACTCTGTGTTCAACGTGATAGTGCTATCATGAATAGTCAATCTACTCGCAAAGAGTTGAATCCTTTTAACAAAGTATTAGATGGTTATAAGAAGGACATTTCCGACTTGAAAAACACTTTATCATTAAAACAATTGGCAATTAATAACTACATAAATGAAATTGAAAATACCAAGTTGGAAATGGCCGCCATCAAATGCTTTGCTGAGAAAGTAAACAAAAAGTTGGAAAGCTATAAGCACATTGCTTATGTGGTAGACCACATCATTGATGATCAAACCACTAATTACAAATATGTGCCATCTCCGGTGCTTTTTGAAAACCATAATTGTCATCAAGTGACACCGGAGAGCTCGGTAAAATCAGACTCATCATCGGAAAATGAATCTAATACCTCGAGTATTGGTGATCCACATTCCGATGTGAGACCGATTTTAGGTTTGAATGATGAGGGTGTTACTGCTGAGAGTGTGGATTCAGACTCAGAGAGTGATGATACTGGTTGTGTTCAAACTGTTAATGCATGTGAAATTCCAAAAGAAAATCACATCATTACCAATGAACCAGTTTCACCATCTCAACTTGTGCATCTGATGGCAAATGTTCATCGTGAGAAAAAGTCTGAAAAGATTGTTGTTAAGAAAGATCTTGAGAAGAATGTGGCTAAGAAAGATCTTGAAAAGAATGATAAGAATGAACCGTGTGACAAACCTGTCAAGGTGTTTTATCGGATGGAAGGATCCGATAAGATCATCTCTGACGAGGAATTTCCAATAAAAAATGCTAAGTATGCTAAAATAGATAAAATCTGGCAAGAAAGCACCATTTGGTTCCCAAAACATGAGAGAACAAATGAAATTCCACCAGCAATTTTAAAGAAATTGTATTTGGATGTTCCTCAAGAACCAAAGGTTCATGTCACAGAGTTCATTCGACCCAAAAACAGAGCTAATGGTTTTCATGAGCCTGCTTACTCAAAAGGGCCACTCCCTGAGAGTTTGAGGAATCAACAGTATAATGATCAATATTTTGTTAGATCATTTGCTCAACCAAATGCTCCAAATGTTTTTGAAGAGTACCGTGCATGTTTTAAATGTGGGGAACGAGGGCATTTACTTGCTCAGTGTCCATATGTAAGGCATAAAAGGCACGAAGTCGAAGTGAGGAATTCCATGAGGAAACCGATTGATCATTATGTTCCACCACACAGACGAGTTGTTCCTCAACAACAACAGTTTTACAATCAAAACAATTTTCATCAAATGAGGAACAATCGTCCAATCCAATATGATCGAAGAAATCGGATTGCTATGGAACAATCATGGAGAAAGCCAGTGGTGAACACAACAAATGATAGGCAAAAGGTTCCACCTAAACCGATTGTCAAATCAAATGTGGGACCTAAGTCTGTTAAATCAGATAAGGTAACCAAGAAAGTTTCATTTGCAAACAATGTTCAGAAACCGACTGAGAATCCAAAGTCTCAGATTCGTATCTTGAAAAGAACTGAACAATCTTGGTCACCCAATGGTACTCCAGGAGCCTCTACTTCAAAGGTTAATGAGAAAAAGGAAAATGTTTTGAACAATCAGAAAAAGATTGATCCAAAACAAAAAGTTGTTGAAAATGTTTCTGAGAATGTTTCTGTGAAAAATGAGATTCCAAGACCCAAGACTCAGGCTTGGGTCCCCCGAAAGAACTAAATGATTTACTTTTTGTGTGCAGGGAGCTTCAGCTGGCCCTATTAGCAGTCTTTGGATTGTTGATAGTGGAGCTTCAGGCCACATGACAGGGGATCTTGCGTTGCTGTTCGACGTGAAGAACATCAATGGAGGGTATGTCGCATTCGTTGGAAATAAAGGTGGATATATTACGATGGAGGGGAGCGTGAGTAATGGCATAGTGAGTTTCGAGAGGATATCTTATGTGAAATAGATCGATTATAATCTGTTGAGTGTCAGTCAAATTTGTGATAAACAATTCACTGTGCATTTTGATGACAAATCCTGCTATATTCTCAAACCGGGCTTCAAAATTCCAAAGGAGTGGATAATGTTGAAGGCACCTCGCGTCAACAATCTCTATATTCTTGATATGTCCAAGGCGATGACATCACAGGGGCAAATAACATGTTTTCTATCTAAGGCGACCGAGAAAGAATCGATAATGTGGCACCGAAGAATGGGGCACATTCATCTGAGAAAAATGAACCAACTTGTGAGAAATGGGCTTGTCGATGGAGTAAACGTGAAACATTTCCATCTGAATGACAAGTGTGTGAGTTGTAAGAAGGGGAAGCAACACAAACAGTCCCACAAAGTGAAGAAAGTTAACTCTGTAGAGATGCCACTTGAGCGATTGCACATGGATCTATTCGGACCAGTCAAGCGCAAAAGTCATCTTGGGGAGCTTTATTGTTTAGTTGTCACTGACGACTACTCAAGATTTTCATGGGTGATGTGTTTGCAGAGCAAAAGTGACACCTTTGACAACCTGAAAGTTCTGTTCACTCGATTGGAGAATCTCTACAACGTAAAGATAAAGAGAATTCGGAGTGATAATGGGACGGAGTTCAAAAATGCCAAGATGGATGAACTTTGTGAAAGCAAAGGGATACATCATGAATACTCGGCTCCGTACACCCCACAACAGAACGGTGTTGCTGAACGAAAGAATAGGACTCTAATTGAAGCAGCTAGAACAATGCTTGCTGATTCAAATCTTCCAGTAATGTTCTGGAACGAGGCGTTTTATGCAGCAAATTATACACTCAATCGGGTTCTAACAGTGAAGATGTTTGGTAAAACATCTTATGAGCTGTTACACCGACGAAAGCCGAACTTAGAGTATCTAGAACCTTTTGGGGCACCATGCACGATGTTGAATCCAAGCGAAAAGTTTAGTCCTAAAGCTGAGGAGGGATACTTTGTTGGATATGCAACCCCGCTCAAACGGGTATACAACAAACGAACTCGTTGGGTAGAGGATTGGGCTAACGTGGAAGTTCAACGATATACTCAAAATTTGTAAGGCACGGGTCCTGATTGGATGTTTGATTACAAAGATTTCTTTGAATCATTCAATCTAGATAGCTTGGTTGAAGAAGCTGTTATCAGATTACTTTACGAGTGTGAAAACGCGACGACTTCACCGTTGGTGCGTCCGATCACTGTGAACCCCCTACCAGCTTCTAATGATACCAATGCTCCTATACAAGAGGAAGAAGTGTTTCAAGAGGCTTCTACTTCATTAGACTCTTCAGAATCTGAAGATGAACAATTTGAAGAAGTCATTCTTGAACATGCAGAAGAACCAGAGGCACCGCCAGTGAACCCAACTCCAACTCCAGATGTTGCTTCATCTTCGAATACGGGTCATGATCTGGATGCTGTAGAGAACTTGACTACTCAGACGGGGGTTACTGTACCTGAATATCCGGAATCTCGGATTCATCGTATTCATCCACTGGAGCAAGTTATCGGTGATCCTGGAAGCAGTGTTATGACCAGAGGGCAGCTGAGAAGTGTTAATTCGCCAGAGAGTTTTGGTGCTTTAGCGTTATATGCCAAAATTCAACAATCTGGTAGTCAAAATGATTGGTCGTTTGCGTGTTATGTGTCGCAGGTTGAGCCAAGGACATACAAGGACGCTTTGAAGGAAGATGCCTGGGTTGAAGCTATGCAGGAGGAGTTATTACAATTCTAGAAATTGGGAGTTTGGACGCTCACGGATTTGCCACCAGGAAGAAAGAAAATTGGCACTAAATGGGTGTTTAAGTGCAAGAAGGATGATCGTGGGGTTATTGTTCGAAACAAAGCCAGATTAGTCGTGCAGGGTTTCCATCAAATCGAAGGGATTGATTATAACGAAATCTATGCACCGGTAGCACGCATTGTAGCTATTCGGATGTTCCTTGCGTTTGCTTCTTATAAGAAATTCAAAGTTTATCAAATGGACGTTAAAAGCGCATTTCTGTACGGGAAAGTCAAGGAAGAGGTTTATGTCGGGCAGCCACCAGGCTTTGAGGACCCAATCCACCGGGATAAGGTCTACGTGTTGAACAAAGCTCTATATGGCTTGCACCAGGCTCCGAGCCAGTGGTACGAGGAGCTAAGTACATACCTCATCACCAAAGGATTTAAGCGCGGACTGGTCGATTGCACCCTCTTCACGAAGAAGACTGGGGATGATTTGCTTCTAGTGCAGATTTACGTTGATGATATAATATTTGGTTCAACTAACGAGCATTTATGCAGGGAGTTCGAAACTGTCATGCAGGAAAAGTTCGAAATGAGCGCAATGGGGGAGATGCAGTTTTTCCTAGGCTTGCAGGTGGACCAAAGACCCGACGGGATCTTCATTCACCAGACAAAATACGTATCCGATATCTTGAGCCGGTTCCAGATGGAGGATTCCAAGCCGATGGATACCCCGATTCAACCCAATCACGGGATTGGAGTGGACGCTAAGGGGGAACTGACGGACCCATTTACATACAGAGCAATCATCGGATCTCTGATGTATTTGACGGCGTCTCGACCAGATATTATGTACGCAACGTGTCTCTGTGCCCGCTATCAATCGAAGCCGAAACAAAGTCATCTGACGGCGGCCAAGCGTATCCTTAGATATCTGAAGGGTTGTCCCTCAAAAGGACTTTGGTACCCTAATGATGATGATTTTGATTTTATTGCTTTTAGTGATGCAGATTGGGGCGGCTGTGACAAAGATAGCAAATCTACTACAGCTGGTTGCCAGTCTTTAGGGAGCAGGTTAGTCACCTGGCAATGCAAGAAGCAGACTTCCGTGGCGCTATCTACCTGTGAAGCCGAGTACATTGCAGCCTCCAGTTGCTGTTCGCAAGTGCTTTGGATCCAACAGCAGATGGTGGATTACGGTTTGCAGTTTCTTAAAACCCCTATACACTGTGACAACGAAGCCGCAATCGCATTAACTAAAAATACTGAAAATCATTCTAAAGCGAAACATATCCGGATCAAATATCATTTTATCCGTGATTGTTACGCTAAAGAATTGATAGATATGGTCAAAATCCATACTGACTACCAACGTGCAGATTTGTTTACAAAAGCTTTTGACAGATCCCGCTTTGAATATCTTTTAAAAGTAAACAACATAAAGGAAAAACAGGACTAATCGGCACCTCGGTTTATCGCTTTTTAGTTTTAGTTTTTAATATTTTGCTAATTGGGAATTTCTCTTTGCTAATTGGGAATTTCTCTTTACTATCGTAATGCTCAAAGAAGTTGATGCTTTCGAGGGGATTGTTTAATCCTCAAAGAAGTTGATGCTTTCGAGTGGATTGTTTCTTTCAAATTTTTGTTTTTATTGTTTTTCAGAAAAATTAAAAACCCAAAAATATGTTCTTTATTTTAGGGGGAGCCATTTTATCAGAAAAACCAAAAACATTAGAAAACTCAAAAAGACCTAAAAATTAGAAAATCCAAAATGATTTCCTGGATAAAAAAAGGAAATGATAGTACATCAGTGGGGATCTGACACAGGCTAAAGAATTGTATAGTATAATGAGGCGTATGTTGACTACGTGTGATATGCTGATAGGCTTCGTAGACTAAATATTGCGTGCATTAGTGATACAAACATAACGAACTACGCGTTCGTGGCTGAACACCTCATGGGCATATGGTCTTAGTACCGTAATTTCGTTTGATAGGATTGCCAAAATCTGAGGTTTCGGGTCGTTATGTTATGGTTATCCGGGATATTCTGATTAAACTTTTGTCGTATTGATTTACGGACCTAGTTTCATCAGAATATTTGCTAGAAGAGCTTAATTGCCAAAACCGAAAGTTACCGAATTGAGGAACTTTATGTTTTAATTGATCAAAGATCATTATTACATCGTATTAACTTTCTGATGCAAATCAGTGGTTAATATCAGCCTCAACCTAGTGTATACGCACATGTTACTCTGCTGCATTCGGTTGCTGACCTGTACACCTCTGTGCTATATACTTTGTAACTTTTACGGATAACTCTAGCATAATCACGTGTTACGACGAAGCTTTGTGCAATTACTTGATACGGGAGTATGTCGTGTGTGTGGGCACCACATCGTGTTAGTCTAATACACCTAACTCATATCATTTTAAAGCATTGCGTAATTGTCTGCATGTGAGCTTACGTGGATCACAATATCAGCAATTGCCGTGTCACATACTGTTTCTAATGATAATATTAAACAAATAGATCAACGCTGTGATCAGATTTCTCAGAAAACTGATATGATCCTCTTACCGGATTTCACAAAATGTTTACTGCTTTCATTTACTTTGATGCATTTTACTTTGTTGCTTTTTACTTTTATTGTCAAAAAGATACAAAATCCAAAAAGATTTTAGGTGTGTTTTGATAAAATTTCAGAAAAACCCAAAATTTTTGCATTTCTGCTTTATTTTTGATAACCGGGGATGCTTGATGGTCAATTTCTGAGATTTGATAACACCATCTGGGCTTTGTATCATTCAAAATGTGAAAATATGAGTTTTGGAAGTTTAACAGATTGAAAAATGTTGAACGGGATTCGAATTTGTGATTTGGCAAAATTTTCAGATTTTTTCCATTTCACATTCGCCCCTTTATTGGGTCGAATGTGGAAAAATCTCTACTTTCGGCTGTTTTGAAAAGGGCGAGTGTGGAATTTCATTTCAAATTCCACTTTTGGGTGGCATCTTTCACCTTCGGGCCATTCAGTTGGACCGAATGTGGAAATCATCCACATTCGACCGTTCAAACGGGCGAAGGTACACCTTATATATAAGTTGTTTTCCAGGTTCGAACCCCATTCATTGTTTTTCAAAATTTTTCTTCGATCCTGTCACCTTGTTGCTTTGATATATTTTTCTTGTGTGTTTGTTTCCTGCTTGATTACTGATCATTTCCATACTAATTATACAGGTATTGGAGCCCTAATGCTAACAGAATCGTCGTTTTTGTAACCGTACCTAGGGTTTTAGAAATCAGGGACTTAGGGTGTTTGTTTTTGATTAATTTTGCTCACATTTCAATTGACATCAGTTTTAGGGGGAGATGATTGAACGAATTAGGTTTTTAACATCGTTTGAATGGTCAATTGATCGTATGAAACAGTTTAAATCTAATTCTACTATAAAACTGATGTAAACTGAAATAAAAAGACAATTGATGATGGACGAAGGTTAATCGGCCACTATAGAACATATCCTAATCAAAATCAAGTGTTAAAAACAAAGTTGACAAGATTTTGAATTTTTGGGGAAGAACATTTTCACATTCGGGTCAAAATACGGGCGAAAGTAGAATGGTTTGGGCGAATGTAACTTGAAAATGGGCGAATGTGATTTTTATTCAAAACTTATTCACATTCGACCAAAACGTTTCACATTCGAACCATAAAGCCTACATTCGACCTTATCATAACGGGCGAATGTGGAACTTAAAACCTTAAAATTTTGAATTTTTGTCGATTTTGCATTTTGACGTATTTCTTTGATTTTGATGTGCAGATGGCTGATCAGACTGAAAACATTGAAACTCCAGTTGAAGATATTGTTACAGATCCAGTTCAAGAAAATGTTCAGGATGGAGAATCGTCAAGTACAAGCAATTGGCCGTTTGAGAAAACCCATAACTGATGTGCTTATCTGGGTGATGTAGAAAAGAACGTTGAGTTTGCTGATATCATTAAGTTCTTGAAAAGAAGCAGAGTTGTGTATGCTTTGGCTACTCCGACTATTATCTACAAGGATATAGTTGAAGATTTTTATAAGAACGCGAAGTATGATTTCTGGGATAATCAGACTATTATTAAAAGCAAGATACAAGACATGGAGATGTTTATAACAGAGTCTGATATCAGAGAAGCGCTCCAGATAAAGTTTGAAGTGAGCGAAGATCCCAGAGAACTATCATGGACTGAACAGAAGGCATGTTTCCTCAGAATGAAGTATAAAGGAGCTATTACTGATGGTTCGATGCACAAAGGGAAGTTGAGCGTGCAGTTTAAATACTTTGCACACGTCATAATCCATGTGTTTGGATGTGTTAGTGGAGGATATGACGTTATGAGGAGAAGTCTAAGCTCGTTGATGGTTGCGTTGACTCTCAACAAACCATTCAACGTATCTGGGATGATTTTGGATCACATGCTGGAGATGTTAAAGGGATTGAAGAAGAAGCCGTTCATGTTATATCCTAGATTCCTGATGATGATATTTGACCACAAGTATCCTGACTTAAGAAAGGATCCTACACAGATCCTTGGTCAAGATCACATGAACATTCGAACGTTGATTAGAATGAAAGGTTACAAGGGTGTGCCGGACAATGAAAGGCCACCATACAGAAGATTGTTTGGAGCTTTAGCCAAACAGGATTACACTGATCCTGGAAAGAATAAGGCTAGACACACTGAGAGTGATTCGGACAATGACGATCCTCTAGTGTATGCAGATGCAAGCACAAAGAGAAAGAGACAGGTTGTCAATCCCGGAACCAAAGGGAAGGGTAAGGGAAAGACAGACCAAGGTAGCTCTAAGCAACAAGCTGTGAAAAGAAAGAAAACCACTGCAAAGAAGGGTACAGGATTGGTTGATGAAGATTCTGTTGATTCAGAGGAAACTGAGGAAGAGGAACAGTGGGATTCGGATGCTGAGAATGTTAGGGCCACCAAACGTAAGGCCACTATGGTTGGTGAGTCTGAATCACTTAACAAGTCGATTGAAGAAGCTGAGAAGAGTAAGAAGTCTGTGAATGTTGAAGATGAAGGTTTAGGCGTTGACATGGATGAATTGAATGCTGGAGAAACTGTTGTAGTTAACTTGCCAAAGCCTAAGCACAAAACTATGGCAAAGAAGACAAGTACTAAGCAGTTGAGGGAGAAGGAGATTGCCCAACTTTTGAAAGGTAAAAGAGTACCCGATGCTGGTACATCATCGAAGCTATCTTCACCAGTGTCTAAGAAGCAGAAAAAGACACAAGAGGCTGAGAAATTACCTATTGATCAGTTTAACATTGCACTGGACAATGTGTTAGACATGTTCAGGAAGCCTCAGAAAGAAAAAGCTGCAGATGTTGAGCCATCCAAATCTAAAAGGGTCACTGTTGCTGATGATGTAATGAAGCAGGTGAATAAGAAAATGGATGATATGATGAAGATGTTAGTTGCTCAACAAGCTGAAATAGCCAAGTTCAAGCAAAATGAAGAGAAAATGCTTCAAATTGTGGTTGCTTCAAAGTCAAATCAAGATGAGATTGACGAGAAAGTTAAGAAGCTTGAAGCGAAGAACAAGAAGCTTGAGGGTAAGTGTTTAAGGAACAAGAACAGGTTGAAAGCTATCAAAGAAGACAACAAAGAACTAAAGGCTGAGAACAAACGCCTTAGTGATTTGATTGACGATTTGTATAATGTTGCACCCAAGTTGAAAGAGGGTGAGGAAGACAAGGAGAAAGAAGAAGAGCAAGTTGACTTTGAACCGTCTGAATCGGATAAAGAAAAAGATGATGATGAGGAATCAGAGAAAAGTGATGATGAGGTTAGTAAGAAAGATGATGATGATGATGATGCAGAAGGGTCTGGGAGTCAGAAAGAAGATGATAGTAGTGATGAGAGTGATAATGATGAAGGAGGAGATGATACTTCAAATTTTACATTTGAGAAGAGAACACCGAAGAAGAAAGATGCTGGAGAATCTAGTTCAAAGAAGAAGAAAGGAGAGAACACAGATTCAGATGAAAGTATCTTCTGGAACGAGAAGGTGAGATCTTTGACAGATGATGCTAAGAAAGTGTACAAAAATATGTTGGAAAGAAGAGAATGGACGATTGAGTTTACAGGACGTTTTGCTGAAATATTCCAGACAGATGATATGAGATACGAACTGGAATACAATGATCCTGATCTTGAAGAAGGTGAAGTACCTGCTACTATGGCAAAGGAAATTCTGGATGGCCTTGCACAGAGAGTAGGGAAAACATTTGAGGAGTTCATAGTGGATGAGTCGATTCCAGATATTCCTGAAAAGGATATTGGAAATCACTCAGATGATAAGAATACTCCTGAATTTGATGAAGTGGAAATTGAAGACATAACTCATGAGGAATATCCACAGTACTTCAGACAGACTGATGAAGATGTGATATTTCCTGATTTTACTGAGATACCAAACACTTCAGCAAAGAAGAAGGCAAAGAAAAGGAGTGCAGAGTTTGTGGAGAAAGTGTTTGGAGCTGATAAGTAAGAATCTTCAAGTCAATCTGATGAACTGAAGAATTACTTGAAGAAGTTGAGAGAAATGGATGAAAACCGACCGAAGCCTGAAGCTCAAGGAAGTTTCTATAGATTCCACAATGCTAAGTTTAAAGGCAGAGCTCTCGGGTGGACTTATTTGGGCAGGCTGAAGTGTCTAGCTGCCAAATGGGAATCGGGAATTCTGTATTTTTACAGATTCATTGATTTGCTAACTCTACCGTACTGGGCGGTCAGAGATCTATGCAGATTCCCTATGTCTGGTGCTTCAGTTAACAATACTCATGTCGGTTGGTGTGCAGACAAATTGGTTTGGGAGAGTAGAACGAGATGGAATAGATTCAAGCCTCAATATCCCAGAAGGAAAGTTCATAGGGATATTGATCCTAAAACCAAGCTGAAAAGGGTTACTTTGATATACAAAGCACCTGAAGTGATGAGGAAGATACCTTTGATGCCCATGCCACAACATTTCAGTGCTGACTTTATATTCTGGTATTATGATTGGAGGAAGGCTGAAGCGGTGATAGTGTTGAGAGACGGGAAGGACAAATACAAGCAAGTTCATGTATTTGATCCTATGTGGTTGATTAACTATACTTTTGAGGACATCATCATGCTTTTCTACAATCCAATTCATCATGAGCCGAATGATGCTGATCAAGCTAAGAAGTATACTCAGGTTGTAGGAGTTTGTTTTGCATATGATATAAACTCGGGGAGTAACTTGGATAATAAACTTGGCAAAATGGTGAAGATGGCGAATGTGTCGAAACCGGTGAAGAGAAAGTTGGAGCCTGAAATGACCAAAGAGCAAAAGAAACAGCTCAGAATTAAGTTGTTGAACAAAGCAATGGACGAAGACAGAAGACGATCCAATCAATAGTCGAGGGGCAGTTTGTAGATGCACGTTTTGCGACTAGTGATTGGATGTTAACATATGTTAGAGATGCTGATGGATTGAAGGTAAAAGTGTTCTGGGCGAAGGTGAGCTAAAGTGGGCGAAGGTAGAAGCCAGTGGGCGAATGTATAATGGATCCTGACTGAAGAAACACATTCGTACCTTTGACTGGGCGAATGTGGAAGAATTCCACATTCGACCACAGTAACTGGGCGAATGTGCAGCTAGTATATATAGATTTTGTGTTTTTGCAATGAAAAGAGAGTTTTTAGTTGTGTGTGTGTTCAGGTTAGGTTCCAGGTTGATTTTGTGAAAGTGTGTAACTGATCTAGATTAACCTAAGTGTCATTGTAATTGAATATTTGAAAAGGTTTATCTATGAAAAAGCATTGAAAATGATATTGATTGTGTTTTGATTAGAGTTTTATCTGTTTGTTCAAAGCTAGGGTTTCCGCACCTGGTTTTGTGACTTGTATGATCAATTAATCCTGTTTTAGTCAAAATCTTTCGCTCACAGTTGAAAGACACAACATCTTGTGTTGATGTTTCAAATTCTGAGGTGAAGTCCGATTCTAGTCAGAAAATTGAAAATGTGGTAGTCACTTCAGAACCTGAGTCTGATGAGAAAACCATATTTAAATTTCCTAATGGAATGGAAGGATCCTATATGTTGGAAGGACATGACAAGTTGATTCTCAATAAAGATTTTCCAATTGATAATATCGAACAATCTTTACTCAAATGTATATATGTTGATAATATCAATTTGTTAAATCAATTTAAAAATCAATTTGGTCATTTGTCGTTTGAACTAAATCCTAACCAACATGAGGATCAAAAGGAAAATGTTGAAAATAAAAATGTTGAAAATAAGAAAGGTTCTAAAGTAAAAGGACCAAAACCAAACAAATCGAAAGGAAATGATCAGATGAAAAATTCTCATCAAAAGAATTCAAGAAATTTTTCATCTAGATCATATGACTATTATGATCATTCATATAACTCTCGATTTGATGGTTATTGGAGAAACAACTCACCACATTATTCTCATTGTTTTGTTGAACGGAGAAGCTGCTTTGAATGTGGTGAAGTTGGTCATATTGCAGCTCATTGTCCCTATTGGTATTGGGATGACGGGTATGCATGTGATTTTGAAGAATATAGGTCTTGTTATAACTGTGGAGAGTGTGGGCATTTAGTTGCTTCCTGTCCGTATGTTAAACAGAAAAAGACCGAAGTGAAATTTGCTAAAAATTCAGGCAATGTCAAAAGGCCTGTAGCCCCAAAACCAACCAAGAAACAAAAGGGGAAACAGTTTGTTGTGTATGACAATCGCAACAAAATTGCTTTGAATAAAAATGGAGATTGTGATAGGGTTGCTGAGGTAAGGGGGAGTTCTAAGGCTAAGCCTAAGAATAACTCTAAACCTGGGTCTTCATCAGTTAAGTCTGAGAAGATTCCAAACAAAGTTCAGAAGCAGGTTTCAAATAAGAAATCTGAAGAGTCAAAAATCAAAACAATTTCAACAAAATCTAAAATAAACTCTGAAAATGTTTGGAAACTCAAATCACTTTCTAAATCAATAGCAATTTCTACTTCAAATCAATCCATTGAAAAACCAATTGATTTTTCAAAAGGAGAATGGATTGATGTTCCGAGGATTGCTGACCTTGGACGACCCATCATTGTGAAGGGATGGGTACCTCTCTCGTGCTAATTGTTTAATAAGTGTGCAGATTGTTCCAGACAGACCTATTAGCTGTTCTTTGATAGTTGATAGTGGAGCATCTGTATACAAGCTATTTATTGGAGAGGTGATGGTCAATGAAGGGATATTGAAGAATGAAAACATGATTTCAACAGAAAGGAAAGTGTTTGTCATCTGTTTCCTACCTGTGAAGCCGGAAAACATTGCAATCTCATGCAATTGCTCTCAGGTTTTGGATTTTTACAACAGATATGACAAAACGGTTTATTCTAAACTCTCTTATCTTTGTTAATGGTTTGCTAATTGAAAGATCTTAATGAGTCTAGTAATCTGAGTGGAAAATGATTTTTGAAATTAAATGAGTAAACCGCATCGGATATCATTTTATTTTGTTTTTCCTCAAAAAGTTTAAAAATCCAAAAATATGCTTATTTTTAGATTTTTAGGGGGAGAAAATTTCAGAAAAATCAAAATAAAAAAATAGAAAATCAAAAATGAGTTTTCCTGGACAAAAAGAGGAGATGATAGTACATCAGTGGACTGTCAGACTACTCTGAAAACAAAAATGAATTGATAAACATTGAGTAGCCACTACAATTATATATTGGTAGGCTTGAAATCAGAGTTTAAAGTTGTAATTGAAAGAATTTAGCTAAAACAGGAAAATATGATCATACAAGTCACAAAACTAGGTGCGGAAACCCTAGTTATGAACAAAATGATAATACTCGGATCAAAACACGTAAAACATCATTTCAAAGGCTTTTTCATAGATTAACTTTGATAAAAACTTGTTACAATTGATCACCTAGTCAATCTAATCAACTCACACACTTTCACAAATTAACCTTGAACCTGACCTCAATACTCACACAAACTAAAACTCTTTCTAACTTGAAAATACACAAAAACTATTTATAGATACTGCACATTCGCCCAGTTGTATGGTGCGAATGTGGAACTTTTCCACATTCGCCCACATCAACAGTACGAATGTGTTCTTTATCAAGCAGTCTTTCACCTTCGCCCCTTTTAACTCTTCCTTCGCGATACCACTTTGTAGTTGAAAGAATTTAGCTAAAACAGGAAAATATGATCATACAAGTCACAAAACTAGGTGCGGAAACCCTAGTTATGAACAAAATGATAATACTCGGATCAAAACACGTAAAACATCATTTCAAAGGCTTTTTCATAGATTAACTTTGATAAAAACTTGTTACAATTGATCACCTAGTCAATCTAATCAACTCACACACTTTCACAAATTAACCTTGAACCTGACCTCAATACTCACACAAACTAAAACTCTTTCTAACTTGAAAATACACAAAAACTATTTATAGATACTGCATATTCGCCCAGTTGTATGGTGCGAATGTGGAACTTTTCCACATTCGCCCACATCAACAGTACGAATGTGTTCTTTATCAAGCAGTCTTTCACCTTCGCCCCTTTTAACTCTTCCTTCGCGATACCACTTTGTAGTTGAAAGAATTTAGCTAAAACAGGAAAATATGATCATACAAGTCACAAAACTAGGTGCGGAAACCCTAGTTATGAACAAAATGATAATACTCGGATCAAAACACGTAAAACATCATTTCAAAGGCTTTTTCATAGATTAACTTTGATAAAAACTTGTTACAATTGATCACCTAGTCAATCTAATCAACTCACACACTTTCACAAATTAACCTTGAACCTGACCTCAATACTCACACAAACTAAAACTCTTTCTAACTTGAAAATACACAAAAACTATTTATGAATACTGCACATTCGCCCAGTTGTATGGTGCGAATGTGGAACTTTTCCACATTCGCCCACATCAACAGTACGAATGTGTTCTTTATCAAGCAGTCTTTCACCTTCGCCCCTTTTAACTCTTCCTTCGCCCCTTTAGGAAAAAATTCTAACACATGTTAATAAGCTAATCCAATCATTAGTCGCACTTCGTGCTTCTACAAACTCCCCCTCGACTATTGATTGGATTGTCTTCGATCTTCGTCCATAGCCTTGTTCATCAGATAAATTCTCAGCTGCTTCTTTTGTTCTTTCGTCATTTCAGGCTCCAACTTTCGTTTCACCGGCTTAGGCACATCGGCCATCTTCACCATCTTACCAAGTTTAGCATCCAAGTTGCTCCCGGAGTTTATATCATAAGCAAAGCAAACTCCAACAACTTGTGTATACTTCTTAGCCTGTTCTGCATCATTGGGATCATGATGAATCGGATTGTAGAAAAGCATGATGATGTCTTCAAACGTAAAGTTTATCAACCACATAGGATCAAATACGTGAACATGCTTGTATTTGTCCTTTCCGTCTCTCAGCACTATCACTGCTTCTGCCTTCCTCCAATCGTAATACCAGAAGATAAAATCAACACTGAAGTGTTGAGGTAAAGGCATCAAAGGTATTTTCTTCATCACTTCAGGTGCCTTATATATCAAAGTCACCCTCTTCAATCCAGTTTTAGGATCAATATCCCTGTGAACTTTTCTTCTGGGATACTGAGGCTTAAATCTATTCCACTTCGTCCTGCTCTCCCAAACCAACTTGTCAGCAAACCAACCAACAGCAGTACTATTCACTGAAGCTCCAGACATAGGGAATCTGCAAATGTCTCTAACCGCCCAGTACGGTAGAGTTAGCAAATCAATGAATCTGTAAAAGTACAAGATTCCTGATTCCCATTTGACAGCTAAGCATTTCAATCTTCCCAAATATATCCAACCGAGAGCTCTGCCATTGAACTTCTCGTTGTGAAATCTGTAAAAACTACCTTGAGCTTCAGGCTTTGGTCGATTTTCATCCATTTCCTTCAACTTCTGTAAATATGTCTTCAGTTCATCATTCTGACTTGAAGATTGTTGCTTATCAGTACCGAACACAGTCTCAACAAACTCCTCGCTTCTCTTCTTAGCTTTCTTTTTAGCTGATGTGTTTGGTAACTCTGTGAAGTTTGGGAAAACCACATCTTCATTATTCTGTCTGAAATATTGTGGATATTCCTCGTGAGTAATATCCTCAATTTCCACTTCATCCATCTCAGGTGTATTCTTATCATCAGAGTGATTTCTAATATCCTTTTCAGGAATATCTGGAATCGACTCATCCATCATAATCTCCTCCAAAGATTTCCCTACTCGCTGTGCAAGACCTTCCAGAATTTCTTTGGCAACAGCAGCAGGTACTTCACCATCTTCTAAGTCTGGATCATTGTATTCGAGCTCATACCTCATATTATCAGTTTGAAATATTTCAGCAAATTTGCCCGTGAACTCAATGGTCCATTCTTTCTTCTCTAACATATCTCTATACACCTTCTTTGCATCATCATTCAGAGACCTCACCTTTTCATTCCAGAATATGCTTTCATCTGAGTCTACATTCCCACCTTTCTTCTTCTTTGAGCTAGACTCTCCAGCATCCTTCTTAGGTGTTCTCTTCTCAAATGTGAACTTACTCGAATCATCTCCCCCGTCATCATCATCACTTTCATCACTACCATCATCATCTTTACTACCAGATCCCTCCGCATCATCATCATCATCTTTATCACTTTTCTTGCTTTCTTCATCATCACTCTTCTCAGAATCATCATCCTCCTCATCATCCTTTTCTTCTTCATTATCAGAAGGCTCAAAATCAACTTGTTCTTCCTCTTTTTCTTTGTCTTCCTCACCTTCTTTCAACTTCGGTGCTTCATTGTATAAGTTGTCCAACAAATCACTAAGGCGTTTGTTTTCAGCCTTAAGTTCTTTGTTGTCAGCCTTAATCACTTTAATCATACTCCGATTCCTGGAACACTTAACCTCAAGATCCTTATTATCAGCTTCAAGTTTCTTCACTTTATGCTGGATCTCATCTTGGTTATTCTTTGAAGCAACCACAATCTGAAGCATCTTTTCTTCATTCTGCTTAAACTTGGCAATCTCTGCCTGCTGAGCTACTATCATCTTCATCATATCATCCATCCGTTTGTTAACTTGTTTCATAACGTCATCTGAAACAGTAACTTTCTTCGACTTGGATGGCTCAGCTTCTTTGGCCTTCTGTTTCTGAGGATTCTTAAACATGTCTAAAACATTATCCAGTGCAACATTAAACTCATCAACTGGTAATGTTTCAGCTTCTTTACTCCTCTTCTGTTTCTTAGTAACCGGTGAAGATAGCTTCGATGATGTACCTGCATCAGGTATCTTTTTCCCTTTCAATAACTGAGCTATTTCCTTCTCTCTCAACTGCTTAGTGCTAGATTTCTTTGCCATAGACTTATGCTTTGGTTTAGGCAAATTCACTACAACAGTCTCACCTGTTTCCAACTCATCCAAGTTAATACTCAAACCTCCTTCATCAACATCAACAGACTTCTTCTTCTGTGACACTTCTTCTATTGTCTTGTTTAAAGATTCAGACTCACCAACCATAGTGGCCTTACGTTTGGTGGTCTTTACTCTTTCTTCATCAGAATCCCACTGCTCATCAACCTCTGTCTCCTCTGAATCAACTGAGTCTTCATCAACTAGACTAGTTCCCTTCTTCGCAGTAGTTTTCTTCCTAGCAACCTGTTGCTTAGAACTCCCTTGATCAGTCTTTGCCTTGCCCTTCCCTTTGGCTCCAGCATTGACTACCTGCCTCTTCCTCTTAGTGTTTGCATCAGCATACACCAAGGGATCATCATTGTCCGAGTCACTATTGTCATGTCTGGCTTTGTTCTTGCCCGGATCAGTGTAATCCTGACTAGCCAAAGCTCCAAAAAGTCTTCTGTGAGGTGGCTTTTCATTATCTGGCACACCTTTATATCCTTTCATTCTCACCAATGTACGAATGTTCATGTGATCTTGACCTAGGATCATAGTTGGATCCTTCTTCAATTCAGGATACTTGTGGTCAAAGATCATCATGAGAAACCTCGGGTATAACATGAACTGCTTCTTCTTCAAACCCTTCAACATCTCAAGCATATGGTCTAAGATCATACCAGATACATTGAATGGTTTGTTAAGAGTTAACGCAACCATCAATGAACTCAAACTTCTTCTCATCACGTCATATCCACCGCTCACACATCCGAATACATGAATAATGACATGTGCAAGATACTTGAACTGCACACTCAACTTCCCTTTATGCATTGATCCATCAGTAATCGGACCCTTGTACTTCATCCTCAAAAAGCAAGCTTTCTGCTCGGTCCAAGATAGCTCTCTGGGATCTTCACTAACTTCAAACTTAATCTGCAATGCTTATCTGATGTTTGATTCTGTCAAGAACATCTCCATCCCCTGAATTTTGCTCTTGATAATAGTTTGATTTTCCCAAAAATCATACTTAGCATTCTTGTAAAAATCTTCAACTATATCTCTGTAAATGATTGTTGGTGTAGCTAAGGCATGAACAATTCTGCTTCGCCTTAAAAACTCCACAATTCCAGCAAATTCGGTATTCTTCTCAACATCTCCAAGAAAAGCACAGCAATTATGTGACGGTTCGAACGGCCAACCACGTGGAACAGCTGCTTCAGCTTCCTGAACAGGATCTGGTACAACATTTTCCACTGGTGCTTCAACGTGTTCTGGTTGCTCAGCCATCTGCACATCAAGATCAGAAAAATACGTCAAAATACGAAAACGACAAAAATTGAAAACTTTAAGATTTTCGTTTTCCACATTCGCCCCATTTTATAAGGTCGAATGTGTGTATTTAGGTACGAATGAGAAATATTTGGTACGAATGTGAAAATTTTTTCACTAAAAATTACATTCGTCCAGTTTAAAGTACATTCGCCCATCTAGTTTCACATTCGCCCCAAATGATATGGTCGAATGTGAACAGAAAATTCCCAAAAATTCAAAATTTTGCCAACTTTGTTTTTAACATCTAATTCTGATTGGAACATGTTCTACAATGGCCGATTAGTACTCACATACCATCAATTGTTCTTATTTTTCAATTTACATCAGTTTTTAAAGAGAATTAGGGTTTAATAGTTTCAATCGATCAATCAATGATCAAATCAAGTGTAATTGTTTATCACAGATTTGACTGACGCTCAACAGATTATAGTCTATCTGCTTCACATATGATATCCTCTCAAAGCTCACAATCCCATTACTCACGCTCCCTTCCATAGTGATATATCCGCCTTTATTCCCAGCAAATGCAACATATCCACCATTAATATTCTTCACGTCGAACAGCAACGCCAGATCCCCTGTCATGTGGCCTGAAGCTCCACTATCAACAATCCAAAGACGGCTAATAGGGCCAGCTGAAGCTCCCTGCACACGTCATGTAAATCAGTTAGTTCTTTCGGGGGACCCAAGCCTGAGTCTTGGGTCTTGGAATATCATTGTTCAAAGTAACATTCTCATCAACACTTTGTTTTTGATCAATCTTTTTAGGATTATTCAAAACATTTTCCTTTTTCTCATTGGATTTTGAAGTTGAGGCACCTGGAGAACCATTTGGTGTCCAAGATTGTTCAGTTCTTTTCAAGATACGAATCTGAGATTTTGGGTTCTCAGTCGGTTTCTGAACATTGTTTGCAAAAGAAACTTTCTTGGTTACCTTATCCGAGTTAACAGACTTAGGTTCAACATTTGACTTGACAATAGGTTTTGGTGGAACCCTTTGCCTATCATTTGTTGTGTTCACCACTGGTTTTCTCCATGAATGTTCCATAGCAATCCGATTTCTGCGATCATACTGAACTGGACGATTGTTCCTAATTTGATAAAAATTGTTTTGATTATAAAACTGTTGTTGTTGAGGAACAACTCGTCTATGTGGTGGAATGTAATGATCGATCGGCTTCCTCATGGAATTCCTCACTTCAACTTCGTGCCTCTTATGCCTTACATACGGGCATTGAGCAAGTAAATGCCCTCTCTCCCCGCATTTAAAGCATGCACGGTATTCCTCAAAAACATTTGGAGCATTTAGTTGAGCAAATGATCGAACAGGATATTGATCATTATACTGTTGATTCCTCAAACTCTCAGGGAGTGGCCCTTTTGAGTAAGTAGGCTCATGAAAACCGTTTGCTTTGTTTTTGGGTTTAATGAACTCTGTAACATGAACCTTTGGTTCTTGAGGAACATCCAAAAACAATTTCTTTAAAATGGCAAGTGGAATTTCATTTGTTCTCTCATGTTTTGGGAACCAAATGGTGCTTTCTTGCCAAATTTTATCAATTTTAGCATAATTGGCATTTTTAATTGGAAATTCCTCATCAGAGATGATCTTATCGGATCCTTCCATCCGATAAAACACCTTGACTGGTTTGTCACAAGGTTCATTCTTAACATTTTTCTCAATTTCTTTCTGAATCACATTCTTTTCAGACTTTTTCTCACGATGTGCATTTGCCATCGGATGCACATGTTGAGATGGTGACACTGGTTCATTAGTAATGATGTGTTTTTCTTTTGGAATTTCACATGCATTAGCATTTTGGTGACAACCAGAATCATCACTCTCAGAGTCTGAATCAACGCTCTCAACAGTAACACCCTCATCATTCAAACCTAAAATCGGCCTCACATCAGAATGTGGATCACCAATACTCGAGGTATTAGATTCATTTTCCGATGATGAGTCTGATTTTACCGAGCTCTCCGGTGTCACTTGATGACAGTTATGATTTTCAAAGAGCACCGGAGAAGGCACAGACTTGTAATTAGTGGTTTGATCATCAATGATGTGGTCTACCACGTAAGCAATGTGCTTATAACTTTCCAACTTCTTATTGACTTTTTCAGCAAAGCACTTAATTGTAACATCCGGCCTCCTTCACCACCAATATTGTCCGCTTTGCCCATCCAGAGCTCACGGATTTGTTTTTGGTTGCCCCGGTGGAGACTTCCCAGGAGGTCACCCATCATGGAATTTCTCCCACCTGAGCACGCTTAACTGTGGAGTTCTCCTCTCATCCATTAACATTAAGCCCCAAAACGCGTTGGTGATTTAAGAGGCTTTGGATTACTTATGAACCAAGGAACTCTCCTGGCCACGGCCGATGTGGGATTTGCCTAGGGTGTCATACAATGGTCCATGTTAATCTTCTCAGAAATCGGTACGGTTACAATCACCCCCCCTTAGGGACTCATCGTCCTCGATGAGGTTTGCCCCACCACCCCGAACGACACAGGAGTGGCTCTGATACCATTTAATGTGACACCCCAGGAAAATCCCACATCGGCCGTGGCCAGGAGAGATCCTTGGTTCATAAGTAATGTCTTGCCTCTTAAATCACCAACGCGTTTTGGGGCTTAATGTTAGTGGATGAGAGGAGAACTCCACAGTTAAGCGTGCTCAGGTGGGAGAAATTCCAGGATGGGTGACCTCCTGGGAAGTCTCCACCGGGGCAACCAAAAACAAATCCGTGAGCTCTGGATGGGCAAAGCGGACAATATTGGTGGTGAAGGAGGCCGGATGTTACAAATGGTATCAGAGCCACTCCTGTGCAGTTCGGGGTGGTGGGTGCATACATCATCAGGGACGATGAGACTCTAACAGGGGGTGAATGTGACACCCCAGGAAAATCCCACATCGGCCGTGGCCAGGAGAGATCCTTGGTTCATAAGTAATGTGTTGCCTCTTAAATCACCAACGCGTTTTGGGGCTTAATGTTAGTGGATGAGAGGAGAACTCCACAGTTAAGCGTGCTCAGGTGGGAGAAATTCCAGGATGGGTGACCTCCTGGGAAGTCTCCACCGGGGCAACCAAAAACAAATCCGTGAGCTCTGGATGGGCAAAACGGATAATATTGGTAGTGAAGGAGGCCGGATGTTACAGATTGTAACAGTACCGATTTCTGAAAAGATTAACATGGACCATTGTATGACACCCTAGCAAATCCCACATCGGCCGTGGCCAGGAGAGATCCTTGGTTCATAAGTAATCCAAAGCCTCTTAAATAACCAACGCGTTTTGGGGCTTAATGTTAGTGGATGAGAGGAGAACTCCACAGTTAAGCGTGCTCAGGTGGGAGAAATTCCAGGATGGGTGACCTCCTGGGAAGTCTCCACCGGGGCAACCAAAAACAAATCCGTGAGCTCTGGATGGGCAAAACGACAATATTGGTGGTGAAGGAGGCCGGATGTTACAGATTGGTATCAGAGCCTTGGTTATAGGGAATTCGGTTATTAGAAAAATAATCTAGTCTATAACCCTAGGACATTAACCAGTACTTGCTTCCTTTATTTGCAACTCTACCTATTCTTTATATCTATCCCTATCCACCCACTCATTAAATTCTAGGCTTTGAATCTCAAAACCTATACAATTCAACTCATTTCATTTCTTATATAATTTACTAATCAGCCTGAATTTCATGATCATTTGTGAGTTTCACAATCATACTTCGTCTTACAATATTACCCACATGTTTGATTATATTCAACATTTGACCCAAATGTTTGTGTAAAAATTTACTAGGGTAACAAATGATCTTTCCATCCTTATAAACAGATTTTAATATCCAATTCCCCCTTTGACACCTACTTATTTTCAACATGGTCGAACTTTTACGATTTTTGGTGTTCACCACAATCGTGTTTTCTCATATACTCGATTCTAATATTTAATTCAAACCCCACGATTCATGCTGCTAAATAATCTCCTTACTATTTGTGCCTCTTTGAAAACCTATAAAATAAACCTTCTATTAACTACCCTCACGATCACCATCTTTCATAACCTTGATGATACTTCCCTCATCATCCTCTCAAGAACTAAATTCATATTCTTTACCTTCTCGAACATAAACTTGATCCATATGACAACCAAACTATTGAAAACTTGATTATGTGTTGCATCAAACTTAATCCTTAGTCATACATGGGAATTTGATTGTCTATTTGAACATCTGATTATTCATGATACTTGGAAGCATGGAACATAAACTATTTGCTATAGACACACCTAGAGTCATTAACCTTGTCTAGGGCAACTCTATTACAACTCGCATGCTATATACTTGATACTTGATTGCTTACA
This sequence comes from Ambrosia artemisiifolia, assembly GCA_032199755.1. Taxonomy (NCBI): domain Eukaryota; kingdom Viridiplantae; phylum Streptophyta; class Magnoliopsida; order Asterales; family Asteraceae; genus Ambrosia; species Ambrosia artemisiifolia. The sequence continues at coordinate 23,102,843 of CM063524.1, read as the reverse complement.
TGTACATATTATCAATTTGCAATTTATGTGTGAAATAATTGATACACTTAATCAAACAACTGATAGAGGATGAAGTACTTGCTCAACAGTTAGTAGGGTACCAAATAACCTACTCAACGATTGGTTGAGGTCACCATGCCTGCTCAACAGTCGGTAGAGGCCCTACAACCTGCTCAACGACTGGTAGAGGCTATCGCACCTGCTCAACAATCGGTAGAGGTTCTTACTCACTGACTGGTAGAAGTCTTTTTCCTGCTCAATAGTTGGACTCATTTTTGGATACATTGTATGCGATTCAATCACAAGGATATTTTGCATTACTTACATGTGTGTTTAGAGTCATAGAATGACACAAAACCCTAATGTAAGGTAAATTGGTGATTGCGGTCCGGAACGTAAGCATGAATTTACAGGTACGTTAAGGTGGTGTGAAGTTCTAATAAGGTTTTGGTAGTTCATTTGGTTTTCATATAGTCAATCAACCCATGCGTTTCATTTAGATTTTCTAAAATTTAAGTTTAGTGTTTTGCTAGATTGTTATTCTCCTTGCCATTTCGGACGAACCTAATTCAACTCTTAAAACTCACACATATCAAATCTCTTATCCAAATTATTCGAAAACGGTTCATTCTATTACCTATAAGTTCATATCGTGCCTTAACCCAAATTTTTCCAAACCACAGTTGCCCTAATTTCTACCCAATCACCCTCAACCCTGTGTTTTAATAACTTCGGGACGAAGTTTCCAAAAGTAGGGGAGACTGTAACATCACGAAATTTTCCCAATTGTTGAATTAGTAAAATCACCACTTTATCTACATTATACTTTCTTTTGTACAAATATACTAACCTTGCCTAATTATTTTCATTTATTTCAAAACAATTATTTTTTTTTCTCTATAATAATAATAACTAGGTTTTCTACCCGCGCGCGTTGCGGCGCGCAAAGGTGTTACACATCCAACATTTATAATTGATTTCATGGCTTCGGATACATGAGTTGCAATACATGGCACTAAATAGAATCAACTAAAGCCAAGTGAATTAGATCACAACCTCTATAAGTGCACAGTACATGGCACAAAAAGAATCAATGAGACAGCAAAATGAATTCAATAGTAGCCTCTACAAGTTGGGAAGATTGATGCAGCTTTGAGATGTTCACAGGTTGGGGCTATTAGCAACTTTGCAAGCATGTTGCTTTCTTTTCTTTCTTTCTTTTATTTTTGCAGTCCATATATGTCCCTTTTGTAATCTTGGTGGTCATGTGGTGTAAATATGGCGCTAGCTCCTTGATAGGTTTACCAAAAAAAATAACATTTACAAGCGCAACAGGTCAATGGTTCACTTTCAACTCGCCCATAGGTCGACTTTGGCTTTTTCTTCACACTTATATCATTGCCCCTGGACCTTGAATGTATAATGAACTTGACAGCTCACCAAGATTCACAGCAATCGAATGGCACATCGTGGACATATCCAAACATCTCCAAAACAAATTAAAAAAAATCTTGAAAATAATCTGCTTAACAATTTAACAGGGTTGATGAGTGATTACCTTAATTAAGTTACCAAGATTGATGACATTGGAATGGCGCATGGGTGGAACATCGACCCATTTGTTGTCCTTAAAAAGTTGCATAAATCAAATCTGGTGTCGGGCATGGCTGGTAGTTGCTAACCTTGGTTCCGATATTCGAACCCATTGATCCATAAAAGACTTTTAAAAGCTCCCATGATAGTTCAGCAAAATCCTTCATTAACTCCCTGTATCACATCACTTCATCATGTTCATGTCCATTTCATTTGTATTGTATATGAGGGGGGAAAGGTTTTTTGAGCCGAGGTCCTATAGAAAGTAGTATATCTATCTCTTGGAAAAAGCTTACATGTATTCATTTTCAAGATCAAGGATCTCATATGTATTGGAGGTAGGGCGATAGCCAACACAATCGCTCCTACTCCAACAACCGCAACAACCACCACCACTTCAGTCGTTTGATCATTTCATATGGCCGATTCTGCTGGTTCCTTGACGAATGGACCATAAACTCATAGATGAGCTGTGAATTGTAACTTCTTTGTCATATTAAATAGGTTTATAAAGACGCAAACATTAAGATAAAACACAACCCAATCTAGCTGTTTGGTTTGTATACATTTACTGCAAAAACCACAAATAAATTTGAGGGCATGTAGAAAGGGAAAATGTGTTGGGCAATGACATTAAGTGGTGAATAAAACATGAGTCAACAACATATTACAAACATTTATTATTCATTCTATAATGGACGAAATAAGTTTCAAAGTTTCTAAGCATCATTTTCATCTTTATTTGTTTTCGTTTGCAAAAAAATTGTTAGTTGTCATGAAAATAAAAGACAATCCACACATTATTAATTTAGGCTAGAAAAAACATATAATCTAGAAATCGTACCTTAAGAAATCTCCCCTGCACAAATGCGAAATCTGACGAATAAGATAGTGAAAATGTTTTCAAGTTAGTATATACCCATCTAACGCTTTGGCTGCAACCACTTCCTAAAACCTCTGCTCCATACATGAGTTGTAATGATCCTTTCTCATCCTTTTTACTTTTTCGAGTAATTCGTGAGGTACCATGGTTCACATACTAAAACACAACAACTATTAGTTTTATTTATATGGTAACAACCAAACTTTGTGTTTGTGTTTGTGTGTGTATGATCAGTGTGTTCGTGTTTGTACGGTCTAGATTTATAGGGGATTCCAGGCACCAAATGTCGAGTTACTATTAGAATGCGTAACAGGACATTAAAAAACAACACAAAGAAATAAAGAAGTTGCACTAAAAAGGTAAATAACACATAATAAAAAATTAACCAACTTTATACATAAACCATACCTTTCTTAACCAATTCAAGTGAGGGTGCTGGTGGCGGGAAGTGGGGTCACCCATAGCCACGGAGACGAACAGAGGTCTTTGCTGCCTTGAACGATGGCGTTTGCGTCCCCCATAGCCACGGCTATGTCTTTGGTTTCAAGAAAGAAAGCAAATCATTTAAGTAAAATTATTACAAAACTTCAGTCAAAAACCCTAAGATAATCTGTAACCCAAAATCAAAAACAAATATATTTTCTGTAAAAAGCTTAAGAATTAAACCAAAAGTAATTGCAAAAAGGGTTGAACAAACAAACCTATTTGTTGAAAACCATTGGCATTACATATAGAAAAATAATAGTAATATTTTTTTTATAAATTATAAAAAAAAAATAAACTGAAAAAAAGGGTGGTAGGAAATCAATGATTTTTGCCAACCTAGATCAAGAAACACTTAGAAAGTAAAAAATTAAAATACAATGAAATCTTGAATAAATGGGGTTCTTGAATCTGATCTGCAGACACAAACCCTTCATTCCTTGAGTGGGAAAGCACCCCATTTGGTTTCTCTCTTTTGAACCTGTTAGTTTCAAAAGTAGGATTTGTTGTATGATTTACATATGGACTGTAAAAAAGCAAGAGGATGGAAACGTGAAGGCTTCTACTAAATATGTTTATTAACCTGAACACATTGAGAAAAAGGAAGAGTCAGACGAAGGCCACACAAATTTGTAGTTCAGTGACCATCGCCGCCACTGTTCACAAAAAGCCTAAAACACCGAACAAAAAGAGGAAACAGACAAATAAATCCAACACATACATATATAAATATAAAACAATATAAAAGATCAACACCTAATTTCTACGTTTTCCACACCTAATTTCTACGTTTTCCATTTTTTTTTAGTTTCAAAAAAATAAAATAAAAAACAAATCTAATGAAGAACAACAATCAAGGTGATCAACTGAGCAAGTTAACATCAATTCAATGCAATTACCATAGAAATATGTGTCGTTCCATCCAGATAAACATCACCCCGTTCACCAAAATCTTCGTCAGAACCCCACCAGATGGTACCTACTCATCAGTTCAACACTTCAACCTTCGTTGTCATATTAAAGGTTCAGGTACTAACAAAATAGCGAACATGCAACAGTAAAGGGCTTACCAGAAGTTAATCGAAACCCTAACCGGTTTACCGCCGGCACCACCAAAGAGCACCGCCAACACAATGATGTAAACGTCATCGTTGAGTGTTGCTTATGAAGTTTGCATCGACCTAGGGTGATTGGCCGTAGGTCACTCTCTCTATCTCTCCGATCTAAAAAATCTCACTCCCTCTCTCTAAATTATGAAAAAAGAAGGTGTGAATGTGTTTGTGTGGATTGGGAAAGGAAGAATGGGCTGACACGTATATAGTGGTGGTGACGTGTATTATGAGGTGACACGTGTAAAAAAAAAAAATTGGGAACAAAAGTAACTGAAACTGGACTCGAACCTGTGAACCGTGGGGAAATAAGCAACAATGAAACCACAAGACCAGTAGGCTAGATTGATGATCAGTTCAACATATATATATTTATCACCTTCTTAAAATACAAAATTACTATTCACCCCACTCTTCAATAATACATATAATATATATAATAATAATATTAATAAAAATTAAATTTAATCTAGAAAAGAAAAAAAAATATATAGTTATACAAACACATCCCATTAGCTCGTTGACAAAAAAAAAAACAATATATTAAAATAAATTTTTTTAATAATGACTTGAGACAAAAAGGTTAAACCTTCATCTCCTACAATGGTAATCAATTTAACCATCATCATTTCGGTCAAACTTTGGACAAGATTTCGCCAATCCCAAATCAGCTCCAACTTTCCATATTAACCCAAAATTAATCGCGTACAAACCACAAATCGTAATCGAATAAATCAAGGATCATTTTACCTTCAAAGCCCCTTCGATTTGTGGCCGCAAATCACGTCAGAAATCTCGGATCACCATAACCCTGAACTAGTCCTTTAACCCTTTAAATATATGACCTTTACTTTGGTTCCCAACACCACTCCAAGCCTAAACGCCTCTCCCTCATGTCGTTCAACTCCCACCGGTCACCGCCTCTGTCTCTCTTACGAGCTACCGGTAACCAACGAGCCAACCCATGACCCAAACTCTTTCCGATTTCTCCCAAAAAAAATTGGCCTACAAACCAGCGCCTGATCATTCTCAAGTTCTTGAGCACCGCTGGAGTTGTTGTGATAGCGCTGGCAGCTGTGAACCACAGCGTCGCTTTCTGCCACGAACCATATTTATCGCCGCTGCTATGACTCGTTCCGGATTAATCGCAAGAAATTGGTTCGCCGCCTTTGATTTCATCTGAGTAACTCATCGTCTGACTTAGGTTAGCGAACCATACTATACTACTTTCTGTTTTGGATTTATTTGTTTGGATGGAGCATAACAACTGCCCACACGTATGGTCATTTTGGTTGAGTTTCATGTGATTTATTACCAAACTAGTGTGTTACTATTATCTCAAGTATTTTGTTTAAATAATACAATATAATTGTCATAAGGTATTGTGCCTTGAAAAGATTCTGTGGGAAGATGGTTATATATTTTCATATGCCAATGACTAGCAATTCTAAAGTATATGGTGGAACTATATAACAAATTAAAAAAATTAAAGTTTTGTTTGTTAAAAAGAAAAATGAAACATTATTATTTGGATCAAGAGAATTCATACGTTTTTCCCTTATGATAAGAATGCTTTTATAATAACACAAATTGTTAACAAAAAAGACTCGGTTCGGTTAAAAAAAAACTAGACGGTTTAAAAATTTAGAAGTTATATTAGTTGGTCTCTTAACATAAAATTATTATAAAAGAGTCGTTCAAACTATTTTGAGGGTCTCATGGATTAATATAACACACTAGAAACTCAACCGATCGACTCGAACACTGACATATATAGCTATCGAATATTGTAAAATATTTAAGTTAGTTGTACTATTATAGGAGGCGTGTTTGTCATAGTTTGGAGGGTCATTACTGATCATGAAGGGATAGCTTAATGGTGAGTTTTACATAGCCCCTTTTCTATTTATCACCGTTTTGGGGTGAAACATGTTACAACATTTTATATATGCAATTCAATCATCAATGTGTCTATGTGTTTTTCTATGTTGCATTATGTCTTGAACATGACTAGGGTAAGCACAATTCTAGCATAATCATTAACATTGATCAGCCGACGGTATACATTGATAGATCTATTGGACTGACAATCCCACCCGGATACGTGCCTCCTACAAAGGTAGTGTGGGTATTTGTTATCGCATAACATATTCGAGTGAACCATGAGCGTATGGGATGTACCACATTATAACAGTCACAAGGGTTGATTATGCACTCGATTTACTTCTAGTATGTTTTCACATATGGACTAGACTTGCCATGACACATGAATTGCACAACATTTTTATTCGATTATCAAAAACCTATGTAACTCTCACCAACTTTTGTTGACCCAAAATATTTTCAAAATTCACATGTTTCAGGTAACAATCAAGCTGAGGCTTAGAGTATGCGTGATGGATTCTATGAAGTTGTTTGAAGTTATTTGTTTTATTTGATGTTATGTATTTTGAGATTTTTAGACATCTTTTCATTTGGATATTTATGTTATCAATAAATTATTTAAAATTTCAATATATACCATGTGCTACTGAAACAATCATCAATACGTGACATCCCGATGTTTCCGCCATCGGTTGGGGTGTTACATTAATGGCGGCCATTTCCAACTTGGTGTTCTCAATTTCATTTATATAGTTATTAATTGCAAGTTGTTTTAATGAAAGAGTATTTTTAAGGTCGGAAATGTCCTTTTTATAGCCATCTAGTACTTTGTTGAAAGCATTTAACTCTTTGCGAGTAGATTGACAGTTGATGATAGCACTATCACGTTGAACGCGAAGTTCTTTGTTCTCCTCTGTCAATCTATCACAAGTTCCACAGTATTTATCACTAGTAATATCAGTGCTACACTCAGAACTTACAGGTTTAGGAGGATCTGTCATGGCCATCAAGGCAAAATGAGCTTCCTTTCCAGCGAAAAACTTGGAATAATCAATTCTGGTGAAAGCATCATCAGCAATGCACGACTTCCTCGTCTTCAGAAAATCTGCTTCTGCTAGCAACTGGTCAATATCATCATCCAAGGATGTAACACTCGCTTCTGCATCTGATTCACTGTCTGAATCTGAATAAACTGATTCACACTCCTCAGGATCATCAGAAACTGTGTTAATCACCACTCCAGAATTTGCTTCCTCAGCTTTAATCTCAACAGGCTCAATCTCCACTTCCACCTCTACCTCAGATCCATCAACTTCACCCTCAGTTTCTTCCTTCTTATCAACTATCACCGACTCCTCAGTATCAACCTGTCGGGCAACACAAGCCACATTTCCACCAGTTGTAATCTCCTCAACCCCAATTTGCAATCCAGACCAGTCAAACCGTTCATCCTGTTGGATCACCAATGCTTGATTCTGATTTGTGTTCTGTTGGGTTTCATTTGGTGTAGTAATCGGTATGACTGTTCGGTTAGTGTTGTTTGGTGATTGGGTTTGAGTCTGGTTTGGTGTGTTTGGTTGTCTGTTCTGGTTGTTGTTAGAGTTGTTTTGTCGGTTTTGGTAGTTGTTTTGGTTTTGATAGTTGTTACTTTGGTAAGAAACTTGGTTTTGGTTTTGTTGTTGACGGTTCTGGTAGCTTGCATTGAAAGGGTTTCTGTTGCCCTGTTTTGGTGGCTGGGTGCATTCCCTTTTGATGTGACCTTTCTCTCCACAGTTAAAACAAGTAACCTTCTCCTTGTTGAACCCGTAGGTTGTGTTAGGAGAAGTTCCCAAATCAGTTCTACCCGTCTTCTCAATAAACTCCGTTGCTCGTCTCATTATACTCGCAAAAGCCCACTGGATATCAATAAGTTCCATCTCTTCCTTATCAATCTGTGCATAGTCTTCATTGGTCAAGTTATTGTTCCCAATTTGACTTGCAACCAACCCATTATAAGATGAAACCATTGCAGAGACTAGTGCAATATGTTGCTGAGCAACTTCAACAGTTACATTGCCCAAATTAGAAGTCTCCAAAACCACCGGTTGTTGACTAGGTTGAGTCATTGGATTCATGTATTGTGTTTGTTGAGGTGGTTGTTGTGATTGGCTAGCAGTATAGAATGCTGCTTGCTGCATTGGAGAGAACGGTGAAATGTAGGAATTGTTGTATTGTTATTGTGGTGGTGGTGGCGTGTATGATGGTTGTGAGTAGGATGAGGTTTGTGCGATGTAGTTGATGGTTGGTTTTGGTGGTTCCATAACATTGGAAATACAAGCAACATGCGGTGCCACTACTCCACCTGAACTTGAGTTTCCAACTGGTGCTGAAGTGCCTCCAAAATATAAACTTGGATTCTGAGGAATCTGTGATTTTTTAGCTTTCCTCTTTTCCTCAAGCTCTTTGTTTTCCAGCTTCTGCACAAACTCATTGATAGTCCAGAATTTGTAAGCATCCTTCTATTTGAGAACTTCCACATGCTGATCCCAGTAAGGTGGTAGAGCATCTGCAAACTTGTCCACCAAATCTGTCATAGGAATCTGTATACCATAACTAGACAACTCAGTTAGTAAATGACAATATCTAGGAGTTAACTCTTTTAGAGTTTCATTTCCAACATAAGTAAAATTCTCAAACTCCTTTCGCAACTCCTCCATCCTCAACCTTCTCGTCTTCTCATTCCCATCATGCCTATTCTTGAGTACATCCCACAGTTTCTTAGACGTAGTGCAAGTCCCAAACTGATGCAGTAAGTCGTTTGTGATCGCCTGAGTCAACTGGGAATAGGCCTTCTTCTCCACAGCAAACTTCTTTTTCTCCTCCTCTGACATACTCTCCAATGGAACTGGTTCACCGGTGTTCTCCAAAACCGGTGCAGTGTAACCTCTAGCAATCATCCTCCATGCCTCTGCACCCTCCACTCCCATGCCTTCCAGATGGATCTTAAACTTTTTCTGCCACTGATTATATTCTTGCATTTCCATGAGCTTAGGTGGCCGATTCCCGCTACCTGAAGATAAGTCATTTATTAGTGTGGAAATAGCATTGGTAGTTTGAATATTTACCACCGCGGCTGCTACTCCCCAATAGTCAGGTTGTGGTGCTGGAGGTGCAACACTTTGAGGCATCGAGCTAGTCATCGCTATGTAATTAATCGGTTGCGAAGACTGTGTGCTCGTCTTTTGGGCTGCCACTGTCCATGGGGCCATCACTTGCTGTTGTGGTTGTGTTGCTGCTGGTCTCGGGGTAGTCGGAAAATTCCACATGATGTACACGATCTTCGAAAATCACAACACTTAGAAAATTTTCCAAACTGAAATCTAGGTTCGCCCAAACTTGTCTTACTTTCGTCCCTTTGAGTCACTTTCGTCCAAAAAGTCTCAGCCGAATGTAGAATACCACTAGAATGTAAAATATCAAAAACCTAAATCCCACTTTCGTCCAAACTAACTCAGGTTCGACCAGTCTAATTCCACATTCGCCCGCCCGACGAATCGAATGTGGAAATGTAAGTCCGAAAGTGAAAACTTCAAACACAAATTTCCAGGTTCGACCAGAATGACCCTACGTTCGACCGGAAACTACTCACTCTCGCCCACACTAGGTCAGGTTCGCCCACATCAGTGCACTTTCGCCCATTATACTTTTGAAAAACGGTTACACTTTGAAAAACGGTTATTTTGATCTCTGATTTTCAAAAGTTTATGGATTTGAATGATCTTTATCAGGTTTTGATTCGGAATTGATTTGGAACAACTTTAATTCTTGGAAAACTTGATTTTATCCACAAATTCAACTCTAAATCAATCAAAAACACTCAAAAACCATTTTCAATCAAAAATAGATGTATTTTGACCAAAATTATGTCCAAATCAGCTCTGAGATTATCAAATTTGTTGTTGTATGATCCGTATGGCTCTGATACCACTTTGTAATTGAAAGAATTTAGCTAAAACAGGAAAATATGATCATACAAGTCACAAAACTAGGTGCGGAAACCCTAGTTATGAACAAAATGATAATACTCGGATCAAAACACGTAAAACATCATTTCAAAGGCTTTTTCATAGATTAACTTTGATAAAAACTTGTTACAATTGATCACCTAGTCAATCTAATCAACTCACACACTTTCACAAATTAACCTTGAACCTGACCTCAATACTCACACAAACTAAAACTCTTTCTAACTTGAAAATACACAAAAACTATTTATAGATACTGCACATTCGCCCAGTTGTATGGTGCGAATGTGGAACTTTTCCACATTCGCCCACATCAACAGTACGAATGTGTTCTTTATCAAGCAGTCTTTCACCTTCACCCCTTTTAACTCTTCCTTCGCCCCTTTAGGAAAACATTCTAACACATGTTAATAAGCTAATCCAATCATTAGTCGCACTTCGTGCATCTACAAAAGTTCAGCATGGTGATAACTGATAATCATGTGGATCAACGTATCGTTGGCATATGGTCTTAGTACTGAAATTTCGTTTGATAGATTGCCAAAATCAGAGGTTTCGGATCGTTATATTGAAAGTTATCTGGGGATGGCCTAACTGATCTTTTACTGTATTGATTTACAGACCTAGATTCAGTCAGGGTATCTTATTAAAAGAGCTAATAAAGCCAAAACCATAAGTTACCGAATGAGGAACTTAACATGTGTGATGATAATCAAAGATTATCTAATGCATCGTATCAATACTATGATGAATGTCATGTATGATATTAGTCCTCACCCTGGTAGAGTGCACAAGTCGCTTTGAAGCATTAATTTGCTGACCTGTCACCACTGTGCCTCATACCTTGTAACTAACGGATAACTTCAGTATAATCACGCGTTACGATGAAGCTTTGTGCAATTCTTGATACAGGAATGTGTCGCGAGCGCGGGTACTATAGATTACTCAGTATCTAATATTACCATAATGTATCTAAAGTGCTGAGCAATGAATGATGATTTTGAGTTTAAGTGGACAAATATACTGGTAATGGTTGTAGGATGCTCAATGACGAAAACAGAAAATTGATCAAAAAGAGTTATGACTGACTGTTTCAATACTGATATGATCCTCTTTACCAGAAAATTCACAAAAATATATTGAATTTACTTTTATGCAATTACATTTGAAAATTCAAAAAGATTTTTGGTGAGTTTTAGCATAAACTTTGAAAAATCAAAAAGTTTTGTTTCAATTTTATTTTCGATAATCGATGATGGGATACTGAATGAGAATGCTCAGATACTTAAAAGTTGAAAAAGATTGCAAATTTTCAAGTTTCTGGTACATATTGAAAATGTTTTATAGTTCAGGGGGAGAACTATTGAGGGTCAAAAGGAATGTGAAGAGTACTTCCGAGATATTTGTAGTGACTAATGCTGGTTGTAGTTTGTGCAGTTTTTAGTAAATTTTTCTGCAGAATCAAATACAACAGGTGCACTGCTCAAGACTCATCGACAATGCATATAACTGAACAAGACCCAAACCTGAACATTAAGATCACCAGAACAACAGAAGTTAGTCAAGAGTTGTATAAGAAATGACTGAAGATTGAAGAATTCAAGATTATTGTCTATCTTCATCTCTGGACCAACAAATGATAAAGCCAAGATTTCTTGAGTCTGTCTGAGATTTCAAAGCTTACTAGAGAGATAGACAGGAACTTCGACACAAACGTGCATGAAGATGGAAAGTTTTCAAGTCATTCAAGATGATGAGATCAAGACTTGAAGAATTGATAACTTTCTAATTAGGAACATCACTAGCTAGGTCCAAGGGGGAGATTGTTAGTGCATTATTCATGTATGTCCCTAGCTAGTGATCCGGTACTGAATGTCGAAGGTCCAGATAATCAGAAAATGATCAAGACTTAAACATGAAGATACATTCGACCAATTAGAAGTGGGCGAATGTGGAATAATGTAGATCGATGGTAGCTTAAAGTGGGCGAATGTGAAAGTCTAGAGGGCGAAGGTGAATCAGTATGGGCGAATGTGGAAAGATTCCACATTCGTACCTTAGAAATGGGCGAATGTGGAAAGATTCCACATTCGTACCTTCATTATGGGCGAATGTGCAGTGGCTATAAATAGGATTTGCTCATTTTGGATGAAAGAAGACTTTTAGAAAGTGTGTGTTGAGAGGTCAGGTTCAAGTCTAGATTGTGAATGTGTGTGTGATCATTAGATTAACGTGTCAAGTGATTATAAACAAGTTTTATTGTAGTTAATCTATGAAAAGGTGATTAAAATGATGTTTTACGTGTTTTGATTTGAGTATTATCATTTTGTTCATATCTAGGGTTTCCGCACCTGGATTTGTGACTTGTATGATCATTACATCATGTTTTAGCTAAATTCTTTCAACTGCACAATCCTTGATGGCTTCAATTTTCGTGGGGTCAACCTTTATACCCTTCTCGTTCACCACATGACCGTGGAAATGAACTTCTCGAATCCAGAACTCGCATTTCAAGAATTTGGGAAACAACTTCTCGTTCTTAAGTAACTCTAAAATCAATCGAAGATGATGTTCGTGCTCTTTTTGGGTTCGCGAGTAGATCAAGATCTCATCGATGAAGACAATTACGAATTTGTCTAAGTAGGGTTTGCAAACTCGATTCATGAGGTCCATGAAAACTGCAGGAGCATTCGTCAACCCAAGTGGCATGTTGGATCAGTGGCCTCTTCTATGAACACTTATGTGTTACAGATTTATGTAAGAGTTAATGAGCAGCGGAATGATAAGTGTTTAAAGATTAAAAGATCACTTTTAAGAGGAGTTATTACTCCCCCTTGACTGAGCAGATAATGAGAAACAATAAAACAATTCAAGTATAAAGCAGTAAATGCAGTTTATGTTTCTCAGATGTGAAATGGATTATAAGTTCAAAGCCCGAAGGATTTCAATTTATTTCAAAGGAAATTACAAAATATCACATGTCTAAAATAGATGAACAAACTCATCTATTTATAGACCAACATACAAAACTGTTGTCTGAAGTAATCTAAGATATTTAACAAAGATATTATGTTAAGATAAGCCTACAACAGTCTGTACATCGAAACTTGAAATCAAGACTTTAACAAAACAATATAATACTAAACTGCTGAAGTCTTCAGTCGGTTAGAAGCTTCTGATGACAAAGTGCTGATGAGTGACAAACTGCTGATGAGTAGTTTATCTTCAGTAGTTCTTCAGTGTAGTGTCTGGTTAGACTTCAGAACTTCTGATGAGTTACTCTTCAGTACTTTGTGAATTTGTTCTTCAGTACTTCTTGTTTCTTCTTCAGCAGTTCTTTCCATACTTAAGCAGAATATGATTTGGACAAAGGTTATCAAAAGGTGGTTTCTTCAATCCTCTTTGTCCCAACATGGCATAACTAGGAATTCGTAATGTCCATAACGAGTTCGGAATGCAGTCTTCGGGATGTCGTCTTCCTGAATCCGTAACTAGTGATAACCCGAACGCAAGTCGATCTTCGAGTAGTAGCTGGAACCTTGCAACTGGTCGAACAAATCATCGATTCTTGGCAAAGGATACTTGTTCTTGATGGTCAGCTTGTTCAACTCTCGGTAATCGATGCACATGCGGAAACTCCCATCTTTCTTCTTCACGAACAGGACAGGTGCTCCCCAAGGAGAGAAACTAGGGCGAATGAATCCCTTATCTAACAATTCTTGCAATTGACTAGATAGCTCTTGCATCTCGGACGGCACCAGGCGGTACGAAGTACGGGCCACAGGGGCAGCCCCTGGGACTAGGTCTATACGAAACTCGACTTGTCGAGGAGGGGGAAGTCTAGGCAAGTCCTCTGGAAAGACTTTCAGATAGTCTCGTACGACTGGTATGTCTGCAAGATTTCGATCTTTGGTCTTCTGATCAACAACGTGTGCTAGGAAAGCGACACAACCCTTCCTCAGGCAATTCTGCGCCTTAATGCAAGATATGATTCGATGAGTAGCTCTATCACGGTCTCTTCAAATCGCTAGGATGTCACCAACTGGCAACGGAATACGGACTAGTTTCTCGTGGCAGACAATCTCAGCATGGTGCTTGGATAACCAATCCATGCCGATGACAATGTCAAAACTACCCAGCTGAATAGGCAGTAGATCAATGCGAAAAGCACGACCACCGAGTTCCAGAACACAATTCCTAACAACTTCATCAAAAGAAACCAACTTCTCGTTGGCTAACTCTATGCTAAACAGAGTGTCCAACTTAGTTGAGTCTAACCCAAGGGAATTTTTAAAGTCGGTTGACACAAAGCAAAAATCGGCACCCGGTCAAACAGGACTGATGCAAAGCGATTGTTAAGGAGAAACATACCGGTAACTACGTTAGGATCTTCACGTGCTTCGTCGGCTCCTAGCACGAACGCTCGACCGCGAGCTTGATTCGTGAGCTTAGGACAGTCCTTGCGAAAGTGGTCGTTGGCTCCGCATTCAACACACTCATTCTTGGCTGGTGTAGTGTTGGTAGCCTTAGCCTTGCAGCTATCGGTTTGGTGTCCTCGACGGTTGCAGTTCTTGCACAGGATGCTCTCACATGTGCCAACATGGTGATAGTGGCATTTGTTGCAGTAGGGGTGGGGCCCGTTGTATTTGCGTCTGCGCTCCTCAGCAGCAATAGTGGCAGCAAAAACCTTCACAGTTTTCTGTTGCTTGCGGGGCGAGTTCCTACCCTTCTTGGAGCCAGATCACTTATGCTTACCTCCAGAACTCTCTCCTGCATCTGCAATCTTCTGACTCAAAGAACCCATATGAACAACATCGTCGGTCAGACTGTGAACTAGAGCAACAACAGCTTGGATAGTGGTAGGTGCAGACGCAGTGACCATGCTGCGAATCTTGGGGCACAAACCCCAGATCTACCATGGCAAGATTCCAGAATTCTGCCTCCAGCTTTTGCAGTTCACTCCTAGGACAGTATTTCTCCATGAGTAGAGTTTCGAGATCAGCCCAGGTGAGGCTATAGGCTGCCTCGACCCATGGTTTGAACTTGAAGATTCCACCACGTGAGGGCTTCATCTTGGAAAGTGCAAGTAGAGTACTTCACTTTTTGGTCCTCAAAGCAACCACTGATGTCAAGAACCGACTGACGGGTGGTTCAAGGAACAACCCTTTATATCATTAAAACGCTTATTTTATCCACATTTGATCATGTTATTGCTTGGAATTGGGTAACAATGAGTGCTTTGGTTGTAGGTGCATTAAGGAGCTAAAAACGAAGAAATACGGGCTTTGGAACGGACCGGAACGGATCGGGACAAGGAAGATTTGATCGAAGAAAAAAATTAAGTTTTGAGGGTCTCCACCGTACCTTACGGTAGCCACCGTAAGGTACGGTGGCTTCTGGGCTTAATTCTCCACCGTACTCTAGTCCTGATTCACCGTCAAAGTTGTATCCTCTACCATACTTTACGGTGCTACCGTAAGGTACGGTAGCCCCTGCACCTAATTTTGTAACTCCCACTTATAATGACGGTTTTCAAGGGTCTTTTCATATACTTTCACTTGGGAACGTTTCTAAAGACTATTGGGGGCGATTTTGGCTAGTTTTTATCATTGGAGAACAATTCTAAACATTTGGTTTATGTTTTTGATGCTTATGAACATTTCTTTGATTGTGATGATGATTCACCAAACCATGCTTGGCTAGAACTCTTGGTGATCATTCCTTGGTGAAGTTTTTCTTGAACTCTTATGTATGTTTCTATGTATTTCTAGAATGATAATCTAGTATGTTTGCTTGATTATTGTGGTGTTTGAACAATTGTTTGTAGTTGTTAATTACTTTACCAATATTTAGTCTTAATCGTACGTTCTTGGTGTTGCTAACAATCGAGATATTCCGGGTAGGATTTGGGTTGGTTAATTGATTAATTGGTCATCGGGAAACAACCTCGCATTAATATAATCCGAGTACTTTGTTCCCTTTTATCACAACAATTGTTTATGCACGAGTTATGTCGATGTAACTCTTTCTAGTTGGAACTTTTGCATAAGTGTTTAGGGAAAACGGATCCTGGAATGGTCATTGCTTTTATAATCTTAAGAAACAAACCCATTTTGATTAAGTAATTAGTTTATAATTTAGTTCAAATCTAAAACAATCAACAACTCTTGATCTTTATTTTTATTTAGTAGATTAATTTTAGTTAATTCGCAAAATTGTTAGTTTACACACATTCCACAAACTCCCTGTGTTCGATACCCTCTTGCCACTATCCGTTAGTTTTAATTGGGAAATTTTACGTGTACCACGACAAGCACGTCAAATTTTGGCGCCGTTGCCGTTGAGTAGTGCACAACGTGTGTTAAGTTAATAGTTTTGTTTGTTATTTTCGGGTTTACACTGGTTGTGTTTAGTGTGCAGGTATTTCAAGTTTATGCATACTAGAAGCTCTCACGAGTCATCACCGCTATTGTTTGATCCGGAGATTGAAAGAACTTTGAGGCGAAACAGAGTACTAGTCCGTGAAAACAGAATTCTTGGTTCACCTACTTCACCCATTACACCTAGAAACATCATGCAAGATTCTCAAATACCACCAACAACGGGTCAACCGACCCCATCATTCATGCCAACTTCTACCCAACCTTTACTAAACACCACACTGCCTAACCTTTCCAACCATCCTACTACACCAACCCATACCACACTACCAAATTCCACACAAGTTGAACCCAATCTCACCTATAGTCCTGCTAGCACAATTCCACCATTTTCCCATTTTTTCCCAACTACGAGTCAATCATCTTCTACTATTCCACAACCACAAGGCTCAACTATTATCCATACCTCATCTACTTACCAACAACCAACCCAATCCGGTTTCCAATACTCATCGGTTCCAATTGGGCAAACTTTGGCACATCAAAGGGATAGGTATGATGACGTGTATGAAGAAGAGTATAGTGGGTACAATGAAGAGGGTTATTATTATGGAGGGGATGGAAATTATGTGGGAGTTCAAGCAGAAATGGGTCAAATGAGTCAACCATTGCAACAATTTCAAGACCCGGTTAGACTACCAGTTGGGGTGCAACATGTTAGACCTCAAGGGCCGCAATTTCAACGTCCTGCACCGCCTAATCAAATGCGCCCTCAAAACATGCAAGGTCAAGCTCAAAGGCCGGTTCAACAACCCATGCATCAATACCCATATCAACAACAATTTGCACCACAAGGGCCACCACAAGCGCAAATGGGTCAACCAAGAGCGCCATTGGGAGCACCTAGAAGACTTCACCATGATGTTGTACGGGGGATTGAAGCACATTTTCGGCCTATCATCACCAACAATCCATCACCAGTAGTGATTCCTCAAAATGCACATGGAAGAACTTTTGAAGTTAGAACAACCGCTCTCCAAAGTTTACCAAAATTCAAGGGGCTAGCAACGGAAGAGCCTTATTTTTATTTGGAGACATATGATTCCATTTGCAACACTATTGGAGGACAATGTTTTTCTGCAGATGATGTCAAGTTGGTTCTGTTCCAATTTTCATTGGAAGACAAGGCAAAGAGATGGTTTCACACTTTACCATCCGCATCTATTTTTACATGGGCTGACATGCAACAAATTTTCTTAGATGAATTTTATAGCTCTCAAAAGACTAATAATGCAAGGAGAGGATTGAGAAGCTTCCAACAACAATCGGGAGAAATGTTTCATGAAGCATTTGAGAGGTTCAATATGATGTTGAGAAATTGTCCTCACCATGGTATCCAACTGTGGGAATTATTGAATGCCTTTCATGAAGGGTTGAGTTCGGAGGATGGTCGTGATTTAATGTCAATCAAAAATGGTACTTTTGGTACGAATTATGAGCAAGATGATTGGGCATTTTTAGAGCAAATGGCGGTGACTTCCAAAAGGAAGGCTCAATCATCAAGACGGGCGAGGCATGTGATTCAAAGACCTCAAGTGCATGGAGTGGAAACGGGTAATGTTCAAACCACAAATCAATTATACAATGTTTGTGGAAATTGTCAAGAAATAGGCCATGCGGCCGATGTTTGTGATGTGGTAATGAATGAGGGGCAAACGGAGGAGGTGAATGCTATTCAAGGGGGTGGTAGAAATTATGATATGAATTCCAACACTTACCACCCCGGGTTGCGAAACCATCCTAACTTTCGGTATGGAAATGCATCTAATCAAGCTAACCCGAATTTCCAAGAAGCCCAAGGTAATTATGCACCTCGTCAACAATATAACCAAGGGAATTATCGGAGTGGAAATAACAATGGGTATCTTGGAAAATTCCAACCGACGGGTCAAAGTGGTTCGGGGAAAGGGTCATCAAGTGGGAATGAAGTCATGGAGATGCTTAGAGCAATGCAACAAGACATGCGAAAGAGGAACCAACTTGATGAAGCCCGGATTCAAAAAGATGAGGTTCGTGACAAGAGCATTCAAGCACTAACAACTCAAATGGGTCAATTAGCAACCGATGTGGCGGAATTGAAGAAAAGCAAGGGTCAACTTCCTAGTGACACCAAGGTAAATCCGTCTCATGGCTCATCGCGAGGTAACAATGTTAATGTTAATAATGTTAGTGTGTTGAGAAGTGGTAAGGAGTTTAAAAGCTAATGTGTCACCGGGTTTTGTTGAGGGTGAAGTTGACGATATTACGGGTCATAAGAGTGAAAATGATGAAGTTTTACCGGTTTTACAAAAAGAATTAAATGTTAAAAAACCGGAAGTGAGTGAGAGTGAGAAAAATGAAAATGAGCCGAATCAAGTTCCATTTCCATCGGCTCTACTTGACCCGGGGAAGAAAAACTTTATTGCATCAAGAGGTCCCCAAAAAGAAGAAATGTGGGACATGTTTAAACAAGTAAAAATTAATCTTCCTTTACTTGATGCAATAAAGCAAGTGCCGGCTTATGCAAAATTTTTAAAAGAGTTGTGCACACAAAAGAGGCAACAAAAGAAAAAAATGCCTAAGCGGGTAAATGTAACCGGGCAAGTAAGTGCGGTTTTGAATGGTGAGCTTCCACCCAAGCTTCAAGATCCAGGCACGCCTTTAACTAATATTCAAGTTGGAAATTTTCAAATGGCAAAGGCATTGCTTGATCTTGGAGCCGGGGTGAGCATTTTACCGAGGGGTTTGTATGATCAATACGATTTTGGTCCATTGGTTAGGGTGGAGACAATGGTTTTTTTGGCCGATTTGTCTCATAAATTGCCTCGGGGGATGGTTCAAAATGTTCTTGTTAAAATTGATGAATTTTATTACCTGGTTGATTTTTTGGTATTGGACTACTCGTCCGCGGATTCAAAACAACAACAAAATGTTATCTTGGGACGTCCATTTTTGAATACCGCGCATGCCGTGATTGATTGTAGGTTCGGTACCATTGACATGACATTCGGAAACCGGAAAATGCGTTTAAATGTTTTTACTAACAATTCTAATGCTTTGGGTGTTGATGAGTGTTTCATGGCAGATATAGTTGACGGATGCAATCCGCATGAGTAGGAGGAGGATGGAGTGGCCTTGTGTGTTAGTAATTTTTCTGAACAGGTACATGCTTGTGTGTTAAGGATTGAAGAGGAACAACAAGATCTCATGGCAGTGAAAGAGGGTCGGCCACCATGGTCTCACCAATTTGATAGTTTACCGGTGGAGATTGATTCGGGTACCAAACCATCACTTGAAGAAGCACCAAACTTAGAGCTTAAAGACTTGCCAAGCCATTTGAAGTATGCTTTTCTAGGGGATGATGACACATTACCGGTCATTATTGCCTCTAATTTGGAGATGGCTCAAGTACAAGCTTTGTTGGAAGTTTTGAGAGAAAACAAAGAAGCTATTGGGTGGATGATTGCCGACCTTAAAGGAATTAGTCCATCCATTGTCATGCACAAGATCATCACCACCGAGGATGCAAAGCCTACAAGAGAAGCGCAAAGAAGGTTGAATCCAAACCTTAGGGAAGTGGTAAAGAAAGAGGTAATAAAGTGGTTGGATGCGGGAATTATCTATCCCATTTCGGATAGTGCTTGGGTAAGTCCTACTCAAGTGGTCCCTAAAAAGTCCGGTATTCAAGTGGTAAAAGATGAAAGTGGTGAACAAATTGCTACCCGACCCGTTACAGGGTGGCGGGTGTGCATTGATTACCGCAAATTGAATGCCGCCACTTCTAAGGACCATTTCCCACTTCCTTTCATTGACCAAATTATTGAAAAGCTTTCGGGTCAAAAATATTATTTCTTTTTGGATGGGTATTCGGGGTATAACCAAATTGCCATACACCCGGATGACCAACACAAGACCACCTTCACTTGCCCATATGGAACTTTTGCCTTTAGGCGGATGCCATTTGGATTGTGTAACACACCGGCAACTTTTCAACGATGTATGATGAGTATTTTCTCGGATAAGGTTGGAGAGTCGTTGGAAGTGTTTATGGACGATTTCTCAATTTTTGGCACTACTTTTGAATCGTGTCTCAATGAATTACAAAAAGTTTTAAAAAGATGTGTTGAGAAAAATCTAGTGCTTAGTTGGGAGAAAAGCCATTTCATGGTGCAAGAGGGAATTGTGTTAGGCCATGTGATTTCTGAGCGGGGTATGGAGGTGGACAAGGAAAAAATTCGGGTCATATCATCATTGCCACCACCAAAGAATGTGAAAGGGGTAAGATCGTTTTTGGGACATGCGGGTTTTTATAGGCGTTTTATTAAAGGTTTTAGTGTCATTACCAAACCTTTATGTAATTTGCTTTTGAAAGATGTTCCATTTGATTTTACTAATGAATGTTTGAAAGCTTTCAATGTTTTGAAGGAACACTTGGTCAAGGCTCCTATTTTGCAACCGCCGGATTGGTCAAAGCCATTTGAGATAATGTGTGATGCAAGCGACACTACAATTGGTGCTGTTTTGGGTCAAAGAGTGGATAAAAAGCCGGTGGTGATTTACTATGCGAGCAAAACTTTGTCCGAAGCGCAACTTAAATACACCACAACCGAAAAAGAATTGTTAGCGGTGGTGTATGCTTTGGACAAGTTTCGTTCGTATATTTGGGGGAGCAAAGTGGTGGTGTATTTGGACCATAGTGCGGTTCGATATTTGATGGAGAAGAAAGATGCCAAGCCACGCTTGATTAGGTGGGTCTTATTATTGCAAGAATTTGATTTGGAAATTCGGGACAAAAAGGGGAGTGAAAATGTAGTAGCGGATCATTTGTCTCGAATTCCGATGGAAGGGAGTGATGATGCAAGTGAGATAAATGAAAGGTTCCCGGATGAGCAACTTCTTGCCGTGTCAACTCATGGCGCACCGTGGTATGCTCATTATGTTAATTATTTAGCCACGGGTGCCATTCCGGATCATTGGACCAAGAAACGAAGACAACAATTTATGGTTCAAGTGAAGCAATATATTTGGGATGAACCGGATCTTTTCAAGATTGGGCCCGATCAAGTTATTCGAAGATGTGTGCCCGAATCGGAAGTGAAAGATATCTTGACTCATGCTCATTCATCTGCATGTGGTGGGCATTTTAGTGGGCACAAAACCGGTTACCGGGTTCTCTCATGTGGGTTTTATTGGCCCACATCTTTTAAAGATGCTTGCGAGTTCGCCCGGAATTGTGTAAATTGCCAAAAGATGGGAAGCATATCAAAAAGGGATGAGATGTCAATGCAACCAATCTTGGTTGTAGAGATATTTGATGTTTGGGGCATCGATTTTATTGGTCCGTTTCCTAATTCAAATGGGTTCTTGTATATTTTGGTGGCGGTGGATTATGTGTCGAAATGGATTGAAGCAATTGCAACAAGGACAAATGACCATTCGGTTGTTTGTAAATTTGTACAATCCAACATCTTTGCCCGGTTTGGTATTCCTAGAGTGATGATAAGTGATGGCGGGTCACACTTAAAGAATTTTAATTTTGGGAAGCTATTGAAGAGATATAGTGTGAATCACCGGATTGCTACACCATATCACCCGCAAACGAGTGGACAAGTTGAAGTGTCCAACCGTCAAATCAAAGAAATTCTCATGAAGACGGTTCGAGTAGATAGAAAAGATTGGTCAAGCAAGTTAGATGACGCTTTATGGGCATACCGTACGGCCTACAAAACTCCAATTGGCACAACACCTTATCGGATGGTGTATGGAAAGGGTTGTCACTTGCCAATGGAGTTAGCACATCGGGCACATTGGGCAATGTTGGGACAAAGAGGATTGACGAAACCACCTTTTGATAACCTTAGTCTATTCCATATCTGCCTAAGTATAGAACTGCTGAAGAACAAAAGAAGAAGTGCTGAAGAACAAACACCAAAGTACTGAAGAGTAAACTCATCAGAAGTTCTGAAGTCTAACCAGACATTTCACTGAAGAACTGCTGAAGACAAACTGCTCATCAGCAGTTTGTCACTCATCAAAACTTTACCCCAGAAGCTTCTAACCGACTGAAAGATCAGCAGTTTGATTATAATATAGTTTTGTTAAAGTCTTGATTTCAAGTTTCAATGTACAGACTGTAGTAACCTTATCTTTGCATAATATCTTTGTTAAATATCTTAGATTACTTCAGACTACAGTTTAGTACATTAGTCTATAAATAGATGAGTTTGTTCATCTATTTTCATATATATGTGATTTTGTGTAATATCTTTGAACTTATATTGAAATCCTTCGGGCTTTAAACTTATAATTCCATTTCACATCTGAGAAACATAAACTGCTATTACTGCTTTGTACTTAAACTATTTATTGTTTCTCATTTATTGTTCAGTCAAGGGGGAGTAATAACTCCTCATCAAAGTGATCTTTTAGACCTTTGAACACTTGTATTTCCGCTGCTTAAATAACTCATATATAAATCTGATAAACACATAAGTGTTCATAAAAACAGCCACTGATCCAACAATTGGTATCAGAGCTTCTGGTTAATCTGATCAAAATCAATCTAACAAATTGAGATTCAGACACAGGCTCAATATTGATATTCAATAAAAAGGATAAAAGGCTCACTTTTTAATCCATCACTTTAAGGAAGTATTGACAAATCCAAACTTCTTAAAAATGGATCCCTACAATACTGGATCAGCCAACAAACCTGCTATGTTAGTCAGAAATGAATATAACATATGGTTAAAAAGGTTGGCACATACTATTTCACAAACAAACACTGGATGTTGGAGGTCTGTAGTTTTTGGACCTCACAAACCAGTTGTTAGTGATCCAGAGGGAAAGACTGAAAGACCAAAGGATCCAAAAGAATACACGGAGGAAGATTTCCAAAAGTTTGAGCTTGATGCAAAAGCTTTCTCCATGTTGGCTATGGCTCTCCCAAATGAAATTTATGCTGGCCTTTTACACTGTGAAAGTGCCAAAGAGCTGTGGGACTGCCTAAAAGAGCAGTTTGCAGGAACTGCTGAGGTGATAGCCAACATCAGAGAAATATTGGCTCAACAATATGAAACTTTTACTCACATAGAGGGTGAAACTTTAACTCAACAATTTGAAAGATTTTCTTCACTCATCTCTGAGTTAAAAATAAACAATCAGACCTATACAACTGAGTCTATGTTGCATAGATTTTTAAGGTCTTTACCTTCAAAATGGGAAACTTACTCTATAGTCCTCAGAACCAGTTCAGATTTTAACACCTTGAACCTAACTAGGTTACATGGTAAATTACTAACTTTTGAGAGAGAAATCAATCAAAAGAAAAAGTTGCAAGAATCTGGTAAAACTGCTGATGACTATACTCCGGGTAGCACAGCCTTATTAGGACATGACTCACCATCATGTTCTAATAATTTTGGTTCTTTTGACCACATTGACATAATAGCTGGGATCTCATCAGATGGATCTTTCCCAGCTTATGACAATGAAGAACTAAGTCAAACTGCTGACAACATGTGTTTCATCATGGATGATTTAAAATACTTTAGCAGTGATGACTTAGAAGAAATGGAAATATTGCACCAACTGGCCTTGTTAAGCTTAAAAACTAACAAATTTTATAAAAGGTCAGGAAGGAAATTTCCAGGACTAAACAATTCAACAAAAGTTGGTTTTGACAAATCTAAACTGAGATGTCATAAGTGTCAGAAATTGGGACACTTTGCTAGAGAGTGTAGAAGCTCTAGCTATAACCAACCAATGTCCTCTGGAAATCAATATAACCCCTCATATAATAGGAATAATGGAACTAATGGGAGTACTCATTTTGTACAGGCACAAGCTCCAAATGTCCAATATGTGCCACAAGTACAATATGTCCAGATGCCTGCTCAACAACAACAG